>JAAGEH010000076.1:22426069-22773445 GCA_011751065.1 Lasiurus cinereus | reverse complement strand
CAATGTGATGAATAGCAAGAACCTACAACCAATAATAATCTATCCAGCAAAGCTATCATTCAGAATTGAAGGGCAGATAAAGAGCTTCACAGATAAGAAAAAACTAAAGGAGTTCATCAATTCCAAACCAGTATTATATGAAATGCTGAAAAGTACTCTTTTAGAAGAGGAAGAAGAAAAAGGTAAAAACCAAAAAATTATGAACAACAAATACATATCTATCAACAATTGAATCTAAAAATTAAGCGAATTAAAAATTTGATCAACAGAATAAGCTGGTGAATATAATAGAATCAGGAGCACAGAAAGGGAGTGGACTGATAATTCTCAGGGGGTAAAGGGGTGAGGGGTGTACAGGGAGAGATTGGACAAAAATCATACACCTATGGATGAGGTCAATGGGAGGGAGGTAAGGGCAGAGGGAAGGGTGAGAGCTGGGTGGAGGGGTGCTATGGAGGGGAAAAAAGAGAAAAAATGTAATAATCTGAATAATAAAGATTTAATTTTAAAAAAAGTGTGCATGAAAATAAAATATCAGTTCTCTTTCTTTCATAGATAGGGAAAACGGACTAACTAGACATTCTGTAACAATTTCACAATTATAATTTTTTTGACTCCTCTTGTTTGAAGCAGGAATATTTCACATGTATTTTAACATGGACAATAGTATGGTGATTGTGAGATGATTGGGTGGGTGGAGGTAGAAGAGGATATGGGGAAGGGGGGATAAATGGTGATGGGAAAAAAAAATAAAACAAAATAGAAAAAAATAAAATGTGTTTCAACTCAACAACAATGGCCTTCATGACATAATTTCACATTTTTAGGTTCCACAGGGTAACAGCTTAGATGTTGCTTCTGGCTTCGCAATTTAACCTCTGACTTTCTGTGATCCTCCAGGTTTTAAATCCCAGGAAGTTTGGCTTTCTCTCAGCCTGAAGCTATATAGAGTCATCCAGTGAAGAAATGAGTGGCTAGTGCTTGGGAACTTCTGTATTTTTATTCCCTGTTATGATATTTATGGGAGACTAGGCATTTTGTCTCCCCAGAATCCCAGCTGCTCTCTTGCACTTGCTTTTTATTTCAGGGGTTGTAGGCAAAAATAAGAAAAACAAAGTACTTTCATGATTAACCAAAATATTGATGGCCAGAGTCTAAGTTTTGTTAGGGCAGCAAATTACATCTGTCTCCTAAAGGGAATAATTACTTAGAGGTTGATAGAAAATGAATAATAACTTGGAGCACATTTATCAGGAAGATAATTTTGCTCATAAAGGGAGAAATAATAATGCCACTGAACAGGTGGTTATGGATTTACAAAAGAAATTATTAAATTATGAAGGCAGAAGGTTCTAATAGCTATCCTGGTGAGTCAGACTGGTTTCTCTACTTCCTCTTTTACAAACATTCCTTTGGTCCTTCTCACCCTCAAATAAACAACTCGTTCCCTTTTACCCTTTTCAGGTGGGAACTGTAGTTTTGCGCAGTTGGAGTGCATATTATTAACTCCAAGGAAGATAAAGAGTCATTATCACCCAGAGTTAGAAAAAACTCATAACCTGCAGTTAGGAGAAGAAGGGGGAGTGGAGGTGCATTTTCAGGAAGTATTTAGGTAGCTTGGAAGCAATTGTTCAATCAACTCTCTCAAGGAATACCATGCCGGGTTTCATGTACCTTGCAGTTGTGAATGTTCCATAGAGCCGGGTGAGTTGGTTGTTCTGAACGATTCTGGGGCTAACTTCGGTGTTCTGAGGGAAGGGGGGCATTTTCTTTGAAAATAGTATAAGAACTACAATGAGTGGCCCGATTATAATCTCTGAAGACATAATAATCTGGCCACTCAATATATATATATTAGAGGCCTGGTGCATAAGTTCGTGCATGGGTGGGGTCCAGCCAGCCTGGCTAGGGAGATGAGACACGGGCAGTTGGCCAGTCTGCCTGCTGGTCGAACTCCTGGTCGAGGGGACAATTTTCATATTAGCCTTTTATTATATACGATATACACTGAGTGGCCAGATCATTATGCGTTCAGAGAGCATAATAATCTGGCGACTCAGTGTATAATAGATGCAAAATGGATAATCAAACTATTGCAATTTTGTCTTATTTTTAATTAATTTGAGAAATTTTTAGTGCTGAAAGTTTCAACCCCATTTGGGTTCACCTGACTATTACAGAAAAGGGAGGGAGGTTGCAAGTCAGACAGAGGCTGGTATGCAAGCCTGGAGAGAAGGAAAGGATGCTGCCCAGTTCTGTAGCACAAGAGACAGGCATGGACCAGGGACCCTAAGGGAGGTAGATGATAGAAAGCTGTATGCTGTACAATTGGCAGGAAGATAGGATATAACCAAACTTTCGCTCTCCTATGCTTTTGTCAGTTTTTAAACTAGTTTCAACCTTGGCTCAGAACTTTGAACTGAGTGAGTCTATGTACAGTCCCTTTCTCTGTGTGAATACCTCGCCAGGTGGGGTGGCATGTGAGGACTAGTGAGCCATAGTCATCAGAAGTCCCATAGCAACACGCTCTGGCGTTTGTGGACACCTGCTTGTCTTACATCTAGGTGAGAAGGCCAGTCTCCTGGGGATTGGCAGGAGCAGATGGTGGCAATTACATTTTGTTCCCATTTGCAAAGCTTGTTTCTTTCTCTAAGATTGGCTCATGTTTGTAGACACTGGATACTCCTCTGTTCAAAGGCACACTGGAGGCGTCTGGTTATTTTTTAATAAGCTGGGTTGAGAACTGAGCACTGCTTCCTTAGGGGGCTGGAGCATCGCATACAGCTGGTTATCAGGAACACGGTAATGAGGATAAGTACATAAATAAGGATAAAAGCATATCCCAAAGCACTGTCTCATGCAGGAAGCACAGTGATTTAGTAGATGTAAGCCTGACACTTCCTGTGTGTGTAGTCATTAGTGACAGCCTGTAGGTGTGGGGGAAACACACTTTCTACTGTGGAGCAATAACCTCGCTAAATGTGTATGAAAAAATCCCTCTACTATAATCTTTTTCTGCTTTGCCTCTTCAGCAATGATTTAATTATCTTTTTCTAGCCTTTCTGAGGCCCACAGAAAAGTGATCCAGAAAGTACTACTAAAGAAATTGGAATAATCTTTTTTTTTGTTTTTTAAATGTATTTTTATTTATGTCAGAGAGGAAGAGGGAGAGAAAGATGGAAACATCAATGATGACAGAGAATCATTGACTGGCTGCCTCCTGCACTCCCAACCCTGGGGGTCGAGCCCACAATCCAGGCATGATCAGGAATTGAACTGTGATCTCTTGGTTCATGGGTTGATGCTCAACCACTGAGCTATACCAGGCAGGCTCTGGTAATCTTTTATGTATTCAGTTCCTCTAGGTACATTCTGTGTATCTGTAAGAACTGGCAGAGCAGATTCTGTGAAATTTGTTAGTCATGCCGGCTCCCTGACCTCTTAGGTTGGGCAGACTGGGAAATCACTGTGGGGTGACCGAAGGTGTGAGTGGTGGGTATGGAATGAGGAAAGAAAATTCCAGGCATCTATAATTTCACACAGAGAGATGGCAGGAGTAGATAAAATGTGTTTGTTGTATGTAGGGGAGAATGTGAATGGACAGGTGAGGAGAGAGGTGCATAGGACCACGTGAGGATTGCTAACTAACCTGGGAGCTGGGCCCAGCATCCGAGGGCTGCTGCTGCCATTAGTAAAGTGACCTCGGGCAAGTCGTGAATTCTCTCTGTTCCTCAGTGGCCTTGTATTTAAGAGGAGGTTGACTTCACCGAATTATCTCTTAGGCCAGTGGTTCTCAACCTTCCTAATGCTGCGACCCTTTAATAGTTCCTCATGTTGTGATGACCCCCCCCCAACCATAAAATTATTTTTGTTGCTACTTCATAACTGTAATTTTGCTACTGTTATGAATCATAATGTAAATATCTGTGTTTTCTGATGGTCTTAGGCGACCTCTGTGTTTTGGTTGTTTGACCCCCACTGGGGTCACGACCCACAGGTTGAGAACCACTGTCTTAGGCCCCTTCTGGATCTAATTGCTACCCACACCCTCGTTCAGGGGAGAGAATATTTGCTTCAGTAGTAATTGGACAAAACTAAAACTTATCCAACCAATACTTAAAAAAAACTACATATTTTGTTTTTCTTTTGCCTTTCATTTCTGAGTTTACAGTGAGGAGTATATCTGAAATACCTTCAATCTATGTGACGACTGCATTGCTAGAGCATTTATGTCCCTGGAGGATATGTATTGTGGAAACCTGAATGAGATTCTGGGAGACCAAATGGGTTTTTACATATTTTTCTCCAGGAGCACTTCTAAAAAGATAGTGTATTAGCAGAGGTGTTCCCCAAATTAGCTATAGGAATGATTTCAAATGTATTTTGTTCTTAAATGTTATTTAATAGCTCCCATTTTTAAGCTTAAAAAGTAGTTATGACTGCAGGAAATTTACTATGGATTTTCTACAACCTAGTTCACCAGATTGAATTATATATAAGGCAGTTATGTGGTATGGTTAACTTAGAGAAATATTTAAAATTTTTAGAAAAAAATTTCAATTACACTTGCCATTCAATATTATATTAGTTTTGAGTGTATAGCATTGTGGTTAGACATTTATACCACTTATGAAGTGATTCCACCATAAGTCTAGTAACTACCTGGCACTATTACACTCTTATTGACTCTGTTCTCTATGCACTACTTTATATCCCAGGACTATTTTGTACTTGCCAATTTAGAGCAATACTTTAGAACTTCTGGAAACATAGACATCTTTTTCTATGGCTCTATTTGAGCAAAGAAGGGGCCAGCTTGGTTAATCAGCTTGAGAATAATCCTTCTTGCCCTATGTAGTGCTCACATATTACCGAGGGCTACTCAATGGATGCTGAGTACAAATGGAAGATATCCATAAAGAAAGGCTTTTTTGTTCTTTCTATGTCATTCATACCTCAGCAGACAGCTCACCTGTTCTTCTCTTCAGCTTCATTATGGAGCTTTAAACTATTCTCTCCCACTTCCTATAATCAAGCCCAGACCTGTCTCCAGACTACCTGCTCATAGAGCTAGCTTTTACTGGTCATGTCTGCTCCCAGTCCCAGGAGTCCCTCAAGTTCTACATGCCTACCACGTTCTGGCCTCCTCCCCTAGCTGGTCCCTTGAGTGTGTTTCCTGTCTCTGTGAATGGTAACAGCGCAACCTGGGACCTAGGCTACAGCTCACTCCCCATTTCTAACTGGCCACCAGATCCTAGAGGTTTCAACTGTATATCTGATGAATTGCCTTCTCCACTCATCACCACTGCTATTGCCATTCTTCAGGTTCTCATTTGGGTCATTGTCATGATTTTCTAGCTGGTGCTACTAGGCAGAATAATGGCCCCCTAACCTGTTCATATCCTAACCCCCAGGACCTGGGAATATGTTATGTTCCATGACAAAAGGAAATTAAGTTTGCTAATCAACTGACCTTAAAATAGGGAGAAGATTCTGGATTATCCAGGTAGGACCAATATATTCACAAGGGTCCATATGAGTGGAGGAGGAAAGCAGAGATGGACCTCAGAGTGCTGTGATGGGAGAAGGGCATGACCTGCCCTTGCTGGCTTTGAGGATGAAGGAAAGGACCATTAACCAAAGGAAGTAGAAAAGGGCAGGAAGTGAATTCTGTCCTAGAGCCTTCAGAAAGGAAGAGAGCCCTTCTGACACCGTGGTTTTAGACCTGTTTGGCACTTCTGACCTATAGAACTGTGAGAAAATAAGTTTATGGGGTTTTAAGTGACTTCATTTGTGATCATCTGTTACACCACCACTAGAAAACAAACATACCGATCTTCCTACCTCTGCTGTGCCCACCATCCAAGTCCAGTTGCAGACCTCATGCTACTTCCTGGTCTTTACAACCTTTTCATGGTCCCCACCCCTTCTTTGCCATCATTTCTTTAGCATCTCAACACCTTATACATAGGAGACAATGAATACATAAAAACAGCCCATGTTCCAGCACCTTGGTCCAATTCATGATTTTTAATTTGAGGAGATAAATTAAAAACCAGGTAGTTACCTTATTTTTATATACCTCTTTCTGGGAACATGATGAGATAAAAATATATTCTGTCCTTTATTTCTTTACTTTTTAAAAAAATATTTTTATTGCTTTTTTCAATGATATAATAGCATTTTTGTAACCAATTTGATAAATGAAAAAAACACACACTCTACAATGAAGCCACTCAACAAATAAATATTTGTATTATTTTGGTGTATAGCTTCCTAGTTATTTATAATCTACATCTATATATTTTTTAAAAAAGTATTTTATGCATTTTGAAACTTTTGACTTAGCATAGTGTTCACATTTTTCTACAGCCATTTAGTGGTTACACAGAATTCCTCTTTTGGTTGTACTAAAATTTAACATCTTTCTCATTAAACTGTTTCATTATTTCCAATTTTTCTCTTTTAGGAGTGGCACTACCATTAATATCTTTGCAGTATCTTGTGTGTGTCTATGATTATTCCATTAGGACAGGAATGGGGAAAATCCAGCCTACAGGACATGTAAGGCCTGTGAAATGATTTGGTCTGGCCCTGCCAAGGCATTAGGGGTGAGTTAATTAAATGTTTGACCAAGTATAGCAGGCTAATTTTTAAGTTGATAATTTTGTATGGCCCACAATTGATTTTATAAATATCCAAATGGCCTTCAGCAGAAAAAAGGTTCCCCACCTCTGTTTTAGAATAAACTCACTGAGAGTAAATAGCTGGATCAGAGACTCTGGAATTTTTATGGTGTTTGATGCCATAAAAATTGTATCAGCAGTGTCCTTTCATCAAATTGACCTTCATGCTCTTGCATCTTTTGGAGCTAAGGGAAGATTAGAGAGTATGACATCAAAGGTGGCAAGAGGATGATTTTACTTTGGCAGTGGGCGCTACTTCAGCTAGTTGGATACTGACCGGGTTCCCAACCAGCACACCCAGCTCCTTAGTATCCGAGCTATCTTCCTATCATCCCTCCCAGGGACCGGTACCATTACTACTCAGTAAAGTCTATGGGTTGGCCTCCCCCTTCCCACCACATCATAAGCTGGAAACCAAGGGTAGAAATCACAGTCCCCATATGATTTAATAGGCTTCTGGTCTCTGGCAGGAACCTTAAGGGAAATTCAGTATGGACCAACCACACAGATCCTCTAATCTCCCTGAGCTCCCCTCCCCTCTTCTTTACTCCAGATCTTATTTATTCATGAAGTTGGGCTACTCATGATTCACATATACAGGATGGGGCAAAAGTAGGTGTACAGTTGTGAGTATGCCAAACAGAGTTAATGAAGTTATTGTAATAATTGTAACTATCAACCTACATTTGCCCACTCCTGTATAGGTGCTACATGTGATGTCGTGTAGCAGCCTCCTTACGTGGTAGGTGTGAGACCCATAAAGGCCCGCTGAGTAGACCAGCCTGACATCTTTGGTCAGGCAACATCAACAGCAAAAACCTCCTGCTGGACTTCCAGGTCCAGGGCCGTTTTGACCTGGTTGGTAGTTAGCCTTGGGGGGTTGGTAGTTAGCCTTGATGGCTGCTATTTCTGGAAACACTTGTCTGGCACCTACAGAAGCATTAAAAAATGTCAACTTTATAAGTTACATTCTCCTTTTTGGTGGAATAGTTTTTACCTTGTGAGTCTGGGAAAAGCTCAGCTAGTTGCCATGGCAACATGAAAGCTTCCAGGCACTTGTTTGTTTCTTATATTCCTTTGTCAGTTTCTGAAGTGGTCTGTGGAGCCTCTTGAAAGGAGAAGTGCTGCTCGGTGTTTGACAGTTAAATCACCACGCTGCCTGTCAGGGAGGCGAGCTGGGAGAAGGCGGCTGGAACAGCCACAGAGCTCCTTCCCTCGACATGTTTTTACAAGGCTCAGGCTTTGGAGACAGGCACTGAATCTGGAGCGGGAGGTACACTCTGGGTCTCTGAAATAGCAAGAGGAAACCAGTGAAAGTCAAACACCAAACTTCTTTTTTGTCTTATTTTCCCATCTCTCCCCCCATCCCTAGATATGGGAGCATGTAGGACAGGTATTTTCTCTAGGAAGTCCAAAGGTACAAGAGCTGTTATAGTCAGTCCCTGGGCTCTGAAATAAAAGAGGTGCTGGGAAAAACAAAACAAGGTTGGCCTTTTTGGGGTGGGAGACTCCACCCTTACCTTCCTTGCCTGTGCTCAGAGGAGAGCGTGCCCTTTCCCAGCTAAACCAGCAGGTCATGTGTAGGGACCAGCACAGTCCCTCAGTCCCAGGGGCTCTGAGTCTCTTCAATGCAGGTGGGTCTTTATGCAGAGTGAGGGTTAGGTGATCAGACACACTTAGGGCTGCCTAGCTGACTAACCTTTTGAACACTACAAAGACAACTTATCTTCTATTTAAGGAAAAAATAAATTTCTATAGGAGAAAAATTTTAAAAATCATTTTTATTTCACTCTCCCACACCCCAAAATTAACATTTTGGTACGAATTTTATATATATTTATATAAATTTATTTATATATATATATATATATATATGAACATGTATGTATATGTTCATATCTGTGTTTATTTACATATATATTCATATTCATATATATGCCTGCATTCATAAAAGTAGAAATATAGAATTTTGCTGCATCTACTTTTCCTGTATACATTTTTCATTCAACTCTGTAGCATCAGATATTTCCATGTTTATAACTTTAATGATTATATAACCTTTTTAAAAACCATATAGACATACTATAATTTGATTCAACCCTTCCTTTAATTCTTGACCCTCAGATTATTTATTTATTTATTTATTTATTTATTTAAATTAATTTTTATACATATCTCCCCATTGCCCCCCCTCCCTCCCAGGCATACCCCAACCCCCTAGTGTCTATGTTCATTGGTTATGCTTATATGCATGCATACAAGTCCTTTGATTGATCTCTTATCTACCACAGATTCCATTTCTTTAAACACTTCAGGGCTTACATTCTCATATACTTAGATGTAAATGGCTTTTAAAAAGTACCCTACAAATCAAGTACCCATTAAATAAATGTTATCTATTTAGTTGTTTTAAACTGGTGAATCAGCCTCAGAAAGTCTCTCTAATGACTAAAAACATAGAGTGCTTTGTGAATGTTTAAATCCTAAAGCTCCAGAACTGAGGCACAATTATGCAAAGGAAGCTTCAGGAAGAGAGGATGTGATTTTGGACTAAACTGGTGGGTACAATGTGCTTAGGATGCCAGCCGTCGCCATGGGGTGCCGGATCCCTCTACTGCACCAACTTGACTGTGATGACCCTCGAGCACATGGTGCAGCAGAGCAGACAGAGATTGGCCTGGGACCAAGGCGAGCTCAGTCTTCCTGGTTCTGCCTCTAACTAGCTTCTCCTTGTCCAGTCCTCAGTTTCCTTACCTGCAAAGCGATAGAATGATTCTAGTTCACCTCTGAAGTTCCTTTAAGGTAAATCTCAGTAGTCTGAAGCTGACTCAGCTGTGTTGAATTCATTTGCAGTAACCTGTGGTGAAAACAACATGGTCTCTTAAGATAGCTCCTAGATGCTCAAACCTCAGAGGGAAAGTAGGGGAGAGTGAGGTTAAGGGGTAGAAGTCAACCAAAGGACTTGTATGCATGCATATAAGCCTAACCAACGGATGCAGACACCAGGAGGATGAGGGCATGAACGGGAGTGGGGTGGGGAGCAATGGGAGAATAAGGACACATATGTAATACCTTAGTCAATAATAATAATAAAAAAAGATAGCTCCTAGACAAACTCTGTGGCCTAAGCAAATGACTGCACCTTTATTGTAATAAACTCAATATCATTTAGTGAAGGAATATTTTTGTTTCTCCACGGTGCATTCCTTCTGATTTTTCCTGGATTGTCACTGGTTCCCATTGCAGCGGTTTGGGTGGCATTGCCCATCAGGCAGTTCTGCCTCTCCAGCCAAGAGGCCTGCATGTCCCTTCAGTGGAGACTCAGGGCCCTACAATAACAGAAGCCAATTTGCACTGATAGTGACTCTCATTCATCCCTTCCACCCAGATGCCCAGACTCCCTTCCTTCTGGCAGTCTTCTGGTCTTAAGTATTCTCATTTCTTTCTAATCTGTAGACTTTGCATATCTCTTTTTAAAAATTATTTTTATTGATTTCAGAGATAGAAAGGGAGAGGAGAGAGAGAAAGCAACATTAGTGATGAGAGACAATCATTGGGCTGCCTCCTGTACACTCCCCAGTGGGGGTCAAGCCCACAACCCCAGCATGTGCCCTGAAGGGGAATTGAACCATGACACTCAACCACTGAGCCACACCAGCTGTGCTGCATATCTTTTTACCATATTCTGCTTTCACTCTTTAGACAGATCCCGCTGTTTGCTACAGAAAAATCCTACCCCTTCGTTGTGGGTGCTGGCCTACTCTTGTTCTCCAGCTGACCAGACCTTAGTGACCAATCGTCAGGTCACCGTGTCAGTCTAAGCCTGTCTAGGTCAGTGATGGTAGTAAAACCAATCTAGTAAGGTTGTTTGGGGTATGGGATGGAACTGACCATGTGACTTTGCAAGCATAGGTTCAGGATACATGAAGAGCATGATGAATGCTAGTTTCTCTTTAACATGGGGTTTCATTGGGAAGGTCCTATGAATGTAGAACCTTCATTTGAATATGTCACATTTGGATCCTAAATCAACAGACTTAGAAGGATGTTTTTGATAATTGTGCTTGGTTTGTTCTCGATCTTTTTTTGCATTATGTTAGGCATAATGTAGATGTTTTCTAAATATACATTTTTTATGACTTAAAAACCATTAAATAAGGACATAGGAAAAACTTGTTATACAGGTTCTTAGTATTACACTTTTCATAATCATCAGTGTTTTAACAAACTGAGCAAAGAGCACACATATTCTGGCCCTTTGGCCAGGGTGTGGAAATGGTTTAGCTGAGAGAGCCTTTATTTAACAGTATCACTTTAATGGAATTTGAGTTCTACAGGAACATTTTAATTATCGGAATCTTCTTTAGAAAAAGCCTCTGAGACTGGAGAGATAAGTTTACGTATTATTATATGAATCACAGTTTGCTTTAAGAGCTTATCTAAATCCCATCTGTTTGATTGGAAAGGGGACCTTGGAATGAATCCATCTAATTTTCAGTTTTCTTCCTTGGAGAGAATCATGATTGAAAGTCAGAGTGGGGTTATATGCTGCCTTTTTTGATGTTTTCTAGAAGTTTTAGGGTTTCCATAGTAATGCATGAGGAATCATCCTTTTCTGCCTAATTTCCCAGCAAAGAGAGGATCATTGCTAACTATGGTTTAATACAAGTGAAAAAGATAATAGTAGGTTATTCTAAATTTGTTCTGGCTGTTGGGAGTGGGTAAGGCAGAGTGTTGTGCTATCAACGGAAGGTAACTGACTTCCCGTTCACAAGGTGGATAGTGCGTTTGCTGATCATCCAGTGGCAATGTCAGAGAAATGATAGGTGTCAGACAGGTAGGGGTCCTATCATATTGGTCCTGAGATTCAACGGATAATTTGCCTTTGAGCACACATATCCTGGCCCTTTGGCCAGGGTTGGAAATACTTTAGCTGAAAGAGCCTTTATTCACCCATGTTCTCAGCTGCTCAGAAAGCTGAGGAAAGAGGCTCAGGATGCTGGTCGAGGCCCCGGAGAGTAGAGTCACATCCCGGGGCACCATCCCTGGCATTGTCCTTGGCATCTTTTCATCACCCTGAGGCTGCCAGACCTGGCATGTTCCCTTTCTTGTAACAATTCAGCCTGTTTTCAGGTTTTCTAAAAATAGCAGCATTTCACCTCATGTCACAGGGTGTACCTGCGCATCCTTGTTTTGTTAAATCCGAACAAATTGTTTCCGTTGGCAGATTTTGAGGCACTATAAAAACCTCCTGAGCAGCTGTCCAGGGTAGGCGTGAACTTCTTTACCGAGGACAAAGCCAGCAGAAAGGCGTGTGCCAGGAGCAATGTTATCACCCACCTCCGTGGTGGTCAGGGGTAGGGTGGGAACTTCCCCATGGCAGTGATGTCTCTGATTACATTTCCAAGAGCTTCACAGTTCACATTTGCTTTAAACTAATTTTACTTTAAAGTAGTATTCCATCGTGATTTTAAAGTTAGTTATCATGCATAATTGCTGGGACAAGCACAGTGTTAACAGGAACCATACTTCACAGTATGAAAACGTTCTCTCTGCTTATTTAAGAAAGAGTTAAGTGATTCAGTGAGTTCTGGAAAAGTCCAGGTAGTTCTTTGCCTCAGGAGAAAACCAATTTTCTTACCTTGAAATACATGAAGGGAAGTCCTTTGGAAGTACAGATGTAAGAACTGTTAACTAAGCCTTAGTTAACTTTTATATTTTACTTAACAATTGTCAATCCTTCTGCTCTACCTCTGTCTGCCCTTTTGTTAAAATTACAAAGTTGCTGATGACCTCGGGAGCAGTCTAGGTCATTGTCTTGGCACATGGCTACTTTAGATGGGCAGGAAATCCTTCCTCTCCTTTGCATGCAGACGTGGGTAGCGTTGGCACAGTTCCAATACGAGTAGATTGTTGTTATTTTGGTTTCAGTGGTAGAAATGGAGTTTGTTTAGGTATCAGACTTCCCAGATATGATGTGGCTTTTGGGTTTGTTGGGTTAGAAATATGGAGAAAAGAGGAAGAGTGGGACCGTCTTTGTGTTGAGACTGCGGGGAACCCCCAAGAGTCCCATGTTCATAGGCATGGAATCTCTCCATCACGTATGAATCCATCTGGTGTATACCTATGCACTAGCCCAGGTAATATGAGGATAAACATGACACACTAGTGTCCTGCCTTCAAGAGGCTTGTGGTCCAGTGAGGAACACCCATTCTTTCATCCGATGCTTCTTCTAAGCCTCCCCGCCCTCTGCCTCCACACACACATGCAGTATTTCAGAAAGGAAATGTGAACAGAATAAGTCACACACATCTAGGCTGTAAGTTTAATTTAAATTTTAATTATCTAAGGATAAATAAACTTTTAATAAAACAGATGCTTAAACAGAATAGCAACTGCTACAGGCTCTCCCTTGTTTTCCTCCTTTCCCCTCCTGTGGTGTTTAGTGATTGGTACTGTATAAGAAGACCATGACCGAGGCTGTGAGAGAGTGACGATAGGGCCAGGTGCAAGGGATATTTGACATTTTCTTCAAGGTCTTCACAGTGCAGAGAGCTTTCGCTGTACAAAGCTTGCCAAGTATTAAATGCTTACCAGGTAAGTAGTATGGAAATGCTATATAGTCACCTTCAGAGTTAGCTGGGAAGGAGTCATATAAGAGGGGACTTGCAGTAACATTTGACTCGGAAGACATTCTCCAGGAGAGGGTGGGACCAGATGCCTGAAAGTGGGCAAGTAGCACTCTGTCCTGGGCAGTGAATTAAAGATGCCATTTTTGTTGAACTAGAAGTTACCCTTAGAGAATAGCTTGGAGAGGTGGTATGGTTGGATTCCAGATAGCCTTCAGAGGCAAGCAAAGGGATTTGGGCTTTATCTTGTAGCTCATGAGGGAGAGTGACATGGTAAAAACAGTACTCAGGGAAGATGAGTTCAGTGTAGTCTAAGAAAGATGCATCTAGCAGACTGAAAGAGAATGGAAACCAAATCTAAAGGGCCTTTGTAGTAGTCCATAAGAGGTACATTAAGGACATGAAACAAAGGGTCACAGTCCTTGGGAACTTGGCTGCAGAAGCCAGCACGGACTTTAATCATTTTCTCCTCTGTCCCCACTAGATGCATAATTCCTCTGAAGCACTGATTGCTACTGTTTTAGAGTCAACAGTGGAAAGATGCATGTTTATTCAGTGAGATGGCAATGCTGTCACATACATCATACATCTGTAGATCAAGGAAAGGCATCTTTGTTAGTCACCTGGGGCTGGCATAACAATACCCCAGAGCGGGTCGTTTCACAACAAAAATGTTTTCTCCCATCATTTGGGAGGCTGGGAATCACATAACAAGGTGCTGGCAGGGCTGATTTTATTCTGAGGCCTCTCTCCTTGATTTCTAGATGGCTGTATGCTCTCTGTGTCTTCACATGGTCTTTCTGTGTAGACATGTGTGCCCAAATTTCCTCCTCTCAGAAGGACACCCATTATAGAAGGTTGGGGCCCATTTAAAAAACATCATTTTTAACTTAATTACCTCTTTAAAGACCCTATCTTCAAATAGGGTCACCTTCTGTGGTCCTGGGGTTAGGACTTCAACATATGAATTTTTGGGGGGGGACACAGTTCAATCCATAGCAGCACCCAAGGAGAAATGATATGAGGGGAACAGGATCACTGAGGCCAAGCCTCTCTCCCAGGCCTTTCTCCAGGCCCTGGCTCCTGATTCACCCCCTGTGGTAAAATGTTTATCCCTTAACATTAGAAAGTTCCTGAGTGAGCTTTCTGTCATTCTTTTTTTGGAGAAATTAGGTGGCTGTCATCTGAAGATTTTTAGCTCCCAATTTTAGGAGTAGCAGCTTTCTTCCTTTTCTTCTTTTTTTTTTTTTTCCTTTTAACTTTTCTGGCCATGCTAGTTTCTTACCATATTTATTGTAGTTATGTGCATGATAATTTGTATAAGGATGGGGGGATTCTGAAGATGAACAGAATATACAGAATAAACAGGTGCAGTAAGTTACAACTACATAGTTGTCATTATTGTCCAGGGTTAGCACTTGTTTTTGATTTACTTTCACCCTGACCTCTGAAGTGACACCCTCTTTTTTTTTTAAATTGTTTTTATTGATTAAGGTGTTACATATGTGTCCTTAACACCCCATTGCCCCCCAACCCCCACTCATACCCTCACCCCCCTGGTATCTGTGTCTATTGATTAGGCTTATGTGAATGCATACAAGTGCTTTGGTTGATCTCTCCTGGTTACCCCCACCCTCCCCCACACCCTCTTTATTTCTACTGTTCTCTATTGCCATCAGCTGATTCAGGCTGAGGCCTCAGATCTTCATGCTCTCACTTCAAATTCTTATTCTACTCTGAATTTTAGGCTATAACTGCTTTCCTTATAATCAACTGAACCCCTACTGGCAAGTCTATTGCATTCTAGTCTCCAAACACACACACACACCCCAAAAACAACCACATGAGGAAGCAGGACAGTGGAGTGATTAAAACAAGGTGCTAGAGCCAGACTTGCTGCCAGGGTCAAATCATGGCTCTGATACTATTACCCTCCAATGTGGATAATATTCTCCAAATCTCATGTTTTCTCTCATCAGTTAAATGACAATAATAATAGTTCCAACCTCAGAGGACTGTTGTGAGATGTGAATGAGTATAAAGGGCCTGGCACGTAGTAAGTGCAATGCACATGTGAAATATATAATTATTATTAGGCTTGCCTTTGTTCTGAGTAGCTTCCTTGGAGATTCAGATCTTGTTTGGCTCCTTCTGTTTCCCCCACCAGGTTTCCCTAGAATCCTCCCCAGACCAACTGCCCATGTATCCCACCAATAACTGATAACTGGAAGTAGTTGACAAAGTCTATAAATTCTGTTCACCATGGAGGCAGTTCTCCTAAGATGAGTCACAACAGGCTCTGCTGAAGTCTTGCCTTTCTCTCAGGCCAGTTCCCTACAAAGCCACCATGGGCTCTTGAACCTAGAAAGGAGGGACTCCCCAGGCCTTGGTTGAGATGTTTGTCATTTACTTTTGCACAAGCAGCAACTTTTTGGAACTGGGAGCCTGTTACTACCCAAGGGAAAGTTTGGAATGGCCTATCACAATGCAGAGGGGTTGTACCACTTAATTAAAAAATATTTTTATTGATTTCAGATCGGAGGGGAGAGGCATAGAGGGATAGAAACATCAATGATGAGAGAGAATCAATGATTAGCTGCCTCCTGCAGGACCCCCACTGGAGATCGAGCCTGCAATCAGGGCATGTGCCCTGATGAGGAATCAAATTGTGACCTCCTAGTTCATAGGTTGATGCTCAACCACAGAGCCACAGTGGCCAAGCAGGTTGTACTTCTTCTTGTTATCTAGGTGGGATCTACAGGACAAATACAACCCTGTTGGTGTTGAGGATAAGATTGTCTACCTCTGAGATTAACAGGCTTCTGCTTGTCAGGTAACAGTAACATCAGCTCTTCTTCCTGTGTCCCTGGCCTGCCTTGGGCTGGCCACTGCTGGGACCTTACAAGTCACTAACTGGCCCATAGGGATCCCTTCGTGAGACATTGCATTATTACAGGACTGTCAAAAGCTCTGACATTCACAGCTCCACTGCCAAGGCACCAACTCATACATAAATCAGTAGTAATTTGGGTCTACACAAATGTTCTCACACTTTAGGTTATTCTTTGCCTTAGGAAGGGACAACAATTTTTTTTAAATCTTTGAATTCTGCATTATTAATCCACCACTTCTTCCCTGCAATCTGGGGTTCTTCTTGCAGTGCTTAGTGATATTGTGAGAATTTCTTGCTCCTTCTCTCTTTTTCCAGCATGCCACCATTCTTCATGAGATAGAGCCTCCTACTTGGCATCTTTTGCTGTATTCTCTCTTGCTCCAGCCTGTGGCTTCCTCCTTACCTAATCAAATAGAATCTCCCTTCCCCACCCTCCCTTTGTGGCTCACTTTAGTGTTCCATTCCCAATCTCCATTCCTTACCTGGATGAATGAATGCCACTACCCAAGCAGCAAATGTGCATTTTTCCTCATAGCAAATTGTCATGCTTTTGCCTCGATGAAGTGTGGGCAGGCCTGTAATTCCCAGTTTTTGGACAATTGAAATGATTTATCATAAAGATGGTATCTAGAGACAAGCCAACAAACATTCCAGAAAATATCTGGGGCCAGATGAAATTCATCCAAGAGAAGAAGAGGTTCTTGGCCTTTGTCAGGCAGGGCTTCTCTGGAAATATTACTCATCAGTCAAACTAATTTGTTTACCAATATTAAAGATGTTCAAAAGTATTGGCAGAGCATACTGCCTTCCTGCAATTTGACAGAGTATATTATGTAAATTAGAAGTTTCAGATGTTTGTCTCATTTTTTTAGAACTATTAATAATAAGATAAAGCATTGGTTAAGGATGTAGATAATGGGATGTTTTTAATATACTTTTATTGACATTAGACAAAGGGAGGGAGATGGATAGAGAGGAGAAACATTGATTGGCTGCATCCTGCATGCTTCCTCCTGGGGATCGAGCCCACAACCCAGGCATATGCCCTGATTGGGAATCGAACCATGACCTCCTGGTTCATGTTCCGATGCTCAACCACTGAGCAACACCGGTAAGGCACAATGAATATGTTTTTACATAAAGTTGTTGAAATGCTTATTGCTAAGTCACTCAACCTCCTTTAAATTTTTTCTTACTTTACAACAGTAGGTCCTTGTATTCCCTTCTTTAAGACTTGTTTTATGTGGAATAAATGTTATTTATTTGTTTGTTTGTTTATAAATCTTTATTGTTCAGATTATTACAATTGTTCCTCTTTTTCCCCCCCATAACTCCCCTCCACCCGGTTCCCACCCCACCCTCTGCCTTTAGGCCCCCACTGTCCTCATCTATAGGTGTATGATTATTGTCCAGTCTCTTCCTGCACCTCTATACCCATTTCCCTCTGAGAATTGTCAGTCCACTCCCTTTCTATGCCCCTTATTCTATTATATTCACCAGTTTATTCTGTTCATCAGTTTTTATTCACTTGATTCTTACATTCACTTGTTGATAGATATGTACTTGTTGTTCATAATTTTTATCTTTACTTCTTTCTTCTTCTTCTTCTTAAAGAAAACCTTTCAGCATTTCATATAATGCTTGTTTGGTGGTGATGAACTTCTTTAGCTTTTACTTATCTGTGAAGCTCTTTATCTGCCCTTCAATTCTGAATGATAGCTTTGCTGGATAGAGTAATCTTGATTGTTAGGTTCATGTTATTCATCACTTTGAATATTTCTTGACACTCCCATCTGGCCTGCATAGTTTCTGTTGAGAAGTCAGCTGACAGTCGTATGGGTGCTCCCTTGTAGGTAATGAACTGTTTTTCTCTTGCTGCTTTTAATATTCTCTCTTAGTCTTTTGCTCTTGGCATTTTAATTAAGATGTGTCTTGGTGTGGTCCTCTTTGGATTCCTTTTGTTTGAGGTTCTCTGCACTTCCTGGACTTGTAAATCTATTTCTTTCACCAGGTGGGGGAAGGTTTTAGTCATTATTTCTTCAAATAGGTTTTAAATATCTTGCTCTCTCTTTTCTTCTGGCAGCTCCATAATTCTGATGTTGGTATGCTTGAAGTTATCCCAGAGGCTTCTTACACTATCTTCATATTTCTGGATTCTTTTTTCTTTTTGCTTTTCTGGTTGGGTGTTTTTTGCTTCTTTGTATTTCAAATCTTTGACTTGATTCTTGCGATCCTCTAGTCTGCTCTTGTATCTCTGTATGTTATTTTTTATTTCCGTTAGTGTTATGCTTAATTTCTAGTTGGTCCTTTTTTATATCCTTGAGGGTCTCACTAAATTTAACGGCCTTTTCTAGAAAATGATTGAAAAGCCATATAACTGGTTTTGAACTCTACAATCCAGTCATTTGCTTTCCTCCATTTCTTTCATTTGTGATCTGTTTTTTTGTCTCTGCATTTTGGCTGCTTCCCTGAGTTGATAGAATGGCTTTGTGTGCTAGGTGTTCTATAGGGCCCAGTGGTTCAGCCTCCCCAGTTACCTGAGGTGGACACTCTTGATGCACTCCTTTGTGGGCTGTGTGCACAGTCTTGTTGTAGTTAAGCCTTGATTGTTGTTGGTATCACTGGGAGGAATTGACCTCCAGGCCAATTGGCTGTGAGGATCAGCTGTGTCTATCCTGGGAGAACTTCTGTGCTGGAGACACCCTTATGAGACAAGGCTTGCAAAAGCCTCTGTGCTCAGCTTGGATGGGGTGGAGTCTCAGGGTAGAGCAAACAGTGATGGCTTCCTGTCAGCCCTACTCTAAGAGGCCCCTGGGTCTCAGTGTCCCACGGTAATCAGTGCAAGCACCTCTGAAAGAAAGCTGCCCTCAAGTTTTACCTGCTGCCAGACAGCCCAGTTTCTTTCTGAATGAATCTGGGTCCTGAGAATCTCACTTGGAACTGGAGTTCAGAGCAGTTGAGAGCTTTTGTCTCCCTCCTGATTGATAAAACCAGCCAGGTACTCAGTTGCCAGCCCTCTCCACACATGTGCACCTCCATACCTCTGGACTTTACTTCCGCAATTCCTCTGAGTCTTAGTGTGCTTTTCTCTTTCCTTCTTGTTGTAAAATTTCCACTCAGCCAGCCTTCCTGTTGTTATGGATGATGTCCATTTTGTCTTTAGTTGTAGTTTTGAAATTGTTGTGTGAGACAGCAGTTTAGGTGTTTACCTATGTCGGCATCTTTGTTTCTCCCCTGGAATAAATTTTAAATGGATGAAAACTTCCTTGAACATTTTTATTAAACTTCTTGGAGTTAGGAATCAACTTCAGTCAGTAAAGAGATGAATTATTGGAGGAATAATCTCAGGTTCGTATTCCATGCGGGAGAACAGGCTCTATTCAACCTTCATTCTCTTTGTGGAAATATCAGTGGTGCTATCAAAATGGGACTCCACTTGTTTTAAATAATGGAAATTTAGCTCAGAGAGGGGTTAGATAAGCTTAGAGGTAAATTTCTTCTGTTTTCTTGCTCACAGTGGGATTCTGCAACAGAATCTCTGCAGGAGTTTAGATGGTTGTGATCATAGCAAATATATGTACATAATATTTTTTGTTTTGAATTGATATTTTAGTGAGTGCTTTCCTAAACTTGGGATGGAAGTTGAAAGGAAAAAAATAGGAGAGAATGTCTTGAGATGTTTTAATTCATTCTGAAAAGTTATAGTTTGATTTTGATTTGCTTATATTCTAGGACAGTGTGACCCCAAATATGTGTTTTCTTGTTTTTGTTTTAAATATATTTTTATTGATTTCAGAGAGGAAGGAAGAAGAAAAGGGAGATTGAAACATCAATGATCAGAGAGAATCATTGATTGGCTGCCTCCTGCACATCCCATATTGGGAATCGAGCCCGTAACACAGGTATGTGCTCTGACCGGGAATTGAACTGTGATCTTCTGGTTCTTAGGTGAATGCTCAACTACTGATCTATGCTGGCTGGGCAAGATATATTTTCTTGTAAATGCCTGCAGTATATGCTTTTGTATCTCCTTCTTACATCTCTACCAAATATAAACTGGTTTGAAAACAGAACATTCTCAGCTAATATTTTCTGTTGATAGATCCTGCATATCACTGTTCAGATATCCTGTGAAGCTGATGGAAATGGTAATTTTGCATTGAAAAAATGAGAGAGATGGGCATTGAAGGACATTTTCTTCAAATACTTTATTTTTCTTCTCTTTTCAAAACCAAAAGCTGTTTAGCACTAGGTCATGTTCTTGTGGGATAGGGGAGGGCAACCAGTAGAATTATAGACTCACAACCATAGGTTTTGAGTAATAGTTGAAGAAACTACAGTTTTTTAGGTTAGAGAAAAACTTTGGGAGTCATAAGTGCTGTCTTTGGCTTTTGGCTGGGTGGACACTAACTTTCTCTATGAAAAAGAGAGTGTCTACCCAGAAGATAGGGACAAAGAAGGAATGGGTTGCTTGGTAGTGACGTGAGCTTCCCAGCCACTAGAAGTGTTCATGGAGATGCTGAGGGCTGTTAACCTAGGTTTGTGTATACTGGATTCCCTCATTTAGTGAGATGTTTGAGGTTTTCTCTTGGAGATAAAGGCATTACTCCAAAGATGCTGTGAGGTCAGGAAGAGGCAGTTGAGAGTGGGGACATCAGCACTGTCAGAATGCATGGGGACACCTGGCTCTGGTCTTGACTCTGCCACCATATTTTTGGGTATTCTGGGAAAATTTCCTGGATTCTTTGGCCTTCAGTCTTTATTTTTGTTAAATGAAGAGTCAAGTCAATGTCATCCAGGTTCCTTCTAAATCAATAGTTGACTACAGACAGAGAAACTTTGGTGACCGGGAACCATCATGCAAGCATAGCAGAATAATATGCTTGTTGAAGCCATCTAAGTCATATCATACATGGGATTCATTTTCAAAAGGAATCTCCCAGAGATTGTCTGTTTCAATACTCTTAATTCAGTCATAGTTTATGTGATAACACCCTTAATACACTAAATTAAAATAAAATATAATCTTGGAGGTTATAATTTTTAATTTAATTAAACTAGCATACATTATGGATCTATTATGAACATCAAGAATATAAAGATGAATTGAATGGGCTTGGTTTGGGGCAGTGAACCTACAATATACAGATTATATATTATAGAATTGTACCCCTGCAATCTATATAATTTCATTAACCAGTGTCACCCCGATACATTCAATTAAAAAAAAGAAATATAGTAAGAAGGCACCATCTCTTGTTTCAGTAAATTTACAGTCTAGTTGGAATCACATCTGGATTAAACTAACAACAATGCAATTTTATGAGTTTTATGTGTAAAGATATAAGCAAAGGGCATAATAATATATTCTGCCTGGTGGGACAGGGATAGGCTTTTCAGGGGAGTGGATATTCTAGTGGGTTTTTATATGAAAACCCACTACCCTGAATGACCTTTGTCTGTTGGAAATGGTCATTCAAGATAGAGGGATTTCTATGAAGAAATGCAAAGAGGTTTGAAAGTGTGTGGCATGTTTAGAGAACAGTGAGTATCTGGTTAAGCTAAGCACAGTGTACCTGGGAGGTGTGCTTGGCAACCAGACTGGAGAGGTAGTTTGCAAAGGGTCTCAAATGTTATGATAATATTTTGATCTTTAATTCTTAGGCAATGGAGAATCCTAGTATTTTTTATACATGTCTGTAGGTCTGTGATATATATGGCTAACTCTGTCAGGTGTTAGTAGAATGGATTGGAATTGTGGAGGCTCTGTCAGTATCTAGCATAGGTGTGTGTGTATAATAATTAATGTTCAACCATTTGCCTGAAATGATCTCTAGCTGAACCTCACTATTCTGTAAGTATATTAAAGTAGTTTAGCCCAGCTAAGTCTACTCCACCAGTGACCCAACTATAGTCTATAGTATGTATATTTTCTTTTTTTATTTTTCAATTACAGTTGAGAAATTAAATAGGTGAAAAATTGAGCTGCGTTTTTTTTATTATTTTTTATTTTTAAAAATGTATTTTATTGATTTTTTTTTTACCAAGAGGAAGGAAGAGGAATAGAGAGTTAGAAACATCAATGAGAGAGAAACATCAATCAACTGTCTCCTGCACACCTCCTACTGGGGATGTGCCCTCAACGAAGGTACATGCCCTTGACCAGAATCAAACCTGGGACCCTTCAATCTCCAGACTGATGCTCTATCTACTGAGCAAAACTGGCCAGGGTGAGCTAGGTTTTTTTATTTAAAAAAATCTAAAATAAAATGGTAAAAGGGAAAGGAGATGGAAGACAGCATCACTTTGGGGGCTTTTCGTAGTGGTCCAGCCTGTGGGGTCTGACTAACGTGCTCACTGAGGATGGAATGGTGGGGATTTGGGAGGTTTCAGAGGACTTTTGAAGAGGACAATGCATTAATTCCGAGGCTTGATAGTTGGGGGAATGCCTGTAGGACATCCTGGTAGAGAATATCTGTATCAGATGTGAGTTTTGACTTAAATACTTGGTAGCCCTCAATGATGGTTGAAGCCATGGTATTGTATCTTTATACAATATCTGAAGGAATGATTATTAAAGTGGGAATGGGACCCAAACATAAAATTTCTGAGAGGTGAGCAGTGCAGTGGAGCTTTGAAAGAGTGGTTGAAGAGATAAAAGAACCAACCCTACACCAGAAGATTCTTCAATGAGTTAGACATGTAAAAAGAAAACTTGAAGACAAAGGATGGGTGATGTGGATTTTATCTCTATTCAGAGATTTAGATGTTCTGATTTTAAATGGCCATTCTGGGATCTGAGCAAGAGAGTTCTTGGGATAAATAATGAAGTAATCTATCTGGCAGATGGGAGGTATTAGGCTTCAAAAAGTTCCAACTACTCTTGCTAATATTCATTGCTCACTAGGCAACCCTTTGACCCATAATTCCACCTTAAGTGAAGCCACCCCAAGATACAAGATTGGCTGTAGTTCTATAGATATAAGGTTGGTTCTTTGGTTCTAGTTTCTGGGCCAGAAATAATCATTATAAATATAAAAGTTGGTGTCCTGATGTATCACATATATTATTGTTGGAAAAGCACATAAGTCTCATGCAGTCCTGCCCTCAGGGCTTCATATCATCTTAGGAAATTTATAGAATTAGGTAATACAGTACAGGACCTGAATTTCCTAATCCAGAGCCAAATGCTCTTTTGTATTTACTCTGCCTCTCCGCCTTCCAATCTCTGGCTGGTTTAAATAGAGGTTGAGCATCTCGAGGTAAACTTCAAATGTTATCTTCCTAAAATTTAAAGCTCTGGAATAGTATTAGCACGGTGGCAGTCTCATCGGGATGCCCAGCTCGAAGCATACCCCTTTCTACCTCTAACATCACCCCATCTCTTTTGTGTTCTACGGGCGTTGGAGTGATCCTAGTTAACCCGTGAAAAAAATTAGCTCCCTATGACTCTCCCTGGTGAGGCACAGGTGTCTGAAGAGGCACAATTTTCTGATGAAAGTGATCAGCACATAGCCTGCTATGAAATCAGAGCTTTATTTCACAAGACTTTGCAACAGGGTGTCTGCAAAGCATGAGGAGTAAAAGGACCACCTTCTGTGCTTCCAAGTCCCACTTTTATAGTTCTTGTTTGCTTTGTTAATTAAGAGATTTTCACAACTCCCTCTTGACCTAAATGTGTGAAACGTTGCATGTTGTTTTGGCTCTTCTAATAGCTTTTGTTTGGCACATTCTAAATTTATAAGGTCAAATGTAATTAGCTCCAGATATCTAAGTCTCCATTTGGGAATAACTTCAAGGAGCAGCACATCTTCAAATCTACTTAAAAGTCTTCATATCTTTCAAAAAAAATGTTGACATTTCTAATTTGGCTTTTATTCTGGAAGGGCCATTGAGGAGAAGTTTGAGAGAGTAATTGGGCTGAGTCAGGTACTTGTCAAGGTTGGGAATAAAGGAACTCTTTAGGATGGACCTGTTATTGTGTCTGCCATATGGAGCCAGACCTCTGGTTTTCAGGGCTGCCACAATCTGGCCCTGTGTAATCTTCCCTTGATGGGTGTGATAATCACCACATGGAATGCCTAGTGCAGATGGCCTCCCATGCTTCAGTGCACAGCCCCTCTGGGTCTGGCTGCTGTGCAGTGGAGTGATGTGGGCACGTGAGTGGGTGGCAACTTTCTAATGTATCACGATAATAACAATGCAGAATCCCAGTGCTGTTCAGCTTCCCCTAGAACTTTAGCCCACACAGCAGCCTATTTGGTTCACAGTCCTCTGTGAATGCTAGACAATTAGCAGCTGATAATGAAGAATGCCATGGGAACCAGTGGGAAAATAATAGCTTACTCCAAGAATATAATGAAATGAAATTAGCACAGACAGTAAAACAGTCAATTTATGGTCATTTGCTTTTTTTTTTAATTAAAAAGAACCAGTAAATAATTCTATTAGAGAAATCTAAGAATTGAATAGAATCTAATCTGTTTTGGAAGAGGGTTTTATTCATAAATCAAATTCAGAGAAGCTTCTTAGCATTTACCAAGGAACTAGTATAGGTAAAAGATTCCTATTTTATTTGAATACAATGATCATTTTGCTTATTTGTTGATATCTAAATAGTATAATGTAGTCTGAACTTTAGAAAGGGATGTTAACACTGGAGAGTTGATTTTACTGTTAGGGCTATACTTTTTTTCTCAGCTGAAATGTTAGTAGATTTTGAGTGTTTAAACAAATTATTAGTAACAGAGTGAACTTGTATATCTGTGGATGCATAGCTTTCTGAATATAAGAAATATTTTTATTGTCTGAGAAATTGGGTATGGAAATTGCCTTTGAATATTTTTCCTATTTCCAGATGTTCCTTATGCTGTTTACACTTTGAGCACAAATCTCTGCATACTAATTTTTGGGGTCAATAATTAAAATTTGAAGAGACTTTATAATAATCATTAAAAACTAATTGTTTTAGACAGCAAGAAAAATGTTTTCTATTTTTTCTTTTTTGAGGATATTGGATTGGCAAAAACAATTCTGTTAAAGTTTCATTCTCACTGTGTGGGCAGTCTTCCGTAAGTTGAAAAGTAAAGGAGTAATAAACAAATCAAAATTATTTTTCACTCCAAATGTTCTCCAAATGCCTTTGTTTTGGAGAGTTGAAGAAAATTGGGTATTTTTCTTCTGAGATATATTCTGTGTCTGAAGTAGACTTGTCTCTCAATTTCTCTCACTTATAAAAACATTATCTTTTTACTTGAAAGTTAAATTACTACATTGATTCAACAACCATTCCACCAAAATCATATAAGTTTATTCTCTGATGTTTTAACACAACATGCTTTGATTGGGCATATGCTCCTAATTTTATTATACAACTAGAGGACTGGTACATGAAATTTATGCACGGGGGCAGGGGGGTATCCTTCAGCCCAGCCTGCTCCCTGTCCAATCTGGGACCCCTTGAAGGATGTCCGACTGCCCGTTTAGGCAGACTGGGCCTAAACCAGCAGTCGGACATCCCTCTCACAATCCAGGACTGCTGGCTCCCAACTGCTCACCTGCCTGCCTTCCTGATTGGCCATAACTGCTTCTGCCTACCAGCCTCATCACCCCCTAACCACTCCCCTGCCAGCCTGATGGATGCCTAACTGCTTCCCTGCCAGCCTGTTTGCCCTTAATTGTCCTCCCCTGTGGGCCTGGTCACCCCTAACTGCCTTCCCCTGCAGGCCTGGGTCCCTCCCAACTGCCCTTCCCTGCAGGCCTGGTCACCCCCAACTTCCTTCATCTGCTGGCCTGGTAATCCCTAACTACACTCCCCTGCTGGCCTGATCACCCACAACTGCCCTCCCTTGCAGGCCTTGACCCTCTCAACTGCCCTCCCTTGTTGGCCATCTTGTGGTGGCCATCTTGTGTCCACATGGGGGCAGGATCTTTTGACCAAATGGGGGCAGTCATCTTGTGTGTTGGAGTGATGGTCAATCTGCATATTACTCTTTTATTAGATAGGATAGAGGCCTGGTACACGGGTCGGGGCCAGCTGGTTTGCCCTGAAGGGTGTCCCAGATCAGGGTGGATGTTCCCTTGGAGTGTGGGGTGGCCTGGGCGAGGGACCTGTGGTGGTTTGTAGGCTGGCTACGCCCCCCAGCAACCCAAGTGGAGGCCCTGGTATCTGGGATTTATTTATCTTCTACAATTAAAACTTTGTAGCCTGGAGCAGAGCCAAGCCTTCTGCTGGCACAGCCATTGAAACTTTGTTGCCTTAAGTGGAGGCCTCCAACAGCCAGGCTTTGCTGAAAGTTTGGCTTCCTCCATTGCCAGGGGCAGCCCAAGCCTCCCTCCTGCTCTCTCTGTGGCCGTAGCCATCTTGATTGTGTTAATTTGCATATTCGCTCTAATTGGCTCATGGGCATGGCTGGTGGGCGTGGCTTGTGGGTGTAGAAGAGGTACAGTCAATTTGCATATTACTCTTTTATTAGATAGGATTGTCCTATATACTAAAGAGCTAATACGCTAATTAGACCAAACAGCAGAATGACTATCCAGACCACCTTCGGGATGACTGTCCGGATGAACTTCTAGACAAAGCTGGGGCTGTGAGAGCCGAGGCAACTAGGACATCAAGGGCCAAGGCAGCCAGGGCTGTGAGGACAAAGCCCCTTGCATGAGTTTCGTGCATCGGGCCTCTAGTATATAATAATATATTACATTGTTTGGCAAATGACTCATATATGGCACAAGGCCCATATATTGCTAAATTAAATTCAGCAACATAGCATGCCATTAAAAATTTACCAATCCAAAAATTTTGAATCTAGGCTTATAAATCTTCAGCATCATCTAATCCTATTTACTTCTTTTCTATCCTCTGCTTTCTTGGAAGACATAGGGAAGTAGAGAGAATGGGGAAGTAAATAATAACTAAAGTATCTAAACAAACTCAGATGAGTGAAGAAAATTTCAAAGATTCCCTCTATGAACACATTGGTGCATTTCAGCCATTTTTTTCATTACTTTCTGCTTCTCGGATAATGATCTGAATATTAAGAGAAAGGAGAACAAGCTTGCTAATAATTCTTGGTTTCTAGAAGTACACATGTGTGTGTGTATGAATGTTGAGGGAAAGTTTATATTTTAAACATATAAGTCAGATAGGTTAGGTTACTTCTCAGAAGATGGACACATTTCAACACACATATATAGATAGCATCCCATATATAGTCCCAAATGCTGTGTTCTCCAGTGTTTTGAGAAATGATTGGTTGCTAGTGACTCCATATGTTGCTATGTTTTATTTTGGAACATGTTAAAATCTCTCTTAGGTTTCATTAAGCCAATTTTTTCCTATTTTTTGAAAGGTCTGTTTTTCCTTCCAAAGAATTTGTTTAAATATGTAGTTACCATAACCTTGTTAGCTATTACTTGGAAGAACATTTAAATGGACCTACCTATTTTTCTTACATTAAATGTATATATTTTATATTTCATATTCCTACAAATTTTCATTTTTAAAATAAATATTTATTACAATTGTTCCTCTGTTTTCCCCCCAAAACTCCCCTCCACCTGGTTTACACCCCATTCTTTGCCCTTATTCCCCCTCCATTGTCTTCATTCATAGGTGTACGATTTTTGTCCAGTTTCTTCCTGCACTCCACATCCCTTTCCCCCTGAGAATTGTCAGTCCATTCCCTTTCTATGCTCCTGATTCTATTATATTCATCAGTTTATTCTATTCATTAGATTTTTTATTCACTTGATTTTTATTTCACTTGTTGATAGATATGTATTTGTTGCTCATAATTTTTATTTTTACCTTTTTCTTCATCTTCCTCTTCTTAAAGAGTATCCTTCAGCATTTTATATAATACTGATTTAGCTTTTTCTTTATCTGTGAAGCTCTTTATATGCCCTTCAATTCTGAATGAAAGCTTTGCTGGGTAGAGTAATCTTGGTTGTAGGTTCTTATTATTCATCACTTTGAATATTTCTTGCCACTCCCATCTGGCTTGCATAGTTTCTGTTGAGAAGTCAGTTGACAATGGTATGGGTGCTCCCTTGTAGATAATTCACTGTTTTTCTCTTGCTGCTTTTAATATTCTCTCTTTGTCTTTTGCTCTTGGCATTTTAATTATGATGTGTCTTGGTGTGGTCCTCTTTGGATTCCTTTTATATGGGGTTCTGTGTGCTTCCTGGACTTGTAAGTCTATTTCTTTCATCAGGTGGAGGAAGTTTTCAGTCATTATTTTTTTCAAATAGGTTTTCAGTATCTTGCTCTCTCTCTTTTTCTGGCACCCACATAATTCAGATGTTGGTACACTTGAAGTTGTCCCAGAGGCTCCTTACACTATCTTCATATTTTTGTATTCTTTTTTCTTTTTGCTTTTCTGGTTGGGTGTTTTTTGCTTCTTTGTATTTCAAATCTTTGACTTGATTCTTGCTATCCTCTAGTCTGCTGTTAGATCTCTGTATATAATTTTTTATTTCAGTGGGGGCATGCTTAATTTTTAGTTGGTCCTTTTTCATATCCTCCAGGGTTTCACTAAATTTATTAGCCTTTTCTAGGAATTTCTTGAAAACCCTTATAACCATGGTTTTGAACTCTATATCCAGTTGTTTGCTTTCCTCCATTTCTTTAATTTGTGACCTGTTTCTTTGTCTCTACATTTTGGCTACTTCCCTGAGTTGATAGAGTGGCTTTGTGTGCTAGGTGTCCTTTAGCGGCCAGTGGCTCAGCCTCCCCAGTTACCTGAGGTGGACACTCTTGGTGCACCCCTTGTGGGCTGTTTGCATGGTCTTGTTGTAGTTAAGCCTTGATTGTTGTTGGTATCACTGGGAGGAATTGACCTCCAGGCCAATTGGTTGTGAGAATCAGCTGTGTCTATGATGGATGAACTTCTGTGCTGGAGATAACTTTATGAGACAAGACTTGCTTCAGTGGAGCTTCAGTGCTTACTGAGACTGCCCCCTGTGTGTGTCCCTTATGGATCTGAGGGGTTGAACTCTGGATGATCCCACTCTGATCCTTTGGGTACACTGGCTCTTGGATTTCCAAGGGGGTGCTAATTTCGCCTCTGCCTGAGGCCACCCAGCTGGAGCTATGGAGAGAGGATCTGCAAATTCCTCCTCTCTATTTGGGTTTTGGAGGTGCCCAGATGAAGCCAGAATGTGAAGCAATGCAAGCTGCTGGGGAGCTGTGAGCCTTCTTTTGGATGTTCTGGGTCTCACTGACTCAGCTGCAGTTTGTCAGGTAAGTTTAAAATTTAAAGGACCAGGCCATTCATATGCAAAACCTCTGCACTCAGCTTGGATGGGGCTGAGTCTCAGGGCAGAGCAATCAGCAATGGCTTGATGAGGAGGAGCAAACAGCAATGGCTTCCAGTCAGCCCTGCCCTAAGACACCCCTGGTTCTGTGTCCAGTTGTAATTACTACAAGCACCTCTGAGAGAAAGCCACCCTCGAGTTTTGCCCACTGCCAGACAATCCAGTTTCTCCCTGAATGAGTCTTTCCTCAGTTTCTGGCCTGGATCTGGAGTTCAGAGAAGCTGGGAGCTTTTGTCTCAATCCTGATTGAGAAAGCCAGCCACATACTCAGTTGTCAGCCTTCTCCCTGCACGTGCCTCCAGAGGTCCTGTAAGTCTCAGTGTGCTTTTCTCTTTCTTTCTAGTTGTAGAATTTATTTTTTAAAGTATATTTTGATTTTTTACAAAGAGGAAGAGAGATAGAGAGTGAGAAACATCGATGAGAGAGAAACATCAATCAGCCACCTCCTGCACAACCCCCAATGGCGATGTGCCTGCAACCAAGTTGCATGCCCTTGACCAGAATTGAACCTGGGGCCTTTTAGTCCACAGGCTGACGTTCTACCTACTGAGCCAAACAGGTTTCAGCTAGTTGTAGAATTTCCACTCAGCTATTCTTCCTGTGATTCTGGATGATGTCCATTTTGTCTTTTAGCTGTGGTTTTGAAATTGTTGTGTGAGGCAGCAGTTTAGGTGTTTACCTATGCCACCATCTTGGTTTCTCTGGCCCATATTTCTACAGATTTTTAGAAAAATGATTGACTATCCATGAGTTTGTTGAGGTTATTATATAATGCCTTACTCAACCCAAATTTAGGACATTGGGAAGATAATAGTATCTTGCATTGCTAAGTATCAAAGTCTTTGTTCTTTATTTTTTAGTTCCAGAAGCATCACTGTAGGGAAATATGATTAAATTAAAGCCTTCAGTTTAACTTGTTCTGTACTATTTTCTTAAGTGACATTTAGTTTTGTAGTTGGTTGTAAAAAACACAGCTAATGGTATAAATGAATCTAGTTCTTTGTACATTTTTTTGAATTTGTGCACTGAAGTATCTGTATATGAAGTTGGCACATTGGTATTCAACTCTTAAAAAGTTTCTCGTTTTCCACCTTCTGTTCTTTTTGATGGTTTCAAAGAAAGTTTGAACATAAACTGTAGGTCAAGGGCCTCAAATCTTACTGTGCCAAAATTGCTTTTGAAAACACCTCCTTATATTGCAAAAGCTGCTCTTATCATGCTATAGCTGTTATTGTAACTTCCTTACCCTGCAACTAACAGACTCTGGGCTTGGGGGTCAACCTGAGTGGTAGACACTTGTGCTGTGTGCTGTACTCAAATGCTCTACTCTGACTTGTTCAGTGTCCTTCCTGGGAAATTTCTTGGGTCCTCAGGCGGATGAATTCCTGTAGGAGGCTGGGGACATGCCCAAGTGATCCTGAATTCTTTTTTAAATCTATTCTCATTGAGATATAATTTACATATAATATTGCATGAGTTAAAAGGATACAATGTCAATTTGATACACTTATATATCGTAATATGATTATCACTCTATCATGTCACATAATTATTATTTCTTTTATTTGTGATGGCAACAATTAAGATCTAGTCTCTTAGTGGCTTAGAAGTTTATAATATACTTTTGTTGTCTTTATTATTATCCTGTGCATTAGATCAGTCCTGGAATTCTAAGACAGACAAGCTTAGGTTCAAGTCAGGAACCTCTGTGGCATAACTGTGCTTGAGAACTTCATAGAAAACATTTTAAAGTCATGCTGCTTCTTAAAGGGACAAATAAAAGGTAAATATACCACTGAAGACAGGACTTTCAGGTTAATGGATACTCAAAGTTGGTAAGGGTGTTTAAGTGAGTTCTAGATATACCTCAAGGTAGTGCCTACCCTGAGCTTTCCTCTTGTTTATTTTATTTTAATAAATTTTTATTGATTTTAGGGAGGAAGGGAGAGGGATAGAGATAGAAAATCAATGATGAGAGAGAATCATTGATTGGCTGCCTCCTGCATGCCCCCCACTGGGAACAGAGCCTGCAACTCAGGCATGTGCCCTTGCCTGGAATCAAACTTGGGGCCCTTCAGTCTGCAGGCCAACACTATCCACTGAGCCAAACCAGTGAGGGATCCTCTTGTTTTTAATGAGATACTTCACATTCTTCAGAGTGTTGCCAAGAAAGTTTATTCCCGAGAAACTAGAATTTTTTAATTATTTCTAGTGTCTTTCCTTCTTTAATTCTGATCCCTCCATGATTATTTTGTTAAATTTTCACCTTCCTCTCATCTTATTTCTAGTTCCTGTGACCCAGATGGCTGCAATTGGTTGGCTCCCCCCTTTTTTTTAACCTCTTTACCAACCATAGAAGGAAATTTACGAACATCTAGTGACTGTGTGATATGGAGAGGCTTCTCCTAGAGCCATTCTCTGAATATCAACAGATGGGCTATCAGTAGAACGTGAGATATATGTTTAACTTTGAGAAAGTTTTCAGTATGAACTATGTGACCGAACTTTATAGACATCTGATTTCCAATTTAGTAATTACTGGACTAATTAGATGAGTTATTCTGCAGATGGCACTGACTTTTTTTTCACATATGTGCCTTTGTCATTGATTGCAGATGATGCATGTGATGCTTGCTCTTCACGCTAGCATTTTATATAGATAGGATGAAATATGACTTTAAAAGTCCCTGCCAAAGTCTCTGATTTTGTTTCAACTCAGATGCAGCATCAAACCCTCTTTGGCTCATTCTAATAGAGCCGTTGGCTTGCTGTGTTTAGTGCTACACATCAATGATAGAGCTGTGCTGACTACAGTTCTCAGAGCCTATTATATTTATTTATTGATTGATTGATTGATTGATTGATTGATTGATTGATTTTCATCAGCTGCACTTTATTTTTGTTAAATTGAATTTATTGGGGTGACATTGCTTAATAAATTTATTTAGGTTTCAAGTGTACAATTCTATAATACATCATCTGCATCTTGCATGTGAGTTTATCATCCAAAGTCAAATCTCCTTTCATCACCATATGTTTGATCCCCTTTACCCTTTACTACCTCCCCACCACCTCCCTTTCCCTCTGATAACCACTAGACTGTTGTCTGTGTCTATGAGTTTTTGTGTTTTTTAAAAAATTTCTTTATTGATTAAGTTATCACATATGTATTCTTATCCCCCCATTACCTATCCCCCAACTCATGCCCTCACCCCACTGTTGTCTGTTGGTTAGGTCTATATGCATGCATACAAGTACTTTGATTGGTCTCTCCCCCTAACCCTCCCCCTCCCCTACCTTCCCTCTGAGGTTTGATGGTTAGAGCCTATTATATTTAAATTTTATTTTTAATTATAAATATTTACCCTGTCTAATAAGAGAGTAATATGCAAATTTACCATACCTCCGTGTTATCCACAAACCACACCCACAAGCCACACCCATCAGCCAATCAGAGTGAGTATGTAAATTAACCCAACCAAGGTGGCTACGGCCATAGAGAGAGGAGGAGGGAGGCTTGGGTTGCCTCTAGCAATGGAGGAAGCCAAATGCCCAGGCCTCCACTCCAGGCTACAAAGTTTCAGTTGTAGAAAATAAATAAATCTCAGATACCAGGGCCTCCACTTGGGTTGCCAGGGGGCATGGCCGGCTTGCAAACTACCACAGGCCCCTCTCCAAGGCCACCCCAGACCCTAGGGGAACACACACCCTGACCCAGGACACTTTTCAGGGCAAACCAGCTGTGCCCCACCCATGCACCAGGCCTCTATCCCATCTAATAAAGAAGTAATATGCAGATTGACCATCACTCCAACACACAAGATGACTGCCCCCATATGGTCAAAAGATCCTGCCCCCATGTGGATACAAGATGGTAACAACAAGTTGGCCAGCAGGGGAGGGCAGTTGGGGATGATTAAGCCTGCAGGGGAGGGCAGTTAGGGGTTACCTGGCTGGCAGATGAGGGAAGTTGGGGGTGACTGGAATTGCAGGGAAGGGCAGTTGGGGAAGATCCAGGCCTGCAGGGGAGGTCAGTTTGGGGTGACCAGACTCACAGGGAAGAGCAGTTAGGGGCGAACAGGCTGGCAGGGAGTGGTTAGGGATGATCAGGTTGGCAGGCAGAAGCAGTTAGGGGCAAAGGAAGGCAGGCAGGTGAGCTGTTGGGAACCAGCAGTTTTGGATTGTTAGAGGGGTGTCCGACTGAGTAATCGGAGATCCCTCAAGGGTTCCCAGATTGGACAGGGAGCAGGCTGGGCTAAAGGACACCCCTCCTTCCCCATGCATGAATTTCGTGCACCAGGCCTCTAGTATGTATGTGTATGTGTATATATATATATATATATATATATGCCTAAACAAACAGTCAACTAGCCTATGGTTCAACCATCTGACTGATAGCTATGATGCATAGTGACCACCAGGAGGCAGAAGCTCAATGCAGTAGTGGAAACCACAGGCAGGGAAACATGGAACAGACTGATGAATCTCAGAGGGAAAGGGTAAGGGGGAAGGTGGGAAGAGATTACCTAAAGATCTTATATGCATACTAGAGACCCAGTACATGTATTCATACACCATGAGGGTTCCTCGGCCTGGCCTGTGCCCTCTCAAAATCCAGGACCCATTGTGGGATGTCAGAGAGCCAGTTTTGGACTAATCCCCACAGGCCAGGCCAAGGAACCCCACTGGTGCACGAATCCATGATTCAGGCCTCTAGTTGAATAATAAAATCACAGAGTATTTTAACAAGAAGAGAATCAATTTCAAACCAAACCTATGCAAACAATTATACATGTTCTCATATTTTCTTCCAATCTTTATTAAAATGATATATTTGGAATTTAAAACTTTTTTGAGATAAGATTCATATTCCATAAAATTTATAGCTTTTAAAGTATATAGTTCACTGGTTTTAGTATATTTGCAAAGTTGGGAGGGACCAGGCCTGCAAGGGAAGGCAGTTGGAGGGCAAAACCATTATCACTATAAAATTCCAGTGTATTATTATTATTTTTGAAATGTAATAGATCTTTGTTGTTCAGATTATTACAATTGTTCCTCTTTCCTCCCCCTGATAGCTTTCCTCACCCAGTTCCCACCCCATCCTCTGCCCTTACGTCCCCTCTCATTGTACTCATCCATAGGTGTACAATTTTTGTCCAGTCTCTTCCTGCATCCCTCTTATATCTTCACTTTGAGAATTGTCAGTCCACTCCCTTTAATTGCTCCTGATTCTATTATATTCACCAGTTTATTCTGTTCATCATATTTTTAATTCACTTGATTTTTAGATTCACTTGTTGATAGTTATGTATTTGTTGTTCATAATTTTTATCTTTTTCTTCTTTCTCTTCTTAAAGAGTACTTTTCAACATTTCATATAATACTGGTTTGGTGTTGATGAACTCCTTTAGTTTTTTCTTATCTGTGAAGCTCTTTATCTGCTCTTCAATTTTGAATGTTGGCTTTGCTGGGTAGAGTAATCTTGGTTATAGGTTCTTGCTATTCATCACTTGGAATATTTCTTGCTACTCCCATCTGGCCTGCATAGTTTCTGTTGAGAAATCAGCTGACAGTCGGATGGGTACTCCCTTGTAGGTAATTAACTGTTTTTCTCTTGCTGCTTTTAATATTCTCTCTTTGTCTTTTGCTCTTGGTATTTTAATTATGATGTGTCTTGGTGTAGTCCTCTTTGGATTCCTTTTGTTTGGGATTCTGTGTGCTTCCTGGACTTGTAAGTCTATTTCTTTCACCACATGGGGAAAGTTTTCAATCATTATTTCTTCAAATAGGTTTTCAGTATCTTGCTCTCTCTCTTCTTCTGGCACCCCCACAATTCTGATGTTGGTACGCTTGAAGCTGTCCCAGAGGCTCCTTACATTATCTTCACATTTTTGGATTCTTTTTTATTCTTGCTTTTCCAGTTGAGTATTTTCTGCTTCTTTATATTTCAAATTTTTGACTTGATTCTTGCCTTCCTCTAGTCTGCTGTTAGGTCTCTGTATAATATTTTTTATTTCAGTCAGTGTTTGTTTAATTTCTAGTTGGTCCTTTTTCATCTTTAGTTGGTTCTTTTTCATCTCTAGTTGGTCTTTTTTCATCTCCTCTTGAGTCTCACTAAATTTATCCATCTTTTCTAGGAGATTCTTGAAAAACCTTATAACCGTGGTTTTGAATTCTGTATCCAATCGTTTGTTTTCCTCCATTTCTTTTGTTTGTGATCTCTTCCTTTGTCTCCGCATTTTCACTATGCTGGGAGAACTTCTGTATTGGATTCAGTCTTATGATACAAGACTTGCAAAACTGTAAAGGACTCTGATGAGCTTGGCATGGGTGGAATCTCAGGGCTTAACGGACTGCCTTGCCTTCCAGTCGGCCCTGCCTTCCAGGGCCCCTGGGTCTCACGTGTCTCTGGGTAATGCCTGGAGAGGTCCCTGTGCACACACACAGTGCCTCTAGACTGCTGCTTTTCTGGCTCCCCAGCGCTCTGGGACCATATGAGTCTGGGTCCCCAGGGTTTCACCCGAAAGTGGGGTTTAGCGGAGTTAGAAGTGGCGCAGTTGGGAGGCTCTGTTTCCCGCCCACTCATGGAAGCCAGTGGCACAATCAGCAGTCGGTCTTCTGTGCTCAGTTCTGTGCATGCCACCAGACTTCTGCCCTTTCACGGCTCCCCTATATTTCTGTGCACTTCTCCCTTTTCACAGTCCAAACTCCCCCCATATGAGTTTCAGCTGGACCTGAGGTTCAGTGCCATAGGATAAGAGGTTCAGTGCTGTAGGATAAGGGGTTCAGTGCATTTGGGAGTCTCCGTCTCCCTCCCGCCAGAGAAAGCCAGTCAGGTACTTCAGTACCCACTCTCTCCACACATGCATCTCTGTACCTCAGCTTTTTGCAGCTCCTCTGGGTCTCCATGAGGCCCTCTCTTTCCTTCTAGTTGTAGAATTTCCACTCAGCCAGCTTTCCTGTTGTTCTGGATGATTTCTGTTCTGTCTTTTAGTTGTAATTTTGAAATTGTTGTGTGAGGCAGTATTGTAGGTGTTTACCTATGCCACCATCTTGGATTCCCTGTATATTATTCTTTATTTCAGACATTGTGTGCTTAATTTCTGACTGGTCCTTTTCCATTTTTTTTTTGGCATTCTCATTAATATCCTTGAAGGTTTCACTAAGTTTCTGAGGTCTCACTGAGTTCTTGACAGTTTGTAGAAGATTCTTGAGTAACCTTATAAATGTGGTTTTGAACTCTATGTCCAGTTGTTTGCTTTCCTCCATTTCTTTCATTCATGATATGTTTCTTGGTGTCCGCATTTTGACTGCTTTTCTGTGTTGATAATGTTTTTGTATGCTAGGTGTCCTATAGGGCCCAATAGCTCTACCTCCCCAATCACCTGAGATGGACAATCTTTGTGCACCCCTTTGTGGGCTGGGTACACAGTCTTGTTGTAGTTAAGCCTTAATTGCTATTGGTACACTGGGAGGAATTGACCTCCAGGCCAATTGACTGTGAAGATTAGCTGTGTCTATGATGGAAGAACTGCTGTGCTGGAGACACCCCTATGGGGCACGACTTGCTTTAGTGGGGCTTTGGTGCTTGCCGAGTCTGCCTCTTGAGTGTGTCACTTATGTATGTGAGAAGTTGAAATCTGGTGTCATCTCACACTGACCTCTATGTACACTGGTTCCTGGATCTCCAAGGAGATGCATGTCAGCTATTATCTGAGGCCACCCAGCAGGAGCTACAGGGAGATCTGCAGATTTCCCCTGGAGTTTGGAAGTTTTGGAATTGTCTGACCTAGTTGCAATTTGTTAGGTTAAGCTAAGAGAGGAATGGCCATTCATGTGCAAAAGCTGCTGCGCGCAGCTAGGTGGGTTTGTAAGTTGGGCAGGGCAGAGTCTCAGGGGATCACTGGGCATGGCAAACAGCCACAGCTGCCAGTCAGCCCTCTCTGCGTCTTCGTGTTTCCATGTTCTGTTCCCTGTCCAACGTCCCATGCCCCAGCACAGTAAACAATGATTCCTGTGCACACTTCTGTAAGAAAGCCACACTTTCTTTCTGACCTGTTGGCCGACAGTCTAGTTTCTCCATGTATGACCCTGGGTCCCCAGAATCTCGCCGGAAACTGGAGTTCAGAGCAGTTGGGAACTTTATAACCGTGGTTTTGAACTCTACATACAGTCATTTATTTTCTTCCATTTCTTTCATTTGTGATCTGTTCCTTTGTCTCCACATTTTCCCTGCTTCCCTGAGTTGGTAGAGTAGCTTTGTGTGCTAGGTGTCCTATATGGCTGAGTAGCTCCACCTTCCCAGTTACCTGAGGTGGACACTCTTGGTGCACCCCTTTGTGGACTGTGTGTACAGCCTTATTGTAGTTAAGTCTTGATTGTTGTTGGTATCACTGGGGGTAATTGACCTCCAGACCAATTGGCTGTGAGGATCAGCTATGTCTACACTGGGAGAACTTCTGTGCTGGAGTCAGCCTTCTGAGACAAGACTTGCAAAATTTAAAAGCCTCTGTGCTTGGCTTGGATGGGGTGGAATCTGAGGGTTGAGCAGACAGCCTTGGCTTCCCATCAGCCCTGCCCCATGAGGCTCCTGGGTCTCAGTGTCCCTTTGTACTCACTGCAGCTCTCTCTGCATGCAGTTGTGCTCCCTACTCCAGACCTCTGCCTTTTGCTGCTCCCCTGAGTTTCCGTGCACTCCTCCCTTTCCCCAACAGTCCACACTCCCCCTCATATGAGTCTTGACTGGAACTGGTGTTCAGTGTGGAAGTTTCTGTCTCCCTTCTGCTAGAGGAAGCCAGCCAGGCATTCTGCCGCCCATCCTCTCCATGCGTGTGTCTCTGTATCTCAACTTTTTGCAGCTCCTCTGAGTCTCTGTGAGCCCCTCTCTTTTCTTCTAATTGTAGAATTTCCCCTCAGCCAGCTTTCCTGTGGTTCTGGATGATGTCTGTTCTGTCTTTTAGCTGTAGTTTTAAAATTGTTGTGTGAGGCAGCAGTTTAGGTGTTCACCTATGCCGCCATCTTGGTTTCTCCAATTTCAGCATAATTTTATTATCAGAAAGAAAACTGATACCCGTTGGTAGTCACTCTTCCATTATCCCTCCCACCAGCTCCTGAAAACAACAAAATATACTTTCTATCTTCATGGGTTTGCCTATTCTGGATATTTCACATAACTGGAATCATACAGTATATGGGCTTCTTTCACTTAGCATAATGTGTTCAAGGTTTATCCATGTTGTAGCATGTATCAGTGCTTCATTATTTATTGCAGAATAATGTTATATTGTCTGCATGTAACACATGTTGTTTTTCAGTTTTTCAATTTATGCACATTTGGGCTATTTCTACTTTCTAGTTGCTTATTAGAAATTATTAGAAATAATTCTGGTATGAACATACATGTACTCATTTTTGTGTGAACATGTATGTTCAGTTCTCTTGGGTATATACCTAGAAGTGGAATTACTGAGTTATGGTTGGAATTCTAAATTACTTTGAAAGAGGACAGTTTGTGTAGAACCCTGGGTAAGCCATTCCTACAAGACTGGGATCACTGCCAACTTCTTAGCTGTTTCGGTGATACCCTACTCATATAGAAAGTATACAAACTGACCTACATTTCACAAATCACTTGGCCAAGAGCCCTTTACACATCCCTTTAAACTTCCCACTGCATATTCCAGAGCACATAGAAGAGGATGAAGTTGGAATTAGCAGATTTCTGGGAGAAACATGAACTCTATAGAAATAACCAAACTTGCCAAACTAAGATTTCTCTCTGTTTTAGCTAGATTTGTACTTATTTCTGGTTTTCTCCACTAACTTGAAAAGTCCAAGTGACTGGAAGAGCACAAAGCTTTAACCGTGTTTTTTTTTTTTCTCTGTTTTCCAGATTTTATGTGATGAGCCTCATGTTGCTTTATAATGGAAAAAATAGACTTTATTCAAAAGTAAAAATGTAGTTTCATTAGTGAATGGAATTATTAGGTGAAAATATTTCTGCTTATGAATGATATTAACCCTCTTTTTTTAAAGACCTGATTTTATGTAAATCATGTCCTGTGTGGTTGGTATACCTACTGGAGGTATATCTTCTCTTTCCAGAAGTTTCCATAGATCGGTACATTTTTTTGCCATGTTGTAACAGAGAATAGTTTAACACTTATTCAGGGATGAAATATGCTAGCTAAGAGTACAGTGAGTAACTGAGGCCTAGTCTCTGTTCTTAGGAAGTTTAAAACTTATTTGAAAACTGTTGAAAAAGCTGTGAAAGGCTCAGTGGGTGGGAACCTACAGTACAAGCATCCAGCCTGATCAAGAGGAACAAGAAAGGTATTCAGAGGAAGAATAGTATCAGAGTTAGCCAGAAGAGAGGTAAGCATTGCCCCATAGAGTTGGACTAACCTATTTAAAATCTGGAGGTGAGCTCTATTAGGGAACCAGAGATAGATGAATACACTGACAATAGAGTTTGATGTTGGTGAGTGACATGTGACTAGAATCAGTAGCTAGATCATGAAAGACCTTGTAAACCAAGTAAAGGAATTCAAATTTTATCCCCTGTGTATTGAAAAGCCATCAGAGGGTGTACTAGTTCCCTAAGGTCACCATGACAAATTACCACCAACTTGATGGCTTAAATCAACATAAATGTATTCTCTTAGAGTTTCAGAGACCAGAAGTCCAAAACCCTGTGTCAGCAGGGTTGGTTCCTCTGGAATTTCTGAGGGAGAATCTACTTCATGACTGTCTCCTAGATTCTGGTGCCTGCTGACAACTCTTGGCATTCCTCAGCCATAGGCTTCACTTCATAATTCCAGTCTCTGCCCCATATCACATCCCTTCCTTCTGTGTCTTCTTTTTTTTCTTCCCAATCTCTTATAGTGATACTTATGGAAATTAGGACCCACTCTAAACCAGGATGATCCCATCTTAAGATCATACCCTGATTGCATATACAAAGAACTTTATTTCAAATAAGGTTACATTCTGAGATTCAGGGTGGATGTGTCTTTTGGGGGACCATGATTTAGTCCACTACGGAGGGTGTTAGGAGAGGGCAGTTAAACAAGCCAGACTTATATTTCAGAAGATTATTTGGGCTACTGTGTGGAAAAGGGATTTGAGGGGATAACGCTGGGCCCATGGAGACCAGTGGGAGTCTGGGTAAATAATGCTAGTGGCTTTGATGGTAAGGAAGTAGAGATGAGTGTAGGAAATGCACTGAAGGTGGTTGGTTTTGAAGGGGAAAAGAGAGAAAGCTATGGTTGAGGAGCACATAGTGGTCAGGAAGGGCTTTTAAAGGAAGGAAATATTTGGTACATTTTTAATGCAGATGAGAAAGATGGTGTATCTCCAAGGGAAAGAAGTTGAAAATACAGAAGTGAGGGGAAAGAAAGGCTGAGATAATTGTTTTGGTGAAAGGGGGTGGGGGGCGGTTTTGACCCAAAGCATAGAATGTGTATAAAGCAGTGCATCCTTCCCATATTGGACTGCTCCTACATAGAATGACAGCTCTGTAAAGTTGATGATGCTGAGGAAGATAGTTACTCCTGTTTGAGAACTCTCTATGTGCCAGGTGCCAGATGCCAGACTATTTTCCCTGTATTACCTCATTTATTCTTGGATATAGCTATATTTATTATCTCCTTTCATTGTTTAGAAACCAGAAGCACAGAGAGGTTATATAACTTGCCTAAGGTGACACACATAATAAGTGGTAGAGTACAATTTTCTACCAGGCAGTATGACTACTGAACCCATGCCAGTGAGCACCTCTGTTTATGCTGCCTCAGAAGGGCGAGGGAATAATCATTATGTGCACACTTTTTTTTCATGGCATGTCCCACACTGCAGATCGAGCTTACAATCTAAGCATGTGCACTGGAACCAGGAATGGAACCTTGACCTCCTGGTTCTGATACTCAACCACTAAGCCATGCTGGCCGGGTCCAAGTGATTATATTTAAGCTTTAGGCAGCTGTATAATTAAGAGACTTGCTTTTGTTACCCTGGTCAACCATTTACAGCTCAAAACATTTAATGGAAATCTTTATAGTTTGCATGCTTGAAGTTGAATATTAGGCTGAGGAGTGACAAGAGGTGTGTTACAGGAAGAAGAAACCACATGAGCAAAAGTACGGAGGTCTGTCATTTGAGGACCATCTTTGTGGAATGTACCTGGCAATGGTCCTTTTCCTTCTTCCTGTACACAGTCCTGGGGATGCCAGCCGGTCCGGACTTGTAGAGTATTTGCCACACTCATTAGGAAACATAACGATTCAGAATGAGTTTGATCATGGGTTAGAACTAAAAGCTGGGTCACTTCATTGAGAAGATATTTTTTTCTCTGTGTTCTCTTGCCAGTTCCTCTCGAAGCCATTGGCTTCTTATCTGCAGTTGGGATCTTTATCATCCTTCTGGCCGTCCTGCTCCTCTTCATTAGCAAGAAGCTGCGTTTTGAAAAGATAGTTCTTCCATGTTTGGAGCAACAAGGGAAAAGAAAGCACTCTAAAGACCAGACGGGGATCCACGAAGGGCTGGGTAAGCAACACGCTTCACATTCTCCTGAGCCTGGCAACTGGCTGTGGTTTGGGTCAGGGGAGGAGGGTTTCTAGGATGAGCCCCATTAAGAAATCGCACATGAGCCGTTTGGCCGCCACTGTGGTGGGCATGATGAATGGACGTTACTAAAGGATACATTAACTTTATGAAAGTAATGCTCTCCTTTGAGCCTGAAGAGCAGATGGGAAAAACCTGACCACTACTTCCCATCTTCTTAGCTTGTTAAATGTCTGTGTTGAGTTTTCCCCTGCCTGAAGCTTGAAGGAAAAAGTGTTTTTTGATTGACAAGAGTCTTGATGTGTTTTGGTCTCATTATGTTGGAACAGAGTTGACGTTTCACTCCAGTTAGCTATTTCTGAGATTTTTGGTGCTTCAGGACCACTCCTCACTTCAAAGGGAGATTTCTACTCATTAAGCTCACTGAATCTATTGTATCATTAACTAGCTGCCTTCAGTTTGATGGGAGAGAATAACATAGTTAAAGAAATAATTGGCTCCCAGCTCTTAAATGACATGTTCTGTTTTCAATTGCTGAAATGCAGAACTTTGTGATATAGGGTGTTATCACAGAGTAATGGTTATCAGCACATGCATGCTGGAGATTCAAAGATAGTGCTGTTATCTTACAGGTAACAATTTTTTTTTAAATTTAATAAATCTTTATTGTTCAGATTATTACAATTGTTCCTCTGTTTCCCCCCCATAACTCTCCTGCACCCGGTTCCCACCCCACCTTCTGCCCTTAACCCCCCCTCCACTGTCCTCATCCATAGGTGTACGATTTTTGTCCAGTCTCTTCCCGCAACCCCAGCATCCCTTTTCCCCGAGAATTGTCAGTCCACTCCCTTTCTGTGCCCCTCATTCTATTATATTCACCAGTTTATCCTGTTCATCAGATTTTTTTTATCCACTTAATTTTTAGATTCACTTGTTGATAGATATGTATTTATTATTCATAATTTTTATCTTATCTTTTTCTTTTTCTTCCTCTTCTGAAAGAATACCTTTCAGCATTTCATATAATACTGGTTTGGTGGTGATGAACTCCTTTAGCTTTTTCTTGTCTGTGAAGCTCTTTATCTGACCTTCAATTGTGAATGATAGCTTTGCTAGGTAGAGTAATCTTGGTTATAGGTTTTTTATTCATCACTTTGAATATTTCCTGCCACTCCCTTCTGGCCTGCATAGTTTCTGTTGAGAAGTCAGTTGACAGTCGTATGGGTGCTTCCTTGTAGGTGACTAACTCTTTTTCTATTGTTACTTTTAATATTTTCTCTTTGCCTTTTGCTCTTGGCATTTTAATTATGATGTGTCTTGGTGTGGTCCTCTTTGGATTCCTTTTGTTTGGGGTTCTGTGCACTTCCTGGACTTGTAAGTCTATTTCTTTCACCAGGTGGGGGAAGTTTTCAGTCATTATTTCTTCAAATAGGTTTTCAGTATCTTGCTCTCTCTCTTCTTCTGGCGCCCCCATATCAGATGTTGGTACGCTTGAAGTCATCCCAGAGACTCCTTATACTATCTTCATATTTTTGGTTTCTTTTTTTTTTTTTTTGCTTTTTCAATTGAGTGTTTTTTTTTATTCTTTGTATTTCAAATCTTTGATTTGATTCTTGTACTCCTCTAGTTTACTGTTAGATTTCTGTATAATATTTTTTTTTATTTCAGTAAGTGTATGCTTAATTTCTAGTTGGTCCTTTTTCATATCCTCGAGGGTCTTGCTAAATTTATTGGCCTTTTCTAGGAAATTCTTAAAAACCTTATAACTGTGGTTTTGAAGTCTATATCCAGTCATTTGGTTTCCTCCATTTATTTCATTTGTGACCTGTTTCTCTGTCTCTGCATTTTAGCTGCTTCCCTGAGTTGATAGATTGGCTTTGTGTGCTAGGTATCCTACAGGGCCCAGTGGCACAGCCTCCCTAGTTACCTGAGGTGGAAACTCTTGGTGAACCCCTTTGTGGGCTGTGTGCACAGTCTTGTTGTAGTTAAGCCTTGATTGTTGTTGGTATCACTGGGAGGAATTGACCTCCAGGCCAATTGGCTCTGAGGATCAGCTGTGTCTACACTGAGAGAACTTCTGTGCTTATGATACTAGACTTGAAGAAGACTCTGTGCTCAACTTGGATGGGGCGGAGCTCAGGATGGAGCAGACAGCATTGGTTTCCCATCAGCCCTGCCCTATTAGGCCCCTGTGTCTCAATGTCCTGTGGTAATCACTGCGAGCACCTCTGAGAGAAAGTTTCTCTCAAGTTTTGCCTGCTGCCAGACAGTCCAGTTTCTCCCTGTATGAGTCTGGGTCCCTAGAGTCTCACCCAGAACTGGAATTCAGCACAGTCAGGAGCTTTGTCTCCCTCCTGCTTGAGAAAGTCAGCCATGCACTCAGTTGCCCGCCCTCTCTGCGCTCGAGTCTCAGTACCTCTGCCTCCTATAGCTCCTCTTATTCTCAGTATGCTTTTCTCTTTTCTTCTAGTTGTAGAATTTTCACTCAGCCAGCTTTCCTGTGGTTCTGGATGATGTCCGTTCTGTCTTTTAGTTATAGTTTTGAAATTGTTGTGCGAGGCAGTAGTTTAGGTGTTTACCTAAGCCATATGTTTTTTTTTTAATCCTCACCCTGGATCCTATCAGGGCTGGGGATTGAGCTTGCAACCGAGGTACATGTTCTTGACCAGAATATCAAACTCACGACCTTTCAATTCTCAGGCTGATGCTTTATCCACGGAGTCAAACTGGCTAGGGCTCTTACATTATATTTTGATCAGGGGCAAAATCTTGAGGAGAACACTCATTACAGTAATCTCACTTCTGGGTATGTTCTAAGTAAACCTGGACCAAGGAGAATATTTGGCTTATGGATAAGGCAGCTTTTGTAGCCATGGATACTTCAGTTTTTTTGCTTTGTTACAAGAAAAGACATAATGTAGATATGAATGTGTATTAATTATCTATTGGTTTATAACAAATTACTCTGAAACTTGAAAGCTTAAAACAAATATTCATTATTTCTCAGTTTCTAAAGTTCAGGGATTGGGGATCACCTTAGTTGGGTGGTTCTAAATTTAGGTTCTTCATGAGGCTGCAGTTGGAATTTCTCCTGTAGTCATCTGGAGGCTCAACTGGGACTGCTGGACTCACTTCCAGGGTGGCAGGAAGCTCCCAATCCTGCCCACATGGCTGTTGGGATGTAGTTATGACATGGAGCTGACTTCCCCACAATGAGTCCTGTAAGAGAGGAGAGCAAGGAGGAAGCCACAGTTCCTGGTCTGGGAAGTCAGACATTGTCACTTCTGTCACATTCGATTCATTCACCAAGTGCAGTCCACACTAGGGGAAGGGGAATTAGGCTCCATTTTTGAAGGAAGAGTATCAAAGAGCATGTGGACATATTTAAAAATTGCCATAGGGGACGATTATGGGAGGGGTGTAAGTTGCAGATCCGGCCATTGGTTTGGTGTTGCTGCTGCTGTAGTGACAGGAACTTTATGTTTTGATCTCTACCTGGGATGTCTGACTCATCTTCTGAAAATAGACTGGAATACTTTAAATAGAAAGTATTTAAAATATTGTCATGTGAAAATGGGACTTACAAATGGTTTAGCTACTACTGTCCCATCTGGGACATAAATGAGGAGGATAATAGACTTCTTTTTGGTCATGAGGTGCCATGGAGATAGGATTCTAGTGATTCTACTTTTCTTCTTGCTGCAGCTCCCTGTCACTGGTTGTGGTTCCTTGGAAAATTATGGAACTTTTCCAAACTTCAGTTTCCTTATCTGCATATTTGGATTATTAATATGGCCCTTTTAAGGTTGATATAGATAACTGAATCAATTTTGTATAGACACCAGCTTTATGCCTATGGTGAAAGTCCTAATAGAGCTTTACTCATAGCTGTGCAGCATTCACAAAATACCAGTCACAGTAACAGCTTCTAGGAATGACATCACATGAAACACTATTTAAATTGGGAGATTAAAGTTGGTGATGTTTTCTATATTGCAAGCTATTATGGCTACAGATAACTAAGGTTAGAGCTATTTAAGACATTTGCCTTTTGTCTTGTTTGGCATGTTATAGTATTTTAGAGACAATTATGAATTAAACTTGCAAATAAATTGAGGGTTGAAAGTAATGTTGAAAAGATAACAATAAAGCACGACTCAGAAGCTGTTAGCTCAGGAAACACTGAAAAATTCATGTCTGAAAACTCAGAGTAGGGTCATAAAGGGGGCTTTAAAAAGAGTTTAACCAGGAGAATCTCCAGATTATAATGTCTAAGAAGAAAACACCTTCATTATGACTGACATTTCTCCTTTTAAAAGTTTAATTATCATTGATCAAACTCTTTGAATAACATGCTTCTATTCCAGATTTTATCTAACTTTTGATATCTGCCTTCATCCTCAGAGCACTTAGTTCTCAGACGATGTTCTTAACAGTATTTTGATGTGGTAGAGAGAAGCACAGTGCAGATAGCCAGGGCTTAACTCTGTCACTAATTGGCCATGATATTTAGGGCCTTAAGTCCTCATTTGCAAATCGATGAGTCTGTCTAGGCTTCTCCCAATTCCCATTATACAATCCTATTTGATTCTTAGGGATACCATAGAAATTTCTTCTCTAGCTCTCAGTTTATAAATGAAAGAGACCTTATAAAAATAATTTAAAAATCTTGAGCCATATAAAATTACCATTTTTATAGATAAAAACTGGCTGAATATCAGAAACCTAATCATTATAATCTTACTAGAGGCCTGGTGCATAAATTTGTGCACTTGCAGTAGGGGGAATCCCTCAGCCTGGCCTGCACCCTCTTGCAGTCTGGGGGCCCTTGGGGCATGTCCGGCAGTCAGACATCTTTAGCGCTGCCATGGAGGTGGGAGAGGCTCCAGACACCGCTGCTGTGCTCGCCTGCTATGAGCCTGGATTCTGGCTGAGTGGTGCTCCCCCTGTGAGAGCACACTGACCAGCAGGGGCAGCTCCTGTGTCAGTGTGCATCATAGCGACCAGTCATTTGGCCATTTGGTCAATTTGCAGATTAGCTTTTTATTATATAGGATGTTTGTTGAGGTTCTAAAGAAGAAAACAATTTCTTTGTGTGGTGATATCAGAGAGGCAGGAATGACAATTTATTTTTTGAACCTACTAAGCAAAATAATTTACCTGACAATAGTATCTTACTTTCCTTTAGGTTACAAAGTTCAAAAAATGTACACATATTATTATACCTGGGTTTAGGTAAGGTGAGAAAGAAACAGAAACTGTTTCTTCCTAGTAGCATAGGTCATAGCAATAGTTAGGTAAGGATATTCAGTGGCTATCATTTATTTAGCATCTACTATTCCCATGCAACCATGCACCTGGTAAGTGTGTTACATACATTATTTGATTTCTTTATGTAAGATACTTGTGTTGTTCATTGACAGTGATTGCTTTGGGGGATAAATCGATACCACTTGCAACAAATAAACCATTATTCAACCACGAGATTAAAAATTTGATTAAAAATAAAAGTGCCATTGTCCTGGCTGGTGGTAGTCAGTGGTTAGAGTATTGGCCTACACAACGAGGTCAAGGGTTCAATTCCCATTCAAGAACACTTGCTTGGGTTGTAGGTTCTATCCCCAGTTTGTTGGGGGGGCATGCAGGACACAACCAATTGGTATATCTCTCTCACATCAATATTTCAATATTTATCTTTCTCTCTCTCCCCTTCCCTCACTCCCTTCTACTCTCTCTAAAAATCAATGGAAAAAGTATCTTCAGGTGAAGAGTAACAACAACAACAACAACAACAGAATAGTAAAATAAAATAAAGTGCCATGGGAAGATAATAGTTCTTAAACAAGCTAGCTGAGAGGAAGAGAGAGAGAGAGAGAGAGAGAGAGAGAGAGAGAGAGAGAATTCCCCGCCTCCCCAAAAGATTTCTTTATATATGAAAGGCAAGATTTATAAGTCAGAGCTTCATTTTAAGAGGCATAATGTAGAAAGGATAGAGGATGGATTATGAGGGAAGCTTCTCCACAGACAGGGAGGGAAAGAAGGAAGCCTTTCACTGCAGGAAAGACAGCCAATGTCTTGGAAAGATGACAGAGAAAGAGATTCCAAGGGCTTGAGATGTTGCTTGGACCCTGAGAAGGGTGGCAGGTGTGGGAAGGGGTCAAGTAGTTACAGTAAGAATCAGAACCCAAGATGGCCTGGGCAAGAGGTGGAAAGCTGAGAGCCACGTGCTTCCCTTTTGGAACAATGGCAGCCGACTGCCTCACACATGTCCACATCAGCTAGGGTGGTTCTGTGGATAGAACATGCTGGTGGGTATGCAGGGATAGAGAACTTGAGAGGACACACCCACACTTCCTCTGGTGAGCAGTTCCTGTCACACAGGGGTTTTAGAAGTTTAGAGATCCAGGGAAAAGCTAACCTTAGAGTTTAAGTCTGCAGATCATTTACTGACATAAGTTCATCTTGCTCAGTGTAGGTCAGTCTTCGTTCTATTAGTCTTCAACTGATTGGATAAGGCCCACCCACATAGTGGAGGGCAATCTGCTTTTTACAAAGTACATCATTTTAAATGTTAATCTCATCCACAGAAAAAACCCTCACAGAAGTATCCAGAGTAATGTTTGATAAAATATCTGGGCTCTGTGGTCATGTTGACACCTTAAATAAACCACTACAGAAGCTTACTTAACATCTGTGTTTGTGTTCTTATTTACTTCAGTGTATTATGGTAGGGAGTTTGAGAAGAGATTTTCATTTAAAAAATATAACTTTATTATATAAATTTTTAAGCATACAGAAAAGTAGAAAGAATGGTATAAGAACTTCATGTGCCCATTACCCAGCAATTATTAAGAAGGACTAGAGACCGGATGCATGAAAATTGTGCATGAGTAGACCTTCCTTCTCCTGGCTGCTGGCACCAGCTTCTCTCTGCCACCTGGGACCTGGGCTGGCCCCAGCTTCATCTGAAAAGATGTCCGGAAGGACATCCAGTCTAATTAGCATATTACCCTTTTATTATTATAGATGCTCTGTCTTGTATTGCTCAGTGGATAGAGATGAACCTGTAGACTGGGTCCTGAGTTAGTTTCTGGTGAAGGGCATGTACCTCAGTTGTAGGCTTGAACTCTGGGCCTAGTTGGGGTGTGTGAAGAAGGCAATCAATTGATGTGTCTCTCTCTCATCCATGTTTCTCTCTCTGTCTTTCCTTCTCTCTTCCACTCTTTCTAAAAATCAATGGAAAAATATCTTTGAGTGAAGATTAACAAAAGAAAGACAATTAATTTATGTTATATCCTATTATCTCCATTTTCTTGTTTTTCTTGCACAAAAAGAAATAGATATGTCCCTTTAAAATATCCATTCTTTCTTATTTTTATTTTTTATTTTTGTTGCAACTTAGACAATGGATTATAGTCCCTGGATCAAGAATTTGACTCAGCAAATGAACATGTTATACAGTTAGCTGATTGATGGAGATGGGACATTAGATTAAAAGTTGGGAGGATATTAAAAGTTATTTGACAAATCTGGGCATATTCTATATATATAAAAGGCTATTATGCTAAGTGTCCCTCCTACTGTCCAACCGGTCACTATGATGCACACTGACCACCAGTGGGCAGATGCTCAATGCAGGAGCTGGCAAGGTGCAGTGACTTGGCAGCCATGGTTTATGTGATGCACCCTGAAACCAGAGAGGAGGAAGCCCGATTTTTTACAGGGCCTCATAATTCCACCTTCAGCTATGGGTTATGTTGTTGCTGAGGCACTCTCAGCCCCAAATCTAGTTTATTGCACACTTGCATTTGTATTCCACACCCTGTATGACAGCAACTTTGCAGAGTGCCCTCTCGCACTCCGGGACCCCTCAGGAGATGTTGGAAGGCCAATTTCAGCCCAATCCTCACAGGCCAGACTGAAGGACCCACTTGCTGGAGGGATCTCACTCACTTCGCACACCTTAGGGAGGAGATGCTGGAGATTGGCTGCAGGGCGTGTCTAGCTTTCTCACTCAGTCCCACCCCAGGACTTTTATGTGCTGGAATCAGTGTACTGGGTCACTAATTGGAATATAAGCAAATCTACTTTCTGAGCTATATACATGAGAGTGCTTAGTGAGTTACTTTGCAAGCATGCTTCTTGTGGCATTTGAGCTTTTTTGATACTAGGATATTAGTAAAATCGGAAACTCTCTGTAACTATGAACTATGAATTGCTGTGAAGAGGTTTGCCAATGACTGTAGAGCACCTCTCTCTCTCTCTCTCTCTCTCTCTCTCTCTCTCTCTCTCTCTCTCTCTCTCACACACACACACACACACACACACACACACACACACACACACACACGCAGTTCCAAGTCTTAATGTTTTGGCAGAAATTCTGAGTATTTTTGTATATGAAATGGCCATTGCATGGAATTTTATGACTGAGCATTCTAAGTAGACCTCAGTAAACCTTGGCAGATGAAATAGAAGCACCAGTAAATTGCTTGGTGGACTGAAATTCTTGCCTTATTCTGCAGCATGGGTTCCCAGGATGATCCGAGGTAGCCTTAAGCACACACCCTTCCTTTTGCTGGAGAGAGTGAAATTATCTCATGAACTATTTGGGTAGCTTTGAGAGATTTTGATGTAGTGGAAATGAATATAACATTTATAGACCAGGAAAAGGTCTATAAATTTAAAGCTTGTGCATTTGTTTGCATCATGAACGACAGTTGTTCTCTCCGTGATATCTTCCAGAGATACATTCGTGCCTGGAGGATACCATGGGTGGCATAAGTTACATTTACTGGAGAATATTGTTTTTGTGTGCTCATTTGTCAGCAAGACAGTAATGTTCATTATGCTTTAAAGGGACACATGCCTTAAATTAAAATAAATCAGAGGAAGGGTGGGCAGCAGGGAAAAAGGATTATTGTTTGAGTAAGAGAGTTAGTAGCAGAGATCATTGTTTCTGCATTGAAGTGGTTTGATGAGTTTATATGCTTAACTAGCTATTTGAGTAACCTGTTTTAAACTAGGTATTGAAGTAATATGTTTAAAATATATTACTTCTGACAGGTTAAAGATAAGAAAAGAGGGCATTCTATAGTTATGTGTATCTATTAGAACATGGTACATTCTTCTAAAACCCACTTACACAAGCAAATGCCTTATTTACAAAAGCTCTCACAATAATTTCAAGCCTATATTATTCCAGGCTGTCTGATTGAGGTTTAATGACAAGATGACAGATATTATTTGAAGTGTGTGAATTTAGAAATTCCAAAAACATTAAGAATCTTAATTTTAGTTTCTATACTCTGAATCCTCAAAAACATTTCTTAATACTTAAGAATAATTAATGTCAGTTTTATAGAATAAAATTGCTACCTGCTTAAAAACTTCTGTTCTTTTTTTTGTTTGCTTGTTTTTCCAAACAAGCATTGATAACAGAGTGGTAATTTATATTTGTCATCCCACAGAAGTGTGGGCCACTTGATACAGAAGAGGGTGATGGAGAAAATCCTTTTAGGGCATCAATTGAATGTTTTCATAATTTTTTTGTTAATTCTCACCTGAGGATATTTTCCCATTGCTTTTTAGAGAAAATGGAAGGGAGAGGAAGAGAAACATCGATTGGTTTCCTCCTGAATGTGCTCTGGCCAGGCCAGGGGATCAAGCTTGCAACCAAAGTACTTGCCCTTGACAAGAATCAAGGGGTTGATGCTCTACCCACTTGGCCAAACAGGCTAAGGCTACATGTTTCTTTTAAAATTATATTGAAGCAAAAATACAAATCATAGCATTATAAGACACCTTATAGAACTTATGGTGAAACGCACAATGTCTTACCTGTATTCTTTAGCACAAAGTTCTGTCTTTTTTAAAGTTGTTCTTTGATCTCCCCCAACCCCTCCACCACTCCCACATTATTCTGTGTGGGAAAGATGTGACAGTGCTTTTACATTTATATGTTTCCCATGGATTGGCTTTATAGCCCAATACCTAACTACAATTGGTTTTAATAGTATTTCAGGGAAATTCCCCAAAGAATCTGAAACTAACCAAAATGTGTATTTTTGTATAGGATTAGATTTAGAAATAGGATATCAACATGAAATGTAATTTTCTTTTTAAAAACATATTTTTATTGATTTCAGAGAGGCAGGGAGAGGGAGAGGGAGATAGAAACATTAATGATGAAAGAGAATCATTGATTAGCTGTCTCCTGCATGCCCTACACTGGGGATCAAGCCTGCAGCCCAGGCATATGGCCTGACCAGGAATGAAACCATGTGACCGTCTGGTTCATATGTTGATGCTCAACCACTGAGCCATACCAGTCTGGCCTGTAATATCATTTTCCATATCAGTTGGAGGATTTTTCTTTCTATGTTTGCTTTATGGCAGATAAAAAGTAGGAGAATACCCATATTCACACTAGTGTATTTTTTGGAATGCTTTATCAGAATTTTGTTACCAGAAAGTAGAATCCATTCATTATAGGTGATGGTAGTAAATCCTAGTGGAACTGAACTGTGGAGGTATTTGCTGTTCTTCTGCAGGTAAGCTTTCATATATTTTAGTAAGAAATTGGAAGGATTGAAAGAAGAGGAGAAAAAGGTAAAAGATAAGCATTAGGAGCTTACAATGGAAACACAACTGCATTTTGTTTTAACTGAATAGACATGATCTGTATAACTATATAGGATACTATAAAATAGGTCATACATGTACGTACAATTAGCTAAGAATGTTTGGATCCACTCTCATCTTAGAAAAACAGTGCTATCCAGTTCTTATGGGATATTTCCTGCCAATGAAAAGGGAAATGCAGGAGTATTTTTAAATGTTCTTTGATTGGGGACACTTCGGCTGGGCAGATCTGAGGGACATCATGTAACACCCACCTAACCTACTTTTGTCTGCAACCACAAAGATCCCATTAAGGCTGCTGCTTCTGATGGGATCCCAGGGGAATCTGATTATTAATGTTTGCCAGATACAGGAGTATTGACATTGTGGTGTTATTAGCATTACTATTCTAAGAGCCCAGTCATCAAGGACCCCAGGAGAACTTATTTTGATAACCGCTAATGAAGGAGATAAAATTTGTAGCAATAGTCATTTTGGTAATGAACAATTTTAATACCTGCTTACTTTGAGGCTTGCATAAACAAATGAAAGGAAAACAGAAGGAAAAAGGTTGAGCACTGGCTAGCATTGATTTAGGTTGAGAGTTCCAACTTAGGAGTATTGATGTGTTCATTCATAGACAGAAGGGGGCCAGGGCAAACAAGAATGTAAGGCTGTGTCCTAGGACCCAGCAGAAACATGTTCAATGGATTAGTAATTTGTGTGAGAATTGTTTTCAGGCTATAAGTGAAAAGTTCATTAGATGAAAGTTTTATATTTTCCTCATCACAAACATAGTAGGAACCTGATTAAAACTTGTATAATTATTGGTAATAGGGTATCTTTCAGGCAGACTAACCTCACTAATCTAGGCTATGTATAGCAGTGACAATGGGGGATAAGGGGCCATTTGAGACTCTCAAAACATAGAAATATCATATTTAGGAAAAAAGCTTATTCATTTAATATTTTGCATATAGTTTAAAATGTATACAAACCATCTATGGGTCTTCTAGGAAGTTAGCTATTATTTCCACTGTCTCTGAAAACCTTTTTAAAAAATCATATTATTCCATTTATATAGAATTCCCAGAAAAGGCAAATTATAAAAACAGAAAGTAGATTAGTGGTTGCCTGGGGCAGGAGTGGGAATGGGGATTAATTATATATGGTCATGGGAGGTTTCATTGGGATGATGAAAATGTTCTTACACCGGGTTATAATGATGGTTGTATAACCTGATAAATTTACTAAAACGTGTTGAGCTGTGCACTGAGATGGGTGGGTTTTCTCCTGTGAATTGTACCTCAGTAAAACCTTGCTGTTCAAAGTGTGTCAGTGGGCCAGCAGTATAAGTGTGTGCTCTGGGAGCTGATTAGGAAAGAAAAACCATAGGCCCCTCTCCTAACCTCTTAGTGAAGAAAATAGTAATAATTGTAAGATTAATAGTCCCCTGAAATATTTTTATAATGATGATTGTTATCTTGGTTATCAGGCTATACATTTTTGTTTTATTTTAATAGTAAATATAGAAGTCAACTTTAGCCTACTTCTAGTCAAAGCTCTCATAGCTGTCAATTTTATGATATCTAAATTAATGTGATTTAATGATATTCTTGTTCTAATAGAGAATAGTGGATATTTTTTCTTGAGATATAAAGGATTGCATATTATTATAAGAATAGGTACCTTCATAGATTTGACTTTGGAAAAATGTATTAAGGTCCTCATTAAAATATTAAATGATTAAGAATGAGAAACACAAAAGACTGGAAGCAAAATGCATTACAAATGTTAAATGAGCCCTGGCTGGTGTGACTCATTTGGTTGGGTATGATCCTATGCATTGAAGGGTTGCCAGTTTAATACCCGGTCAGGGCACATACCCAGGTTGCAGAACTTGATATCCAGTAGGGGACGTGCAGGAGGTAGCAGATGGATGTTTTGCTCTCAAATCGACGTTTTTCTCTCTTTCTCTCTCCACCATCCCCTCTCTCTAAAAATAAATTAAAAATCTTTTTAAAATCTTAAATGAAAGAAGCAGGATATAATATGTGTGTATGTTCAGATATTCAAAACTTGATTGCCGGATCTATGATAGTCACTCAACTAGATGCTGAGAGCAGAGCAAAGACAAAAATTAATATGCTACCTGATCTCATGGAGCTGCTAGTTTAGTTAAATGAAATAATTATATAAGTTATCAATAAACTACAATTATAATAAGTATTAAGAGGAAGTAAGAGGTACTCTGAGAGACTATTTCAGGGGGACATAATGGAGTCTGGATTATGGGGGACTGATTGCCTGCCAAAGCATTCTATCAAGTGAAGTATAAACTGAGCCCTGAAAGGAGATGAATGGGTATTGGGAGACAGAGAAAGGAAGCATGAAGGGAGGAGATATTTGCCAGCCAGTGGGAGGAGCCTCATGAAAAGAGATGAGCCGCTAAAGGATAGAGTGCAAATAGGGAGTGGTTAAAGATAAGAAGGTTAAAGATAAAAATTCCAGGCATGGCTTTCTGAGGCTTGTGGAAGATTTTGGACTTTATTCTAGGAGTAATTTTAAATGGAAATAACTTTAAATAATTTTAATTACTTGATCAATTACTTGAATGACTTGATCAAATATGTGTCTTAAAAAGATCACCAAGGTCATTCTGTAGTAGGAGTGAAATGCAAGGAGGTCACTTAAGAAGTGGTTCAGGTGGAATAAGAGTGACTTGAATTCAGGTATTACCTGTGTAGGTAAAAAAAAAAAAAGGCAGGTAGATTCAAGAGTATTTAGATGGCTACGTGCCCATCAGCAGATGAGTGGATTAAAAAACTGTGATATATCTATACAATGGAATACTACACCGCTATAAAAAAGAAGGATCTTTTACCATTTACAGAAGCATGGGTGGAACTGGAGAGCATTATGCTAAGCAAAATAAGCAGTCAGAGAAAGATAAATATCACATGATCTCACGCATATGTGGGATATAATGGTCAACATAATTTGATGAACAAAAATAGAGCCAGAGACAAATGGCAGAAGAAGTGAAGTGGGATGGGTGGGTTAGAGAGCAACCAAAGGACTTGTATGCATGCATATTAGCATAACCAATAGACACAGACACTGGGTGGTGGGGGCTTACTTGAAGTGGGAATGACTGGGGAGGGTGTCAATCGGGGGGGCAGGGAGGAGACATGTAAAACATTAGACAATAGAAAAAAAGAGTATTTAGATGGAAGAATGGGTAGGCTTTTGTGATGAATTCTAGGTAAAGGATAAGGAGTTGTTAAAGATAACTCTTTTTAAAAATATACATATATATTTTTAAATATATTTTATTGATTTTTTTACAGAGAGGAAGGGAGAGGGACAGAGAGTTAGAAACATTGATGAGAGAGAAACATCAATCAGTTCATTAGTGAAATAAGCAGCCATGGTAGAGTGGAAGCAGAATGAGAATTGACCTATTGGGGATATGCCCGCAACCATGTACATGCCCTTGACTGGAATTGCACCTAGGACCCTTCAGTTCACAGGCTGATGGTCTATCCACTGAGCCAAACTGGTCAGGGCAAAGATAACTCTTAAGTTCCTATATAATATGCTTATAGCTTGGCAAATTAAAAACAAAATGATATAAGAAATATGCAAAAATCAGAGTTGTGTTATGGTGTAGAGATTATAAATGACACTCCTCTTTTAACCAAATTTTTATAAGGCTAAGATTATTTCCATAATTAATAAAAAATATAACAAAATACTGAATTATTGCTGATATTTAGAACATTGCTTAATCTATATCCAGAGGGCTACAATTACATTTGTTCCATAATTTCCCCCTATTTTTGAGTCTACATTTGAGCCTACATTTTCAAATGATGCAAATGATATTTCTATCTCTTCTCCTGGGACAAAAATCAACAATCTGGTAAATCTCCAAGTCTGAGAGTAATTCCTGTTAATTGTGCCTACATTTTGCCTTCCTCAATTTCATTACATTAACTTCTAATTACATTTCTTCATACTGTGGATGTTATTTGGGATTTCGGGATCTCCTTTAGTTGGGGCCATTTGATATGTGCTGATGGCTCTGGAACACAGGCGTACCTTTGTCAGGGTTCTGTTGTGACCACTTCAGCTACGCTGATACAAAATTAGATTCTTTCTCATTTTGGTTGGGTCTTTAAAAAGATAAATATTAAGTAGATATGACTTACTTTTAAATTCCCAGTAAAAGGTTTATTATATGTTAGTCTGAAAATGGGTTTCTGTACAAGGGCAATGACAGTCTCTTAAGGAAATTGTGTCGTTAAAGCCACTTTAAATGGTCCCTCCAGTAATGCTGAAGATCTTGTTTATATAACCATGGAGTATTTGTGGAGCATATGTAAGCCTCTGCCTTGGATATAATAGATGTTCCAAAATACTCCACGGGCTTATACAATATTTGAAAGGTGCTATTGTTATAATGGCAAAAACCTTGAACAATTTAAAACTCGAGCCAACCCTAGTCCTTTTGAGTGCATCATGCTCAAACACAAACATGTCTGATGGACATAGTTTGAAAAACATATTTTAAAATAACCATTCCTTGACTTAAGAAGTAGTTTTAATTTTGTTTTACTTTATTGCACATATTTTGGAAAATATTTGCAACAGTTTTTATTTTTTTTGGTGTGACTATGTGTTTAAATTTCTTTGTTGATTAAGGTATCACTCGTTTTTAAAAGAGTTCCTTAGTGAAATAGGCAGCCATGGTAGAGTGGAAGCAGAATGAGACTAGACCTTGGAGTCACACAAACCTGGACTTGAACCCCCACAGTGGTCACTTATTAGGAAAATACATTCACTCTTTTGATTTCTAGTGTCTTCTATGTTTTATTAGCATTTGGTAAAGGTTTGGAATAGCAGTAAAAGCAAGAATTTGGGATTCAATAAAGGAAAATTGGAATTCCAGCTTCCCTCTTTATGATAGATATGAACCTTGGGGCAAGTCACTTACCCTTTCTGAGCCTCAGTTATTTGAACTGTATAATTGGAAGGCTAATATCTCTCACAAAGAGTTTTTATTCAGATAAGTTGTCAAAAAGAATTGCATGCTTTAATGTGTTTGGCAAATGTTAGCTATTAAACAGTGTCATTTTTCTGAGTTAGCACATTATGGAGAAGACTATAAGACTAACCTATTTTTTGTCGCACATTTTGGTTTAGTAATAATGACTGGTACTGAGAGCCTATTCTGTACTGGACTCTATTCTGGGAGCTTCAGAAACATTGTGTGATGTAATTTCCATAGTGAATGGCAGCAAGGGGCCAGTGCTCCCTGCGTTATAGATGAGGACGTTTAGGTACCCCAGGTAACATGATTTGCCCTATGCAGTGGCATAACTGAGAGAAAATCCAACCCTGAACCTTGCTTTTTATGATACCAAAGCCGTTGCTATTTCTTTTCTTCACTCTGTCTCTTTTTTTTCTCAGTGTCTACTGAGAAAAGTATATTTTTAGTTTTAGGGCAGTTATAACTTCACTTTACATTAACTCCTCCCCCCCACTCCCCGCCCCTGAAGCTCAGAGGTAAAGAGCTGTTGGATTGTCCAGGCCCCAGCAACGACAACCTGGCTGAATTGTATCCATATTGTTGGCATATAGAGTTCCCAATAGTCCATTTTTATATTTGTTAAGATTCCAGCATTTAGAACACATTTTGGACAAATGCTACAAAAAATACTTCATCTCAATGGCACATATTCCTAGCTGCATAACAAATTTGCTCTTCACAGAAAACACCTGTATCCTCTTTTGAAGCATGTTAAGGATGGATTGCAGCCCATTTTGTAGTTCTTATTTTGACTCCATGCATTATTCATCTTTTTAAACCTTCTTGTTCATACTAGGTAATGGAAAATGCTTTTCTCTGAAAGGCATGATCATTGTCTTGAAAACTGTAGACTTCATTAACCTTATGACCACTCTAGGAAGTCAATGATACATAACCCACACCTGCTAGATGACACCAGGAAGTGAACTGGTGGCTGCGAGGGGACCCTTGAAATAAACTGGTGTTCTCGACATTCACTCATGATTGTTCTACAGGTCTTGGTAGAGAAGAAGAAGATTTTCCAAGGAAATTTCTTCTTCAAAAAATTCTAAACATTAAGGCACTTTAGTAGTTGGACTTGTATAAGATTTTGATTTGAGGGTTACCTGGGGACCATTTTGGAAACTGTCTTTTCTCTCAGATATTGTGTGACTGTTTCCAGGAGCTGATAGTCCTTTACAAATCCTAGAAGCATACAGGCTTCCACTTTAACTTTCACCAAAATAACATGGTTTTTAAGGCACAGCCCCTAGAAACTGGCATTTCTTCTTAGATCTTAGCTCTCTCCCACCCTTCAAGCATCTGTCCTCAGAGAGAAAATGGGGGCAGATAGATTCAACTAAGCAGCCTTTGAAGGACCCTGAGCATTATTATTCTGGGTATGGAACGCTTCTGTTTATAATTACTCTTGGTGAGGATGATCAAAATATGTGATAAAGCATATGGCTCAGGAATTTGATAGCCTTTCCCCCTACAGAAACAGAACTCTTTGCTGTTTATTGTTTAGTTGTTTTCTGTGATTACAATAACTTTTATTAAATTAAATACTTTAGAACTAAATAATTCTATTTAAAGCAAATTTAAAGAAATGCAGCCCCTAGGAATACATCAATGGTTTTACTCCTGTTTTTGTTTTTTAATCAATTGTCACTAATTTTTTATTTGTTTATTTAGTACTTGGAGAGCTTGAAGACCTTCCCTGGGTATGTTTGTAGTAGAAGGTTGTTATCTCAAACATATACACATAAACATACACGCACATAGTTTTTTGTTGTTTTGTTTTAGCTTCTCATAATAATGAAGTATCATGAACTATTTTAATTCAAATAATGAGCCTTCTCAACTACCATTATATGTATTTTTCCTTTTAATCCAGAAAGTTAGACTGTTTTTTCTTGTCTATTTTACTTTTCTCATTTTTAAAAATTATTACAATACCAAGAAGCCACTTTGTCTTCTCAACTGTAAGAAAGCCCCCAAAGATATATACAGGTTACCAGGTATATATCTGGTATCACTCTTGGTGTGCTCTTTCAATCAAATTGAAAGTTATCTAAGCAGCAAAGATGGTTACTATGCCACGGTTTCAGGGCATAGCCCTTTTGGCTTTAGACTGCTTTAGCAAAACATGAAAGGTGTTATTAACTATATCATTTTCCAGGTTCTAGTTGTAGGTGCCCTTCCTTCCCTCCCTCTCCCAGTGTTTTGGAATATAACTGCTGAACACTGTTTCACATATAGACTGAGATTTGGCTTCTTTCCAGTCACTCTGAGATAATCTGACAGTGGTTATTGACAAAAGTACAGAACCAATACCTGAGAAGGCAATTTACTGCTGAATATATCCATCATCAATATTACAGTGCTTTCTGGCCCACACTGGTAAATTCTTGGATTTCAGAACAGAAATGAACTGTTTGAGGTTATCTAGTAATTTAACTTTACAGATGAAGAAAAATGAAAGAATCAGGACTATGTAGCTTTAAACATTTTCATTAATAACATTTATTCACTCATTCATTCATCCATTCAGCAAATACCTATTGAGTTCCTACCCTGCGTTGGTTTTGTATAAACATAGTCCCAGAACTTATGGTTTCATAGTTCATTGGAGTAAGAAGATTGACAAATAGTTACCATATTAAGTGAAACCTTATATCACAAAAGCACATTGAAAGCACTGGAAACCACACCCTTGGTTGTGGATGAAGAGTCAACACCAGATTTCAATGTACAGAAGTACTTACCAGGCTGTCTAGGGAGAGAAGGACTCAAGGCAGAGTAATCAGAAGTCAGGAAAGAGCAGTCACCTTGGAAAATGCTGAGTGTGTTAGTATGGCTGTAGAGGGATGAGTGGTGAGGAGTGGCTGAGTCCCTAGAATGGGGCAGTATTATTGTGGACAGCTCATGCACATTCATTCAGGACAAAAGGAAGGGCTCTATCAGTTGTGAAAATGTAGAAATAGTTTCAACCTGGTTGATAAATAGCCACTGATGTAAGGCCCCTTGTCTTATTGCATCTTCTCACACCCAGTGATTCGGGAATTAAATTTAATTTCTGTACGAGGCCTCTAGGCCAGTTACATGGATGGTGCTGATTAATAATTTTTTTGAGCATCTCTTCTCTCATTTACCTTATAAAGAATGTAAATTTTATCCTATAGTATAGGATTTGAAAATTCAAATGCCTCCAGGGGTAAGGAAGCTACACAGAAATGAGTGAAGTAACTGTGTACAAAGAACAGGGAAATCTAAGGACTATAGTGAATTAGAGACATTAAAATTAATATTTAAAGACTCTGTGTCAACAAGCATAGATATGTGCCAGTGCTCAAATTTTGCAGTAGAAGAAACAGGGAACCACAATTCTTTAAACTAGCAAAGTGATACAAGATTTTTTTTTTTAATTGTCATGAGGATTTGGTAGACAGAGATTACAGAAACATGGAAATATGAAACTGAGAGCCTGGCTCCTATTTTAAAGACTGGAGAAGAATATGATAGCTTAAATTCAAAGATTTTAAAAAACCAAGTATTTTTCTTTCTGTATGATAAAACAATAGAAAGGGATTATTGAATTATTAAGGGAGAGAAGATATCAAGGGAGAGAAGACATCAAGGGAGAGAAGACATCAAGGCAGATAGATCACATTTCTGTCTTTAAAAGTTTCAAGTACCTAAACGACAGTGGTAGAAGCTAAACCCAATGATTTCAGAGAACATTCTGGGTCTGGGATGCCCTGAAGCGTATTAACTTAAGCAAAATATTTGTGGAGAACAAACAAACTAAAAAACTGTGGGTGGTGAAATGGGCTGGAACAAATGCTGAAAGAACTCTTGAGTGTTACCAAGCAGGGGATTTGTGTGGGAACATGGAAGTGTTTTCAACAATTCTGTATTGGTTTTATTCATCAATTTCACAAAATTGAGTATATACTATATGTTAAATACTGCCCTAGGCACAATTTTAAGTAGGATTTCTTAATTCATTTATTGAGAATTTACGATTTCTCCCTCCCATGAAACTTTTATTCTAAGAGAGGAGATGGTCAATAAATCTGGTACAGGTCAGGTTATGTTGCGCAAACCTAGGGGATGGATTGAGGCTGGGGAAGACTAGAGATGGAAACCAACCAGGGAACGGTGGTCATTATATAAAACATAATGGAAGACAGTTTCCACAGACCCCAAACTAGCAGAACTTGAAGTGGAATGGGGAAGTATCCAAGAGAGAAATTCAGTCACTAGAATGTTGTGAGTATAGAGTATTGAACAGTTGTAGTTGCCAATGTACGATGTGCTAGGTTTTGATGAGCTGAATTTGAGAGTTTGGTAAGACACCTATGTGTAGATCTTTTCTGAAACTTTGGTGGTGTCAGAGAGACAAAAGAAATACAAAGGTCCAAGGCTTCTTCCTTCAAACAGCCTGGGCTTCTGTGTGTATTTTGTTTGTTTGTTTGTTTTTGTTTTGTTTTCTCACCTTTTGGTACTGACACAGTGAAGTTTGAGAGCCACTGACTTAGATAACCAGAGATTCAAGCCTGGAAAGAGGGAGGAGCTAAGGGCTGGAGATGTGTATTTTTTTTTAAGTGTTCATTGAGACTTATGGATGTATCAACTCTCCCAGGGAAAGAGGAAAATGAGTGGTTACATATATGCAGCTGGCGGGGAGATGAAGAAGAACCTGAAAGACAGACCCATGAATTAATTATTCAGCATAAGGGGAAAGTGCAGAGAGCTCAGTTTTCCTTTAACTGGAATTCGGGCTCCATAGGGACAGACACCTCAGGGTTACCTTATACCTGGCATTGTGCCCAGCACTTAATAGGCATTTAATCAATATTTGTTTATGGAACAAATCAAGGCATACATGCATGATTTTCACAAAAGCTAAAGAGAAATTTTTAGGAGAATATAGACAGACATACTAAATGCAGTAACCTGAGGTCAAGAGAGCTGAAACTTATAGGATTGCTGGTAGATTTGGTCAAAAGGAAGCTATTGCTGTAAAAGAGATTAAGTACAAGCAGTGAAATTAGGCTCTGCTGTCATTTATAACTCATCCTGAGCTGTTGAAGAGCAGTTAAAGGCTATATACATATATCATATTTTATACACACACATATACACACACACATACACACATATGTGTATGTGTGTGTATTATGCATAGGTATGTGTAGCATAGCATGTATATGTTTGAATACATGTATATATACAAAATATGATACGTATTTAGTTCTCCAGCCTTCATTGTTTTCTGTTGCTCTGTTGATGTCTTCTAGCTGCCTTCTTGGGTCTCTGATAGGAAAAAGTGTCTGTCAGGAGTCTCATACTCTGTGAAGGGGTATCTTGGAGAGGTTGGAATATAGACAAAGGTATATAAAGACTAGTGTCTCCAGTTAGCTGCATAATAAACTTGCCATCTTCAGTTTTTCAGTGACTAAAGAACTTGCTCTCCAAGAATAGATATAATTTCTAGAACTTGCATAAAAATGTAAAATCCTACTTTTAGGTTTGTTAAAACTTTTTAATCCCAGGCAACACATTTCCTTTGAAAGGATGAATCTTTGTGTCATGAAGCAGAAAGGCTTATTAGCCTGCTCTCTGGGATCTGTATGTTCGTGGATGAAGCATCCAGCCTTTCTTGTATTTGAAAATGTTAAATCCAACTGCCTTTTAATGAAGATTCATTTATTTTTTTCACACTGTTACGTATGGTCTGTGGAGATAGACTTCTGTCAGTCCACATGAATAGAGCCCATTACTGGTAATGGAAGTCTTATACATGCCCATAGAGGTGAATACGCATCGAAATAATTCACATTTAATCTTTCATAGTCATTTTTATTTAGCTGTCTTAAGATTTCAATAATGATCTCTCTTTGTCCCAAATTTCTGTTTGACATTGATTGTAAGCATTTGGTGATAGGTCTGAGCTTATAACTTTAACAGTATAAGTGTTTCTTTCCTCTGTTTCAGCTGAGAAGTTTTGAGAGTGAAATATTCACAGCCATTAAGAGACCTCCAATTTACTTTCTCATCCTGCTTATTCTATAGTTCATATTAACTCTACAGTGCTGAAGAAACTGAACAAGTGGACTTTTAGACATCAGATCACTGGCCATGGTGTTGGCCATGGCATCTCAGGATACTCAAAACCTGTTCCAGCCTCTCTCTTCCTGGATATCTCGGGTGTATGAAGCTCTCCAGCAAGCAGGAGATGTGTTATCTGCCTCGTTGGTTAACTTAAGCAAACAAGACTCTAAACTGAATGACAAGCTAGACCAGGACTTAGATGATATTCAGATTCAGGAAACTTACTTTGAAGTTGAAGAACAAATCAATGATGGGAGTCAAGAGGATACAAATACCTTGTTTGTTGAAGTGGATCATTTTTCTTTTTGCAATAGTGATTTGAATGACTCTGCCCAAAGCTTAAGCCCTAGACTTAACCAACATACAAAGGACTCATATTCTGTAATATCCCAGAGGCCCAATCAGACCTGTGATGACCAAAAGTCACCACATGTGCTTTCTTCTATTGCTGAGGAAGAACATCACCTTGAACTGCAAAGGAGTGGCCTTCAACATGACGTTGAGAGCCAGCTCTCTGGTATTTTAGAAAATGTTTATGGAAAAAAGCAAGGTAAGCTAGCCAGTAGTCATTTTCTCTGTGTTCTTCCAAAGGACATTTCTGTTCATTTTATTTTGACTTGTTTTAGTTGTCATATGATTTTTATTTTGCTCCCTCTTCTACCTTTCCTCATGCTGGCTTTTTATTGAGAGATGTCATCTTTAGGAATATTTTCAATGTATACAATTTTGGAATATCTATACTTGCGGGACTCATATTCCAAAGCAAGAATTCCAAGCAAGTGAAATGTTGAAAACGAGCCTGTGGGTTCTGTTTGAGAAACCCTTTGTACATGTCATGCTTTTTAAAATATCTTTTAAATTGTTCTCTTTTTTTCACTAGTTTAGGAATTTCTAGATGTTACTATATTATTCAGTGTGAAATCCTGTTCAAAAAGCCATACTTGTTGCAAAATTTTTTAGTTGATAACACTCCAAGAACACTTCTCACAGTATTTCACTGAGATGTGATGTGAGATGACAGTAGATAGAAAATCTTTGAAATAAGAATAGCTTGATTTTCTTTTAGCCTTGAATGAAAGGGTATATTTAAAACAAACTGCCTATAAAGCTTTATCCTGTCAAAATGGAACATATAATGGGCCTTCAATAAATGTAAAATGAATATGGTGAGACTGTAATTAACTCTGTAAAGGCAGCTATAGTATGTGCTTATTATACTCTAAGCCTGAAGTAAGGACATTCCACCTGGTTAGGAATAGAGAGGTACATGCTATGCAGACAAAGGTGTTGAGTGTGTATGTATAATGTGTACATAGTTCACTCAGATCTTTTATATAACACTAGAGGCCTGGTGCACAAAATTCATGCATTGGTGTGTGGGGGGGTGTCCCTCAGCCCAGCCTGACCCCTCTCACAGACTGGGAGCCCTCAGAATCTTAAGCAGAAGTCTGGCCCCCCTCTGTGCGAGGCGACCAGGCTAATCAGGGGAAGGTACTAGCCCCATCACCCCACTGCTGCAGCCACTGCCAGCCATCGTGTTTTCATCAACACAGACTCCATTCACTTCACCATGAAAAAATAACACTTTCTTAAGGCATTTTCAAGATGACTCTTTCATAGGATATGATCTTCCTTCCTTCCTTCCTTCCCTCCTTCCTTCCTTCCTTCCTTCCTTCCTTCCTTCCTTCCTTCCTTCCTTCCTTCCTTCCTTCCTCCCTCCCTCCCTCCCTCCCTCCCTCACCTGAGGATATGTTTCCATTGATTTTTAGAGCATGTGGAAGAGAGAGGGAGAGACAGAGAGAAACATCAATGTGAGAGAGACACTTTGATTGGTTGACTCCTGCATGAGCCCTGACCTGGGTCCTAGCCAGGGAGGAGCCTATAATCTAGGTACATGCCCTTGATCAGAATCAACCCTGGACCCTGCAGTTGGCAGGCTGAGGCTCTAACCACTAAGCCAAACTGACTAGGGCAGGATATGACATTTCTTAGCCCCTCCAGCAGTGGACCTTCGTTTTTTCCTCCAGGAGTGTGGTGAAAAAACCCTAGATCACCTTCTTGGATTCTTATAACCCAAGTTACCAAGAACACTGCAAGTGGCTCCATACAGGGAGCTTAGCCATTGAGTGGTCAGAAAAGGTATTTATGCTTGAACTGGTTTGATTCAGTGGATAGAGCATTGGCTTGCAGATTGAAGGGTCCCAGGTTTGATTCCTGTTAAGGGCATGTACCTTGATTAGGGGCACATCCCCAGTAGGGAATGTACAGGAGGTAACTGACCGATGTTTCTCTCTCATCGATGTTTCCAACTATCTATCCCTCTCCCCTGTTCTCTGTAAAAAATAAATAAAAAATATTTTTAAAGAAAAAAAAGGTGTTTCCTCTGCATCTCATGCACAGAGGACCCCCTTTATTGTGTCTACTGGGCTAGGGGCATGTCCCTGTGGCCCAGTGGGGCATGCCCCTGAGGCTGGCAGCCAGCTCCATGCTATTGGCATTGAGCTGAAGGCGTGGACCCAGGCTGTTACTTGGTGCTGGTACAAGTGGAAGGAGCTGTCCCACCTTCAGCCACTTGGCGCCTGTGCCCATAGGTCCAGAGTGGTCAGGGGCATTCTGGGGCCCTGGCTGCTCAGGGCCTATGTGTGGGCCTACAGGCTAGGAACAGCTGGGTCCTGAGGATGTTCCCAGGACCCAGGCTGCTCAGTGCCTGCATATGCAAATTAACCCACCATCTTTGTTGGGTTAATTTGCACACTAACTCCTGATTGGCTGGTGAGCATAGTGGAGGTATGGTCTATTTATATGTTTTTCTCTTCTATTATATAGGATAATGATGAAGTAATTAAGTCTCTTATTAGGAGGACTAGACTTTTATGGGATATTTAATAACTTCTTTATTTTCATGATACCTCTTAGCTTTATCTTTTTAAAAATATTTTTTATTGATTTCAGAGAAGAAGGGAAAGGGAGAGAGAGATAGAAACATCAATGATGAGAATCATTGATCAGCTGCATCTTGCATGTACTACAATGGGGACCCAGCCCGCAAGCCCAGTGTAGGCCCTGATTGGGAATTGAACTGTGACCTCCTGGTTCATAGGTTGATGCTCAACCACTGGGCCATCCTGGTCAGTCTGGCTATTGTTATTTTGCATCTCTTGAGCAGATAATATGATTTTTATTGTTTATTTTGTTGATATTATTTCCTAATATTGTGTTGAGTAATACACACACACACACACACACACACACACACACACACACACTAGAAGTATTAGTCTGTAGTAGTAGTCTGTAGTTTTGTTTTCTTGCAATCTCTGTCTCTGGTTTTTGTGTTTGGGTAATGCTGGCCCAAATGAGTTAGGAAATGTTTCTCTTTTTCTATAGTTGAGACACATTTGTATTAAATTAATATTATTTATTTATTAAATGTTTACTAGAAATTTTCCAGTGAAGCCAACTGACCTTGGAATTTTACTTTGTGGGAAGATTTTGAAATACAAATTCCATTTAATTTATTTTACTTTCAATTTGACAAACGTTTGTTTATTTTATTTTAGCCTTTACATCCCCCTCTCAGGCTGCCAGATACCTCTCCCCCTACCCAAGTCTGGAGGCAGCCTGAACTGGTCTTCAGCTTTTGAGGATAGGGAGTGAGAGTGAGGAACAATTCCCCAGGGCAGTGGTTGGAAAATAGTGGCTCGAGAGCCACGCAGCTTGCTGACCACTGCACCAGAGTGACCAGAGCACTGTACTTTTAAAACTTGTAAACCTGCACCAGGCTGGGGCCAACACCTCATCCCACAAGCTGGGTCTAGCCAGGACATGGGCTCTGGGCAGTTCTGAACAAGGACATGGGCTCTGGGCAGCTCTGAACACCCCTGGAGACCCAGAGCCTGTGGACAAGAACCACCATCACCAACCCCACGGCTTAGGACTTGGAAAAGAGAGAGTCAGAAAGGGTACCAAAGCCTCAGAGGCAGCTGCCACCGATCAGGGCTCTCCTGGAGAGGGCAAAGAACCTGATGAGATTCTTGAGGTATCTTTGTCTCCAGCAAGACTCCTGGCCCTCTCCCTGGGAGTGGTGCCAACTGTCCTCTCTAGAACTGTACACCTGAGTGCTATATAATTTAATTAACCAATGTCACCCCAACAAATTCAATAAAATATAGAACTGTTCAAGCTATCTATCTTCTGGAGTCAGTTTTGCCAACTTGTGTTTTTTAAGGATTTTTTCTTTGCATCTATGTTGTTAAATATATGGACATAGTGTTTTCTGGTTATCTTTTTAATGCTTGTAGGATTTATAGTAAGCTCCCTCTTTATTTTCTGGTATTGGTAATTTTTGTCTTTTTCTTTTTAGAAGGTGGGGTCTGTCTGTGTATATAATTCTTGGTTTTCCCTTAAGTAGTTCTGGAATAACTAAGAAATAGGTGTCACAAGTCATAGAAAAAAGTTTGTGTAGAGTTACAATAATTATGTACATGAGAACTTTGGGGGTGATTTTGCCAGAGGTGATCAGTGAAAGTTCCACAGAACAGATGATGTAAGACTGCAAACTCTGAGCACAGTCAGAATTTAATAGGTGGACGGAGGGAGAAGGCATTCCAGTGGAGGAAAGGGCATGAACACACAGGTGGACAAGGCAGGTATTTTCAGGGGTGGATCAAGAGGCTAGAGTTTAGGCTGCAAATGGGAAGGGTTTGCTTTTCATGTTAAGGATTTAGGTTTTGCTCTAAGTTGCCAATCTCAAAAAGATCTTAATGAAGAGTGACACCAACAGAGCTCTGTGTTAAAAGGATAACTCAGGCATCAGTTTGGAGGCTACATGTGAGGAAAGAATAAATGTTAGGGATCTATAATAGTAGCTTGTAAATGGAAGCAGTGCATAAATCAATGTGAATATATAAGGAGAAATTCTTGTCATTATTTTGATGTTTTCCCCCTGAAAAGGCATCTCAAAAAGACAGGGCACTGGCAGGGTGGTGGACTTATTACTGGTAGGTGGAGGTAGAAGTCCAGGCTTCTCTTTCCGCTTCCTTAACACTTGAAGAGGTGCTCTTATGAATACAGGGTTGGGATAGGAGTTCTGTCTCCTCACGTGGTCTCCACTAATACCAAGTTGAGGGTAGCATTATTGCTGCTGGACGATGGTGAAAATCTGGAATCTCCACCAGTCCTCTTCTGACACCACCCAAGTTGGGAGGAGCAGAGATGGACATGGGTCCAGGCTCTCCATGTGACTTCCTCTGATACTGCGGAAGGTGCAGATGCTCATTCCTGGCCATCAAGGAGAAAGATCTGGATCCCTGCACAGTCTTCTCTGTACTCCCTGGTGGGGGTGTTAAGATGCCTCCTTACAGGCTGTGAGGATGCTCTGCACTTGGCCTCTGCTGGTGTAGGTTGGGATAGGGAACACAGTGTTTTCTGTGCTGTTTGGCTGGAGTAGAACATTTATTGTCCCAAAGTTTTCTGTTTAGCTAGACTTTGCATAGAGAAAGCAGAGTTTTCTTGAGGCCTTTCTTTGTCTGTGCCAATTGAAATTCCAGGGTCGCCAGATTTTTCAGCATCGATTCTAGGCTCTAGGGGGTAAAGAACCAGGCCACTCACTACCATGTTTTCTTGAGTCTCCTGGTCCCCAGCCAGTCTACCTTCTCCTATGCACTATTGGGTATTCTCTTCTTTGTTTTAGGGTTTTTCTGGTTGTAAGCAGGAGGAATAATAGAGGAAAGAACATATATCATATCTTCCTGGAAAAGTAAGTCTTCCAATTAGTCCTTCCTAGCATTATGATTTAAAATCCTACCATTTCTCTCCATTTCACAGTGAAAATAAGAACAACAGAAAATGATAAAAGGTGGTATGCATGGTAGGTAAGTATGAAAGAAATATTTCTCTGTAAGGAGAGGTCTTATATGATAGCCCTTCTCAGTTAGTCCAATACAATCGAGTGCCTGCTATGTACAAAGTACTGGGAATGGACAATACTTATACAAGGATAAGCCATGGACCCATCCTTCAGACTATTGAAAAGCTTACACCATTTGCTTAATATGTTCCAGAAGATGCAAAAATGTTTTTGATGCCCTTGCTCTTTGGTGACAGTGGGAGTTGGGAATGAAGCAGGGACCTAAAATGAGACAGTCCTGTGTCCTGATTTACTTGTGACTTTATAGATGGAGGAGCTTTACTAGGTTGCCTCTCTCCCTGATATGATAGAGCCCACTAATTCACTCCCAATGCCTATAGCAAAAATGACAGAAGCTCTTAATTCCTTTCTTTCCTTAAAATATTTAAACACACCTGAACTTTATGAAACTAGGATAAGAGACTGGACTCTCAGCTCTATGAATATTCAAAAACTTGTGTTTTTAATTTTCATTTTACCTGCTTGTTAACAGTTTTCATGTGCTTATTTTCCCCTTTGTACCATGGGATCATGTCAGACACAGTGCATGGGCTGCTTTGCAGTCTATATAGAGAGGTATTTGGAGATATGCTAGGAAGAGGCAGCATTTTATTCAGTAATTTATCTGCACTTTTTAAAAAGCCTTGTCAAGCCTGCTTTTCCCATTTAACCTTGAATTCTTTTCATAACGCTGTGTCTTGATTTTATGTCCCTTAACGTGCCATATTTTTCTCCACAATAGATTTTCAGCTAAATTGGCCTAAAACAAGAGGGATGCTGAATGCTTTTTGTAACCATGGAAACATTTCTGGGCACTTACTGGGGGTCTGGTTGCCAATAGTAATGTAGCAGAGAAAATAGATACACTTCATTTAGCAGTTGCCTCTGATTAAGAGGCAGAGAGACTCCTTACAATGTCATCTCAAGATAGGCTTTTTGGTTTAAAGACCCAAATCCAAAACACCAACTTCTCAATCAAGAAGCAGTTGTGACAGACACCTTTGATATGTATTGGGAAGGAGTTCTAATTACATTTAAAATCATCTTTGTTTTCAATTTTTCATCTCATGCTTCTTTTTTTTAAGGCTGTTTTTTTAACCACATGAATTTGTTTCCAAGAAATATGCTCACTATTTCCTGAAATAGCATGCTAATGGAATTAATGTGTCCCAAGTATACTGGCACATAGAACTTTAGACACACTTTTTGGCTACCTGGAATGTATTTAAAAAGTAGAATAGTAGAAATGAGGGTGATATAATTTGGATTTCAATCAGATTATTCTACCAGGTTAGTATGACATGGAAGGGAAAGGCCCACACTGTTCTTAGTTGCTGGTTGGTCTGGAGCTTTGATGGGTTGAAGGTATTTTTTTTCTGTTGATGCTCTTAGGATGGCTTGTGGCGGTTAAGACTAAATGGTACCAGGGAATGTAACACAGTTGATATATAAATGATATAGGCTTCACTACCATTCTAAAGGACGTGTGACTGCACATAAGATCTTATATCCTGCCATTTCTTTATTTGCAATACTGGCACTTCGCTTGTTTTCATTGCACAAGTGCTGTCTTGAGGGTAAGTCTATTCCTGGTTAAATTTATCTTCATTTGTTAATCCTTCATTTGATAGCATTTGCCATCATATTCCTCAGTCATCTAGAATTGTCCATTAAAAAAGGTTTAGTCTGAAAAAGCTTCCAGTTTGTTTATTAAAAGTGTTATGAAGTTATTTTTCTCGTTATGTTGACTTGCACATTTTAGAAAAGCTCGGTATTAATGAAGATACTAAAAGCTGACACAGTTTTCAGAGCCTTGATATTAAGGCATGGAGTTTGTTATTGCCATGGTTATATATTTTGTCATTGTTGTCATTTTTAAAGGACATTTCAGGCATGTAACAAAATCATACATGGTCAGAAGTTAGAACATGTAACATACATATGAACAAAATTGATGTCTGGGTGTTATAATAAATGCTAGAACATTTTTTAAGGTCAGGTTTAAAATGAGAAAATAAAGCCCATTTTCTATTTTCCCATTCTTACCATCATTAGGGATGGATTACAGAAATTAGAAATAACACACTACAAATAAACTTCAATTCCATTTTAATGATTCTCAAGGAACCGGATTTTTTTTTTTAAATAATGGAATTTCTTGATAATAAAAAGGTCCAGGAGTCTTTCTAGCCCCGAGACTCAGGCAGTTATAGAGCCAGGTGTGTTTTTCTTGCAATTATCTAGTCTAATGGTGAAGAAGTTGGGACTTGTGTGTTTGTATGTTGTTATCTTTCTAATTACCATAGATATATTACCCTCTTCTCTTCTTCCCCTATTTTATTCTTCTTTCTTTGGTAAATCCCCTTCACCCTTCCCTGGTACTCTTTCCCAACATCCACTATAGAGGAGAGATTTTTTTTCTGAAAAAGAGCCTTATACTAAAGAGAGTTTCCAAGATGTGGCTATAAGTTTTTCTTCCCTTTGAACTCTTGTTAATTCTGCTCAGGTCGAGAGCTGGGCCACTGTTAGTAGAGATATTAGTGCCCTTTACGTTTCCTAGTGTTTAAATTTATGACACACTTAAAAACGTAGAAAAATGTACCATGATATAACAAACACCCACAAAACCGCCATTTAAGTTGGCCAACATTTAACATTTTCCATATTTAATCCAGACTTATTTTTAAGAAGCCATCTAGGACAGATATAATTAGAGTTCCCTGAGAACCCCTGTTTGTTTTCTCTCCCTTCTCTCTTTACCAGGAATAAAACAAATCTAAATTGGAGGGTTATGATTCTCCTCATATTTTCATTCTTCTCCTGCAAGTTTTTGTGTCTATAAATTACACATACCATAGTTTACATGTTTTAAAACTTTACATAAATGATATACGATTGGACATGAGTCCTGCCTTTGTGGTTGAAGGAGCGGGGCAGGGATCCTATTATACAGGTGAGGCTACCCTGGTAGAGCTGTGAGCGGGCCCAACTCAGGCAGCTTGGCAATAGTAAACCCATTACAGCATAGAGCCAATGGATAGGTCCTGGCAGCAGCTCGCGAGCATTCACCAGGGAGGAAAGATCAAGGGAGCAATAGCTTTCCTATGGCACTCCAGCTGTGGAGATGAAGTCATGCTATTTTGATCCTCAGTGGCCCAGCCCGAGTCCTTTTCACAAGAGGTGTCTCCTTGTCAAGAGATTTTTAGTTAAGATGGGAGAGAAGACCAGAGAGTACTGTCATTCAGTATGAGCGCAGGAGAATATTTATCTTGCTGGTTACCAACTGAGTTTTTAAATTACTTCAATTACAGTTTTGGTTTTTAGTTGTGGCATTGATTATAATGAAACTCTTTTCCAACTATAAGTATTTGACCCCCAAATGTGTTTCTGAAACTGCCATGATTTTATCTACATTAACATTATCTCATTTTTTCTGATGCTTGAGCTTCCTTGCTAGACTGTATAAATTCCTTAGAACAGGGACCATGCATTAATGTTTCCTGTATTCCTGTCATCCATACTACATTTAGCTTGTGACTTTCCTATGTTAGATTTACAATACTAGTAAATGTTTCATAAGTTAGGGGGACTATTACACTTCCTCAGGCAACATGGAAGACTCTGGGGCACATCCAAAGAATACTTACTTGCTTGCCTGCCCTTTCAAAATTTTTGGAATGAGGGAATTAAATTGTGGAAAGTTGATATTTATCAAATATCTGTTTTAGTAATAATTCTTTGCAGATCCAAAGGAATAGAAATGCTTCCTCCTACTGGACTGGTCAGTTTCTTTTAGCCTCCCTTGCTTGATGGTTAATATCTCCCTAACCTCTAAATGTTATCATGCTCCAGGGCTCAGCCTTTGGACTTGTCTCCCTTTTGCCCCACCCTCTAGTTTTCATCTCACTTAGTGTGCAAACCAGACCCCTTCCAGTGGCTACCAGGTCCACAGTAATCAAGCCCCATGGTGCCTCTCTGGCCTCTCACTACCCCTTTCTCTCTTGTTAACTCTGGCTGCCTCAGATCTCCTGAAACACCAGCTGTGCCCCTGCGTCAGGGCTTTTGCACATGCTGTCTCCTCTGTCTCGAATGCCCATCCTTCAGATGTCCCCAGCATGTGCTACCACACTTCCCTCACATCTTTGCTCAAATGGCTCTTCTCAGAGGCCTCTCTGATCATATGAATTTAACCTGTACCTCCCTCCACCCCCAGCCATCCCATTCTCTTTCTATGGGACCCCCCTCCCACTACTTATTACTATTAGACCTGTTATACTTACTTGACTGTCTCCATGAGGGCAGACATTTCCACTCATTTCTTTCATGAGTGTATACCCCACATTTAGAAGTGCTTGTCTCATGGTGGAAATTAATAGACATTTGTCAAATACATGAATGACTACTTTTTTGGTATTCGTTATACCCTGTTTTCAGTTTATTCTGACAACATTCATAAATTGAGTGACTGAATTTGCTATGAGATGCTTTTAGATTTGTAATGAGAGAAACTGTAAGCTATTGAAATGGAAGAACTGTAGGTTTTCTTCGTTTTTCACAATGTATTAGAAAAAAGTAGGTTAAAACTTTAATAGAAGAAATAATACTAAATCGATACAAAAGATTTTTGTAGGCTTAGATTTTAACAGATGACCAAACAGAATGAGCATGTGCTTATTATTTTCTTATTTTTAAAAATATCTCACCCAAGGATATTCTTTCCATTGATCTCCAGAGAGACAGTGGAAGGAAGAAAGAAAGGGAAGAGAGATAAACATCGATCTGAGAGTGACACATCCATTGATTGCCTCTCTTACATGCCCCTTCTGGGGCCAGGATTGAATCTGCAACCAAGTACATGACCTTGACAGGAACTGAACCCTCAACCCTTTGGTCTGAGAGCCAGTGCTCTAACCACTTAGCAAAACCATCCAGGGCAAGCATGTGCTTAATTTTTAAAAGAAGGTTGGAACATGGAAGAAAACACACAAATGGAGATATTTTATATCCTTTTCCTCAGGAACAAATTAGTTCCATTTTCTGAATTGCACAATAACCATGTGTGTGAAGATTTGGTCTTTGGAGCCATTTGGGTTCCAATGCCAACACTGCTGCTTTCTCACTGAGTGAGCATTGGCAAGTTATTTGACCTAAAGAGGACTCTCTTTTCTCATCTGTAGCATGGGGCAGAAATATCTAGTTAAATGTGAGAACCTACCTACATCAAACTAAGTATGGATTAGGCTTGTATTCCTACTCCTTTCTGTTGTTAAGGTTGTCTATATGGTCTTTTGTAAACTGAAGATTGGTCTAGAAACAGAGGAGTTGCTCCGGGCTCCATGCGACATCTTTCTTTCTCCATGCAACACATTTGCAAACACAGCGAATCTTCTTTTGCTAGCCAGCTATGTCCCCTTCATCATGGGAAGTCCCCTGATGAAGGTGAGCTTCTCATAGCAACATTTTTTAAAATTCTTATTTACTTATTAAATTGTTTGGGGTGACATTGGTCAACATGAACATACAGGTTTCAGGTGAAGGTTTCTATGTTGCAAGAGCTGCATATTGCACTGTATGCCCACCACCCAAATTTAAATCTTCTCCTGTCACCTTATATGTATTAGGAACCCCTTTTCCCCCACCCCTTTTCCCCTGGAAGCCACCACACTGCTGTTTGTGTTCACCAGTTTCACTTTTATATCCCACATATGAGTGAAATCATATGGTTCTTAGCTTTGTTTGACTGACCTATTTCACTTAGAATGATGTTACCAAGATCCGTCCATGTTGTTGGCACTATTTCTTTCTTATGGTTGAGTAGCGTTCCATTGTGTATATGTACCGCATCTTCTTGACCTAGTCCTCTATTGCTCTTGGTTGTTTCCATATTTTGGCCACCATGAATAATGCTTAATGAACATAGAGGTGCATATATCCTTGCAAATACATAATTTTGAGTTTTCTTTTTTGGGGGGGATATACACCCAGGAGAGTGGTTGCTGGGTCATATGGTAGCTCATTCTTAATTTTTTGAGGAATCGCCAGACTGCTTTCCATAATGGTTATGTCAGCAGTGAATGAAGGTTCCCTTTTTTCCACAACCTTTCCAACACTTGTTATTGTTTGTCTTGTTAATAATGGCCACTCTGATGGGTGTAAAGTGGTAACTCAATGTAATTTTAATTTGCATTTCCCTAGTTGCCTGTGTTTCTGGCTCCTTTGTAGAAAATTATCTGTCCATATAGTTTTATAGCTGGCCTCTCTATTTTGTTCCATTGATTTATATATCTGTTTCTCTGCCAATACTATGCTGTTTTGATTACCGTAGCTCTGTGGTATAATTTGAAGGTTGGTAGCATGTTATCTCCAGATTCCTTCTTTTTTTCTCAGGATTGATTTGGCATATTGGGGTCTTTTGCAGTCCATACAAATTTGATGATTTCTTCCTCTATTTCTTTAAAAAATGACATTGGGATTTTGATGGGAATTGCATTAAATCTGTATATTGCTTTAGGTAATATGGCCATTTTAATTATGTTGATTTGTCTAATCCATGAACATGGGATATTTTCCCATCTCTTTTAATGACACTTTGTAACTTTCAGTGTATAGGTCTTTCATATTCTTTGTTAAGTTTATTTCTAGGTATTTTGGTTGCAATTGCAAAAGAAATTGATTTTTAGGTTTCTTTTTCTGAAGTTTTGTTCTTAGTATACAGGAAGGCAATGGATTTTTGCACATTGATTTTGTAGTCTGCAACTTGACTGTATTTGTTTATTGTTCCTAATAAGTTTTTTTTTTGTGAAGTCTTTAGGGTTTTCTATATACAGAATCATGTCATCAGCAAAAAGTGGGCAGCAGAAACCTCTCAGGACCAAGCCAGACAGCTCTAATTGAGCTGGAAATTTGGCCCTGACAAGTTCAGCTGAGCATGATCATCTCACTGTCCTAGGAACCTATGTATCCAGCGCTGGCACCTGCAGTTTGTGCCCCTTGGCACTGACCGTAGGTTTAGAAACTCACATACATGTGACTAATGTGTCATTGCTGAAAATCAAGTCCTGAATTTTCTTTTCTTTTCTTTTTTAAAAATATTTTATTGAATTTTTTACAGAGAGGAAGGGAGAGGGATAGAGAGTTAGAAACATCGATGAGAGAGAAACATCAATCAACTGTCTCCTGCACACCCTCTACTGGTGATGTGCCTGCAATGAAGGTACATGCCTTTGACCAGAATTGAACCTGGGATCTTTCACTCCCCAGGATGATGCTCTATCCACTGAGCTAAACTGGTTAGGGCCTGAATTTTCAAATACAAATGGTTTGAGAAAAAATGTTGTAAAGGTTGATATGTGTGAGAGGCGACATTTTATTAGAGGGCCAGTGCATGAAATTCATGCATTGGGGGGAGGGGCTGTCCCTCAGCCCAGCCTGAACTTTCTCCAATCTGGGATCTCTTAGGGGATGTCCAACTGCCGGTTTAGGCTGGATCCCACAGGGACATCCCTCTTACAATCCTGGACTGCTGGCTCCAAACCGCTCACCTGCTTGATTGCCCCAACTTCCCTCTCCTGCAGGCCTGGTTGCCCCCAACTGCCCTCCCTGCCAGTTGTTTGTCCCCAACTGCCCTTTCCTGCTGGCCATCTTGTAACAACTTGGGGGTGGCCATTTTTTGATGACATGAGGGCGAGATGCCACCTAGGCTTTTATTAGTATAGATTCTTTCTTGGAATGTGAATTGTTTGTAGTTTTAAAAAATCCCATGTCTACTGATAGTGCATGTTGGTTCCCTTCTAGTGGTTTTATTAATTGTTGGGGGTTTCCTCCTCAATCCATCTCCTCCTAAGAACTCATAACTTAAACATTAGTGATATTTTACAAATATCATTCAAATATGCTATTATATAGTGTCAGCTAGTCATTGAAGGGGAGGTGACTGTTCCGTTGTGTTCAGAATCACTCCAGGAGGCAAGAATAAAATCCCAAATAGATTTCTGAAACAGCAAGATGCCATGGTGAAAATAAGCCAGAAAAATCTGGATTTGAATTTTGGTCCTATTTCCTGTGTTACTCTAGGGAAAATTACTTGGACTCTCTGGGTCTGTTTCTCCATCTATGTTCTCTCCTATCTGTGAGTAGTTTGTGCTAGATGCAAAGCATTTATGGTAGTGCCTGGACTGTGGGCAGTTCTTAGTGAACATTAGCTATAGGAAGGTCTGCCTCTTGAATATTCAGGTACATAGTCTTTCAGTTTTTTGCCCTCAGGTTGATTTTACCTTTAATTTATTTTTGGTAATGTTTTTATTGCCTTTTTTTTTTTGCGAGAGAGAAAGGGAGAAGGATGAAGAGATAAAAGGATTGATGAGAGAGAAACATTGATTGGCTGCTTTCTACACATCCTTATGGGAATTGAGCTGGGCATGTGTTCTGACCAAGAATTGAACCCTTGACCTCTTGGTTCACAGTTTTTGCTCAACCATGGTGCCATACCAGCTGAACTACATTTAACTTTTTAATCCCTTAGTAGTTCATGTTGATATATGATGTAAAGTGAAGTTCTAACTTGGGAATTGTTCTGATGGGCCATATTTTTCAAAGTACCATTTGTTTAGCACGTTCTTCCTTCTTTCCCATTGATTTTTGTAAAGTCGTAGAGCTTTCTTTATCATTTATCATGTTCTTCTTTCTGTTAATCTGTTTCAGGGATGCTTTATCTAGTCCATTAGCTCTAACTTCTATAACATAGATTAAGGAATCTTTTTTTGTATTCCTACTTTGTTTGGGGATAGAACAGATAAGTTTTATTATATGCTTTTTCTGCATTTATTGAAATAACCATATGATTGTTTTTGGTTGTTGTTGTTGTTAATGAGTGAATTATATTGGTTGATTTTCAAATGTTAAACTGACTTTGTATTCTTGTAATAAATCTGACCTAATTATGATATATTATCCTTTTTATATATCAAGGGATTTGAATTCAAAAATCTTGATTATGGTTTCTACATCTTTGCTCATGAAAGATATTGGTCTGTCATTTTCCTTTCTTGTTATGGCCTCTTCAGATTTTATATTGAGGCTATGCTTACCTTATTACATGATTTGTGTAATGTTTGCCTCTTTTTTTTATTGTCTTATCATGTAGATTTGGTATTATTTCTTCTTTTACATTTGAGCAGATTTCACCAGGGAAGCTATCTGGAACTTGAGTCTTCTTTGTGGAAAGAAATTAAATAATTGATGAACCTTTCAGGTTTTCTTCTGTCAGATCTTTTTAACATATAAATTTAAAGTTAGGTTTTTTTAAAAAACAGATTTAATTTGTTGTATTTTCATTATATGCTCAACACATTTTCTAATTTGTTTCAAGTATCTTTGCAGTTATCTTTCTTTCTTTTTTAAAATATATTTTATTGATTTTTTTACAGAGCGGAAGGGAGAAGGATAGAGAACCAGAAACATCAATAAGAGAGAAACATTGATCAGCTGCCTCCTGCATGCCCCCTACTGGGAATGTGCCCATAACCAAGGTACATGCCCTTGACTGGAATGGAACCCGGGACCTTTCAGTCTGCAGGCTGATGCTCTATCCACTGAGCCAAACCGGTTTTGGCTCCAGTTACCTTTCTTTTATTGATTTCTAGTTTAGCTACCCCATGGTCAGAGAATATACTCTTGTCATTGTAATCCTTTAAAATTAGAAATACTTTATTGGCCTAGTATGTAGGTATGTAGTCCATTTCTGGTAAACACCCCATTAAAATTAGAAAAGAATGCATATCATTAAAGAGTGTGATACACACACACACACACACACACACTCACGGTTAGGTAGCGTTAGGGAAACCTATTAAAATCTTTAAATATGATTACAGATTTTTCTAATTTTTTATATAGCCTGAAGTTATATTATTTAGGGTTGTTTTCTCTTCCTATTAAAATAATATTGTTAATATGAAATACTTTATTTTTAGCAATACTTCTTGCCTTAAAGTTTATTCAGATATTAATAAAAATGTACCATATTACTTTTGGTTACTGATTGCATGTTAGTTTTTTCTATCCAGCTTTTTACAATTTAAAGCAGGTTACTTATGAATAAATATAATTGGACTTTCTTTACTTTTACCTAGTATGACAATATTTATATTTTAAGAGGAGTATTCAGTGTATTTATATTTAATGTAGTTACTGCTTTATGTGCTTTTAAGGCAGTTTACTGCATTTTTTATACCCATCTTGTCTTTTTTTGTTCCATTATTTCCTTTCTTGTCTTTTGAATTAATTAAATATTTGCATTAGTGCATTTTTAAATTAACTTTTTAGTAATATATACTTTTAGGTGGTTACCCTAGAGATTATAATATTCATTATTAACTTTTAAAGTCACCTCTAAATTTTATCACTTCTTGAATAATGCAAAGACTTTGTAACATTTTAATTTCATATATCCAACTTTGTATTTTTGTGTTTCTATTGTCATACCTTTCACTTCTACAAATATTTTAAATCCCCCAAGAATTGGAATTAATATTAGTTTTCTTATCAAGGTATAATTTAAACATTTTACCACTTCATATGTAGTGTAAGAACCTTACAATAGTATATTCCTAACTCCTCCTCCCTATCATTTGGCATCATCAGACATTTTACTTTTTTAACATGCTAAATACCCAATATATTGCTATTATTTTTGCTTTAGACAGTTACCTTTTAGAAAATTTAGAAATTAAAAAAATGAATTTTCCTGGATGTAGGTCCAGGAAAGAGAAATGGCTCTAACTACCCACCTCAAAAGACCAGTAAAGGGGATTGTGCTCTGAGTTGGAGACAGACCTCATTTCCTTATTTGTGGCTCTAGATTTGTTTGTTTTTGCTAAAGGCATATGCAGATATGAGGGTATAAGAGTTTCTATATCCATAGACTATTCTGATTGACTGCTGCTGATGCCTTTTAGGCTCTTAAAATATTTAATATTCTTCTTTCACTATTATTATGTTTTATTAGATTGAAGCATGAATTTGCCATTCATTGTCTTTTAATTCAGACTTACTTGTTTTATCCTTTTCTACTACTGAAAGCTTTAATATTCCATCTGAGCTTTTTATTCAGGGACATAACTGTGCCATTCTTGGATGGCTGGGCTTTGGAAGACAGAATTTGCTCAATTGGATTGTGCCACCATACAATACCCTGAATAGTAATTTGTTTGGCCTCTGCCTTCAGTTGGTTGTCTTGCAACTCTTTGGGCAGAGCCTCAAACATAGTGGATTGTACACTTACTGGGTTCTAGTGAACTTGGTACTGGTAATAGTGGTGAAGATGATGACTATAATTCATATCAGCTCTTGAAAGCTTATTGTGTATTAAGCAGTTCTTGAGTGCTTTAAATACATTAAATAATGTAATCCTCCCAACAATTTTATAACTACTATTATTAACTCCATTTTACAAAAGAGGAAACTGAGGCATATGTTTAAACCCAGAATCATGTAGGAGTAGGATTTGAACACAGGCAGTCTGGCTCTTAACCACAATGCTGTGCTGCCTCTGTAAATAATTAACCCATAGCATTCTGTTTGTTTAAACTTCTATGTAAATTAGAGAATATTGTACATGAATTCCCATGCTAATATGATTGTCAAAAGGGCATTGAGAATTACTTGGACATACTGATTAAGGAGAATAGGTCTTATGATTGAATGGGAAAAGTCATCAAAGCATTAACATATGGAAGGCTAAAATCATATTTTTACAGCCACTGCTGAAGTAAATATTCCTTTTTTAAAAGTAAACTACACTAATATTTTGGATTGGGCCCAAAAATAAATTTAAAAAGGGAAATTGAAAGTTAATTTATAAATGCAAGCCTGGAAGTACTAAGTTTATGGACAGAACACTGAAGTGTGATTAAGAAAAAGAAGTAGGAGAAACTTAGTGGAATTTAGTAGGTATGATAAAAAAACACATATAGAACATCACAGTATCCAGTTCTGGAAGCTCCTTCTTTAAAAGAATGTAGGCATGTGTGTTCCTCAGTGGAAAATTCAGTCGAGGGCCAGAGTTTCAAGCAGTGTGTGATGCTCTGAATTCCCTTTCATCGGAGTGGTTCCCATAGGGCAAGTCTGAGCATCACAATTAGGAATGAGCTGGCCCTTCTAGAGCAAAGCCTTGGGTGAGCAGGAGGTGAGAAGGAGATATAAAGAGCATCCATCACTTTCTTCTGATATTGGCAGCAGCCATACCTCACCCTGGGAACAGATGTCAGGCTTTTCTGCTGCACCTGTGTGAACAAATAGCGATGCCCAAGGTGGTTTTATCTTGATTGTGAAGATTCTCGGTGAGCGTGTGGAGATCATGCGGAGCTCTAAAAATGATATGTTACACTTCCTTTTGGGAATTCTCCCAGAATAGCACTGTTCTTTGAAATTCTCATTTAAATGAGCTTCATGATTTGTGGAAGGTGAGAATGCTCACACCTGCTTTGCAGGTTGATAAATGGTGCCCTAAATTCCTAACAGGTGGATTGCTTGAAGTCGTGTAGTGAGTCAGCAGTGGGACTCTCAATAGAATTCAGTTGTTCCGTCCCTCGCAGACTCTCTGGAGGAAGTCTCCCGCCTCCCTCTTGCGATAGGGTAATTGGAAAAAAAGTTCAGTAGTAGTGAGTGTTGCTGGTTTTATCAGCTTGAGGGCGTTGAATTTCTCTGTGTGTACATGTGTGTACACATTGGTGTGCTTCTGTGTTTGCCTGTTTTCTGAAACATTTTTGCTACGTGGTATCTTCTTCCCACTTCCCAGATGGTAGTTCCGATATTTTTCTTTTTTTATTTCTTTTTTCAGGGGAAGGGGTTGCTCACAAATCTGGAGGATTCATTCACCAGTTGACAGACTTTAACAGCAGCTGATAGGAGACCACCCTCTGCCACTGGTTCCCCCCACCCTCTTCCTCCACTGGGCATTAGCAGATGATGCAGAGAAGCGATTCAATGTTAGTTCTGGTAGGGAGGTTTGACCAGTAGGAAACTTGGACAATTATTGAAAAGATTCGATTAAAACCAAATTGAAATGTCTCTTTTTGTTCAGATTAAACCCATTTTTTGCCAGTCTTTCTCTGACTTTTTTGTTTGTTTAGATCAGTTTCTATTATTAGAATGACACTTTTGTCCACTGGATTTTGTACAGCTAGGGGAACTAGGTTAGTTTTGGAAGTGTTATGAACAGAACTTGCTCATAGAATATAGAACATTCAACCAAAAAGTGATGAGTCCCTTGTGTAGAAATCATTTTGAAAGCTCTTCAAATGTCAAGTTATACCGAGACTAATGTGGTCTCAATTTACCTTCAATTGTTGGAATATAAGAGGTCCATCTAGGCCAGTGGTTGGCAAACTCATTAGTCAACAGAGCCAAATATCAACAGTACAATGATTGAAATTTCTTTTGAGAGCCAAATTTTTAAAAGTTAAACTTCTTCTAATGCCACTTCTTCAAAATAGACTCGCCCTCTTTGAAGCCGGTTTGGCTCAGTGCATAGAGCATCAGCCTACAGACTAAAAGGTCCCAGGTTTGATTCTGTCAAGGGCATGTACCTTGGTTGCAGGCACATCCCCAGTAGGGGGTGTGCTGGAGGCAGCTGATCAGTTTCTAACTCTCTCTCTCCCTTCCTCTCTGTAAAATAATCAATAAAATATATATTAAAAAAACACAAAAAAACAAGAGACTTGCCCAGACCATGGTAGTATGTGCAAGAGTCACACTTAAGGGGCCAAAGAGCCGTATGTGGCTCGCAAGCCGCAGTTTGCTGACCATGGATCTAGGTCATCTTCATAGCAGTTCAACTCCTGTCTAGTTTTGTGCCATAAATATTGCTGATTATTCTCACTTTCTCTTTCATACAATTTTAGTTGAATTACCTGTTTTACTTCCTTGCTAAGGGACAGAATATAGCTTTGGTCTACCATGGTTATGGAGGTTTCATTTGCTATTTGTTAATTGGATTCAAAGGTGGTTTTAACTTTTCTCTCGGTTAGTGAATAGAGTATATTAAATTATCATTAACTGAAGTCAAGCATAGGTGAAATAAAGTGGATTTTCAGTGACCTTTTGTATTTATAAAATGAAAACTGCAAAGAAAGAAAATTAAGGTCACAATTTATCTGTTGCATTTAGTTATTAATAAGAAGCAAAGATACCTTATCATTTGATTTGAAGTAAAACCATGTTTTGGAACCAGACTGTACTTAAAGTCTAGGTGACCTTAGGCATGTTAACTTACTTCCTCTGTGTGTTAGTCTTCTTATCTATAAAATGGGGAGAAATAATAGTACCGCGGTACCTCGAGATACGAATGCCCTAACATATGAGATTTTGAGATACGAGCTATCCAGCGAGCGATTTTTGCTTTGAAATACGAGCAACATTTGAGATAGGAGTAATAGGATCTGCCAGCTGCACATGACCCACCAGTTTACCGCGACTCGAGTGTCTCATAGTTTCCCACGCATCAAGGTTACGGAACGAATTAAACTCATATCTCGAGGTACCACTGTACCTCTTTCATAGTGTTGTTGTGACGATTACATAAGATGCTGTAAAACACACAAGCTATCTAGAAAAGATTTTCGTGAACTATTAAAATAAACTTAGGTCAATATTGTGAAAGTTCACTCTAAAGTCCCTTTGAAAATATACTCACTATCTTAAAAGATAAAAGGTGACAATGCACAAATAAATGCAGGCAGGCCTGTCTATATTGAACACTAGCATGTCCTCAAAACTGACTCCTGTTTAGTTGAGTTCAGAGAAAGAGTCTTGCCAATCTGGGTTTCGAGTGAGCTAAACTGCATTAATTTGCAGGTCTATTCACATTTAGCACAAACACTATAGTTAGAAAAACACTGTGGAGCTGTTCAGAAATGGAGATAATGTTCACAGTATATTTTAAAGGTGGAAAAAAATAGTTCAACCTCATTTGAAAGGCAAATAGTCACTAATCTACATACTCAGGTAGTCTAACTTTTGGGCATCTTTTCACTCCTACTAATCATGAAAACAAGGAAGACAAATGTGAACCTGGAAGTGAGGTCAGTTATTGTGTTTTGGGGTAAAAGTAATTTAGAAGCCAGTTACAATCCTAGAAACTGAAACTGGGACATTCTGGTGAACTTGCTCTAAATGACATTAATGGGTGGTAACAGGGGACATGCATCATGACTCATGAAATGACTCAGTGTCAAACTCACCTTCCTGAGAAAATTGGAAAATCTTGATAAAGTGGTGACTTCTAATTAAGTGTTCTTGCCACCAAAGAGCCAGGCCTCTCATGGAAGGTAAGAGTGGGTGGTGTCTGTGTGTGTCAGAGCTTGGCCCAAAGAGGAAGGCTTCATCTGATGCTAAATGACAGTTGAAATATAAGGAAGGGCCTATACAGGAAAGATAAGACTTCACCTGACCTCTAAAAGCAAGAGGCTGCAGACACCAAAACCTAAACAAGGCAGCAGCACAATTTTCAGATTATAAAAATGGAAGGGAATTTAATGGAGTGAAGAATAATGGGCCACTTATCTTGACAATGGCTCAGAGAGGTTAGGAGGGAATATACTGGCTTAGTGAATAAAACAAGAGTGATGACATAGATGACCTAGTAAGTTGAAGGAAAAGTAAGCATGGGAAGTGGAAGGAAAGTCAGTTATAAAAGAAAAATGGTAGAAGCCTAAAAAATGAATAAGGTAAATGTTGGCATTATTGCTAGTAACTGATCATCTTAATAAAATTTAAAATTTTATGAAAATGTAGGATGCTATAAAGGTAATTTTTCATTTCCTTCCCTATGGAAAAATCATTGAATCTTTCTGGGTTTTAATTCCTTTCTTTATGAGATAAGAATTAAAATTACATATCATTCTGAATGTCTGTTATTCTCCAACATTTAGAAGAATCAGGATTCACTTACTTAAAAATTCCTCCAAATAGTGACAACTTAAAAACCATTATTTTGGAGAATCCAAGATGGCGGCATAGGTAAACACCTACATTGCTGCCTTGCACAACAATTTCAAAACTACAACTAAAAGACAGAACGGACATCATCCAGAACCACAGGAAACCTGGCTGAGTGTAAGTTCTACAGCTAGAAGGAAAGAGGGGGGCTCACAGAAACCCAGAGGAGCTGCAAAAAGCTGAGTTACGGAGACGCTTGCGCTGAGAGAGCGGGTGCTGGAGTATCTGGCTGGCTTTCTCTGGCGGGAGGGAAACGGAGACTCCCAACGGCATTGAACCCCTTATCTTACGACATTAAAGCCCAGATCCAGCCGAAACTCATACCGGGGGAGTTTGGACTGTGAAAAAGAAGAGGTGCATGGAAATTTAGGGGAGTCGCAAAAGATCAGAGGTTTGGTGGCATGCACGACACTGCGCAGAGGACAGATTGCTGATTGTGCCGCTGGCTTTTGCGAGTGGGCGGGAGACAGACCCTCCCAACTGTGCCACTTCTGACTCCACTAAGCCCCTGTTTCAGGTGAAACCCTGTAGACCTAGACTCCTGTGGTCCTGGTGCTCAGGGGAGCTGGAAAGGGAGCGGTGTAGAGGCACTGGGGGCACTCTCGCACAAGGACCGCTCCAGTGATTACCCAGTCATGTGAGACTCAGGGGCCGTGGAGGGAGGGGCCGACTGGAAGGCAAAGTGGTCCCTTAAGCCCTGAGACTCCACCCCTCCCAAGCTCAACAGAGGCTTCTTCGGTTTTGCAAGTCTGGTATCATAAGGCTGAATTCAACACAGAAGTTTCCCCGGCATAGTGAAAATGCCGAGACAAGGGAAGGGATCACAAACAAAAGAAAGGGAGGAAAACAAACGACTGGATGTAGAGTTCAAAACCACACTTATAAGGTTTTTCAAGAATATGCTAGAAAAGATGGATAAATTTATCAAGTCCCAAGAGGAGATGCAAAAGGACCAACTAGAGATGCTAGAGATGATGGATAAATTTAGCGAGTCCCAAGAGGAGATGAAAAAGAACCAACTAGAGACACTGATTGAAATAAAAAATATTATACAGAGTCCTAACAGCAGACTAGAGGAAGGCAAGAATCAAGTCAAAAATTTAAAATATAAAGAAGCAAAAAACATTCAACTGGAAAAGCAAAAAGAGAAAAGAATCCAAAAATGTGAAGATAATGTAAGGAGCCTCTGAGACAGCTTCAAGCGTACCAACATCAGAATTGTGGGGGTGCCAGAAGAAGAGAGAGAGCAAGATACTGAAAACCTATTTAAAGAAATAATGTCTGAAAACTTCCCACATCTGGTAAAAGAAATAGACTTACAAGTCCAGGAAGCACACAGAACCCCATATAAAAGGAATCCAAAGAGGACCACACCAAGACACATCATAATTAAAATACCAAGAGTAAAAGACAAAGAGAGAATATTAAAAGCAGCAAGAGAAAAACAGTTAATTACCTACAAGGGAGCACCCATACGACTGTCAGCTGATTTCTCAACAGAAATGATGCAGGCCAGACGGGAGTGGCAAGTAATATTCAATGTGATGAATAGCAAGAACCTACAACCAAGAATAATCTATCCAGCAAAGCTAACATTCAGAATTGAAGGGCAGATAAAGAGCTTCACAGAGAAGAAAAAGCTAAAGGAGTTCATCAACTCCAAACCAGTATTATATGAAATGCTGAAAGGTACTCTTTTAGAAGAGGAAGAAGAAAAAGGTAAAAGCCAAAATATTATGAACAACAAATACATATCTATCAACAAGTGAATCTAAAAATTAAGTGAATTAAAAATTTGATCAACAGAATAAACTGGTGAATATAATAGAATCAGGAGCACAGAAAGGGAGTGGACTGATAATTCTCAGGGGGAAAGGGGTGAGGGGTATACAGAGAGAGACTGGACAAAAATCATACACCTATGGATGAGATCAATGGGAGGGAGGCAAGGGCAGAGGGAAAGGTGGGAGCTGGGTGGAGGGGTGCTATGGAGGGGAAAAAAGAAAAACAAATGTAATAATCTGAATAATAAAGATTTAATTAAAAAAACATTATTTTGTAATGTCCATTAACTTAGGTTTTGTTTACCCAATGCATAATGCATTCTTATTTCAGTTTATAAATATATTATTTCTTTGAGTTTATAAACTTCAATTCACATAGAGTACTGAAACTGAATAATGATAATGATCTTTAAGTTTTAAATACCTGGTTAGTTTGCAAGAAAAATCTTCTTCAGTTTTGAAAATCTGATTAAACATAATATTGATATATTTAGGAGCTTCTAAGAAAAAAATCTCACCAAGGTAAATGTAACAAAATTTAAATCAACTAATTTGAGAAAAAGTAGAAGTGGTGATGGTTGGTGTTGTTTTTGTTGTTGTTGTTGTTTATTTTTAGGCACTCAAGTCAATTAGGTAAATAGACTTTTAAAAAAGTCACTTATCTAATGAGTGTCATTGCCGTGATTAAAAGGTATTCTTATCCCTGATTATTTCAGGTGAACCCTTCTGATTTGGTTTGTTTTGAATTCTGTATTTTTAGAAATATACCAATTATTTAATGTATGTCTAACACTAGTTCATAAATTATAGCATCAATACTCTTTTAAAAGATATTTCATGAGATTAAAAGTATCTCTGATGTTAAGTTAGAATAATAAACTCAAGGAAAATATATTTCTCTAAGTATTTAAGAAAATATTACGTCTCAAAAATATAGAAACCTAAATGCTTAATTTGATTTTAAAATGTAAAGGCAAAGTACATTTCAAAAACCATAGGATAATTGAAAAGTAGACTCCATAGGCATTTTATAAAACCAAAGTTAAACATGTATCTTCAGATTTTGTTATGAATGAAGTAAGCTGAAATTTTCCTTCTCGAAGGTCAAAAGTGGAAATAAAATGTTGGACAATAATACAAATAAATGTGCTAGATACAAACTTCAGTCACTAGATTAGAGCTCTCCCTTCTTTCATACCTCAATGCATAAAGAGTAGAAACTGGCATTGCATACCTCACTTTTTTATTTTCAAAGCAAGGACACATACTCTGGAAGAAATTTAATAATCATGTATCAATGGAATTATTTGAGAAGAAGTTCATGAGCCATTATGAGGAGAGAGTATAAGAAAACATGAGCAAGCTGGAAAGGAAAATGAGCAGGTTAGTTAGTAATTAGTTGGAAAATGAAAGATGTAGAAATATGCTATAATTTATAAATATTTAAATAATATCCAATTAAAAAACAAAACTCCATTATAGCATATACAAAAATTAACTCAAAATGAGCCATAGACATAACTATAAAAGCTAAACAAACCTGGGAGTAAATCTTTATGACTTTGGTTTGACCAAAGCCTTATTAGATGGGTCACTAAAAGTGTAAGTGACAAAAACAAAACAAAGCACCTAGATAAATTGGATTTCATAAAAAAATTAAAATTTTTTGTGCTACAAATGATACCATCAACAAAATGAAAACAATGGGAGATATTACTTATAAATAATATATCTCACAAGGGACTTACATGTATAATATATAAAGAATTCTTACAACTTAATAAAAAGCAGTAATCCAATTAGAAAATTGACAAAAGACTTGAATAGACATTATTCAAAAGAAAATATATAAATGGCCAACAAGTACATGAAAAGATGTCCAAAATTGTTAGTCATCAGAGAAATGCAAATTAAAACCACAATAAGATAGCAACACACACTCATTAGGATGCCTATAATAAAAAAGATAAAAACAAGCATTGATGAGAATATGAAGAAATTGGAACCTTCATATACTGAGGGTTAGACTATAAAATGGTACAGCCTCCTTGATAATATGGAGTTATTATATAACCCAATGATTCCACTGATAAGTTCGTATCCATGAAAAATGAAAACATATATCCACACAAAAACCTGTACATGAATGTTCAGAACAGCTAAACATTTAGTTATTCAGAATAACTAAAAATTGAAACAACTGAAATGTCCATAGACTGATGGGTTGATAAACAATATGTGGTATACCCAGACAATGGAATATTATTAAACCATAAAAAGGAATGAAGTACTGATTCATAATACCATGTGGATGAACGTTGAAAACATTATGCTAAGTGAAAGAAGCCAGTCACAAAAGACCACATATTGTAGAACTTCTTTTATATGAAATGTTAAGAGTAGGCCAATCTACAAAAATAGAAATAGGTGAATGACTAGCTAGGGCTGAGGGGAATGAGGTGATTGAGGGGAAGGGATGATGGGTAAGAAATGCAAAGTTTCTTGTTGGGATGATGAAAATAGTCTAAAATTGTGGTTATGGCTGCATAGCTCTAAAAACCACTGAATTGTACACTTGAAAATGGTGAATTGTATGGCATGTGAATTATAGCTCAATGAAGCTGTTTAAGAAAGTGCAGAACTCCTCAGTCCAACCCTTCACTTGGCAAGTGAAAACTGTCACATGCAGTCATTTTCTAGAAAATGGCAAAAGTTTTACTGTGAAGGATGGACTGAACATCATATTCGCAGGCCACAGGCTTCTTATTTTGTCTTGTGGCTTTATCAACTATGAGAGACACGATGTTCCAGAACTCAGAATGAAGTAGGTCCAAGGACACATAGCCAGTCGTTGAGCGTCTCATTTTTACAAGTATGAATCATTCCTATTTGTGCTATATACTGGTTTGATTTTTTTTACCTTGTCCTAATTATTTGTTTAGATGATTCTGTTCAGCTCTTTATCATATTATAATAGCTTTTAACACTATTGAATTCATTTAATTAAAATAAAAAAATGATAGAGAAAAGAGAGAACACTGAAAAATGGGAGGAAAATATTTGTAATTGTATTAAAAAGAAAGGAACATATCCAGTTTCAGATTTAGCAAAAAAAAAATTTAATAGATTAATAGAAGCTAAATTGGATAAATGGTGGTTCACTGTTGTACACCCAGTCCCTGCTTACCAATGGGTGTGTTCCCAGGGCTGCTTGATAAGCTATTTGGAACTTGAAAGGCATTTTCCTATGTGTTGGGGCTGAAATCCAGACCACAAAAGCTCATTTAATTTGTGTGTATCTGAAATACAAGATGAAGAGTCATATAAAAGCTAATGAAATATGTAATTGATTCATTTAACACATCTGTGCTAAGCACCCTCTCTGTGCCTGATTATGGTGATAGGTGCTTTTGAGTTTCCAACTCCTTTCACCACAGGAGGCTAGGACCAATTATTAATTACTGCTTTCATTCAATAAGTATGCACTGAACAGCTGCTGGGGGCCTGACACTATGCCGGCATGTCTCTGAAGATACAGAGAGAGGGACTCTGTTCCTACTTTTAAGGAGCTAACACTCTAGAGAGGGGCATGTACAGAAAGAGTTTTAAATTATTTTGGTAAGTGCTCCCATAAGGGTAAAGCACAGATGTCAGGGGTCACAAGAATGAGGGAAAGAAGCCCAAGTTCAGCTTGTGATCTTGGGCATGGAAGACTAGATTCGGAACAAGGTAAAGCCAGAAGCATTCTGAAGAATGAGGTTAAAATTGTGAATGTGAGTTGTGGAGGAGCAGAGGTCATTCTGGGCACAGACACTTGAGGATGTGAACAAAGGAAAAAGATTACAGAACATAGATTAGGAATAGAGAAGAACAGGATGGGTGGATGGGGGTTGTGGAGAAAGCCTGACTAGAGACACATGTAGAGCTCAGGAGAGAGTTGGAGGAGATGCTCTGCTTGTCATCATATGGACATGGTAATTGAAACTATTTGTGGTTTGAGATGTGCAAGGGTAGCATGAGGACTGAACAGTTTGCTCAGAGTAGAACACTAAGGAACACAGGTGTCAAGAGATGAGCAGGAAGGGCCTAGGGAAAACAGGAGGCTACATTGCCCTGGAGACCAGTGAAGATGCATCATATACTGTGAAGGGATGGACAAGGAGAGCTGAAAAGCAAGTATCCTTTATGTACAGCAACAAGGGACAAGTCATTGCATTTCTTAGACACCTTGATCTCTGAGCTACACCCATGGGCATGAGCTCTTTTGTTAAATTGTATTTTCTTGAGGTGACATCCTATCTAATCATAGAGAGATATAATTAACCATCACTCTGCTATACCCACAAGCCACACCCAATCAGGAATGAGTTTGCAAATTAACCCCAACCAAGATGGCTGCAGCCATGGAAAGAGCAGGAGGGGGGCTTGCGTTTCCCCAGCAATGGAGGAAGCTAAGCTTTTCACATACCCTGGCAGGCCCAGGCCTGCACTCAAGGCTACAAAGTTTCAATTATAGAAGATAAATAAATCCCAACAGAAATGGCAGCAGCCATGGAGTTGGAGAGAGCGGGAGGCTAGGGTTATCCCTGGCGATGGAGGAAGCCAAATTTCTACAGCCCTGGCCTGTCTTGCCATCCACTTAAGGTTACAAAGTTTCAATTATAGAAGATAAATAAATCTCAACAGAAATGGCTACCACTATGGAGCAAGCAGGAGGATAGGCTCCTCTCCAGGCTACAAAGTTTCAATTGTAGAAGATAAATCTTACCAGAGCCTCTGCTTGGGTCGCTGGGGGGCATGCAGACCACCACAGGCCCCTCATCCAGACCACCCCATGCCCCAAGGGAGCGCCCACCCCGATCTGGGACACCCTTCAGGCAAACCAGCTAACTTCCACCCATGCACCAGGCCTCTATCCTATCTAATAAAAGAGTAATATGCAGATTGACCATCACTGCAACACACAAGATGGCTGCCCCCATGTGCTCAAAGATCCTGCTCCATTTGGACACAATATGGCCACCACAAGACGGCCAGCAGGGGAGGAGAGTTGGGAGGGACCAGGGCTGCAAAAGAGGGCAGTTGTGGGTGATCAGGCTAGCAGGGGAGGGCAGTTGGGAGGACCAGGCCTACAAGGGAGGACAGTTGGGGGCAATCAAGCCTGCAGGGGAGAGAAGTTAGGGGTGACCAGGCTGGCAGAGGAGGGAAGTCGGGGTGACTGGGCCTGTAGGGAAGGGCAGTTAGGGGGGGACTAGGCCTACAGAGGAGGGCAGTTAGGGGCAAAAAGGCTGGCAGGGGAGTGGTTAAGGGGTCATCAGGCTGGCAGGCAGAAGCAGTTATAGCCAATCAGGAAGGCAGGCAGGTGAGCAGTTGGGAGCAAGAAGTCCTGGATAGTGAGAGGGATGTCCGATTGCCTGTTGAGGCCCAATCCTGGTGGGAGAGGGTGTAGGCTGAGCTGAGGGACCCCCTTGCCCCCATGCATGAATTTCATGCTCCTGGCCTCTAGTCTCTATATATAAAAGCCTAAACGACTGTTATAACCTAATGATCAGAATGTCTGGTCAGACAGTTGCTATGACACACACTGACTATAGCCAACCTCCTGCACCCCCTCGACCCTTCTTGGCCAGCCTCCCATGGCTCTTCCCCCACTTCCGGCCAAACCCACTGGCTCCAATGTGGGTGCTGGCTGGCCAACCTCCTGCAGCCCCTCCCCCCATGCCCACTGGCCAATCTACCACAGTTCCTCCCCCTGGGATCTGATTAGGGGGGCCAACCTCCTAGCGTCCCTTCTCCTGGCTGGCCAGCTTCCCAATAGGCCTCTATCACCAGCCAGGCTAAGGGACTCTACCTGTACACAAGTCCATACACTAGGCCTCTAGTTCGTTGATAAATTTACATGGGTTTCAAATGTACAATTTTATGCTACAACATCTGTATATTGCATTGTATGTTTATCACCCAAAGTCAAATCTCCTTTTGTCACCATATATTTGACCCTCTTTACTCTTTACTACCCTTTCACCCCACTTTCCCTCTAGTAACTATCATACTATTGTCTGTATCTATGAGTTTTTGTTTGTCTTATTTGTTGCTTTCAGTTTTTTAATCCCACAACAGAGTGAAGTCATATAGTTCTTGAATTTTTCCATCTGACTTATTTCACTTAGCATGATATTTCCAAGATCCATTCATGTTGTTTCAAGTGGCAGTATTTCATTTTTTATGGTTAAGTAATATTCCATTATATATATATTTCACATCTTCTTAATCTAATAATCTATCAAAGGATACTTTAGTTTTACTAGGTCTTGGTTGTAGTGAACATCTTTGTGAATAAATATTTTTAAATTTTTTTGAGTAGATACCTAGAAGAGGGGTTGCTGAATCATATGGTTACTCTATCCTTAATTTTTTGAGGAATCTCCATGCAAAAGGATGAAACTAAACTGTTGTTTGTCCCCATATACAAATATTAACTCAAAGTATATCAAAGACCTAAATATAACACCTGAAACAATAAAATACATATAAGAAAACATAGGTACTAAACTTATGGACCTGGTCTTAGAAGTTTATGAATTAGACCACAAAGGCAAGGAAAATAAAGGCAAAAATAAATTAATTTGACTATATCAAGCCAAAAAGCTTCTGCACAGCAAAAGAAACCACCAACAGAATAACAAGACAGCCACCCAACTGGGAAAGGATGTTGGCATGAGCTCTTTGTCTATTTAGCTTAATTATAATAGGATCCCTGTTCCCAAGGTCCTTTTAGTTTTCTTTGTATTTCTTTGTATTTGTGTAATTTCTTTATTACTCTGTGCTATCTCCAGACCCTAAAATTGTGCATTACCCTGAAAATGTATTTTAATATCATAAACAAATAATTTTTAGAATATTGAGATTCCTGTATCTTAAAAGGATTATGAATAAATGTGGGCCAAAGGTTATCATACCTTTACTAAATACCAACATATGATTTGGGATGTCTTTTCTAGAAATCAAACGCATAATTACCTTTTATCTTAAATTGATATTTTCAACATTATCCTAGTACACATGTACTAACACTTATCTGGAATTCCAAAATCAAAAACATCAAAAACTAAAATTTTATTTTTATAAGGTCAAGGATGATTTGAACTGGAATGTAGTTATTTAGAGCTTTTACTCATTTCTCTGAGTGAATATTCACATGTTTTAATTATGAATGTGTTTTATTGGGAGGTGTTGCCCAAGATTCCACTGGGGCATTAAATAATATATGGTATGTATACCATGTTGCTTTTTTAAAATCTAAGAGACCCGAATTCTGAAACCTATTAAGCCCCAAGGGTTCCAACGGTGGACTTGGCAGTCTCTTTAGCTGCTGACCCATCGAGGCTACTTCTGCTTTCTTAAAGGAGCCCACTTTTCTTGCCTGATTCATGGCCCTCTGAAGCCTTTTGGTGTCATAGAAGACAGAGCTGGTGGGATTATAAATGCCAGCTGAGGGCCGGGGTTTATTCTGTTCACGTGTATGCCTGACATCAGCCTCTGGGCCTTGCACATGGCATGGACATTGCTGTTTATTAAGCAGATGGACTTTTCAGTAAGTGAATTTCCTTCCATTCTTTTTCCCTTTTCCACTCTGCTTCTTGGCCTGGCAACAGTTCCACTCTGTAGCCTATAAACAGGAGAGAGGTGGAGTCCTTACATGGCCCAAGTATGACCAGTGGCTTCATTGTGCAAGGGGTGGATTTTGCCATTTGGAGTGAGGTTTTCAGATTCTTAGGCCACAGCCAAGCTCCTCAGGAAAGAGAGCCATGACCAGTGAGTGTCCTCTGCTTTGAGCATGGGAGGAAAAGTTAAAGTGGCATGGGCTCCATGATTTTGTCAACCCTGACTTACTGTGGATACTCAGAGACCCTTTAGGTTCCACTTTGATTCTCATTTCTGCTTTTTCATTTGGTTTTGAAATCCAGCCTGTTTGTTTTTTACAGTCCCCTGGGACCGGGAAATGGAACACCTGCTATTTGTATAACTTGTGTTTACCAAGTAGAACAGTGTGATGGGAGGAACATGGATTTGAGAGTCACACAGAATGACTTGACTTTTGTGAGCCTCAGTAACATCATCTGTCAAGACAGGTTACAATAAGTGAGGATATGATAAATTTTAAATGTAATGTTATATGTAATACTAGAGGCTTGGTGTACAACATTCCTGCACTGGGGGTATGTGTCCCTCAGCCCAGCCTGCACCGTTTTGCAGTCTGGAACCCCTTGGGGGATGTTCCTGCAGAGAGCAGGCCTAAGCTAGCAGGCAGATATCCCCCCAAGGGGTCCTTAGTGCTGCCATGAAGGCAGGAGAGGCTTCTACCAACACTGCTGCACTCTCCAGCCATGATTGTGGCTTCTGGTTGAGTGGTGCTCTCCCTGTGGGAGTGCACTGACTACCAGGGGGCAGCTCCCTGGTGGTCAGTGAGTAGCATAGTGACTGGTTGTTCTGCTATTTGGTCAATTTGCATATTAGCCTTTTATTATATAGGATGAGTACAGCATAATGCTTAGTAAATACTGCTTGTAATCCCTCTTTGCCCACAGATTATTGCTTTTGTCCCTCACAGTAATCTTAAAAGGCAAGGCAGGAATTGTTATTTCCATTTATATATGAATGAAAACTCTGATAAGTTAAGTAACAGGTAGCAAATAGCACATGGCTAACAAATGGCAGAATCAGAATTAAAACTTGAGTCTTATGATTCTAAATCCTTTGCTCTTCACTTCTGTTCTTCAGTAAAGGAAAACATTTTTGGACATAAATAGATACAGTTTAATTTGGCCAATGCTTTCAGTATGCTGACAGTGTCATGGGCACCAGTACTTTATCTTGGGGCTGTAAAAGCCCAAGGCAGACTCTGGTTCTGGGGACTCATGGTATTTCAAGGCATGAGTGGCATGGTCAATGTGAATGAAATGTAGAATTAGAAAACAGTCATGACATTTGGGACCATAGTATTCTCACAAAATCATAACTTTATTTTAAATAGAGAGGACTCTAATAGATCATCTTATTCATATTAGGTATGCTTTGTGTGTGTTTGGGTTCAGGAGAACAGCATTAGCTGTCTGGGAGGAATTAAGGACATAAAATCCAATTGGGGAAATAAGATGTAAGTAAATAAGATGTTAATACAAATTTGAATATAATGAGAGGAGACATATCACAAGGCAGTACATATGTATTTACTTAATGAATTATGCAGATAGCATTTATTGTAGGAATTCAGAGGAAAGAGCAATATACAGGACATATAGTTCCTTGGCCAAGATTTCATAATTTAATGTTAACAGAGGTAGATCTAGAATGGAGATCTCTTTGTTCTCACTTATTATATTTTTTACATTTGACTATTGTATTAATCAGAATCCTTCAGGTTGCAAGTAACAGAAATTTAGTTCAGAAGGACACACATACACACACACACACACATTCACACACACACTCACACACACATCTGCTCAAGTTTATTGTCTCACGTAAGTGAATGCCAGTAAGTTGTGCTAGATACAGGAATGATTGGCTCTGGTTCACAGCAAGTGTTAGTATTATGAACCCACAATTCTCTGTTCTGCTTTTTTCTGTATTGATTTCTTTTGCTGTCAGGCTATGCTAGGTGATTGTAGATATAGGCTTATATCCTTCAAATTTGTCAACCCCAGCTGTGCGGTTGATAAGCTAGAACAAAATAGTTTTCAATATTCAGGAAGTCCTGAGGCTGGCTGTCATTGTCCAGATTGGAGGTGTATGCCTACGTTAAAGTGAAAACATGTGCCATCAGCCTCAGTCCAACCTTGTAGATTGAGATTTGGAGAGGAGTGGTTTCCTAAAAAAAATAATAATAACAAAGTAAAATCATAATGTCATTACTTAAAGATATTATGATTTTACTTTGTTATTATTATTATTTTTCATTACTTAAAGAGAAACAAAGACTCTAGAATGTCAAAATTTGTATCTGTTTAGTATATATATAAAACTTGGGACCTTTAAAAAAAGAAATTTACATAATAAGAACCTGCATTTTTACTCACATAGTGACTTCAGGTGCTCTTCATTTCTTCGTGTAGCTGCAAGTTTATATCTGGTATCTTTTATCTTTTGTTTGAAGGGCTTTTTTTAATTTTGTTTTTATTTTAACATTTGTTGTTTTTCCGGTGATGAATTCTTTCTAAAAAGTCTTTATTTTATTTTTGTTTTTGAAAGATATTTTCTCTGGATATAGAAATCTATCAGTATTTTTTTTTCTTTCAGCACTTAAAAAATACTATTGACTGTGAGTATCATGAGAAACCTGCTGTCATCCTTATTTACGTATCTTTGTTCATAAAGTCTTTTCCCTCTACTTAAAAAAATAGTCTATTTTTACAATTTCAGAAAAATTATGCAGAAATTACTGAGAACTCTCAAATACTCTCCTCCTGCCTTGTTTCTCCTATTATTAATATCTCAGTCTGGTTAGGCACATTTGTTACAATTGATGAAGCAATTGCATTACTAACTATAGTCCATAGTGTTCAGTAGTGTTCACTCTCTTGTTCTATCTCCGACTCACTTTCAGCAACTTAATTATGGTGTGCCTTGGTATAGTTTTCATCATATTTCTGGGACTGAGAATATGTTGAGCTTCTTGAATTGATGTGTTTATCATTTTCATCAAATATAGGAAAGTGTGGCCATGATTTCATCCTATATTTTTATGCTCCCCTCTCTCCTTCAGGGTCGCCAATTACATGTATTTTATGTTGCCCAAAGATCTCACTGCTGCTCTGCTCATGTTTTGACAGTGATTAGATTTCTCTGTGCTTCATTTTGGATAGCTTATTAGTCTTTTCGTTGGCATCCGCTCACTCTGCAATCAATCTCAATCAGCGTATTTTTCATCTTAAACAGTGTGGGTTTTATTTCTGAGTTCCATTTGAATCTTCCATATCTCTATTTATTATGTTCAGTCCTCTAGCTTCTTGAATATATGGAATACAGCGATATTTACTATTTTAATGTCCTTGTGTATAAATTTCATTATTTTATGGTGTAATTTCTTACTCCATTTCAATTGACTAATTTTCCCCCTCCTTATCGGTGATATTTTCCTACTTTTCTGTATGCCTGGAAATTTTTTATTTACTGTCACACACTGTCAGTTTTACCTTGTTGCATACTGGATGCATAAATATTCTTGAGTTTTGTTCTGGGATGTGGTTAACTTACCTGTATACAGTTTGGTTGTTTTTAGGTCTTGGTTTTAAGCTTTGTTAGGTAGGGCCAACGTACTGTCTTCTCTAGTGAAGAGCAATTGCTCTTCCCCACTGAGGCAAAGCCTTCCTGAGTAGTTTAGCTGATACCCCATTACTTAAGAGATTACTTATTCTAGTTGAACCAGGCACTGAGCTCCAGATGTTGTTACCTTCCATCTTTTCCAGTGGTTCTTTCCATGGCTTCAAGTAGTTTCCTTACACACTAGTATTCAGCAGAGCACTCAAGTACAGCAGATCTCTGAAGTTCTCTCTGTAGTTTTCCTCTCTAATACGGCTTTGGTGTGTTTCTCCCTGGCCTCCTAATTCCATCTCCTCAACTCAGGGAGACCATCAGCTTTGCCTGGGTTTCCCTTCCTGGCTTGGTGCTCTCAAAGTTTCTCTCCAGGCAGTCAGTTTGAGTTATCAGAGGGACTTACTTGCTCATTTTTGTCTCCCACGTATCCCCTTATTTTGTTGTATAATGTCCAATATCTTGAGAATAATTATTTATGACCAGGTTTTTTTTGTTGTTGTTGTTTCATCTGTGAGGGTAAATTTGGTACTTATTATTTCATCTTGATCAGAGGCAAATATCTCCTTGATAAACTCTTAATGATTTAAAGGTTGACCTTGGATTTCTTGGACTTTTTTAAACATGGAAACTTAGATCTCTTAGAATTTCATTTTTGTTTTCCAATCCACATTCTTCATTTATTTTTCTTGTTTTATAGCACTTGTAAGGTCTCCGGTACAATATCACAAGGAAGTGATGAAAGTCTTCCTATCTTTCATTTTTTTTAAGAATGCTAAAGTTTACTTTTTATATACAATACTATATTAGTTATATTTGTTTCAGGTGTACAATAAAGTGATTCAACATTTTTATTCTTATAAAATGATCACTCCACTAATTCTAATAATTACCTGTAATGATGCAAACTTATAACAATATTATTGTCTATATTCCCCTATACCAACTATGCTTAAAAAAAAGTTTACTTTTGAGTATGATGCATGATAGATTTTCTGTTTCACCTGGAGAAAGTTTTTTTTCTATTCCTAGTTTGCTAAGAGTTTTTATTGTGAATGGGTGTTGAAATTTAATGACTTTCCAAATCTATTGAGATGATTATCTTTTTCATCTTTAATCTATGAAGTGGTTAATCACATTTAAGAAACTGTCCTGATATTTAAACTTCTGTGCTTCTCTGCTATAAATTCTTATTCTTGATGTATTTGTTTTTAAACAAATGTGAGTTTTGTGTGCTGCTCTCTAGTTTAGGATATTTGCAGCTAAGATAATAACAGATTGATATATTATATATATTACCTTACTTAAGTTTATGTTATTCTTATTAAAAGGATATAAGAAGTTTTTCTTCTAGAATAGCTTGTATATAGTTTCTATATTTCAAAGTTGGAAAGAATCATATAAAACTTTTTTTAAAAATATTTTATTGATTTTTTACAGTGAGGAAGGGAGAGAGATAGAAAGTCAGAAACATCGATGAGAGAGAGACATCGATCAGCTGCCTCCTGCACGCCCCACAGTGGAGATGTGCCCGCAAGCAAGGTACATGCCCTTGACCGGAATTGAACCTGGGCCTTTCAGTCCGCAAGCCGACCCTCTATCCACTGAGCCAAACCGGTCTCGGCCATATAAAACCTTCTTCATGTGATATGTAAGTTTTACATTTTTCTGTATATATATATATATTTTTTAGTGGCTTTTACGGTAAATGTTTTCTATTAAAATTATTTAAACTTGTTTTTTTTTCTCTTGTGGTTTTTAAATGTTCACTATATTTGTAAATATATTGTTTGTCTCAATTTTATCATGGTCTATCTTTAAAAGTTAGTTTTCATCCTCTCTAGTTTATAATGTTTTCTTTATATTAAGATTTTTGTTGCCCCAGCTGGTTTGGGATAGAGCATCAGCCTGCAGACTGGGTTCCTTTCTGGTCAAGGGTACATGCCCAGTTTATGAGCTCAGTCCCCAGTAGGGGGCGTGCAGGAGGCAGCCGGTCAATGATTCTGATCATTGGTGTTTCTATCTCTGTCTCCCCCTTCCTCTCTGAAATCAATAAATATACATTAAAAATATTTTTATTAATATCAGTTTTACTTTTTTCTATTTCTTCCTTATATTTTGCTTTAGGCTATTGATGATAACATCTTGAACTAATCAGTTATATTTATTTTTTAATCTTTTTATTTATTTCTAATATATATCTTAAATTAATCCTTGAATTTCCTTTAGGTACCACAAGTATATGATATGTGATGTGGTCATTATTTTTCAGTTATAAATATTTTATCATTCCAATTATGGTTTCTTCTTTAACCCATCAATTATTTAAAAATGTGGTTTCTGGTCTTCAAAAGCATTTTTATAATTTTAAAAAAGTCTTTTGTTTTATTTCTAACTGTCTTGAAATTAGAATGTGGTCTAATTGCATTTTTGAAGTTTCCCCTGTGGCCTAATACTTAGTTAAATTTTTAAAATCTTTCTTAAATGCTTGAAATTATTGTGTATTCTTAGATTGTTTTATCCCATCTCATGGTAGCTTAATCCCTCTTGTAGATTATATTCTGTGTGTGAATGGGGATGAGTTTATTTTCAGAAGGAGTCATTTTTGTGCTTAGTGAGGGGTGTAATCTTGTGCACCTTGGGTTATAGAGGTGTTTTTATAGGCAAGTTTTGCCCTTTGCTTCTGTTCGACCTCCTGGATTCCATAGGTGCTTAACCATTTATTTGATTAAGTCCTTGCTTTCAGATATCTGCACTGTGCTGGTATTATATCTGTGAGAAGTAAAGACTGGATGTTTTTATTTCTCATAGGATTTTCCTCCTTATTTATATCCGCAACAGATAGCAAACTCTTCTGCCACTTCTCTAGGTCTAACATGTTAGATGAAATTTTACTAGTCCCCTTTTCAAAAAAAAAGGGCAGCCCTTATTAAAGAGTAGGAGCCTTATGCCAGAGTCCCGAATCCAGCTAGGCTTGTATGAACCCAGGACTACAAATATCCTGGATCAAGCCTATGGCACCTGCAAACGAGTTGGTTACCCTCTTAACACCAGATTCTAAATTCATCAAGCTTCTATGCATTTGTACCAAAAAATATGGTTCAAGCTTCCATACAGCTGGAGGCAAAAGCTGGTATAATTTTAAATTATAAACAGGCTTAGTGATCCCCCAAGATTCCCCAATTGGAAAGTGTCAAAGCTGAAATTAAAACCTTATGTGTGTGTGAGGGGCGGTGGGCGGGGGCAATGGGAAGATACGTACACATGTAATGCCTTAATTTAAAAAATGGAAAAAAATAAAACCTTATGTAGTCTGCATCTTATTGGTATTTTTTTCTGCTTTGTATTTAGGTTTTATATGCTATTTTTTATAGTCAATTTTACATGTCAATCTGACTGGGCCACATGGTGCCATGATTGTTGGTGATATATTATTCTTGATGTGTTTGTGAATGAAATTTGAATCAGTAGACTGAGTAAGTCAGATTGCCCTTTCTAATGTGGGTGGACTTAACCCAAGCAATTGAAGGCCTGAATAGAAGGAAGAAGCTGAGTAAGGGGGAAGGAACTTTACCTGCCTGTCTGCTTAAGCTGGGACATCAGTCTTCTCCTGCTCTCCTACTAGGACTTACAGCATTGGCTCTCCTGGTTCTCAGACCTTTAGTTAGGTTGGAACTACACTGTGGTCTCTTTAGCCTCTAGCTTGCCAACTGCAGATTTTGAGACTTTCCAGCCTCTATAGTTATGTGAAAATATAAATATAAATATAAATATATATATATATATATATATTAGAGACCTGATGCACATATTCGTGCAAGAGTAGGCCTTCCTTTCCTTCCCCTAGTTGCCAGCACCAGTTTCCCTCTGGCACCCAAGACCTGGGCTTTCCCCACAGCTCTGGCTCTATCTGGAAGGACATTCAGTCTAATTAGCATATTGTGCTTTAAAAAAAAAAGTATATATAATTAGAGACCCGATGAACATATTCATGCAAGAGTAGGCCTTCCTTCCCCGAGTTGTATATACAGTATATATACTCTTATTGGTTCTGTTACTCTGAAGAACCCTGATGAATACAGCATTCTACTAATTTTAAGTTTGTTTGTTTTTTATTATTGAAGCATTATTACCTAACCGGAGGCCTGGTGCACAAAATTTGTGCACTGGGGGTGGGGGGAGGGGGAGAGTCCCCTCAGCCCGGCCTGTGCCCTCTCTCAGTCTGAGACCCCCTCAGTGGTGGATGTCTGCCTGCTGGCTAAGGCCTGATCCCTCTTGCAGTCTGGGACTCTCACATCCCAGGACCCCTTGTTCCTTACTGCCCACCTGCAGCAGAGGTGGGAAAGGCTCCTGCCACTGCCGCTGTGCATGCCAGCCATGAGCACAGCTTCTGGCTGAGTGGTGCTCCCCCTGTGGGAGTGCACTGACCACCAGGGGGCAGCTCCTGTATTGAGCATCTGCCCCCTCATGGTCAGTGCACATCATAGCAATTGATTGTTCTGCTGGTTATGCCATCATTTAGTCAATTTGCATATTAGGATTTTATTATATAGGATAGTATATTAGACATTAAGGGGACAGATAAGAGAAGAATGAATTAAGACTGCAATTTACTTAAAGATGTTAGAAGAGTTGCAGCTACACAAACCCATTTAGGAAATGTAAGTAAGAGAAATAATAAAAATTAAACTCTGCATGATGGTTAAGATTATAGACCGAACAGGGATATTATTATACCCAGGGCAACATTTCTAATTCAGTGGTGCCTGGCTTGTTCAGGTGGTACAATGCCTGAAAATTGAGGTGCTTTTTTGTGGCACCCCATGAAATTTTAATGCACTTATTTTCATCATGAATCAGGAATCATTTTTCCAATGGAAAATGTGACTAGATTATGTAAGCCATATAACAGTCACAGCTGTGAGTATGCATGTTTGCAACAAAACAAGCTGAAATAGGAAGCATGATTAGCAAGTTCTTTGTTAATACTCATTTGCTTTATTACCTGCTTTTGCTTGTCAGCATCTGTAATAACAGACATTTGAAGTATACAAACTTCATGGGGAAAATTGAATTTTTAAAAAATTTTCCATTATTTTGTCTGATTTTCAGGGCATCACTGGGGGCTGCTATTTTAATGTATGCACATCCCCACTGAATATTTGATATATGAATGCATGACTTTTCAGAGGGGGTGGTTATGGCTTTTTTTCTGAAAAAGCTGTTTCTTAGCTAAGTCAATATTTTAGTCTGTTTCTTTTTAGTTGTCATGATATATGTGGATATACTAGTATTTACGCTAGATTTGGTGCTGAGGAGACTTGAAACTGTCTTATAGAAATTATCTCTGTATATTGGCTGGGGTCTATTGCAAGATAAAACAACACCTTGGAAACTGACTTGAGGATCATTTGCAGCACAGGATGGGAAGATGAGAGGATGAAGTGAACAACTAGAAATTCAGAAACAATACCTGCAAATCACAAGATCTGTTCATTATCTTTCTCCACCTTGGTTACACATCCTGTGCCCTGCATTTTAGTCTCCATGGCAATGGGACTGTTTTTGTCTCCCTAATCAGAACATTTGTAAAATAAAATGTTGGTTCACATTTGCTTGTAAGAATTCTTTGAAGTGATGGAGAACTATTGGGGATCGGGGAGAAAAAAAGCAAGAACAACCATGCTGGTTTTATGTTTTCTCTGATGTGTGGAAACTTAATTATCCTGTCACCTCAGTTCTCAGCAGAGTAAATTACAGTGTTGGCCATTAATTTGTATGTAAATGCCACCATTGTAGGAAAACAACACAACACTTGGGCCCCATCAAGAAATTCCCTTGTAGGAGGCATACAAATGAGAGAGTGGAGCTTGACAGCAACAGGGAGGTTGACAGTTTAGCACTTGCTCTGGTCCAGGTCAGCTCTGTTGCAGTGAAGAAACAGCTTCCAGTGATTGTCTGAGACCGCCAGAAAACATTTGTACTCAAGAGTTCAAATAGTGAGAAATGAGATCCCAGTGAGTGCAAATACAGGTCTGTTCAGAGTATCCCTACAATCAGCTAATCATCCTACCCTTCAATGTTTTCACAGTGCTTCTTCTTATATCTGTGATGAGTTTGGCCTGATGGAGAAGAGAAATAAGTCTTAAAGACACTAAAGTAGCCCTGAATACAGGGCTGATCCCTTAGTCAGGGGTGGGGAACTGCCGGCCAAGGGCCTTACAAGGCCCACAAAAGCATTTTGTCTGGCCCTGCCAAGGCATTATAGGTGAGTTAATTAGATATTTGACCAAATATAGAAGGCTGATTTTTAAATTGGTAAGTTTGTATGGCCCATGAATGATGTTATAAATATGCAAACTGCCCTGGGCAGAAAGAAGGGCCCACCCCTGCTTTAAGTGGTTAATAACTAGTAATACAAATTCCTGTCCAGAGATGCAAGGAAAATTGGGGCTGAGCTAGGCAAACACTTTCCTCTTTGTGGTAAATAAGGTGAGCCGAGTATGGCATTAGGGGAGTTGTGACAGCATTGTCGGTATTCAGGGTCATTAAGTTTGACATTAGTTATTAGCTATTGGCTGTTGGCAACAGGCTCCAATAACAAGATATACAGAGGTTAGACAAGAGCTACATGAGGGTAGAATTTCAAGCCTTATCTAGAAACTCAGACTATAAATCAGAAAACCAGAAGAATTCCCAGGTATACACAGTGGGGATCAGAGAGATGCTCCATTTTGCAGGCCCTCTGGCTCTCAGACATCTTTGCTAAGGCTACAGCAGGAGGACAAGTTCTAGACCTCACTGGCTTGGAGCCTTCTCAACTGCACAGAAATGGCTCAAGACTGGGAACATTTCAGTCAATAGGGGAGGTCCTCATGCTTTGCAGCAGGGAGAGATAAGGCTACCATGAGGTATAACTTTATTTCACCTGCTTTTAAAAAACTTTATTGCCAAGACCCGTTTGGCTCAGTGGATAGAGCGTCAGAACTGCAGACCGAAAGGTCCCAGGTTCGATTCTAGTCAAGGGCATGTACCTTGGTTGCAGGCACATCCCCAGTGGGGGGTGTGCAGGAGGCAGCTGATTGATGTTTCTCTCTCATCAATGTTTCTAGCTCTCTGTCCCATTCCCTTCCTCTCTGTAAAAAAATCAATAAAATATATTAAAAAAAACTTTATTGAGGTACAATTGAAATATAATAAAATGCATGTGTGTAATTTGATGAGTTTGACTTATTATTATACATGTAAAGCCACCACCAGAATTGAGAAAACAAACATTTACATCATTCCAAAAGTTTCCTCGTGCCCCATGGTCATTCATTCTTCTTTCTCAGTAGCTTTCCTCCCTCCAAGACAACTACTATTCTGTTATTTATCACAATATATTATTTAAAATTTTCTAGAATATTGTATAAATGGAATCATATAATGAGTACTATTTTTTTACCAGTACAGTTTTTTATGACTTTTTTTTTTACCACTCAGCTGGTGCACTTGAGATTTATCCATATTTCTGCAGATATAAATAGTTGACTCCTTTTGATTGCTGACTAATATTTCATTCTATCGATATATCTCAGTTTGCTTATCCATTCACCTTTTGTGTTACTGTTGATCTACTTTTGGGTTATTTCCAGATTTTGGCTATACAAATATAAGCTTCTATGAACATTAGTGTAAAAGTCTGTGTGTGGTCATGTGCTTTTTTTTTCCTTTGGGAAAATATCTGGCAATGGAGTAGCTAGGTTACATGGTCAAATGTATGCTTGAAGTTTTAAGAAACTATTAAAATTGTTATACCATTTTTACATTTCTACCAAGAGTGTACAAGAATTTTTGATGCTTTATTTCCTTGCCCTTGATATGATTACTTAAAAAAAAACTGGAGAATCCAAATGGCGGCATAGGTAAACACCTACACTGCTGCCTCACACTACAATTTCAAAACTACGACTAAAAGACAGAACGGACATCATCCAGAACCACAGGAAAGCTGGCTGAGTGGAAGTTCTACAGCTAGAAGGAAAGAGAGGGGCTCACAGAAACCCAGAGGAGCTGCAAAAAGCTGAGGTACGGAGATGCGCGCTGAGAGAGCAGGTGGAGGACCAGGCTGGCTTTCTCTGTCGGGAGGGAAACGGAGACTCCCAACATCATTGAACCCCTTCTCTTATGACACTAAACCCCAGATCCAGCCGAAACTCATACAGGGTGAGTTTGGACTGTGAATAGGGAGAGGTGCACGGAAATTTAAGGGAGTCGCAAAAGATCAGAGGGCTGGTGGCGGTGCGCACTGCACTGCGCAGAGGACAGATTGCTGATTGTGCCGCTGGCTTTCGCGAGTGGGCGGGAGACAGACTTTCCCAACTGTGCCACTTCTGACTCCACTAAGCCCCTGTTTCGGGGGAAAACCCTGGAGCCCTAGACTCGTGTGGTACTGGTGCGCAGGGGAGCTGGAAAGGCAGCGGTCTAGAGGCACTGCGGGCGCTCCTGCACAAGAACCGCTCCAGCCATTACCCAATCACGTGAGACTCAGGAGCCGTGGAGGGCGGGGCCGACTGGAAGGCAAGGCGGTCCCTTAAGCCCTGAGACTCCACCCCTTCCAAGCTCAACAGAGGCTTCTTCAGTTTTGCAAGTCTGGCATTATAAGGCTGAATTCAACACAGAAGTTTCCCTGGCATAGTGAAAATGCCGAGACAAGGGAAGGGATCACAAACAAAAGAAATGGAGGAAAAAAAATGACTGGATATAGAGTTCAAAACCACGCTTATAAGGTTTTTCAAGGATATGCTAGGAAAGTTGGATAAACTTAGTGAGAGCCAAGAGGAGATGAAAAAGGACCAACTAGAGATGCAAAAGAGCTAGATAGAGATGGTAAAGGTCCAACTAAAGATGAAAAAGGACCAACTAGAAATTAAACATTCACTGACTGAAATAAAAAATATTATACAGAGTCCTAACAGCAGACTAGAGAAAGGCAAGAATCAAGTCAAAAATTTGAAATATAAAGAAGCAGAAAACACTCAACTGGAAAAGCAAGAAGAGAAAAGAATCCAAAAATGTGAACATAATGTAAGGAGATTCTGGGACAGCTTCAAGCGTACCAACATCAGAATTGTGGGAGTGCCAGAAGAGAGAGAGCAAGATACTGAAAACCTATTTAAAGAAATAATGTCTGAAAACTTCCCACATCTGGTGAAAGAAATAGACTTACACATCCAGGAAGCACACAGAACCCCATATAAAAGGAATCCAAAGAGGACCACACCAAGACACATCATAATTAAAATACCAAGAGCAAAAGACAAAGAGAGAATATTAAAAGCAGCAAGAGAAAAACAGTTCATTACCTACAAGGGAGCACCCATACGACTGTCAGCTGATTTCTCAACAGAAATGATGCAGGCCAGATGGGAGTGGCAAGAAATATTCAACGTGATGAATAGCAAGAACCTACAACCAAGAATAATCTATCTAGCAAAGCTATCATTCAGAATTGAAGGGCAGATAAAGAGCTTCACAGATAAGAAAAAGCTAAAGAAGTTCATCAATTACAAACCAGTATTATATGAAATGCTGAAAGGTATTCTTTAAGAAGAGGAAGAAAAAAAAGATTAAAGTCAAAAAATTATGAACAACAAATACGTATCTATCAACAAGTGAATCTAAAAATTAAGTGAATTAAAAACTTGATCAACAGAATAAACTGGTGAATATACTGGAATCAGGAGCACAGAAAGGGAGTGAACTGATAATTCTCAGGGGGAAAGGGGTGAGGGGTGTACAGGGAGAGACTGGACAAAAATCATACACCTATGGATGAGATCAATGGGAGGGAGGGAAGGGTGGGAGCTGTGTGGAGGGGTACTATGGAGGGGAAAAAAGAAAAACAAATGTAATAATTGGAATAAGAAAGATTTAATTAAAACAAACAAACAAACAAACAAACAAAAAACAAAAACAAAAAAAACTTTATTAGTATAGCATTTTGGCTTTAATATGTATTACCCTGATGTTAAACATCTTTTCATTTGCTTAGAGGCCATTTGCACATATTAGTTTGTAAAGTATTCGTTTGAAAATTTTTATTGGGTTGTTTGTATGGAATCATGTTATTATTGAATTGTAAAGGCCTTTTTATATTCTGGGTACCAGTCCTTCATCTGACATATGCGTATAAATATTTTTTCTTAGTCTGTGGCTTGGCTTTCATTTCTTAATGATTTTTCAAAGAGCAAAAGTTTTAAATGTTGATGAAGTCTAAATTATCAATGTTGCCTTTATGGTTCGTGATTTTACATATTTTAAGATTGTAAAAATTTCTCCTATGTTTTTCCCCTAGGAGTTTTATAAAGTTTTACAATCAGAACTACACACACATACTGTACTTTTCATCTCCAGGACTATTTTGTAACTATCAGTTGGAACCCTTGTGCACTGTTGTTAGAACTGCAAATTAATGTAACCATTCTGGAAAACAGTATGGAGTTTGCTCAAAAAATTAAAAATGGAACTGCCTTATGACCCATCAATTCTCTCTTCTGGGAGTATATCCAAAGAAATCCAAAACACTAATTTGAAAGAAGAAATACACTCTTATGTTTATTTCAGGGTTATTTGCAATAGCCAAGATGTAGAAACTACCCAAGTGCCTATCAATCAATGAGTGGATGAAAAAGTGGTGATACATATATACAATGCAATATTACTCAGCCATAAAAAAAGAATGAAATCTCATTATTTGAGATAGTATGGATGGACACAGAGGATATTGTGCTAAGTAAACTATCTTTATCTCTGGTTAAATTCTTGACTTAGAGTCTACTTTGATGTTAAAATAACTGCACCAGCTTCCTTATGCTTGTAGTTCATATAACATCTTTTAAAATACTTTTACTTTTAGCTTGTTGTGTATTTATATGTAAAGTGTGTTTCCTATAGTCATCATATAGTTGGATCATGCATTTTTTTAATTGTTTAAAGTATTACAAATAGTAGTACATATGTCTCCTGTTTTTTTCCCCCATAAACCTCTCCCCTGCCTTCTCTACCCCCCAGAACATGCCCTCACCTGCTCCCCACCCCAATGTCTTGTATCCATTGGTTATGCTTATATACATGCATACAAGTCCTTTGGTTGATCTCTTACAGCCCTGCAACCCTCCCTACCTTCCCATTGTAGTTTGACAATCTGTTCAATGCTCCTTTGCCTCTTTATCTATTTTTCTCCCAATTCTTTTCTTTAAAAAAAATCTTGCCACTGCAGACTAGAAATAAACCTATAAGAACAAAAAATGTTTGACTCCCAATTTCAATATCCAACAGTTCTGAATCCCAGTTTCAATGTCAAACAGTTCCTTACGTGTACATGTCAGCAATGATATCTGGATGGTGGACTAATGGTGGCAATGCAGGTCCGACCCTCTCTGGTTTGGTCCTAGGCAACCTGTAGCAACTCACAGCTGCTGACTGCTAGCATCATCAGCATCTTCCATTTCTGGACTGTTTCTCCTCTTGTCTTCGTGGTTGGAGCAGACATGTCAGTTCCTCTCTGTTGCAGGAGTCCACTTGGTCTTGTAGTTGTTTTCTGAAAGTATATAAACATATTCTCCACCAAAAGTTAATAAAGGAATCTTTTCTATAAAATTGACTTGGGATCCTTTTTAATTTTGCCCAAATGATTTTTCTTTGGCTTATTTTGACACCATGTGTGTTTTCCATGGGTGTCTGGCTGTTAGCATTACAAATGAAAATTAATTTTCTAAAGTAAAAATTTTCTAGAGGTAATTTACTTACAGGATATTTTTCCTGACATGATATTATCCTACTATTCCCCCCCTTTTTTTGATTAACGGAGGCTTTGTAAATTTTTTAAAGCAGTCTTGATAACTTTAAATTTTAATTTTTTGTACAAAAATATAATTGCTTTAGGTTCATTGCATGTTAAGCAATTTTACCATGAGATGAACTACCAATAGAAATTTTTTATTTTATTTTATTTTTATTTTTATTTTTATTTTTTTATTAATGTATTACATGTATACATATCTTCCTATTGCCCCCCCTCCCAGGCATACCCTAACCCCCCAGTGTCTTGTGTTCATTGGTTATGTTTGTATGCATGCATACAAGTCTTTTGGTTGATCTCTTATCGATCCCACCTCTCCCTAACCTTCCTGCTGTAATTTGACAGTCTGTTTGATGCTTTACTGCCTCTGTATCTATCTTTTTGTTAATCAGTTTATAATGTTCTTTATTATCCACAAATGAGTGAGATCATGTGGTGTTTCTCCTTCATTGACAGGCTTATTTCACTTAGCATAATATTCTCCAGTTCCATCCAGGTTGCTGCAAATGGTAAGAATTTCTTCTTTTTTATTGCAGCATAGAATTCCATTGTATAGATGTACCATGGTTTTCTTTCTTTTTTTTTTAAATATATTTTATTGATTTTTTACAGAGAGGAAGGGAGAGGGATAGAGAGTTAGAAACATTGATGAGAGAGGGACATCGATCAGCTGCCTTCTGCATGCCCCCTACTGGAGATGTGCCTGCAACCAAGGTACATGCCCTTTACCAGAATCGAACCTGGGACCTTTCAGTCCTCAGGCTGACGCTCTATCCACTGAGCCAAACCGGTTTCAGCTGTACCATGGTTTTCTGATCCACTCATCTGCTGATGGGCACCTAGGCTGTTTCCAAATTGTAGCTATTGTAAATTGTGCTGCTATGAACATAGGGATACATAAATCCTTTCTGATTGGTGTTTCTAGTTTCTTAGATATATTCCTAACAGTGGAATTGCTGGGTCAAATGGGAGTTCCATTTTTAGTTTTTTGAGGAAACTCCATACTGTTCTCCATAGTGGCTGCTCCAGTCTACATTGCCACCAGCAGTGCACCAGGGTTCCTTTTTCTCCACATCCTCACCAACACTTGTCCTTTGTTGATTTGTTGATGATTGCCATTCTGACAGGTGTGAAATGGTATCGCATTGTCATTTTGATTTGCATCTCTCGGATAATTAGCGACTTTGAGCATGTTTTCATATGTCTCTGGGTCTTCCTTCTGTCATCTTTCGAAAAGTTCTATTTAGGTCCATTGCCCGTTTTTTTTTTTATTGGATCATTTATCTTCCTTTTATTAAGTTATATAAGTTGGCTGGAGATGTTGGAGATTAAACTTTTATCAGTGATAACATTTGCAAATATGTTCTCCCATACAGTGGGCTTTCTTGTTGTTTTGTTGATGGCTTCTTTTGTTGTGCAAAAGCTTTTTTATTGTGATATAGTCCCATTTATTTTTTCTTTAGCTTCCCTTGCCCTTGGAGCAGTATCTGTGAATAAGTTCTTTCGGCATATGTCTGAAATTGTGCTGCTTGTGGATTCCTCTAGTATTTTTATGGTTTCCCGTCTTATGTTAAAGTCCTGTATCTATTTGGAGTTTATTTATGTGTATGATGTAAGTTGGTGGTGTAGTTTCACTGTTTCACTTTGTTTGCATGTATCTGTCTAATTTTCCCAACACCATTTTTTGAAGAGGCTATCTTGGCTCCATTGTATGTTCATGCCTCCTTTGTAAAATATTAATTGAGCATAGTGGTTTGGGTGGATATCTGGATTTTCTATTCTATTCCATTGGTCTATGTGTCTGTACCGTGCCAGTACCAGGCTGTTTTGAGAACAGTGACTTTGTAATATAGTTTGAAACCTGGTATTGAGATCCCACCTACTTTATTCTTCTTTCTCATGATTGCTGTGGCTATTTGGGATCTTTTTTATTATTATTATTCCAGATGAATCTTTGGAGAGTTCTTTCTAGGTCTGTGAAATATGTCATTGGTATTTTAATGGATAGTGCATTGAATCTAAATATTGCTTTGGGTAGTATGGACATTTTGATGATGTTGATTCTCTCAATCCATGAGCATGGTATGCTCTTCCATCTATTTATGTCTTCCTCTATCTCTTTTTTCAGTGTTCTGTAGTTTTCTGTGTATAGGTCTTTTACCTCCTTAGTTAGGTTTAGTCCTAGGTATCTTTTTTTTTGGTGCGATGCTAAATGGGATTGCTTTTTTAGTCTCTCTTTTTCTATAAGTTCACTATTAGTGTATAGAAATGCCATAGATTTCTTGGCATTAATTTTGTATCCTGCTACATTGCCGAATTCATTTATTAAGTCAATTAGTTTTTGAATAGATTCCTTCGGGTTTTTTATGTAAAGTATCATGTTATCTGCAAATAAGGACAACTTTACTTCTACTTTTCCAATTTGGATGTTTTTTATTTCTTCTTCTTGTCTAATTGCAATGACTAATACTTCCAGTACTATGTCGAACAGGAGTGGTGAGAATGGGCATCCCTGTCTTCTTCCTGTTCTTAGGGGAAATGGTTTTAGTTTTTGCCCATTGAGTATGATGTTAGCTGTGGGTTTATCATATATTGCTTTTACTTTGTTGAGGTATGATCCTTCTATTCCCAGTTTGCTGAGAGTTTTTGTCAAAAAAAGGTATTGGATTTTGTCAAATGCTTTTTCTGTATCAATTGATATGACTATATGATTTTTATTCTCAATTTGTTTATGTGATATAATCACATTTATTGATTTGCATATATTGTACCATCCTTGCATTTCTGGGATAAATCCTACTTGGTCATCGTGTGTGATCTTCCTGATATACTTCTGGATAGGATTTGCTAGAATTTTGTTGAAGATTTTGGCATCTATGTTCATGAGAGATATTGGCTTGTGATTCTCTTTCATTGTGTTGTCTTTATCTGGTTTTGGTATTAGGGTGATGCTGGCTTCATAGAAGGTGTTTGGAAGTGTTCCTTCTTCTTGAATATTTTGGAATAGTCTGAGGAGGATAGGTTTTACTTCTTCCTTGAATATTTGGTAAAATTCTCCTGTGTAGCCATCTGGTCCTGAGCTTTTTTTTTTTGCTGGAAGCTTTTTGGTGACTACTTCAATTTCTTCCATAGTTATTGGCCTATTGAGATGTTTAGATTCTTCCTGATTGAGTTTTGGAAGGTTATATTTTTCTTGGAATATGTTCCTTTCCACTTTGTTGGAATAGAGTTGTTCATAGCATTTTTTTAACAATCCTTTGTATTTTGGAGGGGTCTGTTGTTATTTCTCCTCTTTCATTTCTGATTTTGTGTATTTGGGTCTTCTCTCTTTGCTTCTTGGTGAGCCTGGCTAGAGGTCCATCAATCTTGTTTATCCTTTCAAAGAACCAGCTCTTAGTTTTGTTGATCTTTTGAATTATTTCTTTGGTCTCTATGTTGTTTATCTCCGCTCTGATCTTTACTATTTCATTCCTTTTGCTTATACTGGGCTTTTCTTGTTGCTCTCTTTCTAGCTCTTTGAGTTGTAAGATTAGGTAATTTATTACCATTGTTTCTTATTTTTTGCAGTAGGCTAGTAAGCCTATGAATTTCCCTCTCAGAACTGCTTTCACTGTGTCCCATAAATTTTGTATTGTTGTGTTCCCATTGTCATTTGTTGCCATAATGTTTTTTATTTCTTCCTTGATCTCTCCGGTTACCTAGTCATTGTTTAATAGCATGCTGTTTAGTCTCCATGTGTTTGATTTCTTTGTATTGTTTTTATTGTAGTTGATTTCCAGTTCTATGCCACTGTGATCTGAGAAAATGCTTGATATGATTTCTGTCTTCTTGAATTTGAAGAGACTTTGCCTATGAGCGTTCAACATATGGTCTGTCTTTGAAAATGACCCATGTGCACTTGAGAAAAATGTATATTCTGTGGCTTTGGGATGAAATGTTCTGAAGATGTCAATTAATTCCATCTGGTCTAGTGAGTCTTTTACAGTTGATGTTTCTTCACTGATTTTTTGTTTGGAAGATTTGTCCAGTGGTAACAGTGGGGTATTAAAGTCTCCTACTATGATTGTGGAGCTGCCTGGTCAGAGGAGCCCCGTCCAGCAGTTTCACACCTTCTCCTGAAGGATAACTGCCTCTTAACTTGCCAACAAACACTCCCAGTGCATCCCTCAGCTGTTCTCTCTGTCAGCTCAGTGACAAGGCTCTGGACACATCCGTCTATTCTGCTGCCATTCCTCCCTCCCCTCCCACCCCCTGCGGTCCAAATGAAATTTTAGTTAATACTTTAGGAAAAGCTTTTTGTCCAGTACAATTAAATTTTCTTAAATATTCACTTATTTCAATTAGCCAATTTAAATTAATCTGAAAACTTGATTACTGTTTTACTGTCAAATTTAATACTCTAGCAATAATCTTAATTTACCCTTAAATATTAGCAGAAAGGATTATTTGCATTCTTGAGTAGGCCCTGAGCATTTTTGGTGCTAGGCTGGATTTAGATATAGGGCAGCTGCTGTCGGCCAAGTCTCTGTCTGTCACCTGGGTCCCAATCTGAGCTGGGCCAAGTCTTATCTGTTACCTGGGTCCCAATATGGGCTGGGCATGGGAAGCGAGGTAGCCATGGAAACAAGAGACCTCCCTCAGAAGGGGTGAAGGTTCAGGCCCCTGCAAGGTGGCGGGGTAAGTGTCTGTGCCCCACCTCTGTTGACCCTCAAGATCTCTCCTGATGGCCCCTCTGTGACTGTTGTTCTTTCTCTGAGGAATCTTACTGGTCTCTGGCTAACCAGTCGTCTTCCAGAGCCAAGCAGGGTGATGTGAGGTTCAGTTCTGTTTCACTGGTAGCTTATGCCTCCAGGGCCTCCATGCCCAGCCCCTGCCTTGGGATCCCCTCTGCTGCTGGGGCCCCGACACTGATCACATATCTTGAGGAACTCAGGTTCCTTCTCCAGGGAGGGCCCAGCTCACACCATTGGGCGAGAGACAGATTCATGGTACCAGCCACCATGAGGCTTCAACCTCAGCATGAATAGAAAACTCAGGCAACAGCTGAGGGCAATTGGATTGTATGAAGAGGGTCCCTCTTGGCAAAGAGGTTAAGAGGGGTCAATACAGAATGCTCAAGTGCCTTCCCAGTACCTTAATTCCTTCTGAAAGGGATTAAATCCTTTCATGTCATTTTTTAAATTGCTGCCAAACATTCAAATTACTTTAAGTTTGTTTGGGATAATTGTATAATATACTGTTGTGAAATATCAAAAATTATAATAACATTGTAGAATAATATCATGTAATGATATTCTTTGCTCTAGGCCATGGCAATTCAATTTCAAACTGGCTGTCAATTTCTTTCTGTAACTTTACATAAACTTTGTCAGGGAGGCAAAAATACAAATTACTTTAGTTCAAGAGGCCAAATATATTGACTTTCAATTACAATCCTTATGACATTTGAAGGAAACTTCTCTTTATTTCCTTCCAAAATAATTTTCAGGCTGCAGAGAGTTTAATTTAAAAATCTTTGTCACATGAAACAATTTCTCTTAAGGTAATATGACCACTAGTATGGATAAGATTTAATATTTTATTTTTATTTATTTTTTCCTTATAATTTTTTTTTGCATGTGTCCTTATTCCTCATTATCCTCTAACGCCTACTCATGCTCTACCACTCTGTTGTCTGTGTCCATTGATTAGGCTCATATGCATGCACGCAAGTTCCTCTGTTGATCTTTCCTCCTTACTTCCACCAATGCCCACCTTGCCTGAGGTTTGATGTTCTGATCCACATTTCTCAGTCTCTGGATCTGTTCTTGTTCATCAGTCTATGCCATTCATTATATTCCACAAATGAGTGAGATCATGTGGTATTTATCATTCTCTGCCTGGTTATTTCACTTAGCATAATGCTCTCCATCTCCATCCATATTGTTGCAAATGGTAAGAGCTCCCTTTTTATGACAGCATAGTATTCCATTATGTAGATGTACAATGGCTTTTTAATCCATTCATCTGCTGATGGGCACTTAGGCTATTTCCAAACCTTAGCTATGGTAAGTTGTGCTGCTAGGGGTGCATATATCCTTTCTGATTCGTGTTTCTAGTTTCTTGGGAAATATTCTTAGAAGTGGGATCACTGGGTCAAATGGGAGTTCCATTTTTAGTTTTTTGAGGAAACTCCATACTGTTCTCCACAGTGACTGCACTAGTCTGCATTCCCACCAGCAGTGCAAAAGAAATACTTTTTCTCCGCATCCTCGCCAATGCTTGTCATTTGTTGATTTGTTGATGATAGCTATTCTGACAGGGGTAAGATGGTACCACATTATTGTTTTGATTTACATCTCTCTGATGATTAGTGACTTTGAACAGGTTTTCATATGTCTCTTGGCCTTTCTTCTGTCTTCTTTTGAAAAGTGTCTATTTAGATCAGTTGACCATTTTTTGATTAGGTTGTTAATCTTCTTTTTGTGAAGGTGAATGAGTTCTCTGTAAATATTGGAGATTAAACCCTTATCGTTAATATCATTGGCAAATATGTTCTCCCATGCAGTGGGCTTTCTTATTGTCTTATTGATGATTTCCTTTGCTGTGCAAAAGCTTTTTATTTTAATGTAGTCCCATTTGTTTATTTTCTCTTTAGTTTCCATTGCCCTAGGAGCAGTATTAGTGAAGAAGTTCCTTCGGCATATGTCTGAGATTTTGCTGCCTGTGGATTCCTCTAGTATTTTTATGGTTTCCCACCTTATGTTTAAGTCCTTTATCGGTTTTGAGTTTATTTTTATATATGGTGTAAGTTGGTGATCTAGTTTCATTTTTTTTGCATGTAAAAAAATTTTCCCAACACCATCTTTTGAAAAGACTGTCTTGACTCCATTGTATGTTCATGCCTTTTTGTCAAATATTAATTGGGCATAGTGGTTTGGGTCGATTTTTGGGTTGTCTATTCTATTCCATTGACCTATATGTCTGTTCTTGTGCCAGGACCCGGCTGTTTTGAGAACAGTGGCTTTGTAATACAACTTGAAATCTGGTATTGAGATCCCACCTACTTTGCTCTTCTTTCTCAGGATTGCTGCAGCTATTCAGGGTCTTTTTTTTAATTCCAGATGAATTTTTGGAAAGTTTGTTCTAGATCTGTAAAATATGCCATTAGTATTTTAATGGGAAGTGCATTGAATTTATAGATTGCTTTGGGTAGTATGAACATTTTGATTATGTTGATTCTACCAATCTATGAACATGGTATGTTCTTCCATCTGTTTATGTCTACCTCTATCTCTTTTTTCAGTGTCCTGTAGTTTTCCATGAATAGGTCTTTTATCTCCTTAGTTAGGTTTATTCTTGGGTATCTTAATTTTTTGGTACAATGGTAAATGGGATTGCTTTTTTAGTCTCTCTTTCTGTAAGTTCATTATTGGTGTATAGAAATGCCAAAGATTTCTTGGTGTTAATTTTGTATCCTGCTACAATGCTGAATTGATTTATTAATAATTTTTTATGGATTCTTTAGGGTTTTCTATGTACAGTATCTTGTTATCTGCAAATAAGGACAACTTTACTTCTTATTTTCCAGTTTGGATGCCTTTTATTTCTTCTTGTCTAATTGCAATGACTAATACTTCCAGTACTATGTTGAACAGGAGTGGTGAGGGTGGGCATCCCTGTCTTCTTCCTGTTCTTAGGGGAAATGGTTTTAGTTTCTGCCCATTGAGTATGATGTTAGCTGTGGGTTTATCATATATGGCTTTTATTATGTTGAGGTATGATCCTTCTATTCCCAGTTTGCTGAGAGTTTTTTTTTTTAATCAAAAAAGGGTGTTGGATTGTTTTCAAATGCTTTTTCTGCATCAATTGATATGACTATGTGATTTTTGTTCTCAATTTGTTTATGTGATGTATCACATTTATTGATTTGCATATATATTACCATCCTTGCATTCCTGGGATAAATTTTACTTGGTCATGGTGTATGATCTTTCTGATGTACTTCTGGATCAGATTTGCTAAAATTTTGTTTTTTGGAGGGGTCTGTTGTTATTTCTCCTCTTTCATTTCTGATTTTGTGTATTTGGGTCTTCTCTTTTTGCTTCTTGGTGAGATTGGCTAGAGAGGTTCTTCAATCTTGTTTATCCTTTCAAATAACCAGCTCTTGGTTTTGTTGATCTTTTGTATTGTTGTTGTTGTTGTTTTTTTTTTTTTTTTTGTTTTTATTTTATTTATTTTTTTTTTTTTATTTTTTTTTTTTTTTTCTTTTGCTGACTGTGGGCTTTTCTTGTTGCTCTCTTTCTAATTCTTTGAGTTGTTGGGTTAGATGATTCATTACCATTTTTTTCTTGTTTTTTTGAGGTAGTCCTGTAGAGCTTTAAACTTCTCTCCCAGGACTGTTTTCATTGTGTCCCATAGCATTTGTGTTGTTGTGTTTTCATTGCTATTAGTCTCCAGGATGTTATTAATTTCTTCTGTGATCTTATTGATAACCCAATTATTGTTTAATAGTATGCTATTCAGCAAGAGTTTGAATATTTTGGAATGTTTTTATTGTAGTTTATTTGTAATATGCCATTGTGGTGTGAGAAAATGCTTGATATGATTTGAATCAGTTTGAATTTGGGGAGACTTTGCTTGTGACCCAATATGTGGCCTACTTTTGAAAGTGTCCCATGTGCACTTGAAAAGAACATATATTCCATGGCTTTGGGGTGAAATGCTCTGAAGATGTCAGTTAGGTCTATCTGATCTAGTGAGTTATTTAGAATTGCTGTTTCTCTGCTGATTTTTTATCTAGAGGATTTATCTAGTGATGTCAGTGGTATATTAAAATCCCCTACTATGATTGTATTGTTGTTGAGCTTTCTCTTGATATCTTCCAGGAATTTTCTTTTTATGTGTTTGGGTGCTCCTGCATTGGGTGTATATATATATGTTTACTAGAGTTATATCTTCTTGTTGAATTGCTCCCTTTATTATTATGTAGTGGCCTTCCTTATCTCTTGTTATGGCCTTTACTTTGAGGTCTATTTTATCAGATACAAGTATTGCCACCCCAGATTTTTTCTCATTTCCATTCACCTGAAAAATGTTTTTCCATCCCTTCACCCTCAGTCTGTGTGAATCCTTTGCTCTGAAGTGGGTTGCTTGTAGACAGCAAATATATGGGTCATGTTTTCTTATCTATTCAGCTACCCTATGTCTTTTTATTGATGCATTTAATCCATTTACATTTAATGTTATTATTTAAAAGTACATGTTTGTTGTCATATTTTTCCTTATTGTTTGTGTTTTTTCTTGCCTTTCTCTTTATTCTTTTTATAGCAGCCCCTTTAGCATTTCTTGCATTGTTGGCTTGGTAGTGATAAACTCTCTTATCCCTATTTTGTCTGTGAAGCTCCTGATTCCACCTTCAATTTTGAATGATAGCCTTGCTGGCATAGTATTCTTGGATTCAGTCCCTTGCTTTGCATCACTTTCCATCATTCCATTCCCTTCAGTCCTGGTGTGTTTCTGTTGAGAAATCAGTTGATATTCTAGTAGGAGATCCCTTGTAAGTAACTTTATGTCTCTTTCTGGCAGCCTTTAAGATTCTTACTTTATTGTTAGTTTCCGCCAATTTAATTATGATGTATCTTGGCATCGGTCTTTGGGGTTCAACTTGTTTGGAACTCTATGTACTTCTTGGACTTGCATAGTATTTTGCTTGCTAATATCAGGGAAGTTTTCTGTTATTATTTCTTCAAACAGGTTTTCTATTCCTTGCTTCTCTTCCTCTCTTTCTGGTATCCCTATTATGCGAATGTTGTTTCATTTTGTGTTGTCCCAAAGCTCCCTTAGCCTCTCTCCTTTCTTTTTAAGTCTTCTTTCCAGTTGCTGCTGTGTTTGTGTATTTTTTTCCTACCTTGTCTTCTAATTTGCTGATGCAGTCTTCAGCCTCTACTAGTGTACTGTTTAAGCCTTCCATTTTGCTCTTTCTTGCAGCTATGTCATTCTTCATCTCCTCTTGGTTTCTTTTCATTTTCATGACATTCTCATTCAGTTCCTTATAGTTCTCATTGAGTTGTGCATATTTGTTATTGAGTTGCGTGTATTTGTCATCCAGCCATTTAAAAATCCTTAGAACCATTACTCTGACTTCTTTCTCTGATAAGCTGCTAGCCTCAATTTCATTTAACTCCTTTGCTGGTGATTCCTCTTTTCCTTTCCTTTGGGGATTGCTTCTTTGTCTTCCCATGTTTTCCTGTAATGTTTTAATTGTAGATCCAATTGCTTTTCTACCCAGGTCCTTTTGGGGATGGTGCTACTGGTCTAATCCCTCAGTTTTCCTGGGATTGGTAATCTAGTGTAGCTCCCATCTTGAGCTATTTGGGTTGTCTTGATGTAGGCCTGCAAGCTTGAGAGACACAACTGTGGTGTCTAGAAGTCAGCAGCCGTGGTGATGAGTATCCCTATTTTTGCTGTTTTGCACCCTTAATTGAGATCATGCATGCCCAGTGGGGACTCTCAGTGGCACCAAGGAACCATCTGTTGGGGTGATGTGGCTTTGAGGGCCTACAGTCTGGAATGGTGTGACGGTGGTGCCCAGAGTTCTGTAGTTGTGGGGTGGGCAGACTCAGCGTTTGCTGCTGCATTTGTGGTGGATTGGCACTTACTCCCAGTGGTGGCTCACAGGAGCACCCAGGGTAAGTTTGCCAGCGAGGCACACTGAAGCACTCTGAAGGGCCCTGGCAGTGTAGCCATGTAATTGAGGTGTCTATGGGCAGGTATCCAGGATGAGTTAACTCAAAATTTTTACTGCTGTGGGAGAGTGTGCCCCTGTTTGTTCAAGGTCTCACCCATAGAGAGCTCACAGTGGCCCCCATGAGTGCCCTGTGGTTAGATGGGCTCAGGGTGCCTGCCTGTTGGAACTTCACATCTGTGGAGGTGCACTTGCTAGGCACAGCACTCTGAAGCACTCTGAGGGGTCCTGGCACTGAGGTTGAGCCCCTGGGGTGAATGAAGGCAGTTATTCAGGAAGAGAAAATTCAGAATTTCTACTGTGGAGCAGGGTGCCCTTGTCTGTGCAGAATCACACCCAGCAGAGCCTCACAGCTGCTCCGAGAGCACGCTGTGGATAGATGGGCTCAGGTGTCCTTTTCCTTTGTGGAGGAACCTTTGCCAGTGCAGCACTCTGATGCACTCTGAGGAGTCCTGGCACTGAGGTTGAGCTGCTGGGGTAAATGTGGGCAGTTATTCAGGAAGAAGGAGTTCAGAATTTCTACTGCAGGGCTCTGAGCCCTTGTCAGTACCAAATCACACCGGTGGGGGCTCCCAGTGGCTCCCAGATTGCTGCCTAGGGAGTGGAGTGCCCTGGCTGCCTATGCACTGGAAACACACTAATGTGGTTTGGAGTTCTGCTGCTGGAGAGTGGGAGGTTGCACTTACTGCTGCCAAGCAGTGCACTTTTGGAGGTAGAGGTCCCAGTGTCCACGGGTCTGCAACTAGGGCAGCAGGATTTTGGCTGGAGTGGCTGCTGGGTCACGGGGCAGTTCCAGGGCCTGTCTGGGTGGTGGTGCTGATGAGTTCCTAAGAAAAGGCCATTTTTCCCTTTAAGATGGCGTGGGCTCCATGTCTGAGTCCTGCAGTCCTGGGAGTTCCCGCAGTGATGGTAGTCTCTCCTTGTCCAAGACAGCCTGGATTGCTAGCCCCTGCTACTCCTGTGAGATTTAACTGTCCCTTACTCACTCACACACACATCACACACATCCACACACACTCCTTTCATCCCCTCACTCACTTACTCTCCCTCACCTCTGTCCTGCCAGCCACCATCTTTTTTTTCTGGGTCATGCATTTTTATTGCCCAACAATGTCTGCTTTCAAATAGGATATTTATTTTATTTTCATTTAATGTATGAATATTATTGTGGTTAGGTATGTCATTTTGATGTTTGTTTTCTATTTGTTGTATCTGACTTTTATCATATGTTACTTCTATTTTTTTTTAACATGCAATTTTAATTTGTTGTTGTTGTTACTAATCCTCATCCGAGGACATTTTTTCCATTTATTTTTAGAGAGATTGGAAGGGGGAGGGAAAGTCAGAGAGAAATATCAATGTGAGAGATACACATTGATTGATTGCCTCTTGCATGTAGCTGGGAAACTGCAACCAAGATACATGCCCTTGACTGGAATCAAACCTGGGGCCCTTCAGTCCATGAGCCAGTGCTCTATCTACTGAGCCAAACTAGCTAGGGCAATTTTCATTTTCCTATTAAAGTTTTAATTATACCTTTTTGTATTTTCTTTATTCAGTGGATGCTATAAGAATTACATGCACATCTTTAGTTTATCACAGTCCATTTCAAGTTTAATATTTTATCACTTTGCAACATTTACTCTTTTCATTATACCACTTTACAATGAATTTTATTCTGCAGCAATATAAATCATTACTTTTCTCTTTTGTGTTACTTATCTTACGTTTTATTTCATCACATTTTATCAACATCCACAATACAATAATATACTTTCTTCACTGATCTTTAGAAAAGTTAAAGGAGAAAACATCAAATATTTTTTTGTATTTACCATATGCAAAATTGCTCTTTATTCTTCCTTTGGATTAGAAATTTACATTTTCACTAGTCTCTTTCACATGAAGAAATTCCTGTAATATTTTTTAAGTGTAGGTCTAATGAATTTTCTATTAATTTACATAAAAATGTGTTGATTTTACATTTCCTTTTCAAGGACAGTTTCTCTGGCTATAGAATTTAATGTTAATTTTTAATTTCAGCACTTAAATGTAATTTCTTGCTTTCATTTTTTCTGAGAAAAGTCAGTTTTTATTTGTATTATTGTTCTCAATTTTTAAATTTTTTTCTCTTCCTACTTTAAACATTTTACTTTATATTTAATTTTAAGCTAGTTGACTATAATGTGCTTAGCTGTTGAATTTTCTAACTAGGTTGCCACAAATTTTGAATCTGTATATGAATTGTTTTTTTCCACCAAATTTGGGAGATGCTCAGCCATTGTTTTAAAAATGTTTTTTCACTTTTTTTGTTTTGTTTGTCCAGTTACACATATTTTAGACAACTTTATATCCCATTAGTGGTCACTGAGGCTTTGTTTATATTTTCCAAATTTATGTCTTTATTTGGTTTATTTCTACTGAGATCTCTCAAAGTTTATTGCCATCACTAATCTGCTATAAAACCAGTCCAGAATTTTTTAATTTCAAAGATTTTATTTTCAAGTATAGATATCTACTTAGTTCTATTTTATTGTTGCTATTTTCTGCTGAGATTATCCTTCTGTATATTTATTACTTCCATTTGATTCTTTGAGCATATTTATAGTAGATGCTTTAAAGACTTTGTCTTCTTTGTTCAACATCCGAGTCATCTTTGGGCTAGTTTTAATTGACTGCTTCTTTTCTTGTTGATTCACATTTTTCTTGTTTCTTTGTATGTCTAGTAATTTTTGATTATGCAGTAGACATTAAGGATGAAATGTTACAAAGACTTTGGATTCTTTCATCTTCCTATAAAGAATTATTTTTTTTGTTTTACCTCCAAATTTAATTACTGCTCAGTTCATTTGAACTTGTGAAGTATTGATTTTATACTTTTGTTACTATGGGCCCATTTCACTTTTACTTTTAGTTTTACTTCTAAGATTACTCTTCCAGAGTTTTAATGGAAAACCTGGAGTGTTGACCAAGCTCCTTTAACTTGGACAGCTTCAAGTTCCTATCCCCTCTTGAGGAAGGATACAGCCAAACTGTCTGCTCAAATGTTTAGCCCTGTAGCTGTTACTTTTCTGGGTTCCTTAGATTCTCCCCCATACATTCATAGTTCAGGTTTGAGCCGAGTGGTTGAGATAAGTTCGTATCATCTTTGGATTCCCCTATCTTTGGTTCCCTCCTTTCTGGGGTTTCTCTGTCTATTTCCAGCTGTTATAGCTGCCCTGAATTCTGTACACTCAATTCAATAGTCTTCAGAGTCCTATGTGCCCTGTCTAGTTGACTTAAGAGTATTTTTAGCAGAAAAGCAATGTGACCATGTATCCTACCCAATGAAGTTTCCTTCTTCAAAAATTGGATTTCCTCCAATGTCTACCTGCCCTTGCTCATTCTCCATGTCTTCAAATAGTTGGTTTACAATTTTTTGTCTGAATTTATTATTAGTAGTAATAATATGTTAATTCAAATCATTTGCTCTGCTATTAGAACTGGACTTCACAAGATTGTAACTTATTTTTCCCTTGCATAGTGATCTGAATGTCACTAATTTTTATAAAACCTTTTCTATTTGACTCACTCATAGTTAACCATTACATGTGCCATCTCTTTGTTTATATATAAAGTAGAGTTATCAAAACCTTTCATACAAGGTGATGGGTGACAAAACAGGTGTGCACAGGAGAACCAGATACTTTCTTCTGCTGTCACTAACTAGCTATTTGACTAAAAATAAGTCTCTTAAGTAGTCAGTCTCACCTTAGGTTCTGTTCTATAGCATGAGGGGGTTGGGTTACAGCAAACATTTTCAGTGTCAGGATTCCTATTTTTTCTATTTCCGAATAGAATCTTACAATCAACCATATTAAAGTGAAGTAGCCCTGATTGGGTAGATGGTTTGTAGCTCAGCTTGCTCAGCACAGCCATCCCTGTCTCAACTTATACAGTGGCACTGAAGCTTCTTTAAGGAATCCTAGACTTCCATAGAGCATAATTTGAAAAAAAAATCAAGGCTGGCTGATTTATAAATATATTTGCCTATTCTGTCTGAATCCAAGAATGGCTGAATTGTAGTGGCCATTTCCTTAGGATCTGAAATGTGCAGTTGTTACCTTTGACCTTCCTTCTGCTTTTTCACTTTAACCAAAGTTTTATTATTTTTATCCGGATGCAGCCACCATGGGCAGACGTTTGCTGTGGGTATTTGCCAGATAGTCTATATAAGAGATTTCCTTTCCTATCATTGTAGCTAAAAGTAGCGCCCCAGGACTGCACCACCAAGCACAACCCACCCCCTCCTATCTCTACTTGTCATCTATAGGATATGAGTTCTTCCCTCCATCTAGTTGCTCCTAAGTGGGTGGGAAGGAATTAATAATCTTGGAGTGGTATTGATCATTTAGAAGTTCTTTCTCCATCTGTAAAATAGCAGCAGGCAGGCTTAAGAAATAATCTCCTTGCTTTATCAGTTGGTGGTTTTGTTGTCTTAAAGGAAACAACAAAATGAGCAGGTGTTGGGCATTGCCCACATCTATATTATTGCCAAATCTTACAGAGCGACAGTATTGCCAGCTCTTACAGAGCACTCCACCCCAGACTTGGGGAAAAGAGTGGTGAGGTAAGGAAGGCCATACAACCCACATATCAACTTAATCTTCTTCTTTCCCATCCTTGTTTCTTCTGCCCTTCTCCCACAACAACTCTTATGATGAGTCTTTAAGTCAAAGATTGCAAGAAAAGGCACATTCTTTCCTTTGCATGTAACTACAAGGCATCATAAAAGGGTTTCTACACAGGGCACTGCCATGATGGGACATAATTAAAATAGTTAACATATAAGTTGGGCATGTGCTAAATGCCTTTATATGGTTCTGGCATGGTATAGCTGTGGGCAGACCACTTGCTTATGTCTCAAAATAGCAACTAGAAGATTCAAACTCAGTCAGCTTGACTCCAGATTCCATATCCTTAATCACTCTTGTTTTAACTGATATTACATTTGACAGTGACCCACCTTCTTTTCTTAAATGTGCAAGATGGAGATAACATTTTCTCTGCCTCTAACTATTTAAAATAGAAATAAATTATTGAAGTTGGAGGGACAATATGACTTCATTGAAGTAGGACTGGATATCTATGGGTCTATAGATAGCTCTCTCTTCGTGTCAAAGTCATGAGCTTCCTGCCAGTGCAAGAAACCCACAGTAGCACCTTAGTAGTGTGTGAACAAAGGGATGAGGCTAAGTGGCTGTGCATAAGAGAGAGTGCAGGAGAGTCTGATGTGTAGGTGGTAGCTAAGATCTCTCTGTATTCTGTGATTGAGGAAAAGAACAAGGGTAACTTCAAGATGTATCTACAGACATGGTAATTGTGTGATTTTTCCTGTTATTTTAGCAAGCTAATTAGATAAAGGGGTAAAGATTTTAATACAAATCCCTACTGCACTGTTTCCCGGGTTACTTAACTTGAAAGGGGTTTGAACTTGGTATTTGATATGCTGTACATATCAGATAAGTGCTACAACTTAGATGAGACTTTGTGATTATCAAAAATTTCAGTTGAGTGAAATCCAGATTCATTATTTTGTTGTTGACATTGATTCATTACAAGGTGAGTAGTTAGGATCTTTCTTTTTATTTTATTTTGAATGCATTTTTTTTCCATCACCATTTATTACCTCTATGCCCTCTTCCACCTCCACCACCCCCCATCCTCCACAATCACTGGAATAATTCATAAAGACAAGTAAAGACTTTAGTGTGAAAAAATAGCCCATTGGTTAGAGAGCTTAGAAGAGAATGTAGCAAACTCATTGATGTGGGACACTGGAGACTCATGTTTGGTCCTGGCATAGTATAGCTGTGGGCAGACCACTTTGCCTCTTTGGGCGTTGGTTTCTCTTTGTGAAAATGAGAATAGATAGATGCTTATGAAAATTCTTTCCAGTCCAACCTATGTGATTTTGTCTTAGTGACAAAACACAGTTTTGTATATTTTACCAGGATTTAAGATGTTGTTTCCTTGAGACAGCAGATGGTTAGAAGGAGATTATGTGGTAATTTATAACATTGTCTTTGGAGCAAGACAGCCTGGGTTTGAATATTGGTTCCACTATTTATTACCTGTTATTATTGTGGCAAATTGCTAACTTCACTTTCCCCATCCATACAATGGGGAAAATAAAGTACCTATTTCATTAGGGGTTATTGTGAGGAGTAAATAGATTAACATGCAAAGTTTCAGAATAATGATTGGCACATGGTACATGCTGTATATCGGATTGATTTTATCATTGTAATAGTGCCACCCTGACTTATTTTGCTGCTCACTCGTTTCCAGGAGGGATGGGTGGTTTCTCTATTTAGGCAGAGAATTCCCTGAGACTCTTGGGGAGTAAGGCTAAGAATAGCATGGCACGTGTATCTATAATCCCATAAGGAGCAATAGCCGGTTATACTGCAGCTTGTCTATAAGCATTCACTCCCACATGGACTAACCATTCTTCCTACTGCTCTTTTTCTTCTCACGAAGGAGGCAACCTCCTGGCAGATTTCAGGGTAGGAGTGTCAGAGTTCTCTCAACTTTCCCTGAAAGATAAGCTAGATACAGCTGTAATTTCTTGATGCAATGATGTCTGGTAATATGCACAGTGGCTAAGAATACAGGTCTGTGTTTAAGCTTCAGCTTTGCTACTTAACTAACAGTGTTGCCTTGGGCAAGTTACTGAATTTCTCTGTGCCTCTGTTTCCCATCTCTACAACAGGAATAAGAATAATCTCTACTTCCTGGTGTTGCTATGATGATTACATGGGATTATATACGCAAAATTCCAAGAAAGGCGCTTCACATGTAGTACATGTTTAGTAAATAGAAAATGTTATAATTACTATCATTATTATTGTATCAGTGAGGTGAATCTTGCTCTGTGGGTGATCAGTGACTTACTGGAAAAAAACAAAACACCAAGGACCACATACTGATAAATTCATGAATTATAATTACTGATTTTTTATGTGGGGAAATAATCCATGAGTTAACACACTTAATTTGAAATTGATGACTTATGACCAGTTAAATTTTAAAATGCCTGCCTAGCAATACAAGTAGAATGGAATCTCAGAGTTGAAAAGAGCCCCAAATAGGTGTCTAGTCCATTCACCCCTCCTGTGGGTATATCCCTCTGTCTCCCTCCCAGGTGCATAGCTGGTCTTATACTCTAAAAGTGGAGTTTAATTTTACCCCACTATGTCTCTGGATGCCTCCCATATGTAATGTGCCCATCATGTTAAGACATGAGCAGGCAGCTCAGTGGGATGGTTTTTTTGTTGAGATGCATTCGAGTATGAATGAGAAATCTAGTCTCTTCTGACACTTAGCTTCTCAGGTCCTCCCATGGCACTGGTCAAAGCTGATAGAATTGAGTGAGCTGACAACAATGTGCTCCGGTGTTCTTGGATTACCTGCTTAAAAAAAAAGAAAAAAAAAGAGAAAGAGAGAGAGAAACAGATAAAATTTTAATGCCTGTGGGCAGGAAGTTAGGGGTCAGAGAATTTAGATCAGGAAAAGACCTGGGAAATGATCCAGATGTTAGGAATAACCCACAAATGAGGAACCAGGACCAGAGAGGTTAAGGGATTTGGCAACTGGGATTCAGCTAGTTAATGTAAGTATGCAGAATAGGATTACTTCCACCACTACTCTCTGGTTCTCCAGCATGAGGATTAGAAACATGGCCTCAGGAGGCAGGCTGCCTTGATTCAAGTCTTGATTCAATCATTTATTGGCAGTGTTATCTTAGCTAGCTGTAGATTTCTCTATTCCTCAATTTCCTTACTTGGAAAATAGGAATAATAATATATATTTTGTGTGGTTAAATGAGATAATATGTATAAGTTACTAGGACAGTTCCTGGCACATAAAACATATTCAGAAAGTGCTTGTTACTATTACTTGTCTCCCAAAGAACCTCAAAAATATCAACTCTTACATGAGCCAGAAGGTAAGTGTTTTGACCAGACTGGTGTTTGAAAGTATTTCCTCTCATTTAAAATATGGCTTTTTAATGTCTTCTAAGCTTCTGATTCAGAAGTGATCTTCAGGAGCCATCTGTGAATTAGCAGCCACATTCTTCCCCAGAATCATCGTGTGACTTTTGGATGGAAGGAGGAAAATTAAAAAAAAATAATTTCTCATTATTTATTATTTCCAAGTCACATTCAGAAAATATTTACAGAGTAGCCTGCCATGTGCCTGGCACAGAGATTGGGCCTGGAGAAAAGCAGAGCTGGCCGGTCTAATGTGCTCTTACCCTTGTGGTTTGCACAGGTTAGGTGGAATGGTTGGCAATTACACAGGTAAATCTGCCACACTCTGGAGGGAGCACTGCAAGGGCAGCACAGAGAGAGACTTCATAGTACATGACAGAGACTTGAACATGACTTAAGGGGTCAGGAAGGGCTTTCTAGAAGAACTGATATCAATTCTGAATGTGAGCTAGATTCTTGACTAGTCTGGATGGGGCCTGAGAAGTGTTCCAGGCACAGGGGACTGTGTGTATGCAGTGGGGAGAGTGCTGCAGGGTTGGGATAAAACACTGGGTGTTCACCAATTTATTCAACACTTAACAAGTGTCTATTAAGCACTCATTATGCAACAAGTATTATTTTACATAGTGAGTACACATGGGTTAACAAAACAGGTGATGTCTTTATTTTTATGGAAATTATGGAAGAGAAGGGAGAAAGATAAAAAGTGCTATGAACTGCTTAAGGCAGGCTGATCTGGAAAGTGATAAGGGTAGAGTGACAGTGGAGCTGACATCTGAATGGTGAGAGGAACTAGGGGAGGGAGGGTTCCAGGCAGAAGAGCAACAAAGACAAAGAACTCTAAGGCAGGGATGATCTGGGCATGTTGGAGAAACAGAGGACCTGTGTGCTGGGATGTGGGGAAGGTGAGGAAAGCAATATAAGTAATTCAACAGGTATTTGGGTTGGGTTGTTGGTGTTGAGAAAGGCATCAGAACATTTATAGTAGAAACAAGATAACACACACACACACACACTATGGATATCTCTTTTTAAAACCAGGAGCCTTTTAGCAAATTTCAGTTGGCTCTGGGTTTTAATAGCTGAGATGAAGCAAAGAGCATATTTTCTGTTATGGTGACCAGCGCTGCACAAGCAGCACTGCACGGATAACTGTCCACTTCCCAGTTATGAGAATGTGTCAGCACCATAACAAACCAGCAGGACTGCCGGCTCAGCAAGAGGGCTCATTGTGTAGATTAGGGCTGTCCCCATGATTTCTCCTGGGTTCTCACCATGCACTTCCAATTACCCCCCATGAGCTGTCTCTTCCTGTTTACTCATTTGAACTCAAATGTGTGTTTCAACCATGCTTTAAATGCTTTCTGTCATTTTGGGACTGCCTAGTCCAGACCAATTGTCCATGTTTTTCTGTTTCTCTGTGATGGTCTATCTCTCTATTCTCATAGGCCGTATAGGAGACTCATGGCTCTTGTTTGCTCCCAGTGAACAGCTTTGGAGATGATGAAGAGCTGTGCACATCTTCTGACACTGACGAGGAGGTGATCAAGCAATTTGAGATTTCTGTGTCCCGGTCCCAGAGTTTCCGGGCAAGAGTGTCTGAGAAAGGCAAGCAGATAGGATCGGAGCAGAAACCAAAAGTCTGCCATTTGCTCTCTACCAGGGAAGAGGACAGAACCCAGGTGTCTGCCATTCAAGGTATTTTTTGCATCCAACCCTTCCTCTATCTAGACCAGGCATGACCAACTGGAAGAACAACTTTGAGTCACTTAACTCTGCACTTGCCTCTTCGAGTCAAGAGAGGGAGAGAAAGTGGGGCAGGAGCCAGGGGCTGGGACAGGGAAAAAGCTGCTCCACACTTCATAAGGGGTTTGGGGTTGGGGTTGGGGCAGGGGTGGGGAGGTAGGAGTCCTGCAGGGAGCTGGAGATGGAAAGCAGAAGTGCCAAAGCCTGGACCCTGATTTGTGGGATCCCTTCCTTCCTGTAGTTACTGCTTTGTGCATATTGAGTACTAATGACCAGAATGGTATTATTTATCAAGCTTTAAAACATCTTGCTTCCCTCTGATAAGTTCAAAAACTTTATATACCTGTACGCTGACATTGAAACCTGGTGCCTTTCCTCCCATTTGCAATGTTGAGTCTATTTTCCACATAGTTATGTAACCTCAGATGAGTTTTGAAGCCTTTCTTTTAATAGTTTGTATTAGTAAGACAATTGGTATGCTTTATTTTCCAAATAAAAACATGTATCGTAATAATATCGAATAACCTTTCTCAAACCACACATTGCCCTGCACTCTCTTCCTCATTCCCTATAGTTTCTGCCCCTCTCCCCACACATACACACACTTCACATGAGACTTAGTGGGCAAGTGCAATGTCTTATGTCTTCCTCTAGCATTTTTATACTAAGTTTACCTTCCATAGGAGGGAGGGGAGGACAGTCGGGGGCAAGGTAAGCACAGCCTGTGACAGAGGAAAGGCCTTGTTAAGTATCTTACACTTACACAAAATAACCTGGCAAATCAACAGGGCAATACACCTTACTGCTCTCCCCAGCAAGGGCCAGGCATCTGGCCGAGAATATGGTGCAGGCACAGGACACAGGGAAAGGGAAGAGGCTGTGAAGTATATTTGGTACAAAGCTAGAGAACATGTCATGCCGTGCATCTCAGTGACCTGGTCTACATGACCTGGCTTCTCTAATCTGTTCTGTCTTTCCTTTTGGTCCAGTCAAACCAAGGGGAGCATAGCTGTAGCTCTTCGATGGTTTTCAACACAAAGCAGTAGTAAAAGGAAAGAGAAAAGGGGAAGACCAAAATTGAGAGGAGTCGAGAGGAAATTTCTGACTTGGCATAAGGACGAGGCAGGCAGAAAAAGAACAGAGAAAGAAAAAAAAAAAGGAGAATGAACAAAAAGAACCCTATTTTTCAGCAGGAATATCGTAATTTGCTATCCATTATGTAATTTCACTTATTGATATGGGAAACATAACATTATATTGCTATGCTTTTTTAGCCCAAGGTGAGCCAAGAAATAAATGCCTTATGTAACCAAAGCATAATGCTGCCCTCCATCATGTCCTTATAGTCCCTCCTGCTTTTCTCTCTATCTCTCATGTTACATCACAGCATTTCTCCCTCCCCACTGAGAGGGCACATGTTAGCTAATGAAAGTTAATAGCAGTTTATTCCCTGGGAGTAGCTTGTTTAATTCTAAAGCTAATGGCCCCATTTCCCAGAAGTCTAAGTGTCTAGTTTCTGATTTATTCAATTGGCTGATGTTCTGAGAGTTCTGACAACCATTCTAACCTCTCCCCTTCCTGAAATTAGCAACAATGTTTGTTGTCACTGGTGATTTTAAGATTTTTGACAGGTGGTGATAGAAAAGGTAAATTTTTCTCTACTGGAGAGTGGAAAAAGTCCACTATGGTGAATGAATTACCTGCAGATTTTGAAGAACAACAGGGGGATTTTCATAGGAACACATAACTGCATGTTAAATTTAATTGTATGATTTTGTTTCTGTGTTATTTATTTTTGGTCATCTTTAGATCGGTGAATATGTTTCAGTAATAAATAATAATGATGAGATTAAGTGTGTAGCCCATGAGGATTTTTTGGTCTGTTATCCATTTAGGTTTTTCTTTTGTTTTCTCTCTCTCTACCTTAAACATGAGTATCTACAATCAAATTTAATTGCAGAGAATTCTTACTTTAAAAACACACCCAAATGTTGGACAGATGAAATTAAAGATCCAAATTCAAGTAAAATCTGAACCTCAAATGAGTTACTGGTAGGTTGTCTCATGTTTCAGATCAAGTGAGAGCCTTCATTCTAGATTGAGTGTGAGGTTATTTTAGAACCAAGATAATGCTGTCTTCTTATTCTACCCAAGTTCTCTCTGGTCCCATGTAACTGACTTAGTGTTATTTTGCATCAATTGTTACTACCTGCTCATGTCAAAGAGGGCTTGGGCTAAGTGATCTGGATCAGAGACTGTGCATCAGATATTTAGGCATCAAAGGTGGGCAGGCTGGGTAGCAGAATCAGACAGTTCTGAAATGCATAGGAATGGCTGTTGAGAAAGCTAGATTTAAACTCTCAGGTATGAGCCAAAGCAGTCCACAGGTGAAATTTCTTTTCCAGGGACCTCTCAGTTCTCCTTTTAAGACCTTTCAATGGACTGGTTATGTAAGATAATCTCTTTTACTTAAAGTCAACTGCTTAAGGATTTTCATCCCCTCTATAAAGTACCTGTACAGCAACAGGTACTAAATTAGTATTTGATTGAATATGTTAGGCACAGTGAAACCTAACAATAACCACCATAGATGGCAAGCAAACGTGTTTGTATATGGTGGTGGTGGGAGAGAGGAGTTTGGGCATGTAAAAGAAAGTAATTGGTTACATTCCATCAAAGTGGGATGTGGACTAAATAAATTTCAGAATTTCTCTGCTGAAATTTATATGGTTGATGTGACATAGTGATGCCAGGATACATTTCTCTGACAACAGGCAATTACTTTTCTATGTGCGTTTAAGGTGACATGATCTTCTTTAATTTAAAGTCTGGGAAGACTGCTTTATATAACGGTGAATCACTTTTCCCTTTCTTGCTCCTTGCAACTTGACTTGCACCCCAGCTTTGCTTGCCTAATTCATCCTTGAATGTCTGTCAAAGAAAATGGTTTGTTACATTAATATAGTTCTTATGTTTTTCAGTTATAAAAAGCTTTTCAAGGCTTGATGTAGCTTTCAAAAATTCTCTTATTGCTGATCTAGGTATTATCACTGTAGGAGTTGAAGTCATGAGACAATTTTAATGGGAGTAATTTCTTGGCAAAGTTAGATTTTTGTGCTGAAACCCTGCTGGATACTACACACGTTGATGGATGACCCACTGTTTAATAGGACATTTTAGTGTTCATGTATATGAGAAATGGATGTGCTAATTAGAGTCTTGGCAGAAAATTCTGCTTTATGTTGTAGGGTTTTACATATGCAATAGCCTTTGTTTTGTTTGTAATTTTCTGTAGCTTTTTAAAAGTGTATTTGCCAAGTAACTGAAAGTGCAAATGTAAAAGTGTTATGGTGTCCTATGAAAGTGTCCCCAAAGGGGCCAAACTGAATTTTTATGAATAGGAAGGCAGATCATGGAACTTCTCAATGGCTTGCCAGGGTTTTGAAAAAATCTAAAGTTGTGTACTGAAGACCAAGCCTACCTGAAAATGTTTTCATATGGTTTGGAAAGATAATACTATATTTTTAAATTTGCATTTTTAATATAAGTGGGTCTAGTAAACCACTGTCACCAGCACTCCATATTGCTACACACTTGGCTGCTTCGTATTTGGTACCTGCCCAGCCTTTGAAGTTATATGAGGGTTTAGTGAAGTCCACTGGTAAATGCAGTAGATGTATGTGGCTTAGTGTTTTCAAGGAGTGTATGTTCTAGCTGAAACTTTGACTTAAAGTGGAAAAATTGATGTCATACTGTGTATAAATAAGAGCTGAATTTATATATTCTTTGTCATCTACTCACTTATTCTGTCTATAGCTCTCATCCTGGGATTGGGGGCTACTGGGTAGCCCTTGGCTACCTTTTGGATGTAGAAGGCAAGCCTGGGTGTAGGCAACAGCTTAGGAAGAAACTCAGTTTTTCCATTCAATATGAGGGTAACCTAGACATTGAAGGAGATGCAGGGACTGAATAGAGTAAGAAAGAACTGAGAGAATGGGAGGGACAGAGAGAAAGAAAGAGAGGGAGGGAGAGGGAGAGGAGGAGAGAAGAGGACAGAAGGAAGAAAAGTAGGTCTGAGAAAAACACCGAGTTTGAAGGAATCAAGAAAGATTGAGGTTTTGAGGCTTCAGATGGGCAGGAGGAAAGGACAAGAGTGAGGGCTTGAGCACCGCTGTGAACAGAAATACCCAACTAGCATTTTCAGGAGTCAGTGAGGCCTCAGGTGACAGAGAGTTGGGAGGTAGTAGAAAATGAGGTTTGCTAGGTTGGATGAGGCCAGGGTGGACAGACAAGTAAGCAAGGCTAATATTTATGGAAGGCTTTGTGGCTACCAGGCAGATGTTATTTGATTTGTCTCTCTGATGACTTCTATCATCATTTTATAGATAGGGAAACAAAGGTTCAGACAGCTCAAATTATTCAAGTTCTTAAACCCAGCATATCTGAATCCAAGTCCAGTGTTCTTTGCATGGATCAAGTAAAGAACTTCCTACTTGAGAAACCACTGAATCCTTTTGAGCAGAGGGTAATATGTGGAACGTGGAATAGAAAAGAAAGAATGGTAGAGTCAGGAGACCATGTGGTCTCCATAGTAGATCGATGTTCCTGCTTTCTACATTCATCCCAAAGTCTTGGGGTCATTGGCTTCAACAAAATGCTAATGTCTCATTTAGTCTCCTAATAGATTTCTAATACACATCTTTTACACCCATATGATTAGAAAGTATTTAACCTTTACCCCACATCATGAACCAATGGTCTTTTTGATTATATAGACCAAGTTTATCCATTATGTGAATGAAATTATGTTTCTGCAGGTGTTATTTTGTGGGTTTTGGTTTTGAGGTTTTGATTGGTGTAGTTGCTATTGCTCAGTTTCTCTAGATAAAATGTATAAAATAATAATATATTTGAAATAGTTTCCTTATTGTAAATTTAGATTTGGATGGAGCAAGGCAACTACATTATTCTGAGAATTTGTCTTATGGTGAAGATGAGCCCACCTCTGCCCATGCACAGTCCTTATGTGAGGTGGGGGATACCAGGCACCATGGTGCATCTCCCCAAGAGACCAGTGTGGTCCGCAGGCTCAGTCGCCAGTCCACAGAGGGCAGCTTGGAGATGGAAGCCGCTTTTAATAACCGGGGACTTGAAGACTCCTATGCCACTGACAGCTCTTCCGTGTGGAGTCCAGAGGCAAGTGACTCATTTTTCACTCTTTTCTTGCTTCAGTGTTTTGTGCTCTGTCTAGTTCTTGCTCTCCTCCCCTCCCCAAACCCCAAGAAAAACTATATACAAAAAGAAAGCATTGTCTTAAACAAAGACCTAAAGAGCCTTTATTTAAATAAACTTTTGTTCAGATGACCAAGATCTGACACCTGTGTGGACCAATAAAAATCATATAAATTTCTATCAAAATGAAAAAAAAAAAGAAGAATGGTGGCATAATGGGCCCAGAAACAACTAGGCTTCTTTTTTATATAAAGGAGATTTTAGTTCTTTAGAGAGACATTTTTTATGGTTTCAATTAATTGGAGTCTATTTTTTATTTACTCCAAATCTTGAGTAATGATTATTTGAATATGAGAATTATTTGAAAATTAAAATACAGTGGCCCTCCAAATGAAATTATACAAGATATTATGATGATAATATTACAGTATATTTGTTAGCTTCTCATTGAATTGAAGGTCTAAGACGGTGGTCAGCAAACTCATTAGTCAATAGAGTGGCAAACTGCGGCTCGCGAGTTGCATGTGGCTCGTGAGCCGCAGTTTGCAGGCCACTGGTCTAAGCGATAGCATTAGTCTGGCCATTGACTTTGCTTTCTGAAATAAATCTATACTAAAAGATGCCTCTTCTAAATTTATTTTTTAATTAAAACTTACTCCAGCCTTGGCTGACTTGGCTCAGTGGATAGAGTGTCGTCCTGTGGACTGAAGGGTCCCAGGTTCAATTCCAGTCAAAGGTACATGCCTGGGTTGCAGGCTCGGTCCCTAGTCGAGGGAGTGCAGGGAGCAGCCAATAAATGATTCTCTCTCATCATTGATGTTTCTATCTCTTTCTCCCTCCCCCTTCTTCTCTGAAATCAATAAAAATATGTTTAAAAACAACAACAACTTACTCCAGAATACACCTAAAGTTGAACTGGAGGTGCTGATGCTAGAAACTACCATTTATTGAGCAATTACTACGTGCCAAGCACTGTGATAAGGATTTTGCAAATATTGTTTTATCTTGCAGGCATTTATGGTTATTCCTTATTAGCTAGATCCCTCCTATAATGATTCTGTAACATTAAGAGAATCTAAATTGTGGTGTTTAATACCTTCACTGAAATTAATTTTGATGAAATGAGTCATATATAAATATATAAAAGGAAGGAGAAGGATGAATGGGTTTTGTTAGCAATAGTATGATTGAGAAAATAAACAGGATAAATTTCTTATTAGGGCCTGGACTGTCATAAACACCAAATGCTCACCAAGGAGAAGGAAAAAAAATTACAGGAAATCATGTTCCAAATCCTGACACACTGGGGCATGCAGAGAGAGCATAGGGAGATAGGCACATGTGTGAGCATGCACCTGTGTTGGTATTTCTGCTAAGGACAGGACATGATAACTCAGATATGTATGTGCAGCTTGTGAAAAGCAGCTCTTCGTATTAGAGACACCCAAAGCTATTAACCTTATACGTTTTGTAAAACAAGTGTACTTTCTTGTCAGTTTACTGCCAAGAGTTATACTAAATCCCACACAATAACATTTATGTGGCTCCCTCACCATAAAAACAAAACAGCACTGTTTACCTGCCTAGTGATACTCTGTCCCCTTGATCACTATGCCATCAGCCTGGAATTGCTTCTCCAGGTAATTGCCCATTTGCCTGCCTCAGGGAGCTTTAATAGAAGACTTGGTGTTGAGGGCACTAAATGTTCTCCGTCTCCCAAAATACCCAGACATCTCTGTGTGCTCCATTCAACCTCCTATCTATTTTGAGACAAAAACTGTAATTTGTGCTCTTACAGTAGAACCTCAAATGCAGCTCGGAGACAGTTCCTGTAACTGCCTGCTTGGCAGGCTTAGCTCGCCTTTTAAGAATTGATTTATTTGCCTCTTAGCTGTATTAAGAGCCCTGTCTTCCCCCCTGTATCTGGCATCAGGAACATATCGTGGGTTTGTTTACTCTGGGCCACACAGATGACATCAATACTGTTTTACTAAGACAAAAAAGGCTTTCAATTTGATAGAAAAATCTTTAAACCTACATGGGTTTTTGACAATGTGGCACAAGTATTCCCATCTTAAAGAGAAACCCAGGCTATTAGAGCTAAAGGAATCCAATTTTATTTGGACTCAGAAGGAAAACAGGTCATGCAGTGTGACTCCCTGATAGTCTGATGGATTTCCATGCGCTGTGCTTCCCGGCTGGGAAGACTTTTTCCTGCACACCCAACGCTTGGTGGGGAGGACGATGGGAAGGTAGCTGGCGATGCGGAGCACACAGGGAGGTGGGTGTCCCACTTTTCATCTGTTCCCACTGATTAACTGGTTGGCCTTGAGAAGTTAATTAAAATCTGCCAAATGGGGATAAAAATGAAGAGATTTTTACCTTGCAGGAAGGTCAGATGGATTAGTGATATTAACCGTATCCACATGAGGAGCACCTGTAGTTGCCTGGTGATAGGTAATATGTGTTGAAATGATTAATTGTTCTGAAAGTACCTGCCTTCACAAATCTTCATTTCAGACCAACTAAGGAAGGGGCCACGTTTTCATGGGCTGCAACTTGAATGTCCCCCATCCACAGCTTGGTCTCTGCTTGGAACTGTCTTACTGAGTTATTTCAGACCCCTCCCTCCTCCCAGGTCTTTACCACAAATCCGCAGGTGCAGCGAGCATTTATCTGAATAGACAGCCTGAAGGATAAGTGGGGAGATAGTCATTAACTAGGATATTTTTACCTTGGCATTGAAGTGATGGCAGAACTGGGAACTGTTAACTAATATTAAGAGCAGGAGCCTAAAAGGATGTGAAATTCGAAGTAGTGTGTGTTTTCAACCCTCTTCTCCAATCTTATTCCCTCTGCATCTCACACACTTACTATGCACATAAATTGCTATGGCAAAAGGTTTTGGGGAGGAGAAGGGAGACATCATGGTTCAACATAAGGCTTGAGATTTTAAGCATTAATATGGATACATTCTGGATAGTCCTGGCTGAGCTTATGATGTTGGGGGCATGGAGTGAATTACTTAGCCTTTCTAAGCCTTGGTTTTCTTTTCCATAAAAAGGAAGATATTAAAATACATACCTCATTAGGTTAAAGTGAATATTTTAAAAGATAATGTTTCTTAGCTGCACTTCCCAAAAAGCACAGGACATGCAATCCCAGAGAAGAGTGAGGGACACGGGAGTGAGGCAGGGAAGAACAGAGTGTCATTATGAGTATAATCAAGTTGGCACCACTGAGTGTGACTCATGGCTTGCTTGATCTGTGGGACTGTACTCTGTGAAGCTGTACAAACTAATCTCAGGACATCTTTCTAAGGGGATGAAAGTTTAGTATATGAGGCATGAAGTCCCTCTACACTCTAGATTTTCTATACATGAGTGCCAAGCAGGATTCTGGGACTTTCCAAGCCTTGACATCAGCAGAGAGCCTGTGGTGGGAGCTGAGAGCTATGTGGCATGGCAGGAAGTAAGGCTTTATTGAGTTTCTCCAGGCTAAAGCCACTTAGAGCCCAGACAGGCTGGGCCTATAGGGGAAGATGGAATAAAAGGTGAGGCCAAGAAAATCTGAAGTGCATAAAAGCAGGCTTTTGCAGTCTCTAAAGGGTTTAGTATGGTATCTGGCATAAGGGAGGGCTTAGTATATGTTATATATTATCACTTATTTTTTAAAGATATATTTTTATTGATTTTAGAGAAGAAGGGAGAAAGAGAGAGAGAGAAGAGAGAGAGAGAGAGAGAGAGAGAGAGAGAGAGAGAGAGAGAGGTGATGAGAGAGAATCATTGATTGGCTGCCTCCTGTACTCCCCCTACTGGAGATCAACCCCACAACCCAGGCATGTGCCCTGACTGAGAATTGAACTGTGACCTCATAGCTCGATGCTCAACCATTGAACCATGCTGGCTAGATTATTATTACTTATGTTCTGACGATCAATATAGAGTTGATCAAGAGTAGACTAAAATAGATGGGAATTTTAACAGAAGTCTGTGACTTGAGTTTTGAGTTGGCCTCACTCCTTGGAGACTTGATGCTAATATTATATCTACACTAGTCAGTTGTATTCAAAAGTCTCTATAGCAACCACTTTTATGACTTGAAACCAAGAACCTCTGAATAGAAACACTCACACATGAATGCATGCATGCTCAGAGGAAAATATAGGCTTATTTTGCAAGAAGCCTAAATTTTCCTGGTAGACTAATGTGAATCTTAAGAGAGGGCATTTAGTAGATGTCTTCTATAATCAAGTCTTTTAATTTTCACAACAACCCTATAAAGTAGGTATCCTCTTTATGTTAATGTTGAGAAAAACAGGAAGTGGAAAAGATTAAATAACTTGCCCAATGTCATTGAGGTAGCATGATGTAGACCAGGATTCCTAAGGCTGTTCCATTCCCGAGAACTGTGCACTTTTACTTGAACCCTGTTGGAAAGTTATGTTGCTGCATTTGCATTGTTCTGGTGTTTTATTATATCTATGCATATTTTTTTAAATAAAGAGGTCTTTGAATTAGCAAAGTCTAGTGTTCCATTACATAAATAAGGACTGATTCTGATTTACAATAAGAAATCAGACCAAAGTTTAGTTATGGGCAAGAGTCATGTCTTTGGAGGGAAAATCAAATTAGGTTGACATGATTTATAGTCTGTTGGAGGGTGACTCATTACAGTAAATGCAACTCAGCTCAGTTTTCTCAGTGAGGTCATCAGACCTGACTGGCTACAGGTGAATTGCTGTCTAAAGGTGATATTTCATAATGAGAGGAGCCTGTTTGAAAATAGGTAGCACCAGTCTACTAATGGGAATAGATATTTATGGAGTCTGTTCTGAGCCAGGTATTTTTTCACATCTGTTAAAACCTCACAACAGCCCTCTATCAAGTAGGCATCTTAATGCTCTCTTTTTTTTTCTAACAAGAGTACAGAAAGGATTGTCTATTTGGCCAAGATCAAAAAGCTAGTCAGTGGTAGAATGATGATTTCTGCTTGACACTGTGTATACATTCAGCCTAGGTGTTCTGTCTCTAAGTCCAATGTTGCTGCTCACTAAATGGCTGCTGGGGATGCCACTCTAGACCTTTGCTACTCAAAATGTGCTTCAAGGACAACTGTGATATCCTCCTCATCTTCTGAAAAATGTAGAATCTCAGGCCCAACCCCAGTCCTACTAAGAATCTCTGGATGATTCAAGTCCACACATGCATTTGAGAAGTTCTGCCCTAAGCTTTTCTCCCATGTAGATTGAATATCTACTGAGAGATCACCTGTCTATGACCCACATTTTGTTAGGATTCTTGTCTTAAGGAGGTCTTGGCCCATAGAGCGCAGGTCCAGGCTCAACTATTTCTCCTGGGACTCAAGGTAAAGTTACCCCTCAGCAGTTGTGTGGCTTCCTCTTTTTAGATTTTGCATCTCAGTTGGTTTTAATGATAGTGCCCAGTTATGCTTTTTGAGAGAAAGATACTGCAAAACATAAAAGCTTTGTTCATTTGTTCCAAAAGCATTCATTAAACCTCCCTGTGTGCCAGGTACTGTGCCCTCCAAAAATTTCATAATCTAATGGAGAGATAGACAAATAAACAGACCTTTCTAATATAGAGGGATCTGAGCTCACAGTTAAAAAGTGCAGGTTTCTGAAGGAGCAGAGGCGTATCGTCTCACCGAAATGCAGTTGATATTATCATTTCCATTCCTAATATTTTCCTTTGTCTACAACAGGACCAGGATGGGGCTGATTTTCAGCTGCCCTCAGGGGTCCCAGAGCCCATCTCAAAGTGTGGTGATCTGGATGTCATCTTTGAATATAGAGCTGCCAGCCAGAAACTCACAGTGACCATTGTGAGAGCACAGGGCCTCCCGGATAAAGACCGAAGTGGCATCAACTCCTGGCAAGTTCACATAGTCCTGCTGCCCAGTAAGAAACAAAGGGGCAGGACAGGCGTTCAGAGAGGGCCCAACCCTATCTTCAAGGAGAAGGTCACCTTCACCAAGCTGGAGCCCAGAGATGTGGCTGGCTGTGCCGTCCGCTTCCGCCTGTACGCTGCCCGCAAGATGACCCGTGAGAGAATGATGGGAGAGAAACTGTTCTATCTCAGCCACCTGCACCCAGAAGAGGAAATGAAAGTGACTCTGGTTCTGGAGCCAAGAAGTAACATCAGTGTGAGTAGGTTAAATGGTGCTGCCAGTGACGTGCTATGTTCAAGGATGTGGAATGGTCAGCCCTTGATTTAGTACATTCAGCCTGTGAAATCCAACACTTTAATTTTCCATTTGGTTCTCCTCATGCATTTGCACTTTATGCTTCCCTGGGTTATTCATGCCCATCTTCCCCATTAAATAGATGTCCATTTTAGGAAATAAGAGCACAGTGTGTGTTGGGCATGGGAAAACCAGGAGAGGTGGCTAGGCCTTCTAGTTAGCTAATAAATGGTCCTACCATCCATACTCCTACTCCTCCCACAATATGCATTATAATGCACTCAGAGATAGGACTCTCAAGGTCAGGTCCTTGACACATGTGCCTGAGTAGGCTGCAAACAGCAGCCTAAAACTCCAGCCACTTTGAAGACCTTCCATTTATATGACCAAATTCCTCCATGTGCCCCATCCTCTGCCTCCCCTGGGGTTTTGAGGAAAGAAAGTGCAGCTTGTATGTCTGCAAGATGTGCATCTCACTGTTGCCATCAGTAATGTGTAGTGTGACTATTACCTTTTATAAAGCAGGTAAAAAGATCAGGTACCTCTCTTGGGCCACTCAGTCATTCATTCAAAGATGTTTATTGAGTGCCTGTTCTCTGTGGGGTGCTGTGAAGGAGATTCAGGAAAGGACAAAACAGGCAATGACTCCATCCTCCAGGAGCTGACAATCTGGCAGAGGAGGGCGATGGTAGTTAAATCAAAGCAGGAAGGAAAGACATTGATAGAGGCTGCTGTTTTTTCAAAAGAGTCATAGAAAGTTTCTCTGAGGTGGTGATAAAATACAGAATTCAAGAAATCAAGGGAAAAGCTGGTGACAGGTGGAGGACAAGGATGTCAGACAGAGAATGGCACATGCAGGTGTCGAGGTGGGAGGGTGCTCATCATGTCTGAGGAAGAGGAAAGGAGTCAGAAAGGTTAGAGTGTAGCCATGGGAGATCCAGCCATTTATATTTTTAGTAGCTGTCTCAAAATTAATATCGCCAGACTCAACACCCTGATTTTGGCCTCCCTAATTTTATTCCACCTATGTTCTTCCAATCTAGGCTAGAGGCAATTTCATCCTTTAATTGCTCAGAACAAAAATCATACAACTCATTTGTGACTTTTCTCCTTTCTACCTGAAATCCTGTTGGCTCTGTCTTCAAAATACAACCAGAACCCAACTCTCTGCTGGAAGAAATGGCCTCCTACGTTCTCCCTGCTTCTGTCTCTGCCCCTCAGACTATGCCCAAAATGGGCTCAGAATGGGCCTTTTTTTTTTTTTTTAGAATGAGCCTTTTAAAGCATAAGCCAGATCATGTCGTATCTCTGCTCAAATCCCTATTTTTTTTAAGCTCTGAGTAAAGCATATCTGAAATCATGAACAATAGAAGCCATGGAGGTCAGGTGGCCTGCCGGCACTATAGAGCTCAGGTTTAGGTATGATCACACTCCCGTTACCTGTGCCAGGCCCTGTGCTGTGCTCTGGGAGCACAGAGTTGAGTGGGGAACATGAGTCAGTATGAAAGAACTCAGAGGCCAAAATTTTTCCATTCTCCAGTTATTTGTTAAACATGATTATACGCACTATGGCCTGAGAGGTTTATAAGGATTGAAAATTTTCTAGGAGAGGCAAGCTATGCAGCCCACAGTAGATGCTTCTGTAGAAACACAGGGGAGGGGAGATCCTCACAGAAAACTAAACAAATATTCCACTGTTGGGTTATCATCATCCAGTAGGTTCTTATCTAATGTGCTTGCCAAAACCACCTGGCCCTATAGTTTACAAATTGTGTTCCATGAAAGCCGGGTCTCTAGCAGGCTGGATAAACAGGATATTTTCCTACAGATGTAAAGAATACTTAATTACTTTTAATGCATCTATTCATTGGCATTTCTGATAAAATGTCTTAGGAAATGATATTAGATGTGGAGAAAAAAGGTTTGAGCAAAGTACTTATTTCTGGTGGAAGAAGTGGTGGCCCTGGGAGGCTGGCTGGTTTCCCCTGCAGAGCTGATTTCTACTCCCCCTTCCTGAACGAGAATCAACTTGCTGATCATTTTCCCTCTCCCTTTCTTGAAGTGTCTGGTGCTGAAAAGTAGATGCTTTGGAGAAGCATGCACGTGAATGAACAGAAGGCAGGGGCTCTGCCCTGGTCTCACCTGTTGCCGGCCAGGTCTCTGAGATCTCAGTCCATGTGTCAGCTTCCTTATCAAAAAGTTGTAAAAGTGCTCATTTTCAGTGTCATTTAGTTTTTAAGTGGAAAAACAGAGCATCAGGCATATTCCTGACAACCTTAGAAGCAGAAACAGGGACCAAATGTCCTATGCGGTGGTGGACATCCAGTGGTCATTACTTTTCCCAGTGAAGACAAAATGCCTTTTGAATTGCTCCATTCATCACAAATCTGCAGAGAACAGAGTGGATGGGTTCCATAGAAGCACTCAAGCACAAATCACACAGGAGGGAATTTTGGTCTATATTAAATGTATTATTAGCTCGCTATGTATCTTGGAGGGTTTGATTTACACTAGTAATAACATCTTGGTTCATTTTGTCTTTGGAGAGGAAATATTGGACGGAGACAGTTCTTGAAACAAAGATGCCAGTTAATAATGCAGGGGATCTCATCCCCGGCTGGCTCCCCAGGCCCATTATCATTCCCACGGAGTGCACCCTTCCTTCGTAATCTTTGGCAGCCATTGAGACTGGGCCACAGTTTCACCAAACATAATATTGGCTTTTTGTAAGAGAGAGAAGTGCAGTGTGCACCAATGGATTCTTTGTTTTTCTTCCCCTCCAGAGTGGAGAGTCTCCGCTCAGCCCATCTGCCGTTTCTCACAGTGATAGTGCTTCATCCACGCAGTCGCTGTCTCATGGAGGGGCACCAGAACTGTTGGTGGGGCTGTCCTACAATGCCACAACGGGGCGATTATCTGTGGAAATGATCAAAGGCAGCCATTTCCGAAACCTTGCTGTGAACAGAGCGCCTGGTAAGTGCATGTCTATTCCCCTAGCTCTGTTTCTTCCAGGAGCAAGTACAAGGCTATGTGTGCTTTCATCTTAAAGTCTTTAACTTTTACAATAAAAGTGATGTTGGTATAGCATAGAGAGTTTTTACAGAGTGAAGCTCTGTGTTTTTTAATTGTCTTTCTATTTAATTAGATTGGAGGCTTCTTTGATACCTAGACATATCTTGACATGAAATAGGTTGACCTCTATGTGTATGTTGTTTAAGAGAAAAGAATGGTGTCTTTTCAGCATCATAATATGTATGGGCAATTAAATTTCCATGGCTAGATAAACAGGATATTTTCCTACCGATTCAAGGCCCTCAAATACCTCCAAAGAGGCAGGTCTACTTGCTTACCTACTAGCTTTGCTCTGATCTGTGCAATTCACTTGCCTTTTCTTAATCTTGGTATACTCATGTAGGAACAAAATATATTAATGGTATCTTCCTTGTGGGGTTCTTTTGGGTTGCAAATAAAGTGATTTATGTACAGTGTTAGCACAGTGCCTAACACATTATGAGCATACTAGAAATGTTAGTGGTTATGGTATTGATGGAGGAGGAAGATCTGGGGCAACAGAGGCCTGACTCACCATTCTGAGGTCACCACTGGAAAAAAAGGCTAAAAACTTATTCCAATAGCTGCAGTCCAGGGTTCAGGAAATGAGAATAAGAAAGCAGCTCCTGCCAACTACTTTTCAAAGCCCAAGAAGTTAGAGATTGAGCACTGGAATGATGCTGCTAAAAATGTGTTTACCTTTAATGATCTTGTTTGTCAGCAAACAAATAAACAAACAAACAAAAACAGCTTAAAGGGGAGGGGGGCAGAAAGATGATTTTTGCCTCTGTTCTGCCTTGTGGATCTCATGTAAGTTCATCTACTCAAAGGATCTGAATTTGTATCCAGAATGCTAGCTGCAAGAGAGTCTGAAAAATGTTGTTGAAATTCCAGCCTTTCAAGTACAAGAAGGTAAATTAGAAGGGGTTAGAGTAGAGGGCAAGTGAGCCTGTCCCCATCAGCAACAAAGCCTTCCTAATATAAAGATGAAATCAATAACTACATGATAGGCTGTGCGGGGCAATAAACTCAGGCCTCATGTCAGCATCGATGAAAAGCCAGCATAACTGGTAGAAGAAGGTTGGTTCTACCAATCAAATTGGGCTCTTACTCTTTATTGGGGGCTGGGGGGAGGCCTCTTATTCCTTTTAGCCTTTAACTGTGCTGCATCCCATTAAATCTTCATTTAGTGGTATTTTGTTAGCCAATCTATATTAAAGCTATTAGAACAAGTTTGTAAGGAAAGCCCCACACTCTGGATAATAGAATAGACAGCTGCATAAACTATAGTCTGTGTTGACACTCATAACCATGTGATAGCTATTTAAAATATATAGTAGGTACTGTTTGCACAGCTACGCTTTGTTAGATAGAGCTTTGCTTTTTAAAATAGCTTTGGGTTGATGACAGATCTGAATTTAATGCTTCATCTTCAGAGCTTTTGCTGGTCTCTTTTTATGTTCTTCTGGGATTTGGTGAGATCTGAACAATTTTGGGGGAAGAACTTGGTGGTGCTGAAGAGAATTAGGGGGAGGTAGATCACACAGTGATGGCTTTTTCCAGTGGATGCTGGGAAACTTTATTTTGTATGCTGGGTGGTACCAGGAAATATAGGATATGGGGGAGGACAGCATGGTGGCTAAGAAAACATCAGCTAGAGGCCAAAAAACTTAATATGTAAATTCAGGCTCTGCCACTTACTAGTTGTGAGTTGCTAAAGTTTTCTGAATCTCAGTTTCCTTATCTGTAAAATCAGGGCTACTTTCTAGCTAAGACTATTGCATATAAAGCTGTGAGGTTGAGGATGCTATTATTATATTTTCATACATTTCTATATGAAAAAAATATGCCAAACGGAAATTCTTACAACAAATGTTTACAACAAAATAGGGGAAAAATGCAAGTTCTAATTTAGAAATTGATTTGATTCCAGAAGTTTAAGTCAGTTTGGCATTTACAACATGATTTTTCTTAGACATAGCATTGCAATTTAACTTAAAACATAATTGACATGCTGAGTCTTTGCAACCCAAGCAATAGAAGACAATGTTGCTGCAATGCTAGTAATTAAAAGAGAAACCCAAAAGAGAAGACAAAATTTTTTTTTGTTTATGTAGAATGCTGGTCCTTAAGGAAAATCCAGCATAATTAGGAGGGCTTGAGAAAGTAGAAGGTTCCTGTTGGCACTTTCAAGGGCTTTAGTTGTTGAATGGCATTGGTTCTTCATTATGTCTCACTTCATTACACCACTAGCACTACTTTGGCAGTCATCAGGCAAGCTTATAATACATTTTTAGTTCCCATATGGAAGAGGACAAGGGAGAGAAAAGATGAGGGAACATGAGTTTTATGAGGTAATTGAGCAGAGTTGGAAGAAACAGGAGGAGAGAGTATGCAAGTGGGGAAATGAGTGGGTCTGGGAGCGGGACTGGTGGAGAGACCTTGGCAAGTGCACTGGCCTCCAAGGTGGAGGTGATGGGAAGGCAGGATGTGGGACCAAAAAGCCTCATGAAAGAGTCTACCATGAAGGAGGTGCCTGCCAGGGGAAAGACAGACACATGTAGGAACATATATGTGCAAGGGTCACAAATCTTGTGCTTGGGACTCTTGGCATTGGTGCAGTTATCTAGTCTGTAAAGAGGGGCATCATACCTCTTACAGTGTGACTATGATAATGTGAAGAATCATTCTTAGGGAATCTGAAGGGAGAGTTGCTGAGCCTGAATATTGGGAGTTTCCTTGTCTAGATTATAGAGGATTCTAAATCTTTCTGGAAACAAAGGCTGGGATTCAGATGTGAGAATTTTTTGTCTCAAAATATATCATGAAACAGAAGATAACTTTGAATTCAAAGCTTGATTCAGTCAGATGACTGTTCTGATATTTTAAACTTGTCTTCTTAAGCAAGATAGAAGAGTTGGACAAATAGTAGATGAAGTTCCTTTCCTCTATTAGGGTCTTAGGAGAAATGTAACTTTTGAGTTAAATCCTTAGGGAGAAGGATCAGTGAGGGGTAGGTTTTACTCTGATGAGCAGAAGCTGGTGGAGGCATACTTTGAGATGTAAGTCTCCACCCCCAGCTACCCCCAGAATTGCTAAAACTAAAAAGACCAATTCTACCAAGTGTGGAGAATACATTCTTGGCGGGAGTGGAAAATGAAACAATCACTCTGGGAAAATTCTTGTCAGTTTCTTATACAAGTCAAATGCACTGAAAACCCAGCAGTTCCATCTTGGGCTTTTAACCACTAAGTTAAAAAGAGATCTGCACAAGAATGTTCCTAGCAGCTTTATTCATAATGTCAAAAACCACAAAAAGTCTTCATGTCCTCATGAATGAATCAACAAATTAAGATATATTTGTATTGTGGAATACTATTCAGCAATATAAAGAAATGAAATTAACTGAGATATTTAACAGCATGGAAGAATCCCCCAAATATTCCATTTATATGAAGTTCTAAAATAGGCAAAACTCATCTACCATGAATTTAGAAAGTAGAAGAGTGGTTGCTTTAGGATTGGTATTGATGGCAGGATGGACTGGACAGGAAACAGGAAGAAATATTCTTGGGTGATGGACATGTTTTATATTTTAATAGAAGTTTGTGTTAAATGGATGTTTGCACTTGTCAAAACTTATTTGGGTGTTGGACACATAATGTAATTTATAGAACATGTATCATAGAAATGTACACTGGAAACCTATATGATCCTACTAACCATTGTCACCCCAATAAATTTAACTTAAAAACTTACTGAATGGTACTAGGATTTGTACATTTCACTGTATGTGAATTTTAACTTAATACAGAAAAGAACCATAAAATATTGAACTCTAGTTAATGAAGTGCATGCTGAAATATTTAGGGTGAGGAGTAATGATGGCTACAGCTATGATAGATTGATGTTTAGATAGATGGATAGATACATAAGAAAGCAAACTCTCTTAGTTCAGACTCCTAGAGCGAAAATACCATAGACTGGGTGGCTTAAACTTTAGAAATTTATTTCTCCTGGTTGTGGAGGCTGGGGACTCTAAGATCAAGATGCCAATGTTCTTGGTAGGCAGACACTTCCTTGTCATGTCCTCACACAGCAAGAGAAAGAAACAAAAATCATCTCTCTCATGTCTCTTCATATAAGGGCATTAATCCCATTCACGAGAGCATCACCTTCATGACCTAATCACTTTCCAAAGGCCCCAAATACCACCAGACCTTCAAATGGCTTCACTGAGGATTAGGGCTTTAACATATGAATTTTGGAAGGATGTATACATTTAGTCCACAATGCAAATGGAGCAAAACATCACAATTGAAGAATCTAAGTACAATTTTAGTTACAAAATGTTGGGCAGAAAAAATGGTCTGCAATAGTTCAGCTGGGTCAGGAGAATAAAAATAAAACAAGAGCCTTAGCTATAGATAGGGGTATTATTATTATTTTTTATTATGATGACATCTCAAGGTTGAACCCTATTTCCCTGACTCATCCTTGAATGGGATAGAGTAACAAGCAGCTGAACCTCTATAAACCAAATTCATCCCAACAAAAAGTATGTGATTGGGCATATCTGCATTTACAAGTTTAACCTTTTCTCTATTCATCTGGTAGGTAGGTAGATAGATATGTAGATAGGTAGGTAGGTAGGTAGGTAGGTAGATAGATAGATAGACAGATGATAGATAGATAATATAGACTTAGATATAGATATAATATCTATCTATCATCTATCTATCTACTATCTTTTTGGTGAAAGTGCTCATGTTATAAAGTATAAATTGCTGTGTTGTTTTTTTCAAATCAAAGGTATGATAGGGAAGATAAAAGAGGCTTTTAGAAAATTACTGAAATTAGCTCATAGATCCAATTCAGAAACACTATATAAATGAGGTAGCAACATGAATTAATCTTAACCTTCATCCCATAACAATGTGCCAAGGAATCATTCCAGGCTCTTTCAAGGTAACATCTCACTTATTACATGGGATCAGTATTCCAAATATTGTTGTCATGATTGCTCTTAGGATGGTGCAGGATAGTCTACGAATCTGATGGCAAGGGATAGTCTCCACTCCTGTAGGCGGTGGGTGGTCCAGGTGAAAAGCAGCGTATAGCATCTGAGAGATCTGAAATCCTGGCGCGCCTTTGCAAATGCTTTTGAAAAAGTCACCATGGAGAATTAGAAACATTTGATTATCTATTGAATTTGACTTCATGGGAAGGCAATTCTCTAACTGTTTAGCAGCTCTGTTCTGCCCTTTTCCTGCGCCTGCCACACAATTACTGCCTGGCCTCGACATTTGATTTAACCTCCCTGAATTTCTTTTTCTTCCCTATTAAATGAGGTCAACAAGCTAATGTTACTGATACAAGTGCTATGTTAAAAAAATGTTAGCTATTCTGTTGCAGGTTCTCCCTCTCCAGCTCCCTCTTTGCCATGCCTCTGTCTCCAATGTGAACATGTGTAAATACACACAAGTAATGGTCCTTGTTGAACACTGTCATGAAGCCGCCCTGCCAGTTAAAACAAGTTCCCAAGCCTCTCAGCGTGCGCAGGATTGGCTCTGTGTGATAATTGCCTCCCAAAGGCTAATACTTACAGCAGCAGCATATTAACCTTGTTAGGCACTCAGAATAGCAGAGACCAGAGGAGAGAAAAACAAAGGGCAAACCAGGCTGCCTCATTTTAGAATGAAGGAGGAGGCAGGGGGTGCACGCTATGACTGAAGTGCCCTGAGTCAAGGACTAAACCAAGATGTGAGACACCCACCTTCTTTAAAAACCCCGGTCCAGGTTTCAGTGAAATACAATGAGTATTTATTAATAGCCACCTTGTGCTCAGATAGGACCAGTTCATAGGAGGATTTTCATGTGACACTAATTGAAAACATACTCAGTGGTCTTCCTTTACTTACATCAACTCATTGAATTCTTTCCACCAGACCAAACTTAGAAAAATCTGAAAAGCAACAGGAGGGAAAAATACAGTTCCCATGGCATATAAATAACGCTGTTTAAAAAAAGAAAAAAATAACAATATAAAAAGGAAAAAAATAACAATAAAACACTCAGTTACCTGCAGAAGAATAACAGCAAGACGGAGGACAGACCTCTCCACAGCAATGATAGAAGCCAGAGGACATATAATTCTAGTCCTGAGAGAAAAACATTCTCAACTTAGAATTCTGTTCAAGTAAAGGAAAAATAAGATATTTCCCACAAAATTTGAAAGGTTTTATCACTGAAAGTACTACTAACTGATATATTTTAGGAAGAGGAAAATTGGACATGGAAGAAATGATGTATAAGGAAGAGAAATGAACAAAAAATGGTAAACATGTAGATAAATATAAGCATATGTAGACTGCATAATAAAAAAACAGCAACAGTAAGAAAAATGACCAATATTGGGAGTACAATCATGAAGTGGAAATAAAATTCTAGGCAGAAATATCATGAAATATGGGAAGAGGAGAGGGAAATCTTAGAATTCTAAGGTCCTAATGTTTAAGATATATTGATTAATTTGAGACATTAAATGAAGTGTACATGTTAAAATTTTAATCCAACTTTCAAAACAACAGAGGGAATAAATCAGAATAAAAAACTCCAGTTAATACAACAGAAAGCAGAAAAACATATTGAAAAGCATAGTAAATTCAGAATAGATAGAAAGCACAAACCAACACAATAAAAATCAATCACCAATCAAATATTTCAGTGATCATAACAGATGTAAAGGGGCTGCTATATAAAAAACAGATACAACATTCAATTAATATTTCTCTTCTTCTCAATATATCCCTGTCCCTTCTCTCTCCAACCTCTCACATACACTGCAGTTTATATTGGGCCCACTCAGCATCCTAATGAGAGAGAAAAAAACAAACCAATAACCAACACATTGGATTTGTCTCCGGAATGCAAGGAAAATTTAACATTGGGAAAATCTGCTGGTGTAGTTCACTATATTAACTGATTTGTGAGAAAACATTATGGTTTTCTCAATAGGTGCAATTGAAGCTTTTGATAAAGTTTGGTATGCATTGTTGAGAAAATAACTACTCTTAGCAGATTAATAATAAAAAGTGTATTAGTCTAGACTCGGCTGTGATGCAGTAACAAATATATCCTGCAGTCTCAGTGGCTTATGCAGCAAAGGTTGATGTCTGTCTTGCCTCACTTCCCAAAGTGAGTCAGGTGATTCTCCTCCAATCTGTGATGAGTGCAGGCTCTGTAATCAGGAGATAGTATGACTTTCACATGTGAGCTCCATCCTTGCCATGAAAGGGGAGGAGGCAGCAGGAGAGACTTCTTGCTTGGTGGGAGTGGTTGAAGGTAGCCACGACTGAGCATCTCTTCTCATATTCTGCTATTCAGAACTCAGCCACATGGTCCAGTCAACTCTAATCTGGTGAGAAGCCCACATCTTAATGTGCTATTTGACCTAAATCGGGAACCATTGTTCATCCCTTACGATTTGGAGGTCTAGGAGCAATCAACCTTTCCAACCACAAAAGGATTTGAATTCCTGCATGCTCTCTTTTCCCTTTCCCTTCCCCTTGCATACCAGTCAATTCTTTCCCAGGCTTACCTCTCACCTCCCTGCACCTCCCAGTGAAGCCAGTCGCACTGAAAACTCACTTTTAACATTCTGTTTTTCAATCTGTCTCCTGGAGCAGCAAGCTCATTAGGCATATGCTCTTCCTCCGAGTTATAGCAGATGGCGGTTTTTATCATCATGTAACATGGATTATGAATCTCTGCTGTTCTAGCCTCTGATATTAGTTTCATCATCACCTGGCACCAACTTCTATGCCAGTGCCCATTCTCTCCCCCCCCCTTCTTTTTTATGGTCACATTCCAGTTCAGATTACTGATTACTACATCAGTCTGATTTTGTCAGGAAATGCTCTAGGTATTTTGAGTTGGAGGTTGTCTGTCACAGGGTTTAAATGTCAGCAGGGCACTCTTCAGGAAGTCCAGAAGTTCAGGTATTACAGGAAAGGAGCCTATCTGGTCTGAGCTGTGAGCACACAAGAGGGGTGATTCTCACAAGGATGTTTGAACACCTGAGCAAACTCATGCTTTGCAGGCTTCTAATGCTTCACATGTGCTTGCACCTGCGTCCACAGTTACAGCTCTCCTTTCCAGTCTCATAAATGTAGCTTTCATTAGTGTAGTTTAGCTGTGGTCTCACAGGCCAGATATTTAGGCAAATGTAATTTTTATGGCTGTACCCCCCTTTGGTACAAAGGTGGAAATGGTATTGCACATCAACAACTCATATAAGGTACAGAAGGGAATTTGGTTATCCTCAATAGTGGGCATTTTAAGAAAATATAGAGTACCCCCAAACAATATATACACACTTCAACAACTGATAGCTCAATTTTGAAAATGAACTGTATTTTAATCAACACTGTCTTTATAATTATTCATATTGTGTGTGTGTGTGTGTATATGTGTGTGTGTATGTATATGTGTGTGTGTGTGTGTATATATATATATACTGTCTTTATAATTATTCATATTGTGTGTGTGTGTATATGTGTGTGTGTGTGTGTGTGTGTATATATATATATATATATATATATATATATATATATTTTAGACCAGTGGTTGGCAAACCATGGCTCACAAGCCACATGTGGCTCTTTGGCCCTTGAGTGTGGCTCTTCCACAAAATACCATGGCCTGGGAGAGTCTATTTTGAAGAGTGGCATTAGAAGTTTAAATTTAAAAAATTTGGCTCTCAAAAGAAACTTCAATCATTGTACTGTTGATATTTGGCTCCATTGACTAATGAGTTTGCTGAATACTCTACTAGATGCCTGATGCACAAAGACTTATGCAGAATGGGCCTGCCTTACCCTGACTTCTAGAACAGCCTTTGCTCTGGCCCGGAGCCACTTTTATGCGTTCCCATGCTTCCCAGAGGTCAGGAGTGGCTGGGGAAGTGTGAAACACCTACCTGTGTATGCAAATTAATCTGCCAGCTTTGTTGGGTTAATTTGCATACACACTCCTGATTGGCTGGTGGGCATCATGAAGGTATGGTCAATTTGCATCTTTCTCTTCTATTAGTGTGTGTGTGTGTGTGTGTATGTGTTTATATTTGTTAATCACGCAAGAATATTTTTTCCATTGCTTTTCAGAGAGAGTGAAAAGGAGGGAGGGAAGGGGAGAGAGAGATAGATCAAGAGCGATTGGTTGTCTCCCACACTCACCCTGACCAGAGCTGGGGATTGAACCTGCAACTCAGGTACATGCCCTTGACCAGGAATCAAACTTCAGTGTGGGGGTGGTGCAGGGCCAGGGACCTTGCTTATCCTCAATAGTGAGCACCAACAGGGCCATGCTCACTATCATTCTTAATCCTGAAATCCCTTCAAAGTCAGGACAAAATATGGCCCTCACCAGCTTTTCTTATTCAATATTAGCCTGGAGGCTGAAGGCAATACAATAGAATAAGAAAAATTATCTGGTTATCTACATAAAAATATAAGAAAATCTACAAATTTAAACTAAGGTATTTCTTATATAAAATCATTGTTCTCTAAAATATCAGGAACAATTAGAAAGTAGATTTTTTAAACATCACTATTTATATCAGCAACAAAAAATCTAAGCTATATATACATATACATATGTCTATGATAATAAAAAGTGTATTAGTTGAAATGAGTGTGAAAATTATGGAAAAATTATACAATTTTCTAAAATACAAAAAAGGAAACTAAATATGCAAGAGCCAGTTAAACCAAACAAAAACTTAGAATAACTTGGTTGTTAAAAAGAGGATACAGAGATTCTTTTTAGCAGATATCAAGATATATTATGAAATGATAATAAATATTATCAGACTTAGGGAAAGATACTCAAACTTACAAACTTGATATCTGTCAGATATATTACAACCCAGCAGGGAGATAATGTACTGTTTAATGAATAATGCTTCCCATATGGAAAAATAATTAGACCTCTATTCACACCATACATGAAGATCAATTTCAGTGGATTAAAAATTAAATGTGGTAAGTCAGAGAAAAACAAATAGGGTATGATTTCACTTACATGAGGTATCTTTATTTTTAAAGATAGATACAGAGAACAGATTGGTGGTTTCCAGGGGTGGGAAATGTGAGGGATAAAATGGTCAAAAGGTACAAACTCTCAGCTATAAGATAAATAAGTCTTGGGGATATAATATACAGCATGGTAACTATGGTTAACATACTATATTATATGTTTGAAAGCTGCTAAGAGAGTAGATCTTAAAAGTTATCACAAGGAAAAGAGTGTATAACTATATGTGTTCATGGATAACTAAACTTATCCATGGGTAATCATCCTATATAATCAAAGGCTAATATGCAAATAAACCAAGTGGTGGAACGACTGGTTGCTATGATGCACACTGACCACCAGGGGGCAGACGCTTAATGCAGGATCTGCCTCTTCATGGTCAGTGTGCTTCCACAGAGGCAGGAGCCTCTCCCATCACCATGGCAGTGCTAAGGGTGTGTGACTGATGGCTTAGGCCTGCTCTCTGCAGGAACCAGGCCCAAGCCGTCAGTTGCACATCCCCTGAGGGCTCTCAGACTGTGAGAGGACACAGGCCAGGCTGAGGAACACCCCTCGCCAAGTGCACACATTTTGTGCACCAGGCCTCTAGTCTCTCTCTATAAAAGCCTAAGTGACCAAATGACTGAATGACTGAATGACAGATTGACCAGTTGCTATGATGCACACCGACCACCAAGGGGCAGACACTCAATGTGTGAAATGCCCCCTGGTGGTCAGTGCGCTTCCACAACCAACCTCCTGCAGTCAGCCAATTTCCCTCTGCCAACCGGACAAGTCCCCCTATTGGCCCTGATCAGGACACGGCGCTGGCCAGCCAATCTCTTGCAGTCCCTCCACCCAGCTGACTACCTTCTATCATGCCCCTGATTGGCCCACTGGCTAGGCCGAGGGACCCCACCTGTGCATGAATTCATGCACCAGGCCTCTAGTTTCACTATACATATGTCAAATTATTATGTTTTACACCTGAAACTAACAATGTTATATGTCAGTTATGTCTAAAAAAGATCAAATATGAAAAACAAAATTTTAAGACTTACAGAAAAAAATACAGGAGACTATTGAGTTTGGGTAAAATTTTGTTTAAAAATTATCAACTAAAAAAGACCACATTGATAACTTTGATGCCACAAAATTTAAAACATTTATGCTAAAAAGTGTACTATAAACAGAGCAAAAGGATAAACTACAAGTAGAGAAAAGATACTATGAGGAAACATAACACTGATTCTGTATCTAAAATCTATAAAAGCCAATAATTCACTCCAGGGTATATACTAGAAAGGGTCTCAAATATTGGCACAATGCAAAATATAGAAAAATATTCCCTGAACTATTTTCAATTCTTGGTTGTTATAAACAATTAAATATCCATTCATTAAGAGTAGGGTAAGTGCATTGTAGATTATTAAACACTTGTAGTTTGTTCAAATAAATGAATCAGGTTTATATATCAATATAGATAATATAACAAATTTAATATCAAATGAAAAAAGTAAGCTTTGGGAAGACATAAGCTAAAATGTTAAATATTTTTTACTGTGAAAAATACTGTTAAATATATTTTGGATATCTTTACTTATATTGTGAAAATCCAACATTCATCTACTTACAGTGTGAAAATCTAGACATACATGGAGATCCTGCCAAATAGCTCAGGTGGTTAGAGTGTCATTCTGATACGCCAAGGTTGTGGGTTCTATCCCAGATCAGGCCACATAAAAAAAGCAGCCAATGAATGCAGTGGAATCACAAATCAGTGTTTCCCTCTTCCTCTCCCTTCCTTCCTCCCTCCCTCTCTCCACCTCCTCTCTCTCTCAAATCAATAACTAAAAATTAAAATAAAAACATACATGCAAATGATGAAGTCCAAACTCAGGATATTAGTTACCTGTAAGTGAGAAGTTGAACAAGATCAAGGAGGTATAGTCAAGATTATCTTCAATCATAATTTTTTATTTCATAAAAATCAAACAAAAAGCAAAAAGATCAATAGTAAATAGGACAGATACTAAATATCACAAGTCTGGGTAGGTATTTGGATATGTGTGTTATTATCCTCCACTCTATTACGCATGTTTAAAATGTTTGATCATTGTTAATAAATTCAAGGGGAAGGGGGATCAAAATGATGAAATTCTTTCCCGTGCGCAGAGAATCGCAGTTCCCCTGCCCCTATCTGAGGCTGAGTTTGTAGTATAAGTGGTAGACTGTCATGCTGCAAAGGGTAGCTTTTTGTCTGGGCTATAGAAGTAGCCACTGTGGTATCACATTGATTCTTGGGAGAAATGACTTCTGAGTTCCAAGAGACACACTTTGTGCCGTGATACAGTGAGGATGTGTGTACAAGAGCCCTCCCTTACTGCAGGGGATATGTTCCACACTCCCCAGTGTCCTATATTTTTCCTGCCACACATGCCTATGATGAGGCATAGTAAGAGTTGAACAAATTAGTAATAAAGTAGAACCATTAGATCTATCTATCATCTATCTATCTATCTATCTATCTATCTATCTATCTATCTATCTATCTATCTATCTATCTATATCTATCTGAGGTAATATACAAATTAGGCCAGGACTCCATAACGGGTCACAAACAGAGAGAGGAGGAGGTTGCGCACACAAGTGAGGCCCAGAGCAGAGATGGAGACAGAGGCTGGGGGGCCTGTCCGAGTGGACACAGGCAGGGGGCTGGGGAAGGCACAGGTCCCCGCCCCCCGCAACCCCGGAATGGACATAGGCAGGGGGGCCAGGGGACGCTGTGAGTCAAGCATGGGTACTGGCCCCCCACGATGCGGGTCCAGCCTGATTCCCATGGTGGCTAGTGCTCCACGAGTCAGGCATGGGTCCTGGTCCGCCCCCCCTACGGGGTGTCTCCTTGCTCGGCAGGAGGTGGGGCGCCTCCTCGTGCAATTTTAATCACACGTTGGGCCTCTAGTATACTCTAATAAAAGCTATGTGAATGTGCCTTTATTAAGTAGAAGAAGGGTTACTTGAACACAAGCTTGGAGATATCGCAATAGTGGATCAGATAACCCAGGTGGCTTCTAAGTGACTAACAGTGGGGAGTGTGGACAGCCTGGATATTGGGGACAAGGGGATGATTCAGCTTCCCTGTAGGACTGAGAGGGATGACGGGAGATTTCATTAAAATACTCAGAATGGCGAACAATTTAAAATGTATAATCATTTATTTCTGGAAATTTTCACTTAACATTTTCTGACTTGGGCTGACCATGGGTAACTGAAACCAGGGGAAGCAAAACCGGAGGTGAGGGGGTACTACTGCACTGTTACCCTTTTTTTCTGGCACACGTGACACAAGTGCGGGTAAAGCAGTTGGAGAACTGAGTGGGCAGAATAGCATCCAGCACTATCAGGGATCGTGACCCATTCCATGTTTTGATCATAGTTTTGAGTTACTGGAGACACTGAGAGACATTCTACCTCATCGCCAGAAGATAAAATATTGCTTGTTGTTGTTTTGTAAAAAGTATAATTGATTTCAAGGAATTAAAGAAGAGCTCAGTTAAGTTGTATATTTACTTCAATGGGCCTTTCTCTATCCATTTGGACTGGTGCTCATCATTGTAAAGGCAACAGTGGTGTGCCATAAGACTAGGAGATAAACATGGTCCAAGTATTTAATCTATACAAAGAAATTTAATTTTACCCTAAGATGAGTGGGAAGTATCGACAAGTTTGTTTTTGCTAAACCCCAAAAGACCCAAGCCCTGCTTCCCACTCTACACAGCAGAATGTCCTGATCCTCTAGTCAGATTGTTGAAAAGCAAGCACATCATTCCTGCTGATAAAGATTCCCCTTTGAGCCAGAATTATCAGCACCATTTCCTTCCTTCGGTCAGGTGTCCGCAGACTGGATTGTTTATGAAATTATTATTTCCCCTTCTTGTCACTTACAATTCAGCTCCAGTGATGGAAGTTTGGTAGGAGGTGGGCTTTCTCGAAACTAGAAAACAATCTTGCGACAGGATAAAGCTGGAAATCGCTCTCTGTGAAATAAACAGGTCCTTGCTTGCAAGGTTAACTCAGTTCCCACTGCAGAATTCCCAGTGCAGTTTGGTGACTGGATTGAACTTTTCCTTCAGGAATCATGTAACCCCACAGAGGCAGCAAGGCTAATGCACCACCCCCCTTATTGTTCGTTTTCTGATAGCTTTTCTGTAAAGCAGTTTGAAGAGTTGAGAGCCCGAGTCTGAGACAGAGAAGTGTTTTCCCACCTGAAGTGTAATTTCACACCTTGTGTTTCTCAGTGGATAAGTGCACAAAACAACACCAAACGAGGATAGGGGGAAAAATCAATATAAAAAAAGAACTGCACATTGTAATTTGTTTCCCAGCCTATAATGCTCTCCTCTATGTAGATTACAGAGACCTGGGTTTTATACTTGTAAAAAGTTTGACTGGTTTTAGGGTGGGAAAGTTAGCATTTTACAGCATACTAATGCAGGGATTATCAAACAAGTTGCATTTTGGAAAAACTTGAGACCAAAAAAACAAAGAAAGTTGAGCATCCTCCGCTAGTCATGAACATTCATTATAAAATACTTAATACTTATTGAATGTGTGTTACATGTTAGACCCTGGTCCAGGCATTGGATACAAAGATAAACAAGGCAATTCCTCTTTTTACCATTGGGGAACTGATAGTCTTGCAGACAAGTAAACAAGCAATGAAATACTGGGTGATGAGTGCTGAGAGAAGCTAAAACAGGATTTAATTTTTTTCCAATTCCAGTTTCCAGTTACAGTGGTACCTCGAGATACGAGTTTAATTCGTTCCGTAACCTTGAGGCGTGGGAAACTATGAGATGCTTGAGTGGTGGGTCATGTGCAGCCGGCCGATCCATGCGATTACTCGTATTTCAACTGTTGCTCATATTTCAAAGCAAAAATCGCTCGCTCGACGGCTCGTATCTCAAAAATCTCATATGTTAGGGCACTCATATCTTGAGGTACCACTGTAGTATTATTTTGTATTAGTTTCAGGTGGATTGCACAGTAGTTAGACAATCATATGCTTTACGAAGTGTTTCCCATGATATTTCCAGTACCCACCTGGCAGTATACATGGTTATTACGATATTATTGACTATGTTTTCTGTGCTGTGATTTACATCCCTTGCCTACTTTGTGACTACCAATCTGCTTCTCAATCCCTTCATCTTTTTACCTACTCCTCCAACCCTCCTCCCGTCTGGCAACCATAAGTCTGTTTTCTGTATCTGTGTCTGTAAAACTTGATTTTAATGAGACCCACTGGGGGGTTTTCTAAACTAGGCCTGGTGGGAGGGAGAGTGGTCAGGAAATTTGGATACTGTCCAAACCAAACTAGTGAATAGAAGTCATGTGAAGGTGGGTATCACTTGCGATATTAGGACATGTATAATTTGTGTAAAAGTGAAAGGGAAAGAGAGCAGGTGGTTTTGAAGGGATACAGGTAATTCAGAATGGTTGGGTTACAATTTGTAAAGGCAACAGTGGTGTGCACTAAGACTAGGAGATAAACATGGCCCAAGTATTTTGTCTATACAAAGAAATTTAATTTTATCCTGAGATGAGTGGGAAGCATCGGCAAGTTTGTTTTTGCTTATTAGTGAAAGTGACATGACCAGATAGGTATTTTACAAATATTGCCATATCCAGTGACTGGTGTTCGGTGAGCAAGCATGTAGGAATGCTGATCCAATGAGCTTATGGTGTACACTGAGAATTCAGTGGCCTTGGGGAGGCAAAAAAGTGGGTGGATTGGGAACTATTAAGAGGTAGAATCAATAATACTTGGTGACTCACTGGTTGGACCAGAGTGAGGAAGCCAGTCTTGTCAAAAAATGTAGTCCTGATTACTGATTTGGATCATTGAGGGGATGATGTTAAGAGAGATGCGGGACAGTGGAGCAGCAAGCGTTTGAGTTGGGAACCTGATGAGTGTGAGGTGTGTGTGGGATGGCCATGAAGAGAAATGTAGTATTCTGTTGGATATTGAGCTCGGGAGAGACATATAGGCCAGAGGGACAGATTTAGTAGTTGTCATTGAAGTCAGAGTTGGCAGTTGCCATTGAGTAGATGAGACGGTTCAAAAAATATGTACACCTGAGAAAAGAAGGGACTCTAACTCAGGCACAAAACAATATTGTGACAATGGAAAGGAAAAAAAACATGTATAGAGCAAAAGCTACATATTTATCTTGTTACATGAATAAAATGGGAATGAAAAACTGCATGCATGTCCATAAACACTATTGCACGTATGGCTGTGTGTGTATATAGTACACTTCTGCATGTGTAGGGCTCCTAATGAACACTGGCAAGGTGCCCAACAGTGGGTTGCATGAAACACCATGCTTTCCAGATAATAATCCCTTTCCTTAATCGCTCACATAAAATATGTTAGTCTCATGGCAAGTATCAAGCCTAAGGATGCTGATCAGTATGTGAAAATGAAAAATTTGCTGCCCGTGTAAATACTACAACTAGACCAGCAAAAGTGAAAGTGCTGATGTTTTCTCCTTTCCCTTTTTTTTTCTTAGATACATATGGAAAGCTCTTTCTCCTCAATTCGGTGGGTCAAGAGATGTCCCGCTGCAAGACATCCATTCGACGTGGTCAGCCCAATCCTGTCTATAAGGAGACCTTTGTTTTCCAGGTGGCTCTCTTTCAGCTCTCTGATGTCACCTTGATGATCTCCATTTATAACAGGCGCACTATGAAGCGTAAAGAGATGATTGGATGGATTGCTCTGGGCCAAAACAGTAGTGGAGAGGAGGAACAAGACCATTGGGAGGAAATGAAGGAGACCAAAGGCCAGCAGGTCTGCAGATGGCACACCTTGCTCGAATCCTAGGTTTGCCCACAGGTGTCTCTATGCTGCCCCCCTCTTGGTGAGCCTAGTTGTTGACCTCTAACACCCAACTCAGTGTGTGCTGGCAGGCTCTTTAAAGACAGGCTTTCAAACAGGGATTGGAGTCCACTAACAGCTAGGACATTCTGTGTGTGTGGTTGGGGGTGCAGTGGAGGGTGGAGATCTTTGGTTTTCTCAAGGTTTGAGTTGGGTTTAAGTATTGTGATTTTTAAAAAATATTCTACATATACAATCAACTATGAGGGAAATGTTACCCTACTTGCAAGCAGTGATGATGAGTTAATTTGTATTAATAGGTTATTGAGGTGGTTCAGGCTGTGGAGTGAAGCTTCTCCTGCTCTCTTTTCTATTTGCTTGAAGAGTAACCTCAGATTGCAAGGGAGTTGTTAAATGTTACTATTTGTAACCACTTATGTGAATAAATCAGAATTGTCTTAATATGGTGCAAAAAAAACTCAAAAATACAGAAACGAGTCAGATACTCAAAGAAGAATGTAACTATCACCCATAGTCTCCTCTTTCACATTTTTCTCTTTATCAAAACCCCCATCATTTATTTACCTAACAAATAAATGTCCTAAACTTGCACTTATGAAAGAAATTTGTATTAATTAAATACCTGTTTTTTATTGAATACATTGTGATTTCCTATGAGGTTTGGTTAGCTAAATCATTTTGAAGCTAAAAAATAGTTCAAAAACTACTGTTGAAAGACAACTTGTCTCCTTTAAATATATTTCAAACTTGTAACTTCCAAGGTTTTTATGCTCTTTTTCTCACCCAATAAATTCTTACAGAACGAGAAGAAAACCAAAACTACCTAGTTAAGTCACAGATTTATTGATTTTTCTGAATCTAGTGTTTTCCTTTTACACTATACTTTTTTCTATATCCACTCATATATTTTGATGTACACCTGCATGTGAACTATACTTCTTATGCAATATTTTCCATTAGTAGAGCATAGTAAGTTGTAAACAATGGGTCTTTAATAGTGTCGATTCCACGGACTCTTAGGAATGAATATGTTAAAATACCAGTGAGTAGAGAAATATTTCCAGCTTCTGTGGAATGACACTAAATCTTTCTTGGAGCATTTGATGTGCCTATAACTGTCATATTTCATGGCATTTGCAGCAACATGTAATAGTCACTGCCTGCCTCTGGGCACGTGCCGTTTGGAACAGTGATGTTGTGTGGTTATGAGCATGAAATTTTACTTCCAACTGACTTTTACATATCTGTGCAGTGCATGTTTACTTCATTTTTCTTAGGTCTGAGCCCTTAATTTCAATGACTTTAAATATGCTGTAATAGAAAAAGGGAAGGGATGTGTGTACATGTCACACTGCGCTCGTGTGCAGCTCTTCCAAGCAATTGCCCAGGCACTTATTTTTAGCTTTTGTGTTTCGCTGCTGACTTTTTGCTGTCTGTGGGAAGAGCGATAGCTAGTGATGGATGTATACAGTTAAAAACACATAACTCCTCCTCAGCTCTACATTTGGACAGATTGTAAATGTAGGCTGTAACACTTGAAGAACATATTTATTCCTTACAGCCTGGAATGGTTATCCCAACAAGACCAGCCTAGGGCAGAAGATCACCCTACCATGCTTTCCCATTCCAACAGTGGAAAGAGTGCTTTCATATAGAACAATCAGAATAAGCAAAATAAATTAATATCTTCATTTCCTTTCATGTCACGAGAGTTTCACATGTAATGCCTTTCAGTTACTAAGTAAATAAAATCGTGCCCCTCTGGGTTTTTACCCCCATCTTCCTTTGGAAGACCTCAAAGTGCTTTTCCAACATTATATCCATTAACTGCTGAGTGGTCTTTGCAGTGTGGCTGTGTCATTGAGCAGAACTGAGTGCAATTGATTAAGTAACAGCACGAAGAATTGGCTTTTCACATCCCTTACTCTCTTTATGTGCTTGTGTTTAAAGGGAAGCAGAGCAGCCTTGTTATGCCTGCTTTTATGCAGTCACATAAAAGCAGCATTCACTTTACAATTTACATTTGAAAAAATCTGCATATATTGCACAGACAGTCCTGGACCTCCTCCCCGAACCCCCTCATATTTTCCTGCCCTATGTTTCTCTGTATCTGTCAGCTCATGGTGCCCAGTAATTACCTCCACTTCCTTGTCTGCTGCCTGGACCCACCCCTTTGTAAGGTTTTTCTGCTGGTGTGGTGAAGGTGTGTGTGTGTGTGAGATCTGCTTTCCAATAGTCTGCCTAGGACATACAGTTGCAGGAATGTGCAATATCTGAAGGGAAGAGATGCCTGAAAAGCACTTTTTATGCTTATAATTTTACAATATTGGTGCTACTCACCATGTGGGATGTATGCATGCCTTTAATATGCAGCAGCATGCACCCTAAAGTTGATGTACACATATAAAATGCTAATGACAAGGCTGTTGTTGTTTTTTTTAACATTGATTTGAAATTCTGGTTTACTAAGATCTTCCGATTTTGTGCACTTAAACTCCCTGGTTTTCTTGGCAGTCTAGACATGATGTATTTAACATGTTTTTCACTCGAGCTTTTACATCTACATTTGCTTTTCAAAGGAGTTAGGAAAGATAATTAGTTGGTTCTGAAGTAAAAAAGCTGCTCTTACATATTTTGTCTAGCTCATAATTAATATCTCACAAGGACACCGCAACTGAGGAAGCACCAGTATTTGTTGCATGAGTTGTTCTCGCCATGATTTTTCCTGAAGGCGTGCTTTGTAAATAAGATTGTTGAGAGAGATTCATGCACTGGGTTTATGGAAATTGGCCCTCTAGTGTGCCTTGTTGCGGGGTATGAGTTCATACTGAATTGTGAAGTGCTCGTTTTGCCCATCACGGTGGCTACTCTTATGCTCCCAGCTATCCTCTGACTACTGTTGGGTTTGTAAATGGGCCATTCACCAGGCAGCTGAGCACCTGCTCTCTCTCTGCTGCCTCCTTCACTGGGTCCGAGTGTGATGCTCAGTTGTTTGGGACCCTGTCTTTGCTGATGTTGCATAACTGTGAGGGAGGTCTTGCCTCCCTAACAGAAGTACTTGTAATGCTGTTAGATGTATTACACGCAGCATTCTCCCTGTACAAAGTTTGAGAAAGAATCCTCACCACAATTTCAAGAGGAAAAGTAGATTATGGTACTGCACTGTCACTCATTCACTCTGCTCTTCCTTCAAAGACAATAATTGACCTCACGTGATGAGTTCCTCCATAGCGCTAGGTGCATTAGGTTTGTGCAATATTTTACAACTTGTTGATGCCTCTTGGGCAGTAACTATGCTGTACATTTTGGCTGCACTAGCTGGTCTTATTTGAGAATCAAAACTCTTTTCTTTTCAAGTAAAGCATTGTTTAAGCTCAAATTACTATCAGGTTACATGAAAGAGCTTCTCTGATAGCCAGTGAATTGATTAAATTATGGTTCAGTGTGGACTTTGACTTGTGGATTTCCCCTATGTCTGGCTATCCTTTTGCAATAGAGGACTTAGTACATTAAGATCAGATAACTGCGGAGGAAATGATTACTTGTATATGACCTAACACCAAATGAAGGCATATCTATACTAATAAAAGGGTAATATGCACATTGGTCATGATGCCCTCACAGTAACGACTGAACAGCAGGCTGCATGGGACAACCAGGCCAGCAGGGGCGGCAGTTGGGGGCAGCCAGGCTGGCATAGGGGGCCATGAGGGGCAACCAGGCTGGAAGATGGGGGGCATTGGGGGCAACCAGGCCAGCGGGTGGGGAGTTGGAGGCAACCAGGCCAACAGGGAGGGTAGTTAGGGGTGACCAGGCCAACAGAGGAGGGCAGTGAGTGGCAACCAGGCTGGCAGGGGGGTAGTTGGGGGTGACCAGTCTGGTGAGGGGGCAGTTAGGGGTGATCAGGCAGGCAGGCAGGCAGGTGAGTAGTTAGGAGCCAGCGGTCGCAGATTGTGAGAGGGATGTAGGCTGAACTGAGGGAACCCCTCCTCCCCACAAGCATTAATTTTGTGTGCTGGGCTTCTAGTTATTTAATAATAAAGAAATGACAACAAAACTCATGGGGCATCATTTCCACTTAACTTGGAGGAAACTATGACTAAAGAACATACATTCCACTCTGTTTGATTCACAACAAAAGTAAGTGATAGATAATCCTGAAGTGGCAAAAGTATTTTGCCTTGAAAAAGTCATTATTTTATTCCAAAGAAAAAAGCTATGCAAATTATAAAAAACAAACAAACAATCCTATAGCATGTATATAGGATTGAAAGAATAAATAAGTTGGAGAACTTCAGTGTCTACCAGCATAGAGTTAAGAAGAGTAAACTAAGAATCAAACATTTCAGGTTAACTAGCTATCATTTTTTTCACATCTTGCAGAATTCTGGAAAACACTTAAAGGTGAGGGAAATGAGGCTAGTCTAACACAACTCAGAGGAGCTGGCACAGGCTGTGGTCTTAGCCTGGGTTTGGGTAGAGCTCTGCTAACTGCATAGCCTTCTGAAAATTACTTATCCAGCCCGTGTCCCTCTTTCTTCAACTGGAAAATGGAAATAATATCTACCTCATAAAGTTTTTAAAAAGACATTTAAAAAATAACCACACATTCTGGCATATAATTAGCATTCCATAGTCCCCCCTTTGCAATCATGCTTTCAAAAGAAAAAATAAAGTACTGAAGATTTGTTTCTATTTCTAGTGAAAGTAATGGTAATATTAGAGGAAAATGAAAAATGTTCAGATACTTTTAAGAGGCTCATGGAGCTAGTCTGAATTTGTAAAGAAAACAAGTCCTACTGGGGCAATCTTAGAAGCGATAGCTTGTGTATGGAGGACTTGAGCCTTAATAAATCCCCTTAATAAATCTTTGTTTTGTTGTCCGCCCCCCCCCCCCGCCCCTTGGTCTCAAGGAGATGCAAAATTTTAGTGCTTGTATGCACACCTTAATAAGTCACACATAAGGCCTCTCCTTGTTCCCAGCTCTCATTATTTGTACCTGGACAGAGCACCTTGTTACCATAAAAGAATTGGTGAAGAAGGCTAATTTGCAGACATATTTCACTTTGATCTGAAAAACTAAGATAAGTGGTGTGGCACTATACTGACACCCTTCTCAAAACAGATAACACCTACTTTTTTTTTTTTTTTTGCTGATATTATATATCCATACTATATCTTTACAGGCAAAAATTTTAAATGATATAATAATGCAACTATCAAAACTTACTGAACTGGTTGGACTGGAAAATTCTATTCAGGACCAATTATTTATCATTGTTTCCCTTTTAAGAGATTTAATGAAATAAATTTTATTAGAGTTGATATTAACTTCTTTTTGAAACATTTTAAGAGAGACTTATTGATAGAACAGAAAGTGTGTTCAGCTGTGATCAAGTGTCTAAACTTTGAGTAAAGAGACGAGTTTCCTGAGGATTTAGAAAAAGCTTTGTGGACCTTTGATCCAAATAAGTGGTCAGTAGCAAACCTCCTCAAGTTTAGCATAACTAGGTGCCATGAGCCTGTCAAGATCTACTTGTGAGATGGGAATGTGTAAGCTATATTCCCAATATTGCCAAATTGCCAACACGCTGGTTCAGGTTCTGGGCTTCCCAATTCAGATGAATTATGAAGAAGGGGTGTTAGTTGGGAATAACTCAGCATGTAGGGAAGTTAAAGGGGTTAAGGGGGAGTTGAGAAGACTGTAGAATGATTTCTAGAAACAGCTATCCAGGATGTAAGGAGTTCTTACCAGGAGGACAATGCACTCCTTCTCTTCTTGACCAACTGGACAGAGTCAGAGATTCCACCTGAATCAAGGTCAAGAGAGTTCAACTAGATATAAGGAGAATTATATGAAGGTTGTTTTGAATGAACTAAAAATGTATTCATTGGATTTTCTTGTGTCTAGCACCATGCTCTTTGAGATAGCTCAGAACTTAACATCTTTTTTTGGGCCGTGACAACACATGGAAGCATTAGTCATCATAACAACACTTGCAGTGCTTGCCAACATATAATTGTTCAATTAGTCTAATCATGGGCCATAAAAAGTAGACTTCCCTGTTATGGGTTATTAGAAAGAGATAAAATATATTGACTGTATTTATTAGAGAAAACATCTAGGAATCCTGAGACTTGTAGTAATCCTTGGTCATATTGGAAGGGGAATCACCAAGATCACATACTCATCATCTTTGGAAGTTTTTAAAAGTAGAAACATCTACATGAGCTGGGGGTTCTGTCTACAGGAGAACAAAGGGCATTCATAAAGTTCCTTTTAAGTCTACCATTTTGTATGTAACCTCCAAACAGGATCAACAATAGCAACACTGGGCCCATCCTCTGCCCCTTTGGACATGTTTTCCACATCGATTTTTCTCTGTTATCATACAAGATTTTCTCTGGGGAGTTGCTGTCCGGGATTTGGTTAGGTGCCTAGGGATGTCTGCAGGCTTCGAGTGACTTCCCTCTCTCATGGGGCTTTGACTGGTTGTGTTTCCATTGAGTCACAAAGCAATGTCCTAGACACACAGACAAGGATCAGCCATCTTTGTGGCCACTGTGGAACCTGTGAAACAGCCGAGGCTTCACAGAACAGACGCAGAGGCAGTCACGGAGGCCTGCGGACCTCCTAAAATAAAACCACCAGCAGAAGGTTGCTCCCGGCTTTCTGTTGCTCACTTATGCTGTTTATTTCAAGTCAATGTTACCAATTCCTTTTAAAAAATATTTTTAAATTTATTTCAGAGAGAAAGGAAGGAGAAAGAGTTAGGAACATCAATGATGAGAGAGAATCATTGACCAGCTGCCTCCTGCATGCCCCCAACTGGGGATTGAGCCCGCAACCGGTTATGTGCCTTGACCTCCTAGTTCATAGGTCAATGCTCAACCACTGAGCCACGACGGCCAGGCAACCAATTCCATTTTGAGGATGTGAAGAGGCCGCCTTTCTATTAGTATCACCACACGTATGCATTATTTTTATTTACTTCATTTTCCCCTTGAAGTATCTACTTGCTATTTTTTATTATTTTGGTTTATGTGAAACATAACCAAAGGATATTTATTAAGTATTATATACCACAGACTCTGGACTAGGGGCCGGAGAATAGCAGATGTGTAAAATAGTTTGAGTTCAGCAATCGTTTTTGTTTCTAAATACTTTTTTCAAAAAAACGACAACACACAGCTAGATCCTGATAAGTCATCTAGGTAAACAATAAGATCTTTATTATCCTTTATTTTTTTGGGTTAATGTATTTCTGTAATGGTTTCTCTTTCTCCCCTTCCCCCCAGTTAAGTATTTCTGCCTCTAGTTAAGAAATACACTTTTGTGTCAGTCTATGCTTCTCTTAAAAATAAAGAGATATGCTTTGCATCTGAAGGAAGCAATGTAGCATCCCGTTCCAGTAATAAAATGAGTTATGGCACAAAATAGAAGTTAAGTGTTTAGTATTTTCTATGTTTATAATTGTATATTAAATCACCATTGCAAGGAAGTGAATTAGACCCTGGACTGCTAGGTGTGTACAAACAAATATGACACTATCTTTGTAAGCTTTGTGTTTTGATAGTTGAAAAGCATTGTGACCTTCTACCCTTTGAAAGAGTGAACTGGAGACAGTAGCTACCAGATAAAAGGGTGATGGTGTGAACAAAGAGCCCAGCTTACTTCTGTGTCCTTTGATTAAATTGTCTTAGATATTATGCATTAAACATATTTAGGGCATCCCAGTTATATGGGTAAAGGTCAACATTGGAATTTTCCCTACTTTGGTAGGTTGACCAATAATTGTTTTTCAGTCTCAAACCATTTAAACCTGCCTGAATATAACTTTTATTTATATTTTATTGATTTCTTACAGAGAGGAAAGGAGAGAGATAGAGCTAGAAACATCAATGAGAGAGAAACATCGATCAGCTGCCTCCTCTACACCCACACTGGGGACATCCCGAAACCAAAGTACATGCCCTTGACTGGAATCAAACCTGGAACCCTTCAGTCCACAGGCTTATGCTCTATCCAAACCAGTTAGGGCCTGAATCTAATTCTTAATGGGTTCAGTTTTATAGCAGGAAACAAAAAATAGAAATTTGCCAATGGATTTATTGCTTGTAATTTTTAGTATCATAAAAACTTACCTCAAATATCTACTGAACATGTCTCAGTCCATGTGAGTTAAGTCAGAATCATTAATGTCCTACAAATTCTTACTGAAGACATTTTTTTTAGTGTTGTTCAGTAGACAACCCATAATAAAAAAATTTACACCTATTATTTGATAAAGACCTGATGTTTGGTAAAAGGTATCAGAAAGCTGCCAATAAGAATGGATTGGTGAGGAACATGTACACTAAAATAATGTTTTCATGTATGCTATCCTGTACAATATATTCCCATTCTCTGTCCAGATGTCTCAAGAGTTTCTTTGTCAAGTTCCTTGTAATTGGCATCTTGAGGAAAGCTTATTAATTTCGCCACATTTCCCTGTGACACATAATCTTTGTTAATTCACAACACCAGTCTTTTGTCCTGCCACCATACCAATACAGTTACTAATTAAACTTTACTATGAAATATGAAGACTTTTTCAGAATTTTAAAATTTAATTTTATTGCAGATTTTAAGTTTATGAATGAGTTAGTATTGCACACTTTATTGTGACTGAGAATTTTGTGGAATAACATTCACTGGAATAAGATTTGGCCTATATTTTCAAGAAAAAGCATGATGGTAATTTTGTGATCTCTTTACTTTTTAAATTTTTAATAACTTTAATCCTTTGAGCAATTTCATGCTCACGACAAAATTGAGTGCAGAGTTTCTATATAACTCCTACATCCACACCTGCACAACTTCCACCTCTACCAACATCCCACACCAAGATGGGTGTGTTTGTTACTATCTCTGAACCTACACGGACACATTATTACCACCTGAAGTCCATAGTTTAGATTTGGTTTAATTCTTAGTGTTTCACTATCCTAAAAATCCTCTGTGCTTTGTCTGTCCATCCCTCCCCCAACCCTTGGCGACCACCAATCTGATCTTCTTACTGTTTCATGGTTTTGCCTTTTCCAGAAGGAATCACACAGTATGCAGTCTTTTCAGATTGGCTTCTTTCACTTACTAATGTGCCTTTAAGCTTCCTCCATGTATTTTCATGGCTTGATAGCTCATTTCTTTTTAGTGCTGAATAATATCTCATTGTCTGGTTGTATCCTTTTGTTTGTTTACCTTTGTTTGCAGTTCTAATTGCTATGGTACGCTTTGTTCCTGTGCGTGTTCTCAAGAAAAATAGCTGGATTGATTCATGTGATTCATCAAATAAAATGTAGCAACTTCCAATCTGGAATCTATTTCACCTGGCATTGGGCTTGCTTTACAATAGGAGGAGATTAATGAAATCCCAATTTCATGATTTATGTTAACCTATCTAAGCCTTTCCCCCTCCAAATGGAACCTAAGCAGAGAACATTCTGAAGGCTCTGAGATGGGATCCCCAAATTTAGTGACTCTGTTGTGTTTTCTGTTGCTGAGCAGTGATATAAGTGTATGTTGATAAAAAGTGCTAATTACTTCTTCATGATAGAAAAGGCACCTTGTTACTGGTTTATCTGACTTTCCCACTGCTGCCCAGAGAAAGGAAACCTTGTGATTGTTATTGTCAATTGTACAAACTAACAAAGTGGTACGTAAGCATCTGGCTCATAGGGAAGCTCTGAATTCTGAGTGGAGGATGACCCATGATAATACAGAGGCTGAACGAGCAAGTGGATGGATGTTGCAGTGATCACACTGGTAACCACACTGGGTGAACGAGGAGGCCTGACGAGCAGTCAATATCTGATGAACATTTTGACATTATTTACATGTGTGCCGACTGTCCTTGGCTTTGTAGCTGCCACAACCTGTGGAACCTGGTGTCACTACAGATGAAGGTGCGGTTGTGGAAAGAATATTCTATTAGATCAGAATTAATGAGGACTGTGTCCCAGTACCAAATCTTTCCTTATATGAGCTCTAAAATGAAAGTCATGGGTTCTTCGAGCCTTCATTTGGGTATCTGTCAGGTGGAAACAGTGATACTTAATTTGTTTATTTTCTCCAGATGGTTGTAAGAATAAGATTCATTCATTCCTTCGTTGATATACTAACACACTCTGCGTCCCCTCCATGCAGCATGACAAGGTCATAGATGGAAAAGTACTTTGCAGAATTACAAGTTTTTGAAGACTATAAGACATTTTATTATTTTTAAGGTCAAACCATTTCTTTATGTTGCTATATCAAAGTAGTTGACACTTTTAGATCTCTGCCAAACATTGAGCTATATTCACAGAATGTTAGTCATTTGACTAAAAGTTACATTGGGATGGTCTTTAGCCATTCCACCTCTGAGATTAGGTGCTAATTCTTTTATGAAAGAAAATGAAAGCCCATCTTTTTGGCAGGCTTGCCAATCTTTTTGAGACTTTTATTTTTTCTCCTTATAGAACAATTTAATGTTGAGTACAGGGAAAGTATTCAATTAAGTAGGTTTTTTTTTGTGTGTGTGTGTGTCTGTGTGATAAAGTGGGATTTAGATACAGTATTTGGAAAGATGGCTCCTCCATCAAAAAAGGTCCTCCAGTCAATGTTATCATTTTTCTTTTGGAAAAATCAGGCTTCTCCATCTCTCCAATCCAGGTGATTGTCCTCACCTACATAATCCTTTTGTCCTAAATACCATTTATTATCTCCCAGAAAAAAAAAGTAAAAATATATTTCCAAGGTACATCCAAGATTTCATAATAATATTTTGTGTTCATAGTACAAGATAAATTTGACTTTCTCGACTTCTTTTTATTCTTTTTTTGGGTCTTCATATGGCATCCGAAACAGTTGTTCACATTCACACATTTATGTTTCCCCATATGCATACTGTGTGCAACTCTGTTGTTTTAAAACATTTTACTGGTTTTCCGTTATATCTCAACTTTTGATGGGTGTCCTTGAAGAACTTGCATTAAAAATGTAAATGTGAATGATTCATTCATTTTGAACATTGTAAGTATTTTCGGGAGATTTCACCCTGCATGGAGCAAGCACACTGCTCTTAGAAGGGAGTGTGCTTTGTATTTCTGTTCTACTCACAGCTGGATGCTGAATATTTCTTAATGTAAGCCAGTGCCTTTTCTGTGCTGTGTTTATCTGGGTGAGTAATTTCTGTGTCCCAGACTGTCCCAAGTTGTTGGTGGTTGTGAATGGTGGTCAATAGTTTTGTGGATTTCACCTATGAAAACAGTTTAGTATAGCATGGTTTAGTAAAAAACCTGCTTTTTCTTTAGATGACTAAAGCACTTGATGGCATTCCTGGTAAATTCATTATTCAAGGCCAGACTTGGTTGTAAGGTAGGGACTGCACCGACTTCTCCCTTTGTTTCATGGGCATTTTCATACCTGGATGCTGTCAGAGTTCCTCTTCAAAGGTTTCCAGCAGAGAACCTCTAGCTGGTCCAGAGGTTCAAGCAAGAAACAAAAAACAAAACATTTTCTCCGCCAGAGTGTTGAATTCGAATTTTAGAAAGTTCTGAACATTCCATGCAGGTGTCCTTCTGCTTTTCACAGGATGACTTGTTGACTTATGGTGTCTCTTGCTTCACAATGCCTCTGTAGCTGTTACCTGAACAAACAGCAATAGAATATAATGACTCACTCCATTTTTAAAATAACTTGTACTGCTGGATAATTAGTATATAGGGAAAGGCCTAGAAAAAAAATTTAATTGTTACTTTTCAACCTTTTGTAATGTTCAAGGTTTCATAACAATTATTTTGGTGTATTACTGTTGCACTGTTCAGTCTTGTGTTTTAATTGGGCAAGTCAGTGAAATATTTCATGGTGATACTGTTGTTTTAGTTCGCCCTTGGAAATATGTTAGAAAATAGAAAATTGTTTACCTGTGATAAAGAATAAATTCGTAATTAGAAGAATTATAATGTCTTTTTTATACAAATAATGCGTAAGGCAGATGTTCAGTCTCACAATGATTTTGAAAGCATATTTTATACAGCCCCCAAACTATTTCTGTATTAGATATTTACATGCATGAGGATAAATTCTAATTGCTTTTTGTTTAGAACAGAAACATGGAAGAAGCATTAGTCCCAGTTTGTACAAAATGTCTGCTGCATCTGAACTCACGGTAGTTCAAAACTGAAAATCATTCCAATTTTGTAAAACTGCTGCTACTGGTTTTGTCAATAAAGTTTAAGCAGATGGCTTATATGTATATGTGTGACATTTTTTTATGTTAAAATAGCTACAGTTTTGCAGTATCAACATGCAAATTTTATGAGCCCGAATGATATTATTTTAGTATATACAAAAACCATACCAACAGCAGACATGTATATTAGAACTACAAGCATTACATTTATGATCCAAATATCTAATTTTGGTTTTAGGGCGCTGTAGGCTTTTATGTTGAACATGTATATACATCAATGTATATCAACTCAAATGCTCAAGTGTTGAATTTAAATTAAGAATATCGGATAAGTCAGGAGCTATAAAAATGCAAAAATCACCCAAAATAACTAAGTTGCATCTGACGAGGAGGCTGAGAAAGTAAAACAGGTATTCCTGCAAGAAATGTAGGTAATGGCTCATCAGAGAGGCTCTTTTCTGGAGCCTCTACATGTACCCAGTTCCAATAAGTTTATAGGGTTTCAGTGCAGCAAAGTAGTAGTAGTGGGACAGGACTGTTATGATCAGACACCTCTATGGCAGTGAAAGCATGGCTGATGTCCTCAAAGCAACACACACAAAAGAAAATAGAAAACATTCTATAGATGTTTCAGGAAAAATCTATTTCCCCATTAGGCACACTGTATTAGCAGAGGTAATTAATGCTACCTATTCTAATAAGCCACCCCAAGTATCAGAGAGGTGCCAGGCAGCTTCCTTTCTTAGCAGCATCTGAAGGATTGAGGACCATCTCAGAGCCCTTAAGGAATGTTTTTGCCCCGCAAGTGGAGGAGGAAAAAAAGGGTCTTAAAATCAAATGCATATTTAAGGCTTAGAGGTAGTCATCTTAACTGCTGTCCAAACTCCATTGATCAGAACTAGTCACATGGCGTCACCTATATTGAAGAAGGCTGGGATTTGTAGTTTGTATGTACAGGAAAATGAATCAGTTTGGTGAGATTCTTCTACATAGTATCTAGCACATGTACATTTTTCTTTTTATAGAAAAATATTTCAAGTGCTGTGGTAGTGGTGATTATTTAAAGAAAGCTTGCTGACTGCAGGATCACTGTTGCTTAAGTTCTTGCTAACCCACGGGAGTACTGGAACATTATGGGCCAATTAAGGATTCTACATGTTCATCCTAGTCATCTCACAGCATTTCAACACTGTTGATGGAGTGGGGGCTGTGGCAAATAAAGACCATTTGGCTTCACATTTCTGGGCTGATAACCTGAGCAAGGTTGACCATTTCTATATGTGTATGTGCACTAGTAAATACATACGCACTTGAATGTGACATGTTACAAACATCAAAGCAAATCATAAAAAAGTCTGAACAAGCAAAAGCAGAAAATTGCAGAGGGAACAGGTTTTCAGTATGTGAATGTGGAGTAAATCATCTGCAGAACCTAAATCTTGACAAATGATTGCTACCTTCTGACATTCTTTCAACATTCCTTACATGTTTAAATAATGGACACAGCCATCTATGACTCTGGTTCTTGAAGTCTTTTGTAGTAATTAAAAAAAATTTAATCATCCTGAGTTACATTTTATTGATGAATCAAGTCACATTTTATGTCTCGTAAATTTTAGTCTCTCTTTACAGTTTCCCTAGGGTTTCTCTTGGGATATTCAGAGACATGACTCAAGAGGAAGATTGGCTGACAACTCAGAGCTCTGATGAATTTTAATGTTCATTCTACTACATAATAAAACATCTCATTCTTTTCAGCAAACAGATAAGGCGCAGGAGACAGGATTAGCATCACATCTGTGGTTGTCTTGAGGGCAGAATAGAATTTAGATGAAGTCTAAAGTGGATCGTATGGTATTTTAATATTTAATTTTAAAATCTGAAATTGTTTAGTGAGAGATTTGTTCTAATCACTTGCCCAGAGAATTGAAGAATTTAAAAATTAAATCTGTAAACATAAATAGTCCAGTAAAGATTAAACTTTCATACCAATGTTCTATTTCTGGTTTTGTACCAAGCAACTCTGTGATCTTGAGATTACCTTGACCTTTCCTTCAAGTCTTCCAACATCTGTTATTTTTCTTGAGGTAGTCTCAGATGAAGAGGGGATTTGGCAATTATTTGGTGTTTTACATTAACAACAGAAAAGAATATATCCTGATTTAGTCTGATAAAGTAGGTCATAATGAGCAAGTTTTGAGCCATTCCCCAAATAGATGCGTTTGTTTTTTTTCCCTCCATAAAGATACAGTATGTGATGATGGAGGCTGCTTTTCACCTGAGGGAGAAAAGCATTTTAAGGAAAAATAAAGCATTTTAGCTCAGAGGATTCACACCTGCTTTGTAAGACAAAGGAGAATACAGTGGTACCTCAAGATACGAGTGCCCTAACATAGAGATTTTGAGATATGAGCCGTTGAGCAAGCAATTTTTGCTTTGAAATATGAGCAACATTTGAGATAGGAGTAATCGCGAGGATTGGCTGGCTACACAGGACCCACCAGTTTACTGCAACTCGAGCGTCTCATAGTTTCCCACACCTCAAGGTTACGGAATGAATTAAACTCATATCTCGAGGTACCACTGTATTAGGATATATATAAAGAACTTTTAGGTTGTTTCCTAATTAAAATCCAGATAGCAACCTTTATAAGATGCTATGAAAAGGTGAACACATTGCTGTGTCTACTCAGTATCTCAAGGGAAGAAAACAATCTACACTAATAAAAGAGAAATATGCAAATTGTTTAACTCCGCAACACCCACCAACCAATCAGGAGTGAGTATGCAAATCAACCCACCAATGATGATGGGGCAGAGCTGGGCGGGACACCTACTTGAGGGGGGATGGTGGGAGGGGCAGAGGAAGCTACAGGAGCCATGCTCCAGATGGAGCAGAGAAGACTGAAGGCTCCAGCAGGAGCGAAGACAAAAGGCGATGGCCAGAGTAAAGGCCTGCGTCCCAGGTGCTGGAGGAAAACCGGTGCTGGTAGCCAGGGGAAGGAAGGCCTATTGTATGAATCTTCCTGCAGTGGACCTCTAGTTTTTCTGTATAATAGGCTTTCCCTCTTCTACTTGATTAACTAAAAGGGCAGCAAGTAGCTACTGCCCTCCTGGCTTGTATAAGTTCACTAACTGATAGCTACATAGCTCAGGTGTAAACCGGGACCTGGGCCAGGCAGAGTGGCTCCATGCTTTCAGATGTGCTCTTGATTACCTTTGATGGACCAGGCACTGTGAACTAGGTGTGGGGTCAGCGTGGAACTACCTTAATAGTCACCAGTGAGGTGCCTATTGTGAAATGGGATCAGTAGGATGATTTGGGAATATAATTAGGAGACTAATCTCATCAGTGGGAAGCTGCAAGGGAAAGAAAGTCACTCTGAGGAAGTGGTATTTAAGCAGAGACTTGAAGGCTGAGTAGGAGTAAGCTAGGTAAAAGCGAGGCCTCTTAAGGAAGAGAAACAGCATGTACAAAATACCTGAGACAAATCAGAACCTCCCACATTCAAAGAAACCGAAAAAAAAGAAGAAGTGCAGAGTGACTAGACCTTGAAGAGCAAGGGGGAAAGAATTGGGGCTAACAAGCTGTTGACTCTAAGGTTCGTTGTGGTCCTGGGTGCCTGAGGGAGTAGGGGCCCCTGGGAGGAGCTGGGTCACTGTGTAGAGTCTTCCATTTTGCAGAATGTCTGCCATCATAGGAGTCAACCTGAGACTGCACAGCAGCCCTACTCTGACTCCCAAGACAGCAGCTTTTTATTTTAATTCATTCCCAGTGGTGCCCTCTTCCTTTCAGGCCCTGGCTTGAACTTACAGGGAACCAGGCAAATGGTTTACCTTCTTCAAGGAGATTTCCCCCCTGAGGACAGCTTTGGGCAACATGTCCTGCTAGGTTTGTCGTTTTCCTGTCTTTTATGCGGCTCGCTGGCTGCCCAAATTTGCCCACTCTGATGTTGTCATTCTCCTCTCCACCCACGAATAACCACCCCACTGAACAGCAGCAAAATGCGGTGGTAAAAAATGAAAATACTACCTGAATGAGATATCAGAGACAACAACGTCTTTTAAGTGAATTCATACTAAAGTGTAAATGGCTGAAACACCCATGACGTCTCCCGTCTTCTTTGTGGAAAGTACCTTTTGTTTGGTGTATTTTTATTTCAAAGAAGTCTGCAGAGAAGCCTGAGTTTTCATGGGCCATCCGATGAAAACGAAGACTAACTGTATAAAGGAAGTCTTTCAGACCAAGGGGGACGCTTTTCTGAAGACGTTGACACTATGACTGTAGCCAGCCGCAGACAACATTAAAAGGAATTAGACTCTGTTAGGATCTTTATGGATGAGTTAATAGTTCGCTCTTTAAAATTTAACAACTGCTCAAACCCACAGACACAAATAGGAACACTCTGGAGAGGAGAGTCCCAGAAGATAGAAGGAGATCTTCTGCTCTTCATCCCACATGCCTCACCCAGCTCACACGCACAACTCCTCTCTACCTCTCCCCGGGGCAAAGGCAAAGGAGCATCTAGTGCAAGTCTCAGTGTCTCAAAAGCACTGACAAGTCCCGTTGCTTCCTCAGCCGCTGAAAGTGCTGTCCTACTCTGATCACAAACCCGACCCCTACAGGGCACACCTACACAGGGTAGGGAGGTGTTTCCAGATTCCCCCCCCACCCAGCTTAGGGCTTACAGAGAACCGCCTGCCCCGGGAGCGAGCGCAGGCAGGGCCGGCCCCATCACCCGCCCAGGCCTGCGGGAGCTCATCCAGAAGCAGCCCGCTCGGGCAGCGGCAGCGCTCGCTCACCCCAGGTCCCGCCCGCTCTCCTGGACTCAACAACTTAGGCCACAAGAGGACCTTCCCCGGGTGGGACTCTGTCCACCGCCCTTCTGCGTCCCTGCTCTCCCACCTTGCTCCGACAGCCTCCGCCAGGGCCGCCGACCTACAGGAAAGTTGCTCCGGAGCGGTTGGAGGGGCGTCATCGCCTCCTAGCAACGCTCCTAGCAACCGGGTAACATCTGCTCCCTCTGGTCCAATGCGAGCCGAGAACAGCTGCGCGCCCGCCTCGCGTGCCGAACCAGAGCGAGGGGCGCTTCCGAGACTGGAGGGACGGAGCTGCGGGAGCCAGGGCTGCGGGCCGCGCTGCAGTTGCCGCCGCCGCCGCCGCCGCCGCCGCCGCCGCCAGCGCCCGCCAGAGGAGTGACAGCCGCAGAAAGCAGGGAGCCCCGAGCCCCGCGCCTTTACGCAGCAGGTGCATGCGCCCGTCTCCTGGTGAGTGGACCCAGCTCCCGAGGTAGGTGTGGACTCTCCCGGCCGAGTGGCTTCCCTGGAGGCTCAGAAAAGACTCCTTTCCTCGCCGGTGAGGGTGAGGGTAGGAAGGTGTTTGGAGATCCCGCCCCGCCCCCAGCCCATTGAAAAGTGGTCAGCTGGTCGCCCCCAAATAATAGCAGAGAAATAATCTTGGAGTTGGTGCTTGAGGATGCCCCTGCCCGTCGCTGTTAGGTTTGTGTTGGGAAGTTTTCGCCCCGGTTTTCCCTTGCACTTCGCTGCCTCGGTGCCTCAGCGGGGCTGGAAGCAGCCACCGCTCACAGGAAGCCTGCGGTTTAGGCTAAAAGGACACGGTGCAGCCTCCGCTAATTGAATCAGCACGTACAGGGGAGCCACATCTTTTTAGGTCCTGCCCTGGAAAGGGTCCATTTGGCCGGGAGCAGACCTTCCCTGTTACTCAACCTCCTGAAAAGTAACCATAGTAACTCACCTCTCTTTTGATGGGATCCTCCTCATTGGCTGCCTATCTGCCTTTGGAAAGCTCATCTCTCTAAATATAGAAGATGATGAGATCTGGAAGCCTACATCGATGTGGAAAAGGTGCAGTTAAACATGCCCTTTAAAGAAAAGTGTCATTTAGCGATTTCAAAGCTCCTGAGAAAGAGTGTGTATGCCAGAGGACGGTTGGATTGGTGTATTTTGAGTGAACGGCTGGGTTCTTATTTTAGAGAAAATATTTTCTGAAATCATACAAATCCTAGCATTTAAAAACAAATTATATGTCTCTGACTGAGTTTTTTTTTTTAAAAAAAAAACAACAACAACACATTAACCTACTGGTACTCTCCCAGTAAACAACAGGTGAGGTCAGTTATTCAGTTATTTCCAAATTTCTTAGGATAGTTAAGATATCTCACGTTGGAAATTAAATTTGGAGGAAATGAAATTAATAGTGTCTTCAAAGGCTTCCATATTTATCTCTCTGGTCCAGATCAACCCTCCCCCCCTCCCACCACCTCAAAGATCTTAGTGTCCTCCTCCTAAGTGCGTTCACCTGACTTGATAGCCAGTTCTAGTCAGTGTGGTGCTCACATTCCCCATATTATTTGTGTCTGTCTCTTGTTTCAAAACCTCAGGTAATCATTCATTCATGAGCCAGAGGCTGTGAGAAATGCTTGCTGTGCAAAGGGGAACTCTCACCAGATTTTCTGAAGCTGTCCTAGAAATACGCTTTTCAGATTGATTCAGCATTACCAGGTAACCACCGGCTCTACTGACATTGCTGTTTAAATATGTATCCAGAGAAACAAATGCTAATGTAGCATTACCATAACTTACAAGATCAATGTAAGGGGTTGTTTCTCTAGATGGTTGCTGGGTAGAAGCCAAGAGGGGGTTTCTGAAGAAAGGACACGGGTGGGCTGGCAGATGTTCCTCTCCTAGACCCCCGTGAATAGAATGGGCCACGTTAGGTAGCCTGGCTCAGGGAACATGTCAAGCGGAAGCCCGCTCTGCACAGTGGTGCACATCTGAATGAAGGCAATGAAAAGAACTAAGTTGCAAAAAGAGATTGTACTGATGTTTTAAATTTAATTTGCATGAAGGTCATGATGATACAAACCCATCAGTGTTAAGCACTTAAACTCAGTTTTCAAGACTGAATACAGCCTTTTAATGAGTGCTCCACCCTCCAGCGTTGTGTAACTTTCACATGTACTGAGCTATCCATGTGCACTTCCTGTAGGTAACCAGTCTAGCAAATAGTGATCAAATTCATGAACATGTACCATGCTGCCTCTCTTCCCTTTCCTCACTTCCATTTGTAAAAATAAATAATTGAACAATTTTACTCAGAAGCCTATTTGAAATTTATTCTGTTCTGGCTGTTGTACAGTGTTTATTTAAGTGTAGTTGCTATACAATTTTATATCAGTTATGCTAGGATAGTGTTTATGAGTATCATGAGGCTTTAAAAATACTGGTCTCCACAGTCATGAGATATTTGTGGTTTAGTGGTTTTAAGCATTAAAGATGACCATTTGAACCATCACAAATATTGGTTTCAATTAGCCTGTAGTGCTACCCATCCTTTTTTCTTTCTTCATCACAATTACTACATTTTATGGTGAAAAGCAAATCTAAGGATCCCCGAAAGACTTACTGTCATTCTTGCATGAGATGTGGTTAGAAATCTAGTCATGCTATCAACCTGAGGAAAGTTTGAGTACAGCAGCCACAAGTATTGGTTCCTGTACTTGCCTTAGTCTTGTGCTTTAGTAATTTATACACATCCTATTTTTTAAGTAATATGCATAGGAGTTTAAAATCATTCCGTGCCTTTAATTATTGAATGAGTCTGCCCTTTTGTGAAGACCACTGCCACAATAAAAAAGGTCAAGTAAAAGAGGCTCTTAAATTTTCATTATGATTTTATCCCGAATGTATAATGTGCAGAATATATGCTGTGTACTTTTGGGGAACAGATCTGTTTAAAATCATTCACCAGAAAATGTTATCATGGCATTGAGCTTTAAACACATCAAATAGTACCATTATAATATACGTATTTAATCCTAGAGATATTGGGGGATCATTAGTCAAGTGTGAAAAACAATTCTCACCAACTCAGTAGTCACTCTCCTCAATAGGAATACCAGCTGTAATTGAACATATAAAGAGGGGTACAAAGAGGGGGTGTATTTTGGTCTATAAGGCTCAGATAAAGCTGAGATCATTCAGGTTAAAATGGAAACCAAGTCCTACTTTCAGTTTTTTTTCCAACTCTTGTTGGAAATTTTTAGGTGTTTATGAACATTCCATGTTTTGTTTTATGTCATGGTACTTTCATGAGATTAAGAAGATGCTTTGTAATGTGGAGGAAAGTGGAAAGGTTTGATTTTGATGAAGATGCTGGGGTTTCTTGCCTCCTCATCTGGGCTCTCCACTGAGGACTCAGGCCAGCTGGCTTCAGCTCTCAAAACATTGACTTCCCAACAATAGATCTAAACCCAAGGCACAGGCCAGTTCACATTGCTCTATTTGTTAAAGCGATGTGCTTCAGAAATTCAGAAAAGGGTGAAATTAGAAGAATTGAGAAGCCGAGGTGTAAATGGACCATAATCATTCAGCACTAAAACTGAGGCAGAAACACAAGTTCCGTATTTTTAATAAGTTGTCTTTCTAAATAGTATCTATGCATTCCTTCTGTGCAGCCCCTTTTCAGTCTACCACAATTCTCTTTTAATTTTTTTCTGATTAAATTTTTACAAATAGGCAAATAACAGAGCCATCTAGTTTACGGCACTAATTCCCAGTGGGGTGGTGGGAGGGTATTATTGAAATGCACAAGGGTTGGCTGGTGTTATGTTCAGTACTGTAATACAGATTTATATTTAGAATAAAAAATTTCACATTATAAATTATTGACTGTAAAGTGCAACAGCAAGTCTACTTGGTAGGCAGAGATCCAAGTGTCTTCTAAATACCATTGATGCTTAGAAGGGGAGGAGGGACAGGCTGGAAGCTGGAACTTCTCCTCTGTGGTGGTGATTAAGAGTATGTTTTCTCTTTTAAATGACTATCAAAAGGGAGTGTGGATCAGAAATATCACAAAAAGCAGGGGTATTGCAAAGAGAAGCAGAACTCAAGAAGTCTAGCCTCACTTCTGCCCCCCTGTGGTCCTTGTTTCACCACTTCCTGGCTCACGCTCTCTGCCTGTAATGTGGGAGAGAGACCCACTCTTGCTAAATTAGGTGGAGTGCCTAAGCTTGAACACAGTGCAATTTAAGGAAGCACCTTTAGCTCCATGGAAGACAGGCTCCTTGTGAAGGAAGAACATTTTGCCACTCGAGCAGCCACAGGTGGTGACACAAATCAGGCTCCATCTGTGGGAGGGCAGAGAACCACCCAACTCCAGAGCAAATTCTCATAAATTCTGAGAAAAGTTGTTCAGGAGTCATTACATCTTTTGTTTTTCTACAAACCCTTTGGGACACCCGGCTAAATGTTCTGGGTGTTGTAACCCAACCTGAGAGTGGTATCAAAGAGGAGGATGACATAGATGATGTAAGTCAGATACTTTCAAAAGACTGCCTGCTGTGTGTATATTAGGGATTACAACCTTCCACTCTGAGCAACAGACCTGGGCATCGAAGGCAGTTATAGCCTCTCCATAGACATTATTGGAAAGATATTTCCTGGGACCTATACGTGCTATGTGGTTGCTTTACTAATTTTCTTTTTTATCCCCACTTTACAAAGTGAAAGGTGGAGTAGAAGGGAGGATCATCTTCAAAACAAGGAATGCACTTCTGAGGGGTGGTGAACCACAAAGTTTACCCAGGCAACCTACAGCTCTTGGTCTCTATCAGGACTAGGGCCCGATCCTGGCAGAAGTTAGGCTCTGAGCAGCATCTAAGATAACTTCATAGCTACCTGGATGGTCTCATCCCACAGAATGCTCTTCTCGTTGGTTCCAAGGGCATCACCAGGGAACGAGATAGATTTGTGGAATTGGCAGTGTTTCATTTGATATTCTGTGCCTGTAACTGGGCAGTCCCAAATGCTGCTGGTTTCTTGAGAAACCCTTCTAACTCACTGGCTGTCAGCATCCCAGTGAAAGTTCCAGTGAAAGTCTTCCAGGAGCCACAACTGGTTGGTAATTTTGCACTATCAGTAGAGTCAATCTTGTGCATGGGGTAGATGCTCCATTTGATGAAAGAGATTGTTCCATTGATTCAGAACTCACAGCTGGCACTGAGTTCTGCTCCCATACAACACAGTTCACAGAAAGGTGCCAGGCAAAGCCTTGTGAGGGAGACGATTGATGAAATATTGCTCAATATCAACAAGACTAAAGGTCCACAGAAGGCACAGCATGACAGCTTTGGATGGTGCAGTGGTCTACCTTCCTGAACATTCAGGAATGTTTCATGCATCCGGTGCTTAACACTAAAGGGAGGACAGATGTCCCATAGATAACATCGTGTTGCTGAGTAGGATATATGTATGACTTCAAAAACAAGATAACAAATAATAATACCTAACATTTATGGGCCAAAAAATATGTGGCTATGCAACAGGCACTGAGTATGTGCTTTTAAAGTATCATCTCATTTCATGTGCATACAACTCTCTGCGAGTTTGGTATTTGATGGATAGGGAAACTCAGGCTCTTTGAGGTTAAGCACATGTTGCCCAAAGCCACATTATTGTAGAGCAGGCCTGTGAACTAGGCCTGTGGAACAATATGCTGAAGCACATATTTTAAATCTGCAGCAAGGTTACAGGATATGGCCAACTGTGACAGATGAAATAGTTTTTTCTAAACGAAAGTGGTTGTGGCCCTTAAAGCAGGATGACTAGTAGCTTTGCCACTTATGTATATAGGTGGAGACCTACACTTTTTTGGTGTTAATCCTCACTGGAGGATATTTTTTCCATTGCCTTTCAGAGAGATTGGAAAGGAGGGAGGGAAGAGGAGAGAGACAGAACAGTGAGTGCAGCATCGATGTGAGAGAGACACTTCGGTTGGTTGCATCCTACACATGTCCAAAGAGGGCTAGGGATCAAACCTGCAACTCAGGTACCTGCCTTGACTGGGAATCAATGCTCTCACTGCTGCTGAGTAGGATATATGCACTACTGAGGGCGAGACATGTACTTTCTGAGGCTCATGCCAGGCTAACACCACAAAAAGGGAAATCAATGGGAGACTCGAAGCAGAGGCCCTTGAGTTGTCTGTAGCATGAGTCAGTGAGTCACTGGTTGATCTGAGATGAGAACCCACCTGTTCTCCCCATGGATGAGACACTTCTTTTGTCTGTGGCTACAGATGCACACATCTAATGGGATCGTCTCGACGCTGGTTTTGCAGTGTATTGATTGCATGAAAATGGAAAGCTTACCAAAATTTAAATATGTTAAACGTATCACTTCATCATCTCTCAGACTTTTCACAGACCTGGACAAAGAGCAGGTTATGATGACAGGAGTTGTTCTTTTATTATTGTCTGTTCTTTCAAAGTGTTTGTAAATTAATTTGCTGATGATCTTTGCTTAATGTACTGCCCTGGGCCGCCCACCAAATGAAATCACTTGTACAATAATAGGGTTTCAGTTGTCTGGAGGCAGAAGCAGAACAATAAGAAAGCATTTGAGCAATCGTTTGTAATTACATTTTAAACATTTATTTAAAGAAATAAGTACAAATTGTACTGCCAGAACTCCAATGACGGGGTGGTCATTCTGTTCTGTGATTCTTAATTGGCTGCTTGTTGAAGTTTAACACCATGAAATACACGGAACCCAGCAGTGTTTTCATGTGTCCACAGGAAACAATTGGAATATACAAGGCAGCATTTGCCATTTTACCTTCAGAGATAAATGTAGGATCAGCCTAATTCAGTTTTATGACTAATGTGCTGTGCTCAGAGCTCAGGACACTGTCTAGGAAGACAAAGTCATTTTACTTTTTCTTATCTGTTTCATCAGCTTCATTTGAATTACAGGCTGGGCGGAGTTGCCTTTTTAGTTGCAGGAGACTTATACATACAGATTTACACATGTTTAAGGGGTAATAACAGGCACACATCTTTGGATATTTGGAGTAAGTTCAACTCTCCAAATAACTGTGTGGATGTTTCAAAAATATTTCCTTTACCCCAAATATATGACCAGAGGCACTAAACCCAGAAATATTTGCTTAGAGCTTTTATAGAACCTGTACTATATTTTTAAATGTGACTGTTTGAAATATTCCTTTGCAATCTTTTACCTCTCTAATTATAACCTAGTATCTCCGGGAGGCAGGGTGATGGAAAGAGTCTCAGAGTCAGAGCTGAGGCCAGGCTAGCATTTGCTTCTGTGGGATTCATCTGTCCTTATTGGCACTAATAAGAGCTAGGATTTATTGAGTACTTACTATATACTAGGCACAGTGCCAGCCTCTTGCCATGAATTATTTCAGTGCTCCTATGAGCCAGTATTATTTCTATTCCCACTTTGCAAATGAGATTCATAGAGTTGATGTAATTCTCTCAAGGTCACACAACTCAGAAGCAGCAGAGAGGAAATTCAAACCCATTTCCATCTGACTTCAAAACGCAAATTCTTAGCAGTCAACAGACTGTAAATCATTGAACTGCTCTGGGCCACAGTTTCCTCATCTACAGACTTTGGAGGAGGCTGAACCAGGTGATCAGTTAATAGTTTCCAGGTCTGCATTTTTGAGTTCCAGTTCAGCCAAGAAAACAGATGTAGCTACTTATGTTTGCTGTATATTTTAGTCTCAAAGTGGCTGAGAGCATCCTCCAGCATTTGATGCTGAAAACATTGCAAGTAGCTAAACAGCCTGTAAGGAGGTAATTGTCAAACTGATACCAGCTGGGAAAGCTTTTCAGCATTTCAACAACCCATGGGGGTGTTTTTTAAGAGCAGTAAACTAAGTTGCTAAGTGTGTTTGTTGCCCATGGAGCTGAGACACCACTCTAGTCCCCTGAGAATTTACTCTGTATTTTCAGGGTCTGCAACATTCAGAATCTTCCACTGACTGCTTGAATACAGCCAGACTGAATCTTTATGAACCTTAGAGACATTTGGTATATATATTTGCCTCAATAAAAATATCTTCCCCAGAGCATTATTTGCTGTATTTGACATTTGGTTCTTCAAGCTGCTACCTGCCCTTCCTTGTATCATTCATTCAAAGGTTTTTAACTGGTCATAAATGCTGTAGACATTGCATTGCTTTGGAAAATAAAGTGGGCAGACATTTAAAGATAGGTACATATTCTATTTATAATGTTTTCCTTCTGGTAAAGTCATTCTTCTCATTTCCAAGTCTTTCTTCATCCTGCGCTACTCTATAGCAATTCATTGGACCTTATTTTAAGAAATCAGCGACTTCTCCAGCTGTAATGCGAATAACAGCCATTGATACTTCTTAATGTGAGCCTAGGAATTTATGTTGAAAAGTGACATCACTCACTAGTTAAAATGCAGTCTGGCTTTGTTCATGATGCTAAATGCAGTCTGGCTTTGTTCATGATGCTAAAGCATCTAAGCCAATATAGCCAATGTTGCAATAGCAACAACAACAAAAATCAATCAAGCTGATTGCTTGGCATTCTGATGATAAGGCAATTGGCTGATTGGCTCAATGTTCTGTTTTTCAACTTGCTGTTGTAGTGCTACTCCCGAGTTTGCCTAAGGCATTAACACAGAGCTTCTAAAAAAAAAAAGGAAAGAAAAAAAAAGTGGACCTCAACATCATCTGGAAATCTGTTACAAATGTATATTCTCTGCTCCCAGCCCAGACCTACTGAGTTAGAAACTCTGGGGGCAGGCCCCAGCAATTCCTGTTTCAACCCATGGTGCTGATGCAGACTAACATTTGAGAATCATTGTGGCATCAACTAGTTAAACCATTTAAAAAGACATCAGTCACAGGAATCGATTGTCATCACGGGAATGTCCCAAAGTTTCACCTAGTTATTTGATTAAATCCGTTGAAAATACATCAAAGAAAACGTTTACTGAAAAACAGCCCCTGGGAAAAGTGCTTTCAAAGATGCTTCCTTTGTTTTCAATGAAATCAATTTCATTCTTTTGTTCTAACCTTTCAAAATCTGTAAAATCTTTCAAAGATTATGTACAGTAGCAATTATCATCTTTGCTTAGATTGTGAGTGATCATTACACATTCGTCTCTTTTTAGGTCAGACACACCAGTGGTTTAAAATTTTTATTGTCCTTGTAAGACATGCTAACTCTACTCTCTTGGGTTTATAACCCACTGTGAGACACTACGTGGAGTGCTTAAAGTGTGATTTTTGTAGCTTTTCCTACCAGTTTAGAAAAATCACTCAGCTACAAAAAGCTGCAGGAAGCATTTATATAGATGCATTGAATTGGGGAGAAGGAGCAGGTTCTTGAAGAACACATTTTTAATATTTCTGACTTCAAAAATGTAGGATGTTAGAGGAAAAACATCAAATGTCTTAACCAAAAATTTAGTTAACACTTTAATAAACTACTCATTTTGAGAAGCAAATGGTTTCAACACCTGGAGATATTTGAGATTAAAATAGACAATGGTTAAACATGAACTTTTTTTTTTTTTTCTCCTGGTTTGGCCTCTGGGGTTGACTGCTGAACAGGACTCTGGTGTAGTCTAAATTCATTCACTGCATTTACTAGGAAGCTCCTTGCTTTTTGCTTTTATGGTCGAACTTGCTTCTTTTCTGTGATCTGAGCACCACCTAGAGTACACACTAGGAACTTCCTTTAAACCAAACCATCTCTTTTCTGAAAATCTGCTCTCAGAACACTGTCCTTCCTTAAGTAAGCCAGGATCCTCAATAGCAATAGTATTCCAAAAGAGAGAACAAAGATTTTCATTTTCAGATATTGCACCAAAGCCAACGTTGCTAGTCAGGATGTTACTTAAACTTTCGTGACAATTAACTCCTTAAGACAGGCATTATGAGGATGTTGATATACCATCACAATATCATAGACTATAACTATAGACAGACACAATTATTTCTTTAAAGTGTAATTGGGTCACCCACCAATTTTACACAGGCTTGATTAACCCAGAAGCATTAAATTACCTCTGTAAATTAGGCAGCTTAACTAAAAGAACGATGAAAATAGCATCTTTGTTCATTACATTTTGTGAATCAAATTGGGTATGTTTCGGCATTAAATGGCATGAAAGGAAATAAAGGATTGGGTATTTTATTTTCAAGTGGATGCTTAAGGAAATACTTATAATTCTGCAACCTGAACACCAATTCTGGGTCTGAATAATGGCATTTCCACTCCAGGGTAATGCCCCTGACTGCTTTACCAAGCTGCTTAATAAGTGAAAAGAGAATACCATTTTTCCAGGGTCCCCTGTTCCTTTTTACTCCTAGCACTTTTATGGTAAAATACCCTTTGTCACAAAATCTGACTTTCCTCCAATTATTTTGTTTTGTTTAGCTTATCCAACCAAAGTATTAACATACACATTAACAACGTCGAAAGTAGCCTACTTTAAGAGGAAATATGCAGAAGAAGAAGATTTACATCAAGATTACCATGGGTATTTTCCAAAAGTAAGGGTTCACCTGTTATTATTCTTTCATTTTTATGACTCGGCAAAAAGCTCTGGCTTTCGTGTCTCTAAGGCAAGTAGCTTTAACGATGTGCTTGCCTTCCAGCACTTGATATTGCCGGAAGACAGGACCTGCATACTCAAACTGTCTCTGGAGAAGCTCAGGTTTCTTGAAGACCCAGAAACCTACTTGAGAAGGTCTGTGTTAATTAACAATTTGCTGAGGAAGATCCACCTGGAGACGGAGAAGGAGAGCTATGAATACTTTAAAGAAGCTCCCTGTTATAAGACTGCTTATTCTGATGCAAGAAAACGGCTGAAGTTTATGGTACAGGAATGCTGTTCTCAGTCTCTCTATTACGAAGAGCTGCATTCGTATCATATTGTGCCTTATGCTTCGGAAAATGCCATTTACGGGATGGGCTACACTAGCAGCCACTTGGAGCAGAATTCTCAGTTGCTTATTTATAAAATGAATTAAAGTAACTGTTAAGTCCATTGATACTTTGTTTCTAAATGCCTGAACTGTTTATAGTGAAGATGTGAATGTAAGGCACTTGAGATCCAAGATGAGATGCATGCTAAACTGATCGGAGAGAGAACTCTGGTTATTACTCAGCAGTCCTTAGTATCATCAAGTCAAATTGGAAATAAGTCCACCCATTATTAAGTGGAGAGTAAGTGCTTTAGAAGCGCCCCTCCCCAATTTGTTTTAAGACAGCGGTCGGCAAACTCATTAGTCAACAGAGCCAAATATCAACAGTACAACGATTGAAATTTCTTTTTGAGAGCTGAAAACTGACTTCTGCGCATGGGCCACGAAGTTTCAATCGCACTGTATGTGCGCACCCGTACGTGGTATTTTGTGGAAGAGCCACACTCTAGGGGCCAATGAGCCACAGTTTGCCGACCACTGTTTTAAGGTAAAGTATAGAAAGAGACTAGATCGACATCTTACACAGACTTAAACAATTGAAGCCTGTATTTCCAAATTCTGCCACTCATGGTGAAAAGTAATGGATGAAATTAATAAGATCTTGTCCCTGAGGATTAAGGGTGGAACAAATTTACAGAAATTTTCTGTAAAGGATGAGGAGAGAGGTAGGTTCTTGTTGAAAAGCTTTGGCGTGTCAAGCATTGTGCCAAATAATTGTTTGACATCATTAGCATTCGGGGCAATTCAAGATGGGGCAGATTTATGGCAATTTAACTGCTGACTGTAACAACTAGACTACTCCAACCTGATCCATTTTCCATTTTGCTTTTTGTATTTTTTTTTGGTCTCTTTTAAGGAAAACTTCATGAAATAGCCTTGTGGATGGGCTTCTCTCTAAGTTCTAGGGGCCGTTAAAATTTATGGTGGGTCTTTAGTTAAAAGTTTAAATTTTATTTATGATGTCCTTTTTTATAGGTTGTGAAGCTCAGGAAAAGAGTGGGCAGGGAAAATTTGTTTTTAATAGATTGATAATTTAAAAAAAATCTTATCTGCAAAAATTGGGGAGAACAACTGAAATTCTACATGATGTTATTTCTTTAAGAGTGCATTTAAGGCTGCCTGGGTGAAACTTTGCACTGACTTTTGTACAATAGTTGACCATTCCCTATTTGACAAAATGTGTCCAAATGCCTTTGGGGTCGAGTTTAGATATGCCCCTCTATTTTGCAACTTGAAAGCTAATTATTTAACAAGTTGGATAGATTCCTGAAATCTTTAGAAGTAGCTCATTATTTTCTTTGAGGTTCGAGTGAGATGTCTGATTTCAGTGTCATGAGTTATGTTCTATGGAGCATATCATTTAAGTAATTGTCACTAACTGATAAAGCAGATTGGGAAAACTAGGTGCCAAAGGTATATTCAAGAAAATACCAAAGACCCAAAGAGGAGTGTTGGCTGGACTGTGATAATCAAGATAAGAATCTTAAATAAGGATTGTACAAGACATAGGAGAACCTTGTGAGGGGATTTTGGAAAGATTTGCCTACTCATGTGCTTTCCGAGCACTTTATGCATCATCATGATAATCAAGGACACTGCTTTAAACGAAGACATTACAGGCCTTCCGTGATCAGATGTTTTGGCAAGTTTAAATATGGAGATTTGTCAGCTTTATATCTTGCTTTGTTGAAAGCCATCTTATAACCAAGAAGGCCTTTTTCTCTTCAAGAGAATTTCGTTTTTAGTTTTGACTCACAACTTGCTCCCTCTAATGAATCATAGAGGTGATTAACGTGGATGCTTTTGGTATGAAGAATATCAGTACTCTAATCAGCATGCATTGTTAGAGCAACATAGCTATATAATTGGTAAAAGTATCTGGTTTATATTTAATTGCTCAATCGAAACTAGGAAAAATGCTTTAGAACAAACTGAAAAATTATAATTGGTGTTAATTTCTAAAAGCATTTGGTATAAATGGTGAGATAGCTTTGGAATACAAATATAAATATTTAAAAATTAATTTAAGGGCAAAAACTTGACTAGAAAATTTAGCAACTTTATTTTACTGCTTATAAAGTACCTTATTTTCCAGAATGTGTCTTTTAAAATGTAGATTTCTTAAACAGTGGGATATTATTTGAATAGACTCAAAATTTGTTAGGATAGTATTACTATCATATAATTAAAAATATAATTAGTTCTCCAATAGTTTAAATTTTTTACTAAAAAGAACATTTGTCCCCATTTAGGACAGTGTCTACAAGAAAACACACTAGTGCTAGTAGATGTGACTTACTAAAATGTCACATATTACAATTGTTTGAGGAGAGAAATGCACATACTTTGCAATATAAAACAGCGAGAGAGAGAAAATTACCAAGACAGCATGAAATTGTAATATATACTATGTCAGAAATCTTAAACAAAGCAAGAACTCTTAGTTACTGAACCACTAAGATATTTAAAAGTCTGTTTATTTGGTTACATCATTATTAATGCAGTTCTCTGAACTCTACATTCATCTGTAGAGAAGGAACTTACAAACCAGCAGTATTTCTGAGTATGCTTTAAAAAATATGTGCTGATTTCAAAAATACCTTTAAAATATTATTTCAAAAATACCTTTAAAATATTATTTCAAAAATACCTTTTAGAGCATCAAATTTCTCTTCCAATAAACAGTTCATAGATGCGTTGACTAATGTTATCTTGAGTTTAAAAAGTAATATTTGTATTTCAACTATGTAACTTTCTGAGCTAACCAATAAGATTGTTGTGATTTATCCTGCCAAACTGAATCATAGGGAGACCCTACTAGACCTGCTCCATATGTGAGAGGCCACATGGGCGACAAGGTACAACTTCTTTGAACCTGGACGTCCTTTCTCTGGTGACCAGAGCCACTCTTAAAGTAAGACAGCGAGGGTGGGAAATCTGAGTGCCTTTGGTAATTTTGATCACTCTTGTGGTGCCTAAAGACCTAGTAAAAAAGAAGAAATTTTTAAAAAGAGGATAGGAAAAACGAAGTGATGAGGAAGGGGGGAGCAGAGAAATAAGAAACAAGATTAGTCAATGAAAGAGAAAGTTGTGTCATGTGGGAGGGGTTGCTTGCTTATTATACTCAATTTTGCTTTCTTGCCTGTTATACATCTAAAACCTGAGATCCTCAATGTATTATCTTCTCTTTCATTTGCTGAGGATGCACAGGATTAGATTCTGTTCAGTATATGCATTATTTGAAATGTGGTATTTTTGTGAAACATACCTGACACTGAGCTCCTGGACAGATAAGAAAAGGAAAAATAAAAATTAAGTTGAGGAAAAGACTAAATGGCGAGCCTGTGTATACCTGGGTAAGCTTGAATGCATGATCAGATTACAATGTATATTCCTAGATTTAATACATTCTAGTGCTGGGGGACTTGGAATTAAGTGCAATTCCCCGCTATTAATTTAGCAACTACTACGAGCTAGGCACTGTGCCAGGGTTGAGGATATATACTAGTAAAGATGAATGTGCACAGTTTCTTGGCTTAAGCAGTTTACTGATGAGAGAGGAACTCAGCAATGTATGACTTTCATTTAAAAGGTAAGGATTCTATTGGGAGCAGCACCTGCATTTCTCTTTTTCAAACTATGTTCTCCAGAGGCATTTGTGGCTGAGAAGATGCACAGGGTGAAGGGAAGGTCTACTAACCCAGATCTTAAGAAGGAGTGTGCATTCTGATTTGCAGCATTTTTTTTAAACTTGGAGGCATAATAGAAAACCGCTATTGAAGGGGAGAGCATGGATGACCTTAGCCCATTCTTTGGATTCAAGAGGTCAAACACTGACCAATTCCTTATCCTTTGACTTCTGTAACTTTCATATTTTTTTACAAGAGAAAATTAGGCTAATATTAATGTCAAGGAGAGTCTTGAAGAGAAACAGAATTGGAAAAATCACAGCCTGAGAATTGTATATAGGGTGTTCTAGGTGAAAAGGGCAGGATTTTTTTAATTTGCCTTGTGCTGGTGAGAAGCTTAAGTGAACCCCAGAGGTATCTTAACACCCGCTACTGGAGCTATCGTCCTTCTCTGCCACTGGCTTCCTCTCTGAACCACAGCCCAACATCCAGTCTTTGCTGCAACTAGAAGTTATGGTTCTAATTTTTCACTCCCTCCTCCCATCCCCCTCCCCGCCAGCATTGATACTGATTTGCCCAAAAATACTTGCAGGAAAGTAACAATTTACAGTACTGGCTGAACTCCTGTGGGAAAGGGTTTTCAGAATGTATCAAACTAGAATTCATCAGTTTCTTGATACAATTCTTTGGAAAATTATTGTGTTTAGTCATTAAATAATTGTCTGTTAAGATAATCTTCATGTTTCTAGAGTTCACTGTATTAGTTATCTGTTGTGTACATTTTTGCTAAAGAAAAAAAAACTTAGGTTGGAAACAATGGCAGATTGTGTGTAATTAATTCAAACAGTTCATGAATATTTATGTAATATATGGAATTTTAACTTACATTTACCATTCTCAAACTTCAATGCTATATACATTAGCATGTGACACGTTTCAGTTTTTTTGTTTCTTTTTTAAAACACAAAAGTTGTTTCATTCATGGTTGAACATTTTGGGCAAAATTTCCCTATTAAAGTGGTTCTTAGCTGTTCCCAAGGATGACTTATGGCTGTGTGGATGAAGAACATTCCTCTACCTTAGCACTTCTCCAATCTTTGGTGCATATAAGTCATGGAAGATCTTGGTAAAGTGTGGATTCCTTTAATAGGTCTGGGATGGGGCCCATGGGTCTGCATTTCTCCGGTTACCTGGGTGATGTGTGTGCTGCTGGTCCACTGATTGTATTTTGAGTAGTAAGACTCTTACATTACTTTGAGAATCCAAATATACACTCTTACTATTTTCAAAGAATGTGTATTCATGCCAGTTTTCCATAGACTTTTTTTTTCTTTAAAGAAATCCAAGGTAAAAAGTAAAAATCATAAACTGGTTTTCCAAATCGGCCACAAATATGAAAATAGTTTGTATAGTCAAATACACAGAAAACTATTTCCCTTCTAAAATTTATCTACATCAAGGAGCAAAAAAAGAACACGGATGTAGTCATGTACTGTTATTATCAGCCAAGAAATGACACATGGTAAATTTCTCTTCTTAATTCCCCCTCCTTCCTCTCCTGACCTCCTTCCCACTCCAGCCTTGACTGTATACAGATAAGGGAGCATCATTTAGTAACATTAGGGCAAAGATGAAGTTTTGTTAATAGTTAACAAGAATTTAGCACTTTTTTTCTTGGCCAAACCTAAGAAAATCTTCAAAAAAAATTCTATACTGAACTCACAATTATGGGTAGCTGCAGAGCCTGAAGAATTTGGGAAACCCGAGCTGAAAAATCACACTTCGATCTTCAACTTCTGCTTTGAACTCTTTCTTGAGCTTTATTCCATGAGGGCCCCTCTGCTTGCTGCAGGCATCCTGCTTTCCTTTGGTTGTGATGAGGAAGGAGCAGAGGATTGGTGTAAATGAGAGTGTCGCAAAAACTGTCTAATTTGAGCATGCCAAGTGATTTTTTCTGTCAGGCTCTCCTTGGGTCATAAATTGTTGGTATAGCTATTGTGAAATATAGTGTCATAAAATTGTCATAAACCGTTAACAAAAGGAGAAAAGAATTCTGTGAAAATGCACTCAAATATCAAGCAGATGGTGTTCTACAACATTTAGGAAAATGTGTACCTGTTATGTAATCTAACATATGTCTTTTTAACATTTAAAAATATTTGGTTCATGAGTTAAGAGTTTTTATTGGATTGTTTTTTAAACTGAGGGGAAGAAGAAAGGTAACTGTATTTTAAAACATATTTGACATGTTATTAATAAATTTTTATTTCTGGTGAAATATAGGTGCCTTATTAAGTAGGGGAGGGGTGGGGACATGAATGTTTGGCAAATTGCTTTATGCCCCTTGATTCTAGAGGTCTCATGTGAAAAGGATATTTCTCTCAGTAGTTTATTTCTAGCACAAGGTTTGCTTAAGTACCTGGACCACTTCCCCATCTCCTGGCAAATTTTCTTCGTTATCGTTGACCCTGAAATGGTCTTTATGTAGCATAAGCCTTGAGGACACATGGCAGAACTCACTCTCTGTAGGCCTTACGCAAACATGATAGGTATAAATCCCAGAGTAAAAGGTAATTTCTCTACCAAGGGGACAGCAGCATTTGTTCTTCATGGATTCATTAGGTGAAAGGGAGGTGGAATACACCAGGAATATCGTTTCTTCTCTTCCTAGGAGGAACTTGTGTTTATTTTCAATTTTTCTAACCAGTAATGATGAAGTCCCCTACATTCCAGTGTCTAGTGAGCAATGCCCAGTGTAAGGTATTTCCAAGCAGTCAACATTTTTGTCTGCGTATCCAGCAAGGCAAAGGCTTGATTAAGTGTAGAGTGATTTGAGCAACCCCGGAACAACTAACTCATTAAAATTACAGAGACTTTTCTGTACGTGTTAGTAGAAACTTAAACATATACAATGAGCACATCTAAGATGGTAACAAAAGAGACAATGGCTCTCTTGCAGGAGTCAGAAAACAACCTTGCATATTACATAAGTGCTTTGGGCTGCGTCCGGTCAATATGTGGTGGTAATAAATCATATTATCCAAGTGAATCTTAGTTAGTTTTTTCTTTTATAAATAAATGCATCTTTTCATTTGTGCTCTATTTTTTTTTTTTTAGTCCAAGAATAGGTGGTTATACATTTCTTCTCTATTTGAAGGTTTATGGAACACACACTGGAGAAACCACAGGTTGCAGGTAGATGGGCCTCTTTATTCTTCTTCATTACTGTATTTATATTTATTAATTACTAGAAATCCAGTAGAAATTCATGCACTCCAGTTGGGGGAGGGGAGTCCCTCAGCCTGGCCTGCACCCTTTCATAGTCCACAGTCTGGAAGCGCTTGGGGGTTGTTCGACTTAGAGTTTAGGCCCGCTCCCCTAAGCAGGCAGTCAGACATCCTTAGCGCTGTCTCGGGAGAGGCTCCTGCCATCGCTGCTGCGCTGCCAGCTGTGAGCCCAACTCTGGCTGGGCAGCTCTCCCCCTGTGGGAGTGCACTGACCACCAGAGGACAGCTACTGCCTTGAGTGCCTGCCCCCTGGTGGTGGTCATTCTGCCATTTGGTCAATTTGCATATTAGCCTTTTATTATATATGATTTTATTATTATTAAGACATAAAAGAAAGGATGAGTAGTGTGCTTCTCTCACTGAGCTTGAAATCTACTTAAGATTTCAAGACACATTGAGAAGAATAACTATATTAGAGTTGAGTTGATGGTAGTAAAAATAATCACATTTTAACCCAAAAGACCCACCACAAAAAGGGATTTGAACATTTCTCATTCTTTTTCTTCCCCATATACTACTTCCTCACCTTATTCTATGCCACCTCTGGCCCCGGTCCTCTATTTGCCACCAGCTGGCTGTCATTGAAATTAATCAGTAGTCATGGCAAGCTCTCCTGGGACAAATTTTTACAAGACCTTGTTTACATCATCACAGCCAGTGTTGTTATTTTTCCTTCTTTGAATTTGCTCTAAAGGTATGAGTGCCTTCCAGACATAGGGCTGAAATGATTGCTACTGCATGACTCATGTATTGGCATTGGTTTAATTTAATCAGAAGAAGCTTTTGTATTTCTTTACATACGACTGGCCCACTGCTTTTTAAACTTGTGTCCTATTACCCTGGAACAAAGACCCAATGATGGTCCTGGATACAGAGTTTGACATCACCCATAAAAATTTCAGTGATATTCTTAGCCAAAAATCAAGATTACAGTATTAAAAAAAAAAGATCCCAGACATGGTGTTGGAACATATATTTTGGATCTGAATTATAATCTGATAACACTTCAGTAATAGTTCCAGTCCTTTCTCTCACATCAGCACTGTCCAAAACTACTCTCCCTATAAAATACATCCCCAAAAGAAAGTTTGTAGGCCAGGTGTTAACTTTCAGTCTTGGCTTGCAGTTCAGGTTTATAGGAAAAATATATCATATGTCATATTTGATATTTAATATTTAATACTTTCTGAGTATTTCTTGTTGCCTGAATAATGGAAAGCTGTTTCAAAATGTTGGTTTCCCATACTCACACTTATTTTTGCTTACTGCTACAAGAGGACCTCAAAGATTTGCTTCTCTTAGCTATCTATAGATTCATGGAAGTCGTTGAGAGCTGCCTGGGACACTGAGATTTTAAAGATGCAATCCTGGTACACAGGTTAAAATATAGAAGGGATAATAATGATATATGCATGGCTCTAAATAAAAAAAATAGATTTGCCTTTCTCACAGCTGCATAGTATTCCATTGTGTAAATGTATCACAGGTTTTTTTTTTCCATTCAACTACTAACGGGATGTTTCTAAATCTCAGCTATGAACATAGGGGTGTACTAGTATGTGTTTTTTCTGATTGGTATACCAGAGTTCTTAAGATCTATTTTTAGAAATGTGATCACTGGGTCAAATGGCAGTTTCATTTTTCATTTTTCTTTTCATTTTTAATTTTTTTTAGGAAACTTCACGCTGTTTTCCATAGTGGATGCACTACTCTACATTCCCACCAGCAATGTACTCGGCTTCCTTTTTCTCCACATCTTCACCAGCACTTGTTGTTTGTTGATTTATTGATGGTGGCCATTCTGGCAGGTGTGAGGTGGTACCTCATTGTCATTTTAATTTTCCCTTTGAGACAGCATGGAGGGACTTGGACATGATTATGCTAAGTGCAATAATCCAGTCAGAGAAAGACAAGCATCACATGACCTCACTTATATGTGGAATTTAATGATCACAATAAACTGATGAATAAAATAGCCACATGTGGCTACTGGCTACCATATCTAAAGTAGGAGCTAGCTAAAGGGAGGGAAATCACCAACTCAGATTGTAATATTTTAGTTTAGAGTGAAAATGCAAATGAAGTGTCAAGCAACCGACAATATAAATATGGAAACAGGAGAAGTTTCTGTGGGAGAATCAGTTAAAAGGCCAGTTGCCAAATCTTCCAGAACTACCTATAATGACTAAAAAATTGATCATTTTGAGTATACGACGTATCATTTCTTCTGGCATACATTTTATGACCCAATATGGCATATTTGAACCTCTTAGTTTTCCACACAGGCCTTTATCCTTATAAAATTCTCTTTAGTTTCAGATTCCCACAGATACAATTGACTGACAAAGTGCTGGAGACTTAGGATGGAATGAGAGGTGATGGTGCAGGAGCAGGGTGCTGGGCTTGGTAATCTGATATCTCCACTAAGAATCACTGCCATGTGTGTTTTGGAGCATTCAGGAGCAAACACAAAGGCATTCTTTTCTTTTCATGACTTATAATCTGATTTGTGGACACAAAATGCCGTTAGACAGCACGATTCTTCTCCTTTGATCACAGTAACTACAATATACCCAGTAATTGTAGTTGCCCCATTCTTAGTCCAATGTCACCTCTTTCATTAAATTATCTGAGTCCTTCAAATAGATATTCTCTTTTTCACTTGAGCTTTCTGCCCCCTTTATACATTGTCTGCCTTATTGAATTATTCAACTACATCTTTCCTTCTCCCTTAGACTGTGTGATTCCTGAACACAGAGGCCACATACTTATCTTTCTCTTTCCTGAAGTTTTTAATAATTAAAATAGCTACTATATCTCAAATAATTACTTTATTTCAGACACTGAACTAAATGCTTTGAAAATATTTAATTTACTTACCATCAACTATATGGATTACATTTTATTATTTCCCAATTTATAGAGGAGGCACCCAAGGCACAGAGAATTTAAAAACTTCTCTAGTGCTATCTAGCTGGTAAGCGGTGGAGTCAAAATTGGGATTCCAGTGGGTTGACTCCTCAGACTGCAACACGAGAGACAGTGTATTATAGTCCCTAGAATAATAGTTTTTGAGTCAGACGCACCCAATTCCAAGTCTTAGTTCTATTGCCTACAGCTTCAGAGCTTTGGGGAAGTTCTTCTTCAAACTTTTTTATTATTATTTAAAGTAGCAAAAGTGATTTTGTGTAATTCTGAAGTTTATTATGTGAATCATATGAATTAGTGTTTGCACAGCATTTGTTACCTTGTTTAATCTAAAGTTTATATCAAATATTTTAATCTATGGAAAACAAATAACAATGCAAGATAAAAATGCCAATCCACAAACCAAGTTGAGTAAATTCTGGTTGCTAATTAAGAAATTATGATAAATCTTTAGTTTTCCAGGTATCTTGTATTTTCCACTTCTTCCAAAATGGTCCAGCCTAAAATGTTCCCAACAAATAATTCTGATGCTATTTATGAGAGTTCTCAAAACATGAGGTACTTCTCTTCAATAAAAGATGCTTTAGTCTATGCCAATGTATAGATACAAATTGTCTGTGGGTGGAAGGGGACTTTAAAATAAGAAGAGACCTTCTTTCCTGCCAAGGACATGCTGCAGAAATCTAAGCTATATACATGTACACACCACAAATTAATTGACAGCAACTGATGCTGGGGCCAAAAGGGTAAAGCACAACTATAACATTCCCCATTGTGTACTTTTCAGGCCATATTCCTCTGCGCTGAGTGATGTCCACAGCCACACAGACACACACAACTACAGCCTTCTGAGGCACAAAGCCACCTCCTAATAAAGGTCTCAGATCACAGAGAGAATTTGACTCAGTCCTTGTGGCCAGGAGCCTGAGTAAGGCCCTCGCTCAGCGTGGCAGTGTTTTCAAACACACTCAACAGCCTTATGGCTATTGGTCTGATTCATAGGAATGTGGTATGGTCACCAACGATGTGTCCAACTTTTAATCCTCATGCTGGAAGTTCATCTTGAAAGGACATAATCACAGCCAGGCAGGTTGGCAACAAATCGGAACTTCAAAGCTGTGTGTTTAAAAGGAAATTATTCAGAGGTTGCAGTTTGGACTGCAGCTTGGACTGGAGTTTCTTCTGTAGCCTTTTCAATCAGGGATTTGTAGCATGTGATAGATAGAATGTTGGAAGCCATCTTGCTTCCTCATTTTACAGAGAGAAGAGAACCAATAATTAAGTAATTCAGGATTGAAATCAGATTTGAAATCAGAAGCTTCAACTCCTTACCACATCTGAACGTTTTCAAAATTATAATACTTTGTTTATGCCATTACTGCAGGAGCTTTGTAACATCATCATTAACAAATGCTAGATAATTCAAGGATTATGCTTCAATATTAAAAATGTTTTAGAGCTGTTACTCATTCTTCTAACCAATGATTTGTGTCTCTCTCCTTTTCTATACTATAAGGTCCCCAAGAGAAGGATTATCTTTTGTTTTTCATTTTATCCTCAAGAACAAAATAAATGTTTTTTTGAATGAAAAAATGAATAGACGTCAACCTGCCTGTTAAATTCCCTTTACAGAGCACTTCATGGATAATGAAACTCAGGTAGGCCTATGCTTAATTATCAGGATGATAATAGGTCCTTGCAATATAATACACAATTCCCATTCACTACATGCTTACAATCCAAGAGGATCACTATTGCAAATGGAAAGCTAACATATAAATGAAACTGTCAAGTAGAAGACCTGCTAAGTAAGTGTGGATGCTAAAAGGGAACACAGTGACCACTGCATGTGCTGCTAGAGAAGGTGGTTTCAGGATAAAGTGAACATCTAATTCCTTATCTCTTTAGGCATCTCATGGAGAGCAGCTGGAGCCAGGGTAGTCAAACGTAGAGCAAATCTCCCAACAGGTAAACAAAGAACTGTGCCAAAATTAAGTGAGCAAAGAAAGTGAGAGTATTATATACAAACTAGAGGCCTGTTGCACGAAGATTTGTGCAATAGGCCTTCCTTCCCCTGGCTGCTGACACCAGTTTTCCTTTGGCACCCTGGACCCAGGCTGCAGCAGAGCCAAGCCCTTCAGCCTTCAGGCTTGCCTTTGGCCTCAATGGAGTCAAGCCTTCAGCCTTCAGCAGAGCCTTCAGTCTTCAGTCTTCGCTCCATGCCTGCATATGCAAATTAAACCATCATTTTGTTGGGTTAATTTGCATACTCACTCCTGATTGACTGGTGGATGTCATGGAGGTATGATCAATTTGCATTTTTCTCTTTTATTAGTGTAGATTTTTGAGTACATTGGATCAACAGATAGATGGATTATGGCTAAGACTGTGCTTTTATCCAGAGCCAGGAAAAGCTTCAAAGAAAAAATGTGGTTTTAGGCCCAATCCATTAAAATGGGAGTAGCCACATGAGTTGCTCAGTTGTACATAAATATACAATTTGAGGTTCTTCATTTTAAAACCAGGGCTCAGTACACTGCTCTTACACTTGACTATATACAATACATAGTCAAAGCAATATATTATTAGTAAGGATTCTTTTTTGCCTCATGTACAGAAACCAAACTAGTGTAGGTAAAAGAGAAAAAGCATCAGCCAAGGCTAGTTATGCATATTGAACAGACACTATTGGAATCAGAGACCTTCTATCTTTCCAATGTCTGGTTTTGGCAACCGAAGATTATTGTTTCTACACATTCTCTTCTAGACATTTTGCTTTGGAAGTTGATTTTGGACAAATTCTCCATTGTTCTTGGCTGTTTCTATCTTTATTCTGAAGCACTAGATGCCTCAGCTTCACTGTGTGGTGCAAGAATTTTTGGAAATGAAAAATACATCTGGTAATATTTCAGAAATATTATTATTATAATAATTTGTGACAGATTTGGGTTACTGTTGATATTTGTAAGCCCAAATGGAACATGAATGTTTAACTGGAAATAATTAGTATTGTTCATAAAATATGGGTAATTTCAGTGACTTCAACATGGTAATAGTATTTAAGTGTATTTAAAATGCAAAATCTCTCTTTATCCTCTTCCATTGATACCAGTTGAGGTTGCATTTGTCTGTATTTGATTTTGTGCATATTAAATAATTGTCAACTTACAGAGTTTCTAGATAATGGGTAATATCAACAATTCCTTAGTAGATCTGTAAAAGCTTAAAGCAGTGGTTCTCAACCTTTCTAATGCCATGACCCTTTAAAACAGTTCCTCATGTTGTGGTAACCCCCAAACATAAAATTATTTTTGTTGCTACTTCATAACTGTCATTTTGCTACTGTTATGAATCATAATGTAAATATCTGTGTTTTCTGATGGTCTTAGGCAACCCTACTAGTGGTTCCCAACCTGAGAGTCGTGAACCACAGGTTGAGAACTGCTGGCCTAAAGGAATAAGAAAACTGAATTTTGAGGAAACAACGTCTCAGAATCTTCTGGGTTGAAATGTATCTGTCAAGAATGACTTAGTTCCTTCTTTCCACTACAATGTCCTTTCTAATATGATGGGGACAAAAACCAAGATTAGTCCTAATACTCTAATGGCTCATAAGCAGAGAACCAAATAGTAGCAGGAACAGGAAGTGATTGATGGTTTCCCCAACATCCAGAAGAGCCATCATAAAGGAATATCTTCAAGCCCTGGATATTGAGTTACATGCTGTGTATCAATATGTCTTCAAACTGTAATGAGCTGTACTAAAGCTAAGCCATAATTCCTATGTATCAGTAAACACTGGGTCAAGCTAGATCTTTCCTTATTCCATGAGTAGTCAACTGAAAAACAAGTACAGAGCTCTATTTAATCTCCTGCTATTTTTGGTAACTATGAAATTGTAGTGGTGGTAGAATATGACATTTTAAAAATTGCAAGGGCTTCTTTCCCTTCCCTGTAAAAACTGGTAACTTGACTGGTAACTTGCTCTATGTTGCAGCCGGTAATTGCAGGCTTCCCTCTCTTGGCTGTGCTTGTGCTCAGTGACTTTTATTTTCAGCTGGAGTGTTGCTCAACATGTAAATCTGTTTCAGAATAAAATAAATGTTACATAAATCTTACAACTCAGAGGAACAGAAATCTCTTTACATGATTAATTCCTGGATTTAAAAAAGTTTATGGAAAATTAGTGTCCATCTTAACAGATGTAAAGCTATAGCATCTATAAAACAGGAACAGAAAGCTATGAGAAGAGAACAAATTGCCAAGTAAAGATAACCATATGGATTCAAAATTGATAGTTTAAAGTGAAGATGGAGCTGAATGGGATGAGAAAAGGTTATGTAGCAATTAAAAATACAAAATAAATTAAAATCAATATTAGAAATAGAGCAGAACCCAATATGAAATCAATAATGGGAACAGTAATATGAAAGCAAATTTAATAATAATGCAGAGGCAAAAGTTAAAGAGTTTAAATATTATGAAAGAGTGTTTATAGAGGAAAATGAAGAGAGAAACTTTAAAATGTAACTATCTCATGAAGAGTAATTAGTTGGAACAGAAGTAATATTAAAAGATAGCACTGGAAAAAACTTTTAAGCATACAGATTAAAAGGACTCACTATGTTTGAGAAAAAATAGAGAAAATTCAAAATCATGAAATATGTTTCATTATAAATAAATATATAAGCATTCAGATGTAATTTTATCCAATATAATAAAGAAGTAATATTCAAACTGATCCTCACACCCTCACACAAGATGGCCACCCCATGTGGTCAAAGATGGCCATCACAAGATGGTCAACAGGGAAGGGCAGCAAGGGAGACAGTTGGAGGTGACCAGGCCAGCAGGGGAGGGAAGTTAGGGTAACCAGGCTGACAAGGGAGGGCATTTAGGGGTGACTGGGCTGGCAGGGAAGGGCAGTTGGGGGTCAATAGGGCCAGCAAGGGAGCAAGCAGTTAGACGTGGATCAGGATGGCAGGGAGTGTTTAGGGGATGATCAGGCTGGCATACAGAAGCAATTAGGGGTGATCGGGCAGGCAGACAGGTGAGCAGTTGGGAGCCAACAGTCCTGGATTGTGAGAGGAGTCAGGCATCTCCTGAGGGTTCCCAGATTGGAGAGGCTGCAGGCTGGGCTGAGGGACCCACCTCCCACCCCCCGCCCACCGCAGTGCATGAATTTTGTGCACTGGGCTTCTAGTAAAGATATAAAAGACTATGAATCAGCAAAATATAATGCAGAAAATAAAAGAGCAATATATACAGAGTGCTGAGAGAAGAACTTTTTAATCATGGATTTTAAATCTAAATTAGGTTGGTAATAAAGATGCATAACCATATTCTCAGGTATATAAAGTCTTGGAAAATGTCCCCTTTTGAATCAGATAATGATTGTTGCTTAATAAATCACCCTAAAATTTAGCACCTTTAAGCCTCAAACATGTATTATTAACTTTACAGCTCAGTTGGGCAGTCCTCAGAGCTGGGTTTGTCTTCCCGGATCTTTGTTGGGCTTGCTCATGCCTTTGCAGTCAGATAATTTGTTGGCTGAGGGCTAGAATGGTCTCCCACTCAGGTCTGATGGGTGGCTGGCTATCAGGTGAGATGCCAGTGGAGAGACAGCACATATATTTCATTATTCAGCAGGCTACTTCCGGTTTATTGACCTGGTGGTTTCAGGTTTCCAAGATTGGAAACACACAAGACTTTCTGAGGCCTTGGCTCTGACTGACATATCATTTCCACCATATTGATCTGATCAGAGCAAGTTCCAAGGCAACAAGAGTCAGGAATAGAATACCTCTTAATGAGCGGACCCACAAAAGCATATTACAGAAGACATGGATACAGGGAGCGGGTGAAAACTTAAGGACATTTTCTTGAGGATGTTCCCCTCCTCCCACTCCTCCTCCTCCTCCTCCTCCTCCTCCTCCTGCTCCTCTTTTTCCTCCTCCTCTTTCCCCCTCCTCCTCCTCTCCCTTCTTCTTCCCCTTCTTCTTGTTTTTGTTCTTCTCCTCATTCTCCTCTTCTTCCTCTTCTTAAAGAATGCCCTTCAACATTTCATGTAATATTGAACTGGTGGTGATGAACTCCTTTAGCTTTTGTATTGCTTTTGGAAACATAACTTACATGGATCACTATGGATAGTTAGCAGAAGAGAAATAAGACTCATTCAAGACGATGGTGCATTCAGGCTAACAGAGCACAAGTTAATGTTAGATCCTCATCTTCTGCCATGCTCTTATGGCTTCAACCATTTCAGACACATTTCTAGAGCATTTATATCTTTATGTGCTTCCAGAAAACTCTTATTCCTCTAACCTTTCACCTCTGTACTAGTGAAAAATGGCAGCAGCCACAAAAACCGGGCAGCAGATATAATAGGTGCCAAAGCTCCCCTCCAGGATGCACTGACACTACAGAGTGCTGCAAGGGGAGAGCACAGAGCTGGTGCCCCTGAGAAAATAAAGGAAAAGGAGGAAAAAACCCAGGCCAGGCCTTGGAAATAAGGTGAAATTATTTTTTAAATAATATTTTTATTATTTTTCAATTAGAGTTGAGGTAGTCTAGTTTCAGGTACACAACCCAGTGATTGGACATTTATATAACTTACAGTGATTATCCCCATAAATGTAGAACTGTCTGACACCATACAAAATTATGATAACATTATTGATAATATTCCCTATGCTGTATTTTACATCCCCATGACTATTCTGTACCTTCTAGTCTGTATTTCTTTTTTAAAAATTCTATTGTTGAAACTATTACATTTGTTCCCTTTATCCCACATTGTCCTCTCCCAGCTAGTGCTCTTACATGTAAGATGAGAATGATAGTACTTGCTCCATAGAGTTGTTTTGAGGATTAAATGAATATATTACAAAATCAATATTCTGTATTATTAGATTAATGTATATTAAATGAATATATGTATTCATTTAATATGTATATATATATTCATTTAATACATTATATTATGATATACAGCATATTCCTAATAATATGCCTGGAAAACAGTGAGTTCTGTATAAATATTAGTTAATAATGTGCATATTATTATTATTTATTATTATTATTTATTACTAGAGGCCCAGTGCATGAAAATTCATGCACTGGAGGGGGGGTCCCTCAGCCTGGCCTGCCCCCTCTCACAGTACTGGAGCCCTCAGGGGTGGGAGGTGGCCCAGAGATCAGGGGAAGGCAATGCCTCATCACACCTCTGCTGTTGACCCTGCCGGTAGCATGAATTTCAGCTGGCCCTGGTTACCTGAGCCTCAGATGGCCCTGGGTGTCTGGGCAGCCATCATCTGAGGCTTGCCTGCACCTCAGGCCAACCCTGGGTGGCTGGAGAGCTGATGGGGACTGGGGGACTCCAGAGGCAGGTACACCTACCAACCCGGTGGGGCTGAGGGGACTGGGCACCCCCATCTTATGGCTGTGGGCACTGCCATCTTTGAGGGCAGGGAAGTCAATTAGCATATTCCCTCATTATTAGCTGTGGGCACCTCCATCTTTGTGATGGCATGAGGATCAATTAGCATATCCCTTCTTTATTAGATAGGCTTTTAAGCTCCCCTGGGGCAGGCATAGGAGCTATGGAGATCGAGTTCTTGAGGGTCCCATAATCTAGTGTGGGAAAACAGAGACTTTCTGTTCCATGTAAAGAATGCTATCACATGAGCATTCTGTGTGAGCCAAGTTGTTCTGGAAGTGTCATTTGAACTGCGTCCTGTGGTGTGTGCACACACTGATCAGAGAGCACAGCAAACAGTTCATTGCTGCAAGGAACCACATAGAATGAACTTGGGACAGATTTTTCAGCGTCCCTTAAAGACAAGGAGAGGAATTCCTGCTTGATGTGGCAGATGGTAAAGTCCCAAGCAGGGAACTAGGAGGACAAAAATTATTTTGTAGGATGTTTTGTCTGATAATAGTGTGCAATATGTATCCGGTGAAGAAAAATGAGGGTTAGGGGACCAGGCAGGGCATTTCATGGCAACTCCAGAGGCAAGCGCTAAAGAGAAAGGAGGCAAAGGATTGCTTTGCAGAAGAAGCAACCACTGGGCCAGTAACAGATTCATTTAATTTGGAGAAGAGAGAATAAACTAGCTGCAAAACTGCTAGGAAACCATAAAAAGGGAATATTTTATTCAGGGAACTGGGAATAGTTGGGAAGGGAAGTTGAGGAAAGGGTAGAGACAGACCATATAGAGTGAAAGGAGGGAGATGTCATTTTTGAAAATGAAGAGAAGTTTCCATTACTCAGGAGCAGGAAGTCTGGGAAGGCAGAAGTAATAGACTGCGTTTTAAAGACCATACTGCTATGGTGGGACATTATATAGGAACGTCATTGAAAAAGAAACTCCCTCAAAACATAAACTTAGATATAACTAAGAAAGGACATGCTTTATCTCTATCAGATGATGGCCACCTGAATCTGCTCAGCTGAAGTTTATCCTGTGGAGCTGCTCACACATCCCAGGTGAGACTCAGGGGGTCTGGGTAGGGAGGGGTGGATTTATAAGGGACCCAGGCTTTTGAAGGAGGACAGGAGGCCAAGAGGCCGACAGTTCCCAGCACAAGTCAGAGGTTACCACTGGGAGTGAAACCGCCTTCTAGCCAAGTGACCTCCAGGCACCCTCAACCCTGCATTTGTAAGTTTCACTGCCTTTGCCAACCTCTCTCCCCCATCTTCCTATCGGTCCAACAGGACCCTGTTTGGCATTGTTCTGCGCACAGAGGAGGCAACGCTGAGAAAATGAGGCACACAAAGAGGGAAGATGAACAATTAGGTGGTATCTGCCTAACAAAGCTTCTAGAGCAGTCTTTCCTAAATGAGTAAGTTCATGCTGCTGGAGGACTACCTTATGGGCTAACTATTCTAGAACGTAGACCCTATGATCTTAGAGTATCCACTAACCTTCTTTTGTTCTTTTGCCCTTTCTTGCTGAGCCCATTCCTCCTCCTGTGGAGTGTACTTTAGAGATTCAGGTAATTCGGAGGCCAACATGATCCATGCTGGCACTGATTGTTCTTTGGCAACCTGCTTTGCTGCGGCATCAGCACGCTGGTTTCCTTCTGACACTGAGTCTTTCCCTTTCTGGGGACCTTTGCAATAAATGACAGCTATTTCTTTAAGCTCCCAAATTGCTTCTAGTAACTTTAAAATCTCATTTTGATTTTTGCTCCATTTTCCTCCTGCCGTCAGAAGCCCCCTTTCCTTGTATTTAGCCCCATGAATATGCAGGGTGGTGAAAACATAGTGTGACTCAGTGTAAATGTTGGCACACTTATCCTTACTGAGTTCTAAGGCTCTGGTGAGGGCCCAAAGTTCTGCCCTCTGCGCCAACCATCCTTCAGGCAGGGCCTGTGCTTCAGTTGTCTCAAAGTTTGATACCACTGCATACCCGGCTTGTCTTTTTCCTTCATCTGAGCAGCTACTGCCATCTGTGAACAATACTAAGTCCAGATTCTTTAGAGGCTTATCTGTTAGATCTGGCCAGCTAGAGTAAACCTCCTCTAGGACTTCCAGGCAATTATGCTCAGGGACCCCCTCAGCAATGGGTAGAAAGGTGGTAGGATTAAGAGTTCTCACTACTTCTAATCATACCCATGGGTTCTCACTTAACAGTCCTTGGTATTGAGTCATCTGAGCATAAGTTAGCCAGTGCTGCCCCCTAGCTTCCATTAGGGTAATAACAGAATGAGGTAAGGGTAGAGACAGACCATATAGATAAAAAAAAAAAAACATTTAAGTTTTGTCCCAGGGTAAGCTTATCTGCTTCTTTGACAAATAATGCCATGGCTGCAAGGGTCCTGAGACATGGGGGCCACCCAGAGGAAACTGGGTCAATCTGCTTGGAGAGATAGGCCAAGGTCCAAACTCCTGCGTTAGAACTCCTAGGGCTACCGCGCTGTTCTCATGGAGGAAGAGATTAAAGTCCCCTAGTGCTGGGGCCTCAGTGAGCTTTGCCTTTATGCTGACGAAGGCTTTCTCCTGCTTGGGGGCCCCATACAATGGGCGCCTTCTCTTCCCCTTTTAAAGCTTCATAGAAAGGCTTGGCCAGTTCTGAAAACCCTGGGACCCAGATTCGACAGAACCCTGCTGCTCCCAGGAATTCCCGAATCTGCCGCTGGGTGCTAGCCCTGGAATGGCACATCCTGCCTTCTTTCTTCCAGTCTCTAGCCTTCGTTTCCCTTGGGTGATTCAGAAGCCTAGACACTTGACTTCCTTCTGACAAATCTGTGCCTTTTTCTTGGACACTCTGTAACCTGTTTCAGTTAACAGTCTCAGGAGGGCTCGTGTCCCCTCCCAGCACTGAGCTCCTGTGGAGCTGGCTAGTAGGAGGTCGTCTACATACTGGAGTAGAACACACCCCGAGTCCTGTCCTGGGAGCTTAGATAAATCAGATGCTAGTGCTCCACTAAAGAGAGTAGGGGAGTTTTTGAATCTTGGTGGAAGTCTGGTGCAGGTGAGCTGCTCCTTGGCTCCATTAGTTGGGTTTTCCCACTCAAAAGCTAGAAGGGGCTGGCTGATAGGGCTCATTGGAGGCAGAAAAAGGAATCTTTCAGATTTAGGCATGTAAACCTTTCCGCTTCTGATGGAATGAGTCCTAGAAGTGTGTAGGGGTTTGGCAGCGCCGCGTGCAAGGTTATCACAGCCTCATTAACAGCCCATACATCCTGTACTGGCGGTAGTCATTAGTCCCAGGCTTTTTGACAGGCAAGAGGGGAGTATCCCATGATGACTGGTATCTTTAAGGAGTCCCCACTGAAGTAGCCAGTCTAAGTGGACCTGAATTCCTAGGCGTGCCTCCCGTGGAATTGGATATTGGCGGATTTTGACAGGCTGTGCCTCAGGCTTTAAGTCAATTAGTATCCGGGGATGGTCTTGGCCAGGCCAGGGGGATTTCCTTCTGCCCAGACCAGCAGGAATTCTTCCTCTAATTCAGGCTCTAAAGGTGAGGCCCTTGACTGAGGGGCATAAAGTCTTCATTCTTCCTCCCGGGGCATGGCTAAGGACAGGATCATTGGAGAAGACTCCTCACTTAGGTGGAGCTGTGCTGAGTCATTTGAAGCAAAAGTGTTTTCTGCCTCCATTTTGGCTAAAAGGTCTCTACCCATCAGAGGTACTGGACAGTCTGGCAAGTATAGGAATTCATGAATTACTCAGTGGCCGCCAAGTTGGCATTGGCGAGGCTGGCAGAATGGTCCACAGGTCTGGTCTCCAGTAGCTTCAATAATGGTGATCTCCTTTCCTGAGAGAGGTGCTATTTTTTGTGTGACTACTGAGTGCTCTGCTCCTGTATCAGCCATAAAGTCCACAGTCTGGCCCCCAATTTTCATTCTGACCATGGACTCGTGAAGGCCCAGCTGAAAAAGAGCCCGGTCTGTCCTAGTTAGAGTCAGCTGCTGCCAGCCCAATAAGGTCTGCTGCAGGTGGTTCTGATTGATAGCGACTGGGTGGGAAAGGAGACCCTATTTTCTTGCTCTGCTGTTTGGGACATTCATTTTTCCAGTGCCCTGTTTCCTTACAATAGGCACACTGGTCCCATCTCAGGCTTGCTTTTCTGATATGTTTTCTTGCTTCTCTTTTTGGGCTGTCTGGGGGCCCAAACCTCTGAAAGCCACTGCTATCACATTCCTCCATTTTTGCTGCCCTGTCTCGGTTGCTGAAAACCTTGTTGACTATCTCTAGTACTTCACTAGCATTTTTTCCTGCAAACCGTTCCAGCTTCTGTAATTTTCTCCTGATATGAAAACCAGCATTTACCATGGTTTGAGTGTCCGGAGCCTCAGGGTTAAAGGGAGTGTAGATCTGGTATGCTTCATACAGTGTCTCATAGAAAGCTGCTGGACTTTCCTCAGGCTTCTGGAAAACCTGAGATTTTAGCCATATCGGTGGGCCTCTTGGCTCCAGCCATGACCCCCTGGAGGAAAGCCAACCAATATCTTTCTAGCCTGGTCTTTCCATCTTCTGAGTTCAGGGACCAATTAGGTTCCTCATCTGGGAGGGCCTCCCTTGACCATCTGTCTGTGTCTAATGTCCCTGCCGGGGCCTGGGTCTGGAGCCACTTCTGAGCCTCTGTCATTACTCTCATGTGCTCCTCAGTGTTAAAGAATTCAACAAGGAGCTGCTTGCAGTCCACCCAGATGGGCTTCTGGGTCTGGAAGATCATTTCTAGGAGATATACCATGGCCTGAGGTTTTTCAGAATAAGCGGGGTGTGTTGCTTCCAATTCAGAATGTCACTTGTAAAGGACTGATAATAATAGACGGAGTCTTCCTTCCTGTAAGGTCCCGTCTTCACCAAGATTTGGGCACCCTGAATTTCCCTGAGAGGCATCCTGGTTGAGGGGAAATGGAGGGAGGCGGTGTTTCCAGACTTTCCAGATCTTTCAGGCTAGCAGGGAGGGCACTTGGTGCTGCCTGTGGCTCATATGGAGGTGGTAAAACTGGTGGGACTTCTTTAGGGTGGGGAGAAGGGGGGGTCCTGTAGAATAGGGGGTTGAACTTCTTTCTGAGGAACCTGCTTTTCCTCTCCTGCCTGCCTCTCCTTAGCCTGCTCCTGCCCTACCTGCTTCTCCTTAGCCTGCACCTGCCCTGCTTGCCTCTTCACTCCTGCTACTAAAACCTTACTGTGTCCCTTCTTATACATGCAGAACTGGACCCAAGGCGGTAATTTGAGCAATTTCTAACCAGCTGTCTGTGTAGGGAAACTAATCTGGGTATCCAGGGTCTCCTATGACTACATTCCAGATTGCCCTGACCAATCCTTCACCTAAGGAGCCTTCTGAGGGCCAGTCAACCTCAAAGGCTGGCCATTCCACTTCACAGAACTTCCTCAGTGTTTCAGAATTCATTTTAATTCCATAATCCCCATCAAGTCCCTTTTTAAAAAATTTCAACATGCAGTAGGTTTACTGTCCTGACCCTAGATGATTGGTAGCACGAGACAGACAAGGGAGGGGGTGACCTGTTTTCACAGATCCTCACTCAGATGCCCGCCTGGCCATGTCCCTTGGGAGCTTAGATTTGTCTTAGCTAAGGTGCACCCGTATAAACCTCGGGCCTGGCCACCTCCCCACATGGGAGTGAGTCACCATTATGCCATATGACAAATCGCGGAACCGCAGGTTGGTGCCTACTCGGACTCTGTAACCAAAGTCATGGAGCCACACAAAGAAGAGGAGAGGGCAGGCCCTCTCCCTCCACACCCATATACTTTCACCAGACATTCACTCAGAGTTTAAACAACAACCCACCCAATTTCTGATTCCTGATTAATTTGCCTGAGGAAGCCATATGGCTTCCTGGGAGGTAATCAAGCTCCCGCTTCCACTCACTTGGAGTGGGCTGGACTGACTAGGCCCCTACCTTACTGATTCTGTCAACAGGTCCAGAAATGTTCCTCAGCTCTCTCCAGATGCCTATCATCTCCTGGGCTGAGATCTGGGAATGCCCAGAGTCCCCTAGTTCAATTCTGCTAATTCAGCAGAGTGGTGCCTCCCAGAGGCCTGTCCAATGCCCCTGGGCCCCAAACCCACTCATCAGAGGCTAAAAAGCAAAGCATGGGTTGGTTTTCCCAGAATCTCAGGGAACCAATAATGTTACAGAGAACCAGAATAACCAAACAATGCTTGGAGAGTTTGGAGTCATACTTTATTCACTGGTGGGCTTAGAGAAAATGAATTCAAATATTAAGCAAGGCTACAAGCAGAACTTGCCTTTTTATTAAAGAGCCAGCCCTATGTGCACTTAGTGGTTATCTCATTGCTGGCCTTGGAAACAATACAGTTCTATCCAATAAAAATGCACCTGGTATGGCATTGAGAGTATGGGCATATCTAATCTCTGGGCTACAAGGTCAGACAGCTAAGTTTATCTTCCTTATTAATTAAGCAGGATAGAAAGCTAAGTTAGTTTTTTAGACTATTAACTAGAAATGATCAGCAATAAGCAGTGCATGTGATCACATTATTAACAGGATTTGGGTTGATTATCAACAACTGTTCAGCTCATGAGTGGGCAGCACAGCCCAGATCCACTATAACTCTCTGGTTAGCTGCTGTCTTGGGCTATTAGGGCTTCTGATATAAACACAACCACACATGACAGCTAACCACACTAAATATCCTGAAAACTCAGAAGAAAATTGAGCTGACTAGTTTGATCACACAGGAAAAGCTAAATCTCACTGGGAAATACATTTAATCAATTTCTCATTTATTCCTACAAATTAACATATGAATCAACAAAGACATTGAAATGGACATGGTTTGTTTGCCGAGGGTCAGGATTATGGTATACATCCAGATCTTTTCATTTGTTGTTGGAGTAAAATGTATTCTTCTGTTCTTATTAACTTTTGATAAATACCCTTTGGTATGAAATGTTTATTCATTAGAAGTGCAATGATGCGACTGTTTTCTGTTGGAAATTTCAATTATTTTAATTGCTTGATATTACAAATGGTGATGTTATCAATGTAGTCCATAGAGCCTTGCTAGGAATGGAATTGCTATGTCAAATCAAGTTAATATTTTCTTTAGCATCTTGTATATTCTCAGATTGTTTTTTGAAATGGTTATATTGTAGCACCTGAAAGTGCTCAGATTACCACACCTCAGTAGCACAGTTGCACTATCAAAGCATGAAGCTTCATTAAAAATGTCCACACCTGCCTAAATGTGGTGAAAGTGTGTGTGTCTGTATGCCTGTTATTTATTCAGGGAAGTGGGACTTGCTTCTGTCCTCTTTTTTTAAGCTCTTCTTTGCGTTCCTTCTTCATCACATAGACATCTCATTCTCTCTCATTAAGAAGGATGGGGCTGTTTGGTGGTGTCACAATGTGTTTTCTCATTTGAAAGTGAGGATGGTACACAGCGATCACTACCTAGTAGAAATAGGGATGAACCATTTGCAGGCAGCACATGCCACATGACAAACAATGGCCTGGGTTCTCTGCTCTGCTGAGCTCTAGACCCGTGTGCACTGTTTCCTCTTCTGGGCTCATTCTTCCCCTTCCCTTGGTGAACTGGAGACTGAAAGGGAGACCTTCCTGTGACTAAGTCTCCATGGCATGCTGTGGAGACTTAGTCACAGGACTAAGTCTTGTGACTATCCATTTGGACGTGGCCACACAGTCCCAAATAGGGAAAATATTGGCACAAGTGATACACAGATGCTGGAATTACAGCTGGTTTCAGGGGATGCTGAAGGGGGCCCAGTCACCCTGACAGACGCCAGCTTTTCTGTCTGTATCTGTGCCATGTGTCCTTTGTATATCCCTTCTCTCTAACTCCTCCCCCTTGTTGTGGCAGGTGGCTTGCCACATCCCACCTTAATCTTTACCCATCTAGTGGGCGAGTTTTCTCTGCTGAAAGCTCAAATCAAAGTTTGGGAATTGTATCTTATTCGTTCCAATTTGCTTTCCTTAGATAAAGAACCCAATCTAGAACCTATCCCTAAATGGCGAGGAGCAAAATTAGCCAATTGGCTTGGTTTTAGGTCACACGTGCTCCCCTGGGATTGACTCTGAGGTATAATAGGTGCCTGACAAAGTCAGGGCTCTTACAGATTGGCCTGCCTGGCAACCACATCTTACTCCTATAGTCTGCATTTGCAACATAATTTTTCTCCCAAGGAACCACAACCCCATGACCTTAGGAACATGCCTGCCTTGCTCCTCAATGCCATCTGCAAGCATTAAGTGTTGTTGAATGCACGAGTAGAACCTCTTCATTAATGTCTCTCCATTGCATCTCCTGCTGTGTTGGTGACTATAACACTGTGATATAATGCCATTTTCAAATCATCTTTATAAATTATCCTATCTAATAAAAGAGTAATATGCAAATTGACCATCATTCCAACACACAAGATGGCTGCCCCCATGTGGACACAAGATGGCTGCTACAAGATGGCCAGCAGGGGAGGGCAGTTAGGGGTGACCAGGCCAGCAGAAGAGGGGAGTTGAGAGGGAGCAAGCCTGCAAGGGAGGGCAGTTGAGGGTGATCAAACCTGCAGGGGAGGGCAGTTAGGGGTGACCAGGCTAGCAGAGGAGGGAACTTGGGGGTGACCAGGCCTGCAGGGGAGGGCAGTTAGAGGCAATCAGGCTAGCAGGGGAGCAATTAGGCATCAATCAGGCTGGCAGGGGAGTGGTTAGGGGATGATCAGGCTGGCAGGCAGAAGTGGTTAGGGGCAATCAGGAAGGCAGGCAGGTGAGCAGTTGGGAGCCAGCAGTCCTGGATTGTGAGAGGGCAGTTGGATACCCCTCGAGGGGTCCTAGATTGAAGAATGTGCAGGCTGAGCTGAGGGACACCCCCCCATGCACAAATTTTGTGCATTGGGCCTCTAGTTAAAATGTATAAAGGTCTTAACGTCTAATAGAGGACGTTTATTTTCCATGTAAAAATTGGTAACTTGACTGGCAACTTGGTCTATGTTCAGACTGTAAATGCAGGCTTCCCTCCCTTGTCAGTGTTTTTCCTCAGGCCCATCCCCAGCAACTTTCACCACCTGGGCTCTAGGCATGAACAACATTGAATCGTAGTCATTCAGCACTAGACAGCCTCCTTCCGCCTTCTTGCTGCTGGGATGCTGCTCCAAGCGGGGAATGAGCCTCCCAATGTGCAATGTTCTCAGACAAAGCCAACGTTCAATTCCCTAGAGCCTAGCTTGCAAATATGGGATGTTAATTCACAGCCAATGAAAAGAAGCAACCTTTCTAATACAAAAGGAAATAGGCAGCGTCACTGACAAAGGGTGAGTTGATATGAGAAGTTAAAATGACACTATTGAAAAGGGCCATAAAGCACCAATGATAGGAACAGAAGGGGCCATAATTTAGGCAAAATGTGTATGTTTTCTCTAGGATTTGGAGCCTGATATAATCTGACCAATTTCTTTATCTGTGTGGGCCACACTATTGATCACTTTGATGTCTTCCCTGCAGGCATATAATGTGGAGAGGGAGCTGTGTTTCTTTGCATGAGCCAGGGCCCTAGTTAAAACTCCTGGTCCTGCTGCATGTGGGCATCATGTCTCAGGGGTTTCCCAGCTCTTCACCCTCACCCATCCATGGCCTGGCCAATATAGCTGGCATATAAACATAGGGATTGCCTCTCTCCATTCCAAACATTAAATTGGGATAAAATGGTGGGCACATTTTTCAGAAACCTGCAGGGGGAGAGATTTCCCTTGGACTTGGAAGGGGAGTGTGGTCTATGCAATGCAGAGAACAACAGGCAGGGGCACACTGCTTGGGTGTAGTGTGTGGGAGTCAGGACCACAGCCACAGGGAGGTGTGGCTATGCCCACTGTTTTGGCTCTGAGATAGCTGAGTCTGAAGGGGTCATCCCGGCTGGGACAGTACTTTCTTCTGCTGGAACCAGAGTGAACCTCCCAGCTTTGTGTCACTACTCAGCAACACAGCTACTCTGGCGCAACACAATATGTGTGTTAGTGAGTGCATGAGTATGTGTATGAGTGTGTATATATGTGTGTGTGTGAGTGTGTTTATGAGTATGTGTATGTTTGTGTATGTGTGTGAGTGTGTATGTGTGTGTGTTTGCATGTGTGTATGTATGTGTGAGTGTGTGTATATATGTGTGTGAGTGTGTTTATGAGTATGTGTATGTGTGTGAGAGTGTGTGTGTATGTGTGAGTGTATGTGAGTGTGTTCTCCCTGATGATGGAGACTGAATCTCCCCCTACAGTATCACTTTGGTGCAGTTGAGAGCTCAGAGTTGCAGTGAAGCTGTTTGTGCTCATGAACTCTGTTGGATTAATGCTTTTGTTTTCATTAGTAAAACACAAACAGCTCAGTTATAACATGTTTATGGTAGAAAACCTGAAACTTACAGGCAAGAAAAAAAGAATAAAATAAAAAGTACCTTCTATTCACTACTCAGAGGTAATCGCTGCCTACATTTTGGTGCAGATCCCTTCTCTCTATCCTCTCCTTCCCTCTCTCTCTACTTTCTCTGCCCCTCTCTCTCCCCCTCTTTCTCTCTCTTTCCCAAGGGTAGGATGATAAATGACACCTGTTTTTTTAAGCCCGACTTTTTTTACACGTATGCACACATACTTGCATATACACAGATCATTTTTTGTGAAAATGTTTTTAAGTCTTTAAATATTCTTCCCTACTATTATTTTTAGTGACTGTAAAATGTTCCACAATTTATTTAACAAAACCTTTACTACTAAACATCGTTATTCTTTCAGTTATTTTGGTGTTCCAAACATCCCTCTGATATGAAATGTGTAAATCTCTGAGGGCTGAAATTAATTTTTAAGATCATTTCACAAGCTTTAGACTTTAATGGCCTGTTGCGTCTTTAGTAATATCCGGTGGTTTGCAGACCTCACCTGGAGAATAAGTTCCTTTGAATGTCCAGAAAGGGAACATTACCAGATCAAAGGGACCCAGCAAGAGAAGGCTTTTCTTTGCCCTCCAGAGGGCCTCCGACCTGTGATTCCAGAATCCTGGGCTCAGTGCCTCTTTTGAGTGTTATGCTGCAGCACAAGCTCCCTACACTAGGTGGCGATGTTTCGCCACATAAAAGCCTGCTCTGCCAAGTGCACAGGATCTGCTTCCTAACATTATATGGATCCACTAAAACAAAAGAGAGACAACAATGGGGAAGCGGTCATATAACTTTTGTCTATAATGTATATTCAAGGCCAAGACTCCACAAGTTCTATCTTGGCATGAGCTCTTTGTGACACCCCTTTGAGGAAAGGGGTAAATATTGACAAGGGTGCAGTGAGGTTGCGAATCCTGCTGCTTGGAAAGGTAAAGATATACTCTCACTTCCTAAGTTGTTGTTTTAACTCTTACCTAACATATTTAGTCTCTGTTTTCAGGGCAGCTTGGCAGTGGGCCAGCTCATATTTCCTCCTTATGCCAAACAACGACTCTCCAGTGGATCCATTCCCTCTCTCTCCTCCATCTCCCCCCCCCCTCTCTCTCTGTGCAGGAATAGGAATGAGAATCTTCACATCTCTGAGGACAGGATTGGTGGTGGGCCTAGTAAATCACTCACCTGCGGCCAGTCTCTTTTCTTATAAACTGAGCAGAATTTGAATTCAAACGTTTCTGGAAGGATGGCCACCCTCTGAGAGAACCTGAGGCTTCTGTACAGTCACTGAAGACATGCTTTGGGTGAGAGAGAGGGTATGAATTCTGTCATTTTATGGGGACAATCACTTTGGGAAACTGAACCAGTCCCTGCTTCACCAGGTAAACTCCTATGCCTCTTTCAAGACTCCACTCAACTCAAATATCTGATCCTCTCTGCACAGCTTCTCTTGGTGTCTCTAGGCCCAGAGATACTAGCTACCTCATTTGTGTTCCCCAACACATCAATGTATTCTTCTTCAAAAATACTGAGTGCTACATTTGGGGTTCACAACAAACAAGACATGCGGTTTCTGGTTTTCAGAGCTCAGAAGCAAATGAAGTGCCATTTAATTATTAACAATATGTTCACAAGTATCATAAAGGACAAGTGCATTTCTTATAAGAATTACTCATATATTCTTACAGAATTTAAAACAATTGAGTTGGGAAGCCAAGGAAGACTAAGAGTTAATTTGGTGAAGGGAGCCGGGTGAGGGGTCAGGCAGGGAAGAAGGCAGTGCACAGAACACACAGATGGGAAAGACAGAATATACACGAGGACTGAGAGTGGGTCTGGTGGAGACTGGCATGAGATGAGGCAGGAGAAGATCTCCCATAGGCTATAAGCCATCCCATGGACTTTGAATATTTCTAAGAGCATTTGAAAGACTATGTGAAGGTTTAAAGCAAAAAATCATAAGCAAATAATGGGATGAAATTTTGATTTAGAGAAGATCACTGGAAGATATGTCAAGCCTGACTCAGTGTATGGATTCTGGGAGACTAGCTGGGAAGCTGTGCAATCTTCTAGACCAGTGGTTCTCAACCTTTCTAATGCCGTGACCCTTTAATATAGTTACTCATGTTGTGGTGATCCCCAACCATAAAATTATTTTTGTTGCTACTTCATAACTGTAATTTTGCTCCTGTTATGAATCATAATGTAAATATCTGTGTCTTCCGACAGTCTTAGGCAACCCTGCTAGTGGTTCCCTTATATAGACCTAAGTTCAGGAGAGCAGAGGGTAGGACAGTGATCCTCAAAATATGATCTCTAGAGTAGTAGTAACAGCACTTTCTAAGTTGTTGTTTTAACTCTTACCTAACACATTTAGCATCTGGGAATGTAGAAATGCAAATTTTTGGACTCCATTCTAGACCTAGTGAATCAGAAATTCTGGGAGTGGGGCCCAGAAATCTATGTTTTAACAAGCTCCCTAGGTGATTCTGATTCATGCTAAAGTTTGAAAACTACTAGAATATATTTATAAGTTTTGTATAGGAGAATGAGTGAGCAAAGGATTCCAAGGAATGATTAGAGTCGTAGCATGAAAACTGGGAAGGTTGGAGTCATAGACGCCAAACAAGGGAGATATCTACTATGTAGATGCTTCTCAGAAGTCAACTAAAGTGAGGACTGAATTGAATCTGTCGGCTTAACAATAATGTTATTGGTGATGATAACTAGAGCAATTATGAAGGAATGGTGGTTCAAGTAAAGTAGCCTGATGAATGTGAATTAAAGAATGAATGGAAGATGCAGGGGGTAAAGGCATATTATTCTTTGCTAAGCTTGCCTTAGAACAGGAAATGAAAATAGCAGTAGTTGATAAGGAATGTGAGGTTGAGTGTCTAACAAATTGAATGTATATTTAGAATACATATAGAAAGGTATACATATCACAATTGTATGGCTCAACTCTAACAAGTTGCTGACTGAGCTTAATTGTTTGTTAATCATTTTTAATATTAGGAATTTTTTTGAGATATAATCTATATACATAAAACCCTAATATGCAAATAGACTGAATGGCAGAACAATCAACCAGTCGCTATGACGTGTGCTGACTGTGTGCTGACCACCAGGGGCATGTGTGGAACATGGTGGGCATTGGCTGTGGCAGGGTGCTGGAGCAGATGAGCAGGGGCACCAGACCAAGGCAGGGCACCGGTTGCTGTCATCAGGACCAGCCTCTGATGATTACTGAAAATTCTTTGCTCCTGTGCACCCTGGTCCCATTTGGCACTCGCATCTACTGCTGACATGGGCCTCGCTGCTGGCACCCTGTGCTGACCCCTATCACTTGGTGCCATCAGTGAGTGCAGGTGGTGGCTGCTGGTCCCAGTCGCCCCTCAGAACTTCTCTACCTCCCCCTGCTCCTGAGGGGTGATCAGGGCCAGCAGGCGCCTCTTTTACCTGCTCCTGGTTGTGGCGGTGGGAGCGGACTGCAGGCAGAGAGAGGACCAGGGACCATGGTGGGAGGGACCAGGTAGGGGTGCAGAGGATGGGTGGAGACCCACCCCTGTGCCCACTGCAGCCTTGCAGGCACAGTTTCTTTCAAGGTGCAGGAATTCATGCACTGGGCCCCTAGTTTATGTATAACATTACATTAATTTTAGGTGATTAAATGTTTATATATATTGTGAAATTATCACCATAATAAGTCTAGTTAACATCTGTCACCATACATCAATCACTCAATTGTCATGTCTGTTTGTTTTTTTAAATCATTTATTGATCATTTTAGAGAGAGGGAAGGAGGAAGAGGGATAGAGAGAGAAATATTGATGCAAGAGCATAATAAAACATGAGAACAAAACATTGAGTCCACAACCCAGGCATGTACTCTTGACTGGGAGTCGAACCAGCAACCTTCTGGTGTACAGAATGATGCTCTACAACTGAACCACACCATCCAGGGCTCAATTGTTTTTGATTATTAATGGAGAACAGAGGGCAATGATATCCTTTCCCTGGAGTATAGGTGCACTTTGCACTCAGCTAGACCAGCCCAAGCCTGCTCTCCACAGGAGGGTGTTCACTTGAACCCTCTCCTGAAGATATCTGTTTCCTTCAGGCAGCCTGTGAAACTCAGGCAGCTCACGGTAGTTCAATTCCAGGGATGGAGGCTAATTCATTTAAATTAACCTTGGTAATATAATTCTCCTTGCCAATGATTGGTTCAGTACATAGGTCTTAGCCAATCAAAGCAATGCTTACTGATAAAAGGGTGGTCAAGCAAATCAAGTTGATCCAGTCAGACTGAAGGAAAGGCTTTCCTTCCATGGTTCAAGTGTAGGACGGTCACTCTTTTCAACTGGATGGAACAGAAAGCATGGTCCTGTTGCTCCTCTTGATCTTCTTTCAACAATGAAGGAAGCCAACCCGAAACAAAACCCACACACAGAGGAGGGCAAAGCAGGAGAATTGCAATGAAATGGTGCGAGAGCCCTGATGCAGTTCACTCAGAGTTCTGTGACCTCTGAATTTTCTGGTGTATGCGGTGAGTATCATGGTTATTTTGGTCAGTTTGGTTTAGATTTTCTGTAGTTTATAGCTGAAAGTGTCCGGACACAGGTAGTGTATTGTTGCTCTCTCAAGTACTAGAAGAGGAAACAAAGGCTTATAAAGGTGAAGTCACTTACTTCAGGTCATGCAGCTAGCCATCAGCTTGATTTCTGAGTTCTTATCCCACATAGCACTCGCTAGCTGGTCTGTATTTAAAAGGGACCAGATTGCATAGTCAGTAACTTAATTAGGCAGAATTTAATAAGGAGGCCCTTTACAAAGGTGTGAGCAGGGCTACAGGAATCCTCCCTCCTACCCCTGCAAAAAAAAAAAAGTAAATGAAGCTCCCAGAGCTAGCAATAAACAAGAATCATTTATATTCTTATATCCAAAGAGGCAAGGTGAGGAGGTGGAGGACAATGGGTGGAAACTGTAGCTATGAGCATAGGAGAGGGTCACCCTTTAGAGCTAAGGCCTTTGGTAGAGATTGTAGCCATGAGGCGAGGCTGTGAGGTAGCTCTTTGGGAAAAGATCAGAGAGAATTATTCCTTGCATACTTGTCAAGGTGTTGTTGGGTTCTACTTTCTGGAGACATGGCTTCTCCTTCAATCAATGGATTCTGATTCTGACACCTGGCTCAGGTCTAGAAACCAATGAAGGAATTGTGACTTTGTGTTGTGGCAACTGCCTTCAAACTCCTAATTAACCATCTCATTTCTTTTAGTTTTACAGGTTGAAAAACATCTTTGTTGACTGCCCATCTAGTTCACTGTTAGGGAAGCTCTTTTTTTGTGTGTGTGTGGTGTGTTTCTTTTAAAATAATTTTTTTTTTTCCAATTGAAGTTCTTTTGTATAAACCATCTCTATAAGCCCCAGCTGGCCAGGTTCCTTTCCCTGCCACTTTTATTTTGACACTTATTACAATACTTTCATTCACCAGGCTTTTTTTGGCTAAGTGCTGACCTATGGCCTTGATTGTTTTGGAGATTTAGCATGCTCTTTGCTATCAGATGTGAGCCCATTTCTGTATCTGCTTTCATCTGCCGTTGGCCTACGTTGAGGAGGCACCACCAAACTTCTTAGTGATGCTCTTGTCCCACTCATCAGACATCCTTGTTGCTTTCATAAATGATATATCCTTTATATCTTCTATGAAACAAAGTGATCTTGGTGGGTTTTCTGGCTTTGCAAAGCACATCCATGTGGGCAGAACCACTTCTCTATGATTTTTCCATTCCTCTGTTATCTGGAACAGTGACTGTGGTATGTCTATCTCACTTAATATGGGCCATCACCTTTCTCATGCCTCCGAGGGGCAATCCTAGCCATGTGTTTGCACCATTTTCAAAGGTCCTTCTCAGAGGCTATTCCCACAGCAATAAACTTTTATTTAAATTTACTAGAGGCCCGGTGCATGAAAATTCATGCACTGGAGAGGGGGAGGGGGATTCCTCAGCAGGGCCTTCTCCCTCTCATAGTCTGGGAGCCCTCATGGGTGGAAGGCGACCCAGTGATCAGGGGAAGGTGATGCCCCAGCACACCTCTGATGCTGCCACTGCTGGCAGCACAAGCCTTGGCCAGCCTTGGTTATTTGAGCCTCGGGTGGCCCTGGGCAGCTGAGCAACCACCATCCAAGGCTTGCCTGCACCTCAGGCTGGCCCTGGGTGTCTGGGGAGCTGCTGAGACTGGGGGACTCTGGAGGCAGGTGCCTCAGTAAAGCTGAGGGGACAAGGCACCATCATCTTGTAGTTGTGGGTACTGCCATCTTTGAGGGCATGGCAGTCAATTAGCATATTCCCTCTTTATTAGATAGAATGTTTTATGCACCTTGGTCCAATCAAAACAGAGTTCTGTTTGTACTTTTCTGGCTACTTCTGCACCATGCAGTTTCTTGAGCGTATTTCTCCTTTCTTTCAGCATGTTTCCAACTGAGTTATGTTGTGATTTAACCATAGCTATTGGTGAAGTGGCCAGGCAGGAGGTTAGCGGGGGGGGGGGGGGGGGGGGAGAAGGCGGTGCGGAGGGCCAGGACATGAATGGGCACACATTCTTTTGCATGAGGGAGATCTCTGCATGGCTTTCAAGTAAAAAAAAAAGGGCCAACCCTATCCTGTGGGATTGGGCCACTTCTGCAGGCTTAGAGTTTACAAAAGTCTGGTTTTTGAGCACATCAAACTAGATGTCTTCATTCCATGTGTCAACATCCCATCCTTTCATTGGGGCCCCGACTATGGCATGGCTGATCTGTTTGGTTGGGAGTTTCATATATGAAACTTGATTGTTCTAAGTGGGTCCACAGCTTTCTGTGCCCCCCTGTTATGGAGATAAAAACCACTTTATTCACTACCAAGAAGCACCCTGTCTTTTATATTTAGCTTCAGTTTTTTGTTTTCTTTATCCAGAACATCAATGAATGGCAATAGCCAACTATTTCCACTGTTCTTATGCTATTTTTTTCCCAGTATCCCACCACATCCAACTAATTTATTCCTGAAATTTTATTCACTACCTGTAAACATTTCAACAATTGCACTGTTACTGTGTGCCAGGGACTATTGGTGCTGCTGTTGTCATCAGCGATGGGTCCTCAATTCCAGCTGGTAAACCAATGATCCAGTTTGAAATTCTCAGCTTGGCAATTGTTTCCTCACTCCTGCGGCAAAGTGTTGTCTGTTGGTTTCCCTGGGAATCCAACTGGAAAATAGAGAAAGATATACAGGAGCCTGAATAGAGAATGTTCTTGGCAATACTCTTGGGGTCAATTCTTTAGGAAGAAAAGAAAGCAGAAAGGGATTGAGGCAATACAGGCCTCAGCTGGCCCCACGGGGCCTCTGAAACCCATGTGGCCTTTGTCTGAAGTTGTCATGTTAATCAGCCTTGGGTATGAGTGGCTCCAGAGGGAAGTGTGATTTTAGGTGAAGCCGTTTTCTTCAGCCACTTCAACTCTCCAAAGAGCGACAGTTGTACTCATAGCAGTGGAGAAAATAAATCCATCACTATCTCATTTTATTGAGATATAATATAATGTTGTGTAAGTTTTAAGTGTGCAATGTGTTGATTTGATATGTACAAGTTGCAAAATGATTACCACCAAAGCATTAGCTAGCACCTCCACCATGTTACATAACTACCTTTCCCTTTTATTGATGGTGAGAATATTGAAGATCTAGTTTCTTAGCAGCTTTCAAGTATGTAATACAGTATGACTAATTAGAATTCCCATGCTGTACATTAGGTTCCCCGAACTTATTCATCTTATAACCTGCAGTGTGTGCCCTTTGACCCGTCTTCTACTCCTGAAAGAGGCTCTGGGTGGTGTGTCACAGCATGCTCCTCTTCTAACTATGCCTAACTCTCAGGGCGAACAAGCTGCAGGTGGGATGAAAAAGAATGACCTTGGCATGTGAGTAACACAGGGGCCATGATCTTTGTCTGTTTCTTGCATTACTCTCTTCCTGGTGCGGGGAACACTGCCTGGCCTATTGTATGGGCTCCAGCAAGATTTGTTGAACACATGCTTGTCACTCTTAGATTCATAGATTCTGACATGTATGCAGCATGCCTTCCCATTTCTGTAGGCAGAACTCCACCTTTTAAATAAGATATGTCTCCATTGCCATAGTCTGGTAATCAGTTTCAATTTCTTGTATGTTGATGACAGTGAATTGGTATTTACCAACTGATATTAATATTGGGGAGGAATCCCCCTGTTATTCAGATGGAAGACTCATTTTTTTTTTCTTAAAAATTATGGGGTTTGTGTTCATAATTTTTCTTAAAAATTATGGGGTTTGCTGTGTTTCTTAGAGTTAATAATGACTCACAATAGAAAAACCTAACATTTGTTTTGGCGTTAAAAAATCTGACCTCTTCAGAAATCTTTTGGGTAAGACAGCCAAAATAACAACACTGGAAAGAAAGGAAATATACAAACTGACATAGAATATCTTTCCCTGCTGGATATTGCCAAACTAATAAGGAAATGTAGTACAGTGGTACCTCGAGATACAAGTGCCCTAACATACGAGATTTTTGAGATACGAGCTGTCGAGCAAGCAATTTTTGCTTTGAAATACGAGCAACATTTGAGATAGGAGTAATTGCGTGGATGGGCCAGCTGCACACGACCTACCAGTTTACCATGACTCGAGCATCTCATAGTTTCCCACGCCTCAAGGTTATGGAAAGAATTAAACTCATATCTCGAGGTACCACTGTAGAATGTGAGAATCTTTTAGAAGCTACATTAAAAAAAATCCATTCACAAATGTCTATAATTTAATTTAAAACCACAATCATCTATCCTCTGTTTTTCTCTTTTACACTATGAATAGCTGCTACAGATAGAAATATACATATATGTAAATATGAGTTATATAAAATGTATCATTTATAATCTATGAATTTGTTTTATGACAATTTGCATTGGTTTATAGATTTAAGTTATTCTGAAATATCATCAAATAATTCACTCAACTTACACTCTTGTCCTGTAGAGTTAAATGTCTTAATGGACACCAAAATTCTTAACAATCACAGTATAACTATGAACTTCCAAATAATAATTCTAAATAATAAAAGGGTAATATGAAAATCAACCAAATGGCAGAACAACCATTAGGGGAAGACCCTTGATGCAGGAGCTGCTCTCTGGTGGTCAGTGTGCTCCCACAGAGAGAGCGATGCTCAGCTAGAAGCTGGGCTCATGGCTGGCGAGTGCACTGGTGGTGGTAGGAGCCTCTCCTGCCTCCACACTCCCTCTGTGGCAGCACTAAGGATGTCTGACTGACAGTTTAGGTATGTGAGTCAGACATCTTCTAAGGCAGTGGTTCTCAACCTTCCTAAGGCCGCGACCTTTGCATACAGTTCCTCATGTGGTGGTGACCCCCAACCATGAAATTTTGCTACTGTTATGCATCGTGATGTAAATATCTGCATTTTCCTATGGTCTTAGGCGACCCCTGTGAAAGGGTTGTTCGACCCCCAAAGGGGTCGCAACCCACAGGTTGAGAAACGCTGTTCTAAGGGCTCCTGGACTGTGAGAAGGTTCAGGCCGGGATGAGGAACCCTTCCAATGCATGAATTTTGTGCACCAGGCCTCTAGTCTACACTAATAAAAGAGAAAGATGCAAATTGACCATACCTTCATGACACCCACGAGCCAATCAAGCGTGAGTATGCAAATTAACCCAAGAAAGATGGGTTAATTTGCATGAGTATGCAAATTAACCCAACACAACAAAGATGGATTAATTTGCATATGCAGGTGCCAAGCTGCCCCAGCAGCTTCGGGCCTGTGGGCAGCATGGGAAGACAGAAAGGTGGCTCTGGCCAGAGTGAAGACAGTGCGGGCAGCCAGGAGAAGGAAGGCCCATTCTTACATGAATCTTCATGTATTAGGCCTCTAGTAGTTTTAATAATGTAAATAATATAAATAATATCAATAGCATCTGATAGTTATTAAATGCTTTTCCTAATGCCACATATCATGCTAAAGGTCTCACAGTGTCATTAGTCTACATAATGCTCACAGGCATCCTGATTCCAAAGTTCATAGTCCTAAGTTCTGCCCCATGTTCAATGGTACATGCACAATTCTTGAGGGCTGCCCCTCAGTGCTTGGGGTGCTGAGTTCACTGAGTCATCACTCATCATGGTCCTAAAAAGAGCCTCCTAAGTTCAATGCTTTTATTCTTTCACAGTTGTGAATTTATTTGAATTATTCTATGAAATTGATTATTGTTCATCAAGATTCAATCAAAGAAGAAATAGAAAAATAGTGAGGGTGGTCACAGAATTTGTTGTTCTCTGAAGAAGTCTATTCTCCTGTGCTTTTGGATAGCTGTGCATGGTGATCCTTTGGCTGATCATGGCTAGTCTGATCCCTGCCATTGTTGACCTAACAAAATCTTCTCACTTTCAAGCTCCAGTTCACACATTTCTTCTTCTGCGTGACACCTTCATTTCCCAGACCAACTGAGGCACTTGCCTATGCTCTTAGTTCTCTGTCTATATCTATTTAACCCTGATAAGAATTATTTTCTTTCTAAAATGAGATTACCCACAGAGCTCCTGTCTATTAGATCATGAGATATTTAAGAGTGTGTTCTGAATCTTTTAGTCCTTCCTTAGCCATTGGTTAAATGAGTAAATGCAAGAATAGAAAAAACTCAGCGAATACTAGGACTGAAGGGACATTTAGACAAAAATAGCCTCTTCAGGGAATGAAAATGTAGAACATGTAGCTTAATTATTAGTGCACACAAACTGGATATGCCATCAATAAACTTCCCTTCCCACCCAGCAAGGACACCTTGTGGCTTCTTGATACTTGCTTCCCTGGGTTGGAACAGAAATCTCTTTTCTCTAGTTGCTCATATGAACAAGGCACCAGACAGCTAGTCTGACTCTTAGTTATCATTGACCTCCCCAGATGGTTGACTCAATTAATGTCACTGTGAATTAATAAACGCTACCTCATGGTGGAATTTTCATTTACTGCCAACTATTAAAGGCAGCAAAAAATTTCTTCCTTGCTTTCTAGTGCCCTTTTAAATATCTTTAGTATATTCTTCCACTTTGAGGTTCTATCAGGCCTCTATCAGCTATATGCACATTCTCTTTTTTCTGGTAAACACATGCCCACTAGGACAAGGAACAACTTATGCTGATGCTTCTGGCCTTTGAATTGTGTAGATATCAAAGGAAAATCAGTATAGATCCCTTTTTTGTTTTGTTTTGTAGTCTTCACCTGAGGATATTTTTTTCTATTGATTTTTAGAGTAAATGGAAGGAAGGGAAGGAAGGTGGTGGGGAGAAGGGAGGGAGAGAAAAAGAGAGAGGAGGAGAGAAACATTGATGTGAGAAACATAAGAACCTGCAAGCCCAGATATGTGCCCTTGATCAGGAATTGAACTCTTGACCCTTTGGTCAGCAAGGGCTGATACTCTATCACTGAGCAACATTGTCCAGGCAGTATAGACCAGACCCTTTTTAATCTTTCATGTGATTAGATTACTACACTTTATACATTTTACTATAAATCAGAGGCAATAACTTGGAAATGAGAAAGAACAGGATATTGAAAAGAAGCTTTAAGAAGTGGACTCTTATGAGAAGGAAAACTCAATATCTAACGATGTTCACGATCACCAAGGTGTCCCAATTTGAACTCTGGGAGAAGGTAAGGATTTCATGGCTGTGCTAATTAATAAGATGGAGAGAAAAGTAGATCCAGTTTTTCTTATTCTTCCACTGAAATATTTTTTTCTTAGCATCTTTCCTCTGTGTTCTCAGCAGAACAATGTTAGATTTGAAATTCTGAGTCTCCCTTTGTCTTAACCTCTAACAACCACATTGTGACAGGTGGTGCCTTAGCCCTGCGTGCACATGCTGAAGGCTGTTTCTGAGTGATGGATCTAACATGGGCAGGACAGCTATATATGTGGTTAACTAGGCTTCTTTTTAGGTCAGAAAAGAAACACCAGCCTGAGATTTCCTCAGTCCTGTCACAGGTCATGAGTATTCACCAACCAAGTTCGACTGAACAATTCATTAGTGGACATTGTCAACCTCACATTATCAAACTGGGAATTCATGCTCAGTCTAAATTGAAGGATTTTTCCCTTTTTCCTGCATTATGAACATGAAGTAGGATGACCTGTCTTTGCAACACCACATTTGCTCCTCTGTAGGATAACAATGAGAACTCATTTCCAATAGCTGCCTTGGTTGGAGACATTGCTATGGCCATGAAAAATATATTGTAGTATAAAATCTCATACAAAAATGTGTCAGAATCTCAGGTGAATGTGAAAAGTAGCAGGTGACTGACAACTATTGTGTGGGTAAAGTCAATAGAATTTGGAATGAACAGTTTGTTCTTGTTTGCAATCCTGCTTCAAGCGAGCATAGCAGGGACTTACACCTCTATTATGTGTAAAAAGCAGTGTCAGGACAAGTTGTCAAGACATTAATATTGAGTCTGAAACTATGGAGATGATGTTTTTTAGGCATCACTTTTTCTTTCATGTCATGTCATTCTGATGACCAGTTTCTATGCTGCTCCCTCTGTCAGAATTCCACTGTTTCTTCCTGGGTCATTAAGATTTATCAGTCTTATAGCCTACACATTGTACCCAGGGCATAGACAATAGCTAACAAAAGGCAAGTGTAACAAGCCTAAAGGAGAATAGCCTTGTTTTAGATGTCTTTTTAAAATGTAAAATAATTATTTTAAACTTGGGATTTTATGAAGACCTTGTAAGTGATGAATTGAGATAAAAAGAGATCTTGAAATGATTAATGCTCATTTTCTTTAATAGATTTAAATATACCCACAAAACACATGATAAATAACACAGAGTTACAACTACGGTATGATCTTCACTAAGGTCTGGAGGAACCGTGGCTCAGAGAAACGACTCACACCTGGTCTCTGTGTGGCTCCTTCCTTTCGTGCCATGGCCCTCCTGTTCCAGCTCCCATTCTCTCCTGCTTTGCCTTCTGGTCTGAGAGCTCACAGGCAACAGGTCACCTGCTGGGGTCTGGGCAGCTTCCAGACTGCAGAGCTTTCAGTTTTCCTGCCTACAGCTGCGCAAAGCAGAAACTTGGCATTTAGTTTTCACCAGCTGCATTTCTCTGTCTGCATTGGGATGGATGGTAAAGCTGGGATTTCCAGGCATCCCCTCTGATTCGATAAAGTGCTTATTGTGGCTTCTGCCCATAAAGTTCACGTGCTGCAGGGTGGTTGAGCTTCAGGGGCCTCTATTGCTTTTGGAGGAGGGAAGGGGTGACTTTCAGTCAGAGTAATCTAATATGACCTCTCCCATGGTGGTAGCCTGACTCAAGCTTCTTTCTGTTTCACTCTGTCAGTCTTCCTAACGAAAATTAGCAGTTAAAGGAACCCACCTGTTACTTCGTGGGGCTTTGTTTTATAACCAGTTCCTATATCCTGTGTTTGTGATTCACAAACTTTCAAGATAGAGACCCCACAGGCAAGTGGTGGACAATCATATGGAGGTTATTCTATACTGAAGACTGTATTACATCAACAACTATTGCAGGTTCCAGCTCCTCTTGGCCATTGGTTAATATAGAAGTTGTTCATTCCCTGAGTATTTACTTATAGACAGAATGGGCATAGTGGAAACACAAAGGCACAGGTGTCCAAGGGCACAGACTATCTATTGAGTGTGTACTATGTACCAAATGCTGTTCTAACTGCTTGACATACATATTTTAATTCCTTGAAATCTCTGATTATTTCCATAAGAAAAATAGAAGAATATTTATAAATACAGCCCCCTTACACTTTCAAAAGAATCCTTCATTCTGAGATAGGTGGTATTATCATTTTATAAGAGAGGAAACAGGCACAGAGAATTCAAGTAGTTTGCCTGGGGATACGTACTTAATTATGAAAGGTAAACCCAGGAGTGAAGCCTAGGGGGTCAAGTTCATGGCTTAAAGCTTGATTTAGCCTCAATATCAGCAGCTGAAGTAAAAAGCACAAGCAAACAAAATACAAAAACCACAAGAAAAAAATATCAAAACCCCCCAAAACCACTTGATACCTCATGGTATTTTGCTGTTTTAACCAGTTCATTAGTAGTATGCTTGCTCTCTATTGCTGCTTTTGCTTGTTCTCTCTTCAAGTCCTTTAACATAAACACATTTGGAAAATATTTAATATTATTTAGAAATATTAATATAATTTAGAAATAACTTTATAAGATTAATTTTCCATTCTTATCCCAAGGCCACTGGATACACGGGTGTTAGTGGAAATAGGATAAAAGGTAGAGGTTATAAGGAAAGTAGAAGCAAGAGTTAGTAATAAATATAACCCCTAATTATAAAATTTTCTATGATTAGCTTCCTTGTGACACATTTATGGTTTGATCATCAAAATGAATAGAGAAATTACTAGAAAATGCGTCTTCCTCAGCAACCTAATAACTTTAATATGTCACAAGTAAAGCTCTTTTTTTCTAAAGATACAAAGATGAATTAGACAATATCTCTGTTCTCTAGAGAAGTAGATTTAAACGATTTTTTTCTTTTCCCCTGGGCGTAGGGTGTAACGGGTTTGCAGTAAATATTTGTTGACTAAATGCTTGAAATGATAGCCCCATGACTCAGCTATGATAGCAGTTGAGGAGTCTGGGTTCCTGAAAAACCCCTGAAGCACTCAAATGTCTTGAGCCCAGAAGCTGTTCTCTTGCTAGTAGGGACTCACATTGACCAGCAGGTGGCAGCAAACCTTTGCTTTTGCTCTCCTCCTCTCCGGAGGTGGAGGCAAGTGTCTCAGCCAAATTCTATTGCTAACAAGTGTCCTGACTTTTCCATTTGGTGCCTTTTGGATCTAGTTTGCTAAGAAATTCACCTCCATAAGCATTATCTGCAATTAGCATCTCCAACAGAAAGAAGAAGATTTTGGTACAAGGAATTAAATCTGAATTAAAATGAAACAACCTGTTTTGCCAATTGTTGCCTTTGTAGATAACTCTGTGCCAGTGACAGCTGCCACCTGGGGAGATGCCACAGGAGAAGAAACTGGACTGAGTTCCCAGAGGGAAAGCGCTGCTTCTGCAGACAGGCCATTTACTGCCACTGCCCACTGAAAATCTGTTTTGCAGGAAGCACAACTGGGACATACTATAAGGTGTCCATTTATTGAGGGCAGTTTGCATTATATCTGATATTCCAACGTTCTTATGATTGTGCCTCTGTACAATGACAAAGTGTCCTCTCTTGGATGGTCATGAATGCCTAAGACATTAGGTCTTCACCTGAGGGGAAAAGGGAGTCTAACTCCAGGACTTGAGAGGTAGGGGAGGAGAGGTAGAATAGGAAGATGAGATTCTTGAGTAGAACACGTTGGGGCTTGAGAATCTGCCTTTCTTCCCTTGTCTTCTAAAGTTGGACTGGTGTGTGGAAAACTGTGACAGAGGTTGTACATTTGCTCTACTCTCTTCCACTTCCTGTTTCCTTCTCCTGAAGACATCCTAAGTATCTGCACTTCAAGTCTAAATGAATCTGCTTTCTAATGGGGAAGATCTAGCCATCAAGTGGCCTTAAAGCAAGGACTCTGCAGACAATGATTAGACCATACAGATATTCCCAGTGTAACTTGATAATGGATACTGGAGATGGACAGGTGTGTGTGTGTGTGTGTGTAGGGGGGGGTGGGCCCTGGAGATCACATGGATGTGATCTAACTTGGGCAGGAATATGAGCTAGCTGTAAGACTAAATCAATCTATCATCCCTGGAGAGTGATGTGCTCCTAAGAGGTGGTGTAGCACTGTGATTAAGAGGACCTACTTTGAAGATGGAAAAAAGTGACCCTAATTCAGACTCTGCCACTTATTAGTTGTATGAATATAGACAAGGAACTCCTCAGTGTCCTAATTTCTAAAATTGGTTAGTAAAGCCCACATTCTTAGCACAATGTTTTACATGTGGTAAATACTACATAAATTATTGTTAAGGCTGATTCCATAGGAAAACAGGAATAAACAGTGCCATTATTTTTATTTTTGTGTGTTTGAAATCAAAAGGGTTTTATGTATATTTATAATATTTTAACTATTAATGAAGGCATATAGTTTTAAATACTTCTGTAATAATGAAGATAGTTTATTTTTTTCCAGTTTAATTGAGATATGATTGACATATGGCACTATATATGTTTAAGTTATACAGCACAATGATTTGACTAACAGATACTGTGAAATGATTTCCACAATGAGTTTAACTAACATTTATTATGTCATAGAAAGAAAAAAATTAAAAGAAAAAAAGCAGTTTTTGTGTGTCTGGTGAGAAGTCTTAGGATTTACTCTAATAACTTTCATATATACCTTACAGCAGTGTTAACTGTAGTCGTCATATTGTATATTATATCCCAGTACTTATTATCTTGTGACTGGAAGTTTATACCTTTTGATCACCTTCATCTAGTTCCCCCTTCTCCATCCCCTGCCTCTGGTAACTATAAATCTGGTCTATTTTTCTGTAAGTTTATTTTCTTCTTTCTCTCCCTTTTTTCCCCTCCCCCCTCCTCCTCCTTCTTCTTTATAATATTCAATATATAAGTGAAATCATATGATCTTTGCCTTTCTCTGCCTGACTTATTTCATTTAGCATAATGTTCTCAAGATCTACCCATGTTGTTGCAAGTGGTGGGATTTCCATATGTGCACTTCACAATTCTTACCCATTCTTGGCTATTTCAAATAGATGCTACTATAAACATGGGATGGGAGTGCAGGTATCTCTTCAACATAGTTTTTGTTTCCTTCTAATATGTTCCCAGAAGTGGAAATGCTAAACCATGTGGTAGTACTATTTTTAATTTTTTTGAGAAACCTCTAAACCATTTTCCACAGTGGCTGCACCGATTTGCAATTCTACTATAACAGTGCATGAGGGTTCCCTTTACTTCACATCCTCACCAGCATTTGCTATCTTATCTTTTTTATAATACCCATTCTAACAGGCAGGAGGTGATATCTGACTGTGGTTTTGATTTGCATTTCTCAGATTAGTGATGTTGAATACCTTTTCATGTACCTGTTGGCTATTAATATAGCTTCTTTGAAAATGTCTATTCAGGTCCTTTTGCCTGCTTTTAAATTGGGTTATTTGTTTTTGTTTTGTTTTGTTTTGTTTTGCTATTGAGTAGTATGAAGATAATAACACTTTTTTTTTTTTTGCTATTGAGTAGTATGATAAGTTATCCCTTTACAGACAGATTGGTTGCAGGTTTTATTCTTATTCCATAAGTTGTTTTTAATTTTGTTGATAATTTTATTTTTCTGTGCAGAAGCTTTTTATAGTTTGATGTAGTTCAAAAATCACTTCCAAGACCCATGCCAAGGAGTCTCCCTCTCGCCTTCCCCTCCTCCACCCCCGCCTCCCTCCTCGCCTCCCCCCCACCCCTGCTTTCTCTGTCTCTCTCTTTTTCCCCTGAAGTTTTATGGTAGGATTAGAGTAAAAAAAGGGGTCACATAAATTTAAGGCTTTTATCAACTTTGAGTTACTTTTGTTCATGGAGTAAAGTTGGGGTCTAGATTCATTCTTTTACATGTGAGTATTCAATTTCTCAGCACTATTTATTAAAAAGACTAACTTTTCTTCATTAAATAATCTTGTTTCCCTTGTCAAATATTAGCTGACCCTAGAAGGTTTTATTTTTGGTCCATTGGTCTATGTGTCTGGTTTTATGACACTACCCCACTGTTTTGACTATTATCTATATATATATAAAAGGCCAGCAAGCAGAATGGCAAAATGACCAGAATGACTGGTGGCTATGACAGCACTGAGGCAGCCAAACGGCCTGATTCAGGTCCCGATTGCCATCCATCCCCCCTGGCCCCTGCCACACCAACCTGGCCCCCAATACCCCAATTGGGGGTAGGGTCAGTAGGTCAACCACCTGTGGCCCCTCCCCATTCCAGTACCAATGGGCCCCCATCGGGGTGGGCCAGCTGGACCCCACCCATGCATGAATTCATGCACCAGGCCTCTAGTATGGTTATAATATAACTTGAAGGTGGGAAGTATGATTCTTCCCACATTGTTTTTCTGAAAAAGAGAGTTGAAAACTAGGAATTGAAACTTGGGCATTGGTTCTTGCTCTGCCATTAACTAGTCATATCACCTTTTACAAGTCTCTGGACTTCTCCAGGCTTTAGGCCTTTATCAACAGAAGATATCTATTGGTAGCTTTATTTGACAGTTGCTTCTCTACCTTTTGGTGCTAAGAGCCCATGTTTTCTGGGAGATGTCTCCATACTGTGCCAATGTATTGGCTGGTTGAGTCTATTAGAGCCTGGGATTGGAGAGACTGGGATTATTGGTTTGATTCCTTAGTGGCCAACTCAGTTTCCTTGAATTTCAAAATGGTCTCTCTGACCTCAGCTATATGTCCTATGAGCAAAAGTATTTAGTAATGCTTTCATGATCACTAGAGGAGGACAGAGGGGGGCAGATGAAGAAAGGGTCACATGATGCTGAAGTGTTGACCAATCAACTAATTACCCAGGAGTGAAAAGGATAGTGCCATTTCCCAGGGATCATTATCCATGCTGTTCACCTCCTGCTCATCACTATCTACATCTTAGTAATTTTCTAAATTATGTAATGTGGGATTTGATTAAATCTTGGAATTCTGAATCAGCTCATAACAATGCTATTAATGTAAAATACATTAGAGATAAGATTTCTGATCATTCAGGGTTATCTCTGTTTTAAATTAAAAAATGTGGGGACGGGGGCTCTAGCTCTTGGTCTCATTTGCACATTACTACAATGTAATCCCAGCCACATCTATATTTCATTTTTTTTCCCTAGGAGCCACATTTTAATAGAATAGGGTCCTGCATCTGGGCTCCCAGAAGTTCAGGGTGGGTGAGCTTTTAACTTCAAACAGCTACTTTCTGTAGACAGGCATTTGTTTGCCCAAGGTATATTGATCCTTGTGCTATGATGTTGACCTAGGGCACTGTAGAACAAATCTTAACTGGGGTATCGAATGAGCCAAAGGCCTTCAGCCAGACGCTATTTCCTACTAGAAAATCCATCTTCTTCTGCATATAGTAGTTGTATTTTTTTGCCTTTTAACATGGAAGATCTGATTTGCCAAGACCTAGTAAATTGAAACAAAAAGGTGAGACATTATACCTTTAAGAATAATGAATCTAAATGTATATTCTGACACTGATAGCCTATAGGAGAAGATGATGGAGCAGCCATCATATTTGGGGCAATATTTTTATTCTTACCAAGGTCCAGAATGACATCTTTATAGACTCAAAGCTCTGAAACAATGATAGTACCCACCCTTGTTATATAATTCAAAGTAATGGAGAAAATTCTAAATCAAAATGTAAGCATAAACAAGATAAACAGTTACAATGGCCGGTAAGACTATTTTGATCATTTTTTTGAAATGTCAAAATGCAAATTCTTGAAATAATTTTCTTCCTCCTTCTCTCCACGTTTCGCCCATACTTTGTGGGTGCACTGTATGGCACATGCTCCTTACCTGTCTCATTGCTAACAGCTCTTTCTTCCCCAGAGTGACATTTTTCCAAGGTCACACTTGGCTCATGCATCTGTGGGGAGCTTCATAAGTTAGGGTTCCAGAGGACCTCAGGCCCCTCCCAGACCTAACTCATCAAAATATCAGGGGCTGGAATCTGTTACTTAATGAGCTCCCCAGGTGATAATTATAAAGTAAAACAATGCCTAAGAAGCACACTTAAATATTCTAATACAAAATTCGATGGCTCTCATAATTTTCAGGAAGGTTTTAAAAAAAATACAGAAGGCCCTTCCCTGGTTACCATGGTTCAAGTAGCCTGGGAGATACCTCTGGGCTGTCTAGCAGGGAAACTCTCTATTGTGATTCTCTTAAGAAGTATACACTACAATTCAATAGAAGTCCTGCAATACCAGCCACATCTATATTTCATTTTTTTTCTAATAGTCACATATAAAAATTAAAGAAAGACAGGTGAAAGTCATTGAAAAAGATTTCTAGTTAACTCAATATATCCCACACAATGTCATTTCAACATGTAAGCAATATAATGGAATACTTTACATTCTTTTACCTTATATTAGATCTTTGAAATATGGCGTGTAGTTTATACGTGCTCCTCACTTCAGTTTGGACTAGCTTTTCTTTAAGTATTCAATAGCCATATGTGGCAAATGGCTATTGTATTGCCTATTGAAGCCCTAGACAGCATCTCCCTTAGTCTGGAAATGCTAAACTGGGATGCTTCAAACAAACTATTTTGCCTGTGATATCAGAGTCACCTTATTATTTTTTAAAAATCATCTATCTATCTATCTGTCTATCTATCTATCTATCGAGAGAGACAGAGAAAGAGAAAGAGAGGGAGAGAAAGAAGGAGGGAGAGAGAGAAACATCCATTGGTTACCTCCATATGCACCTCAACTGAGGACCAAATATGAAACATAGATGTGTGCCCTGACCTGGAATTGAACTTGTGACCTTTCATACATGAGCCATATCAGCCAGGGCCAGAGTCACCTTTGATTCCTAAATATCCTCCTTACAAATTCTTTCTTCATAGTTTTTTTTTTTTTACCACTACTCTCCTCCATTCCTTCCCCATTGTTCACATCCTAGTTCAGTGTTTTCCCAGCCCATGATTCCTTCCTAGACTATAAAAAGAATTTCTCCCTATGTGTAGTTCTCTTCTCTCCAAACTAATTTGCTTGTTAAATGCTCCATTGTTCTTATAAATTTCATACTTACACACTCTTCTGGACCATAACACTTAACATGATAGAACCATGGAGTTGAAAGTTGGAAGGAAGTTTATTTAGCAACTGTTAATAATAACTATAATGTATTATACTTTTACAAAATAGATCTCCACGTTGCATGTACCTAAATGTCCTACCACCCTATGAGGTAGGTTCTATTTTACAGATAAAAGAATAAGACTCATAATGATAATCCTATCTAATAAAATAGTAATATGCAAATTGACCATCACTCTAAGACATAAGATGGCCATCCCCATGTGGTCAAAGATGTCTGCCCCCATGTGGACACAAAATGGCTGCCATAAGATGGCTGGCAGGGGAGGACAGTTGGGGGACCAGAACTTCAGGGAAGGGCAGTTGTGGGTGATTGGGCCAGCAGGGAGGGCAGTTAGTGGTGACCAGGCCAGCAGAGGAGGGAAATTGGGGGAGGGGAGGGCAGTTGGCAGGGACCAGGCATGCAGGGGAAGGCAATTGGGCATGCAGGCCTGCCGGGAGAGCAGTTAGGGGTGAGCAGACCTGTAGAGGAGGGCAGTTGTGGTGGGACCAGGCCTTCAGGGGAGGACCATTGGGGGGCAGGCCCGCCGGGAGGGGCAGTTGGGGGGAACTAGGCCTGCAAGGGAGGGCAGTTGTGGGCAATCATGCCAGCAGAGAAGGCAGTTAGGAGTGACTGGACCAGCAAAGAAGGGCAGTTTTGGGCAGTCAGGTTAACAGGGAGGGCAGTTAGGGGTGATCAGGCCAGCAGAGGAGGGCAGTTGTGGTGAGATTAGGTCTGCAGGGGAGGACAATGTGGGGGCAGACCTGCAGGGGAGGGCAGTTAGGGGTGACTGAATCAGCAGGGGAGGGCATTTAGGAGCAATTGGGCTGCCCGGGGAGCATTTAGGCCTCCATCAGGCTGGCATTGGAATGGTTAGGGGGTGATCAGGCTGGCAGGCAGAGGCAGGTGAATGGTTGGGAGCCAGCAGTTCTGGATTGTGAGAGGGATGTCTGGCCCTGGGCCTAAATGGGTAGTCAGACATTCCTCTCATAATCCAGGACTGTTGGCTCCCAACTACTTGCCTACCTCTGCCTGATTGCCCCTAACTGCTTCTGCCTGCCAGCCTGATCACCCCCTAACCACTGCCAGCCTGATCAGACCTAAATGGGTGGTTGGACATCCCTAAAGGGTCCCAGATTGGAGAGAGTACAGGCTGGGCTGAGGGCCCCCACCCTGTGCACCAATTTCATGCACTGGGCCCCTAGTCATAAAATAACAATGACTATAAGGGGCAGATGTGATTTCAAATCCAGGTCTTTGACTCCACATTCCAAGCTCCTCTGCATCATGCTCTCTTGCATCATCCAATCCTGCATTCCACACCATAGGTCAGAAAACTTCCAGTTGCTCACTCCTAACAGATCTAGTGTCAGCTGACACACCACTAACAATGGAAGGATGTTGTATTAGGAGCAGTTTACCCTACTGTCAATGGCTGTTTTTTTAGACAGTTCTGTGTCACTAAAGTTCAGACTTGGTCTGATTCTCACTGTTTTCCATACCTGGCACTAACCTTTATTTTCAACTGTATCTTCCACTTCTTCTCCAGCCACGTTCCACCACTTCCCTGACCACTCCATTCACTCTGACTGGCTTCTTGCTCTCTTTCCTTACACGGAATACTACCTATTATCCAAAGGCCAGCTATGAGTGCTCTCTTTCCTTACACAGAAAATTACCTATTATCCAAAGGCCAGGTAGTATGAGTGCCATCTCTGGTACCATGCTGGGTCCTCCCTATCATTGATTACATCCAATTTGCTCTTGGATTTATTTTGTTTTACTTATGATTAAGAATTAGAGGGTCTAATTCTGCCACGTGTTAATGATAAAAATCCCCTTCATGTCTACCTACTGGGACCTTGGATAAAATCTTGGCAAGTTAGCAATATTCTTTTACCATTATGTATTCTCATTAATGTATCTAATTAATTTGTCCCCTAAAGGAAGCTACCTAAAACTGTGCTTGAATCATTTCTCTGCGTGGGTAGGTGCTTTCCATCAGCCTGAATGGAATTGTGAAAGTGAAATTTTCTGAGGAAGCTGGGGTCTGAGTTGGATTTTGGTGTTGCATTCTTGCCCAGATCACTAAGTCATTCTGTATCATGGGAAGTGTGTTGCACAAGGGATCCTGCTAGGTGGCTGTCATGGGTGACCAAACTAGGTTTGATGACATCAGTGATGAATAAGTGAGCTCCAGGAATAGCTCCCTCTGTCTGAGGTAATGTTGCGCAAAGCAACTAGAAATGGGGTTTGCCCTAGCTCTTCAGGGAAAATACAGAAATAATAAGGTTTGTTTTACCTGAGCAGATAATTGGTTCACTCCACACAGAATGCTGCCGGAAATAGTCAAATGTTTTTTCTTCAGAGCGAAGTGGGAATCACTAAACCAGGAGTTTCTAAGAAAAAAATAGAAAACGTTAAGAAGCCTCTTTTATTAGTCTTCTCATCTCTCTTCCCCTCCATGTAATTAAACCACACTAAATTAATAACCCTTTACTCTGCTCTATGAGGAGGCATTATGGGATGTACAGAAAAAGAATGTTCTGCACTCCCCATGAGGCTTAGGGAATAATTGTCCATGGAGACAGAGCTTTCCAACATCATTGGAGGATAGGGCATGAGGTGGGAAGGGAAGGGAAGGATCAGTGGAGGTGGGGAGTTTGGAGGAGATTAGGAATTTATAACTGTGGAAACAGAATCATAGAAAGAAGGGTTCATGGAAGACTCCTCTACTTTCCAAGTAATTTACTTGAACTTTACAGGAAGACCTTGAAGGTAGAGTGAGAGAAGGTGACAGGAGCGGTGCATGTCCTTATTCTGTCTGGAGACAATGGAAGAAAAAACAGGAACATTCCTTTACCAGGAGCTGGAACTGCCCTTTACCAGGCTTGCCTGTCTGATCAGCAAGAACAAAGGGGGACTCTGCACCCCTCTTAAGGCCTTTGCCGACGATCATGCTCCCTGGTAGAGAAGCTATCCCTGCTCTGTCAGAAAGTCTCATTTCAACTAAAGTTAGTACATTCCTTTATTCCAAAAAAACTCCATTCAACTGCAACAGTGAAAAGTGTATCCACTAGCATTCTGCAATTTCTCTTCTCATTGGCACCCCTGATCCCTCTACTGCCCAAGTCTTAAAAGGAGAACTGAGTGATGTCATTCTGTGGGTGATAGAGTTGAATTCCTTAAGTAGTGGGGTGAAGGCAAAGCACTTGGTGTTTTAGCATCTACAAGTTTCCTGCCCCACAAACTCACAAACTTCAGGGTTTTTCAGGTTTCCAGAAAGCAGCCATTTTGCCTCTAAATTGGATCCTTGTTGACTCTGAATAAATACCACAGACTAGAATTATTCCTCTTTATTACTATTCTGAAAATCCTAAACCAGAGGTCATCTCCTCCATCAAACCCTGTCAGATGGTCCTCTGAAAGAAAACAGCTGCATCCCTGAACTCCATAACATTTCATAGAGAATTACAGTTGGAGGCAAGACCATTTAGATTTTGGTTACTGTTGGGAAGTAGGTTCTTGCCTGATTTCTTTTTTGGTTCCTTGTACTGCCTGATACAATTTCTTTGTATATAGGGAAAGCCACAATGAAATTGAAAGTTGGACAAGCAATCAGGATATGAGTTCTAATGCTGACATTGGCATCACAGAGCATTCTCACCTCAGGGAAGTTATAATGGCTCTCTATCTGAGTTTTGTATCTGTGCATATTTCCCTATTTATAAGATGAACTGCTACTGACCATTTCTGCTGAGAAACTGTATTGCTGTGCAGTTACTTTCACACCTTTCAGATATGATTTTAGATGCTGGTAACATGGAGAAGTGTGTACTATTAAAAGTAAAATTGTCTTGGCTTGTTTTTCTCAGTGGTTAGAGTGTCAAGAGCATGTACCTTGATTGTAGGTTCCCAGCTCTGGAAGGGTTGCATGCAGGAGGTAACCAATTGATGTGTCTCTCTCCTCTTTCTCTCTCTATTCTCTCTCCCTCTCCCTCTCCTTTTTCCTCTCCCCTTAACTCCTCCTTTCCACTACCTCTAGAAATCAATGAGAGAAAATATCATCTGGTGAGGATTAAAATAAATAAATAAATAAATAAATAAATAAATAAATAAATAGGATTACAAGAGGCAGTTAAGTGCAAGGTTTAAGAGTGTGGAATCTGGAATCAGGCTGCCTGGGTTCAGATCATGGTGTTACTACTGACTTGGTATGTACCTTCTCAATTTCCCTCATCCAGAAAATAGGGATAATAATACTACTTATCTCTCAGGATTGTTTCAAGAATCCAGCAAGTTAATTTGGGTAAAGTGTGTTAAATTGTGTCTGGCACATGGTGTTTCTAATGAGTGGTAACCATTACAATGGTGATGATGATGGTTTCTCTGAGATCTGAGTTCTTTGTCTATTTAAAGAAACGGCTTCAGAGAAGTCATTCTTTCAAAATGTGATGTGACACTTAGTTTCTCAGGTGAACATGTGCATCCCTTGCCATGGTGGTACATCCAGTGTTTGCTCATGAGTGTTTCCCCGTGGTTTGTGTGTCTTTCCTCTTTTAATAACAAGGTCGATGCATCAAACTCCCACAGCTATGTCATCACATATGAGGAGACTCCCATCCCTTGGTGGACACTGGCTCATTTATAAGTCTACAAGCAGAAATCCTTGTGTGCTGAATATTCTGTTTGCCCCTTCCTGATTTCCCTTTATTCTTCTCCATCTTAAATTTTGCAATAGGAAACTGACTTCCACAGATCTCCTGGCTCCCATGTCTCTTCTCCTTTGGTTAGGTTCAACCAAAGGGAGGTATATCATGAGGCAGCAGGGTGTGAGAGAGGTCACATGATTTCCCCCTCACCTCCTCTATTACCTCACCTCTCCCTTTAGGCTGGACTACAGTCTGGCAGGAGCTGCATTCCTCTACTACACATCATGGCTCCTCTCAAGTGGCTCTCCTACAGCTTCTAGCTGTGTTCCAATGGCCCCTTCAGGTCCAAAGGACTCTTCACTGTTGCTAGTTCTAGGTATTGTTTCCTGCTTGTTTCCTTAACTCTTGCCATTGCTTAGTATAGTCTCTTTATTGAATGCTCTTCAACTCTCTCTGTGAAGCCCACTGTTTCCCAGCTGATACATATTGATAAGCTTGGTGCATGCCCACCAACTTACTGGTGAGATGTAAAACTGGGACATGTTTACCTGATCCTGCAGTCCTGAGGTTCAAACTCAGCTCTTTCAAAGCCCAGCTCTATAGGATGTGGAGGTATTGCTTGAAGAGCAGAACACGAATTTACTAGATGGTTAAATATTTTCCCCCATGTAAAAACTCAAAAGATAAAAGAGGGACTAAATGGATTAGGTTGAACACAAATTTTATTATTACTCTTAGAACACATTGGGTTATATAGGAACTCAACATTAATTCTTTTGTAGTAAGTGTTTGTAATGTATATAGTCAGTGCCCTTGGATGAGAGCCCCAGAAATAAATTGCCCACTTTGAGCTAGTGGTGGGTGCTGGTCCTCATGGTGAAATTACTGAGCTCATGGCTAAGGGGAAAGGTTGGAGAGGGAGGCATGTCAATGGTCGGTCTACCACTGAGAAGAAAATGTCTTAAGTATCCTAGACTTGGCTGTTTTGATAGGTTCTTTGGAGACACCTCCTCTTGATGATTGAGAAAGTTATGTAACATTTAGCAGAAGGCAATGTGAAACCTAGGCACCCATAAAAAAAGGGTAATGTTTTGAAAGAACTTCACTCTGGCTGGCACTTGAGAGATAAAGAAACATAAATTTGTCAGTCAGATGCTTTTATGGGAACCACTTTCCTTGATGGATTAGTTTATGTGAAAAGCTCCAGTGAAGAATTGCACAGAAACCTCTGCCTATGCTCAATGATTTTACTGTTATATTTTATTAACTGGTCCAAGGATGAACTGGTCAGAGCAGTAAGTAGTTATGAGGTTGAAGTTACATGAGGTTTATTCAACTGCTGCCATATTCCAATTTGGGGTATTTCAAACCCTGAGATTAAGTCTCCCTCCCTCTGCCTGTAGATCTCTTTGGACTCCACCCCTAGAATTAGCAGCATGGTCCCCATGACAACTAATGTATTTGGAAAAAGGCAGGAAAGGAAAGGGACTAAAGAAAAAAAAATGACACACCTGCACCTGAAAAAATGGAAGTAATTATGAACTTGAACCTGGGGTTAAAAAGTGAGTGGTTGAAGAGTGTAGTAGTAAGCATATAAGACCTATGGTTTAAGAGCTCTGTGAGTCTGCCAATACTCTATTACTTTTCATTGACTCAGCTATTTCAAACTAATGCTAGTCTTCTCCCTTCTCCCTCTCTTCTTTCAGCTTCTAAAGAGAATATTTTCAGGGCCAAGAATGCACAGTCCAGAAAAGAGCTTACCTCTGCAGGGTGCATTGTATGAGATCTTCCCAAAGTCATATGGACCCTCGGCTACCTCCCAAAGGCACTCTAGACTTTGTATAGTCCATATCTGGTTTCTTATGACTTAATTTATTTTGTCTTATTCAAGGGATAGCAAAAGTAGGGCTTATTCTATTCAGAGAGAAGTGTGTGTATTTCCTATGGGGAACCTTGCCAGTTTCTTTTTTCCCTTAGTCTTATCCCCAAAATAGGTGAACACTGGACAAAAAGAACTGACCACTGCTAATCAGGGAATTCTGACCTTCTGAAGGAAAATATATCCTACATCCCAAAGAGCCAGTGATACAACTGAACTTTAACACAGGCTTGAGATGCAGGCAACCAAGTAGAGAGAGGTGACTCAATGATTCTGCACTTACTGCATGTCAACCTGCTTTTCCTACTATGTCAACCTCTATTAATCAGAGGTTTAACAGTTCCCCTTTTCTTCCAAGGTGCATTACCCCTGCCAGCTCAGCCTATACATACATCTTCCTCAGTCTTTCTACCAGAAAACTCCCAAACCTTTAGTAATCAAAGCAAGTAAAATCTCCAAAACAATTTGGAGACAGACATAGGATTGCTAGCTTTTAAGTTTGCAAATTAAGAAAATTGAAAGGAAAATCACCCATTTATTAATACTATACTTTATAAAAACCTTTTTTTATATCACAGAAGTCAAGGACTAAAGTTAGAATAAACAATGATATTTTTCCAAAGAGGCCACCTTACCCAACACACACACACACACACACACACACACACACACACACACTCCTGCATATGCATGCACACATCAACTTTTTTCATTTGACCATGGGCCTGAAAAATTTGTGATGAATCAGCAGTAGACCAAATGATTCTGTTTGGAATACTTTATCATGCCTTATTTATCATGTTCATGCTTAACATAGTTGACTCTGTTTCAATCAATTTTGAAAATACCTCTTTTGGAAGAAAATCCAGAAGAAGAACTTATTATCATAAACACTAGTTCTTAACACAGTAAGTACCTGGCACATAGTAGGCACTCAAAAATTCTTCTTGAAAATATGAATGCAAGAAGGGCTAAGCCTATCATTTTCTTCTCCCTGACTGACTAGTCAGCTTATAACTCAGTGCTTTGGTTTATCTGTGGTTACCCCCTGGGGCCATTTGCAAACAAAACAAATGAAGAAAAAAACGACTTTCTTTTTGGATTGAGGATGTGCTGTATCTTGTGTTAATGACTGTCTTAGTGTGTTTGGGCTGCTATAGCAAGATACTACAGACTGCGTATCCATAAACAACATAATTTTGTTTCTGAGATTAGGGTGCCAGCATGGTTGGATGAGGGTCTTTTCCTGGTCACAGAAGGTGGAAGAAACTAGAGATTGCTTTGGAGCCACTTTCATAAGGAACTAATCCCAATTAGAAGGGCTCTATCCTCATGACCTAATCACCTCCCAAAGGTCCCACCTTCTAACACCATCACATGGGGCATTAAGATTCCAACATATGAATTTTGGGGGAACAATTCATTCAGACAATAGAAATGAGAATATATTTTATTTTTGGCAGCTTTAAACCTTGCTCTAGGCAATATCCACACTTCACCACCACCTCTGCTTGGCACACATCCAGAATTGGGCTCCAAATTTGGCAGCTTCTCTGGGGTTTGTTTATTTATATTTTGTCCCTGAAGACTTAAGTTTCAAAGTGAATAATCCATTAGAGTAATAGATATGAACAAATTGCATAATATGGATAAAATTGCTACGCTATCTTCCAGTCCACCGTGCTTTCATAGAGAAGAGAATTATAAATCACAGCTTAATGCTGCTCTTATTTGAATGTTTAATTAATCAACTTTTACAAATCATTTAGCATTTAGCTTTTCAGATTTTTTCCCCTGGGTTAATAATGATATTACATTGCACTAAAATGTTTTAGCCCATTTTTCATTCTATTCAGATTTTTTTTAAAACATCAGGATAACTTAACGTATGTAAAGATGTAATACCTCAGGGAAGAAGTGAAAATCATAAAGTTTTGGACCTAGAAGAAAGCGGAAGTAATTGAGTTTAGTGGTTCCCAAGCCATCTGAATGTAGGCAAGATGATGATCATGGCAGATCAACCTCGTAGGTTGTCACTGATTTGCCCAAGATGCCGTTGTGAAGATAAGGAAACAGGTCTAATTTTCTCATTAGAAACAGGTCCAATTTTCTCATTAGGAGCACCCCCGCCCCTTTTGCCAACTTTCCTGAGGTAGTTGTGGTGGTGAGGACCATGGAGGTGAGACCAAACATTCAGAGTGAGTAGCTCATTCCCCTGTACTCTACCTTCTATCTGGAGGGGTTTCTTTTCTAGCCACTCCTGGCCTCTCTCGCTGTCCTCTGAGAGACACACTTCTATTACTGGATCAGTAAGTTGAGAAAAGGAGCTATGTGTGTTTATGGTGCCATCTCTCCTTCTCTTGTTCTCTAGCAGGGATCTGCCCGCCTGTGGAGAACAAGAATCTGACATGTTCCTCCATTCTCTGGACTTACCTCCAACACATACAGACATGCAGTTTCACACTGCTTATGGCTGGCTGTGCAGAGCTGTCTAATTTTGGGGTTCAATGGCAGGACGCTTAATATTGCCACACCTAAGCCATGTTCTCTAATAGTTTTATCAAAAATAAAGTTGACATTTTGATTTTCATCTTTTCAGCTTCTCGGTCCCTCTAGATTTTACACTCAAGCAAGGGAAAGGAATGCACTTGCTTGGATCTCCACAAACCCTAACATAAATCTGATGGGTTATGGAGAAACAGTAAGTCTTAGCATATTTGTTGTAGAAAAACACGCCAGACACACTGTTCCAAATGCCAGCATCAGAAGATGAGATAGCTATGATACTTTCCCCCCATTCTGCTGCTTCTGGGAAGCTCCATGGGCCACCAACATGCTGAGCAGAGATTCTTGCTTTGAAAGCAATGCACTCGTGTGTGATGTTCCACTGATGGAGAAGGCAGCTCGGAGTGGGTGCCTCCTGTCTCAGGTTTGCTGCTATCTCCAGCTGAGGGCTCCTGCAGGGGTTCATTGCTTCAATTGTAACCATTGCCCACTAGACCTTTCAGAAAAGGTTTTACTACACACACACACACACACACACACACACACACACACACACTTATGCCTTCATACTTTCATGAACACATAACTCACATACTTACACAGTTTGTCTATAGAGTTACTGAGCTCCAGAGCCTAGTCAACATGCTATTCAATTATTAATGACGTATAACCTCCTATTCCCTTTTGCCTGGAAACTTAATCAGAAAACCGGAAAGTGGACTTGTTTCAAATAAAAAATTCCAGCAATCGAACAAATCAGAATTGAAATAAAAAAACTAGGATATCGCATCTGAAAATTCTAAAATAAGTTTGTTTTAGAGCTATTTCTTAAGTTAGTCATTTAAAAAATATTCCCCAACTCTGAGATAACATATAGAAATTTAAAATAGCTTTGTTATTTTATGTAATCAAAGAGGCAATATATCCATACAGAAATAAAGCAGAAAATGCACCAACATAAAGCAGATAAGGATAATCACTAATCCTGCTATACAACAATAATAGCTGATGTCTTGCTGTATTAGAATTTGTAAGACTGCTCTCTCTGCATATACTGAATTTGAAGGGCTCATTCCACACAGACTGTTTTGTAACCCATTTTTTTTTCTGTGACCTAATTTCAATGCTTATCCTGATAGACAACCTTAAGCACATTTCTGTGTATCAAGATATAACTGGAAATAGCAGCTACAGAATTAATGTTACTTGAAAAGAGGCTCAGCCTCTGGTGTTTGACAGAGTCTGCGCACAGGCAATGGGGAAGCTAAATCTCAGGATGAGAATCATTGGAGCAAATACCAATTTGGACAAGATAGATCATGGGATGTTGTCAAAGGGGCTGCCCTCTCCAAGGTAATTAAATCTTTCCAGAGGTTACTCTGGCTAACCAGCATAATACCTGGAGATGGCAAATCGTTCTTTTATTGTCACTGAACAGCTGTCAAACACAAGTGATAAGGAGGTGGAGGAAATGAGGGATAATTGGTGCTGGAGGATTTGTGTTGTAAGTTTCAGTGACAGTATTGGCATTATGCTGGGAATCCCTTGTCAGCAAACAGATCTTCCTGCCCACACACCAATCAATTTGTTTCCTGAGCCCGCCTCCTCACATGGCCATGGCACTAGGCTAAAAGCCCACAGTTCTGGCTGCTTCTGGACCCCATCTACTTTGGAGTGGGTGCCTCCTGTCTAATTTTGGGGTTCAGTGGCAGGAAGCTTAATATTGCACTTGAGTGTAGGAAGTACCAGTTAGATACAAGCCAAGGCAGAGACGAATTTTCATGAAGAGACTTTGGTAATTTCTGTCTACCTACTGATTAGTATAATAAAAGGAAGAATCTGTTATAGTTTTCAATATCAGTTTTCTTTGTCCTGATTCTGTAGAAGTACAACAATTGGAGGCTTGGCTGCAATTTATGTTTTATTTTCCAAAACATTACCTTAGATGTAGAAATAAGTGGAATTGTTGCTTTTTATATTTTAATTCTAATATATATACATGATAAAAATTCAAAGAGTATGGGAAGAAATACAATGAAAAGTACTTCTCCTTCCTCATTGATCACAAGCCCTATCACTTCTCATGCATCTTTAAAAAATCCTATTATGTTATTTTGTACCTTTACCTTCTTTTTTTTTTTTGCCTTACTACTACTTTAGATGCTTCCCTTTCATTCAGTTGGTATTATTTTGATAAACATGGCTTCATACTTTAAGTGTACTTAGGGAAGACAAATTGAACATCTTTTCTCCCCCACTCTTACCACTATCTCTTAATATGTTTTATTGCCTCTTCTTTCTGATAACTTGGGTACATCCTATAATTTTGACCCTTTTAGTTCTAAGAACAGTCTCCTTTTGGCAACTTTTACTCATTTTCAAGTACTTCAGTACCTCCCAAGTTCAATAAAACCCCAAATCTCACCTCTAATGCCTAGGCTCCCCCACCCCCTTTCTAATCCTGGGCCATACTCACCAGAGACCTCTGACAGGTAGGTATGGTCTTCCTTTACGTTTTTCCCTCTACTCAATTTTCCTCTACTTCTGATTTAAGTACTTCCAGGGGGTAGGAGGTTAGATAAAGGAGGCAAAAACATTTTTCTCATCTAGTTCATCAGAAAGGTCCTGTCTAGACTACTACTGGCTGAGTGAAGTCCTCTGTGGCAAGTGTCCACATGCTGGTTCTTTGTAAGATGCATACTTGGGCCCCCACAGCAGATTCATGACCTTGGGGAGGCCCATTCTGACTGAGCCTACCTGTGTCCATTTCCCTTCCCTGTCTCCACAACTGCCTCTGGTGGTACTTGCACCCTAATTCTCTTTTCCTGCATTTAGCCTTCCTATAGTTGGGATGGGTAATGAAATGATGGTTTCTTTAGAATTTTATTAGTTCTGCAGAAATGTGTTTAGCAACTTTTCTTTAGAATACACTAATTGACTATTACCTTCAATAGTGGGTCTCTGGAGAAATTTCTAGACAATAAGAAAAGTCATATTTATATTTTAAGTTTAATAAGTGCCTTTGAGTCACATAAACCCAAGTTCTTTTTGGAGTTCTGTTGTATACCAGCTTGGGCAAGTGACTTTCTTTCTCTGAGCCTCTGTTTCCTCATTTGTAAGTTGGGAATAATGATAGTTACCTTGTAGGGCTGTCATGGGGATTACATCACAGCGCCTAATACTTAATGAGAATATAACACAAGGTGGCTAACTGTGATCTAACTATTACATAAAACATGCACATGATGAAGAACAATTAAGTGAATAACTTTGGGATGGGAGTAGTCAGTTATGAACAAAATGTGATCTAATTGATATATGAGAATATATATTTGGAATAGTTAAAAAAAAACAATGGTGTCAGATTCCAGAATAATTCAGCTTTGGGGGGTTCCTCTATAATTTCTTCCACCAGGGGCTGATATTAAGAGACAATTACACAATTCTTCTCTTTGGGATTAGTGGGTACCATATAACATACCATGTAGTTTTCTTTTTAACTGCTATTATTACATAATGAAAACTTTAAAAATTGGAATGACCTTTCTTAAGCTGTGATAAAAATAGGTGCTTTATGCATTTGTGTAAGGGAAATAATGTGACTGAATGTTAGGATAGGTGGGAGACAATAGAGGGTTAGCAACAAGTCACACAGTGGGTAGTCCCATTTTCTCAGATTAACACAGTGGGTGGTCTTGTTTTCTCAGATTCACACAGTGTTTGAGGTCATAGTTGGAACTGCTTAGCTGAGGTGACTTTTCCAGCAGATCAATCCCAAACTTCCATCTACCTTCTAGGAAGTCTTACTGTTTGGAAAGAAAAGGAACTGGCTGCTACCTCTGGAAAAGGGGCAATTGAACAAACCAAAGGCTGTGTTACCAACTCTTCATTTTATCTTCTAGAAGATGAAAGTGTCTTTTCAGTGGCCACTGGAAGTCCTCATCTACTATGTGCATGAAAGATTAGAGGATATCCTGCAAGTGGCAATCATTAGAATAAAGGACTAAGAGAAATTATCCTTAACAAAGCTTTTTCTGATCCCACCTTATCCCACCACCTCCTCCAGATATACCTCCCCTGTGATAATTCATACTTCTCTCCAAGCACTTAATTACAGCCTGTCTAGAATATTTGTCCTTTACTAAACCCTTCAGGCCAGGGTATTTGTCTTATTCATTTTCTTTTTTGTAACTTGTATGTTCCCAGGCTCACCAACACACAACTGCAAAATAAGGTCACAGCGTTTTGGTTTCTTGCAGAGTAAAATTTTGTGTCTTATTCTACTGTGTTTTTGACAACAGAACTGAAGAGCTCAGCAAACTAAATTACTCTAGCAGATTCCTATCACAAAGGAAAGGGATATCTTTAGTAATAAAACTGAGAGCATTATAGTTCAAGTATATTCTTAAGATCTTGGAGCCATTCTTGTGAAGTAACTGTGTTCAGAGGCGAGATTATACTACAAGGGCTAGTGGGCCACTGTTCTTTCCCAGCTGGAATTGGTGGGAGAGCCTAGTCAATGTTTCCATAAAAAATGGACTCTAAGTCAGATGTCTCAGCATCCCTATCTTCATTCTGCCATGAATTCATTCAGGATATACATTTTTGGATTCAGAATGCACAATCACTTAATCTACTGCTATCTCATCTCTCAGTAGACATGGCATTCTCTTGTTTGGCAATTCATCACAGTCACAGTGATCTTTGACTACACCAAAGGAGGTATGGATTCTATTTTTCTTAACATTATCTCTCTACTAATAATAATTCACCATGGAGTTAACATGGGAGATTCTGCGCCTTGATTCCACATGCGGCATTTATCAGCTACTCATTCCCTTTAATATACATATATATAATGTGTTTTTATTGATTTTTAGAGAGAGAGGAAGTGAAATGGAGAGAGAAACATTGATGAGAGAGAGATATTATCGATTGGCTGCCCCTACTAGGGATCAAGTCTATAACCCGGGCATCTACCCTGACTGGGAATCCAACCAATGATCTCTTGGTTCATGGATCGATGTCCAACCACTAAGTTCCACCGACTAGGTGATCATTTCCTTTAATATTTACTGAGAACAATGCTGGAGAAAGATATGTCCAAAGCGTTGAAGAGAGAGAGAGAGAGAGGGGGAGAGAGAGAGAGAAAGAGAGTGTTTTATTATTTGTTTTCCTTACTCCATTCTTACTCCATTAGACATTCAGCCCCTGGGAGACCCATCTGTATCTTTTTAAAAATTGTAGTTTCTAGTTAAAAATAGACTTGTTCGAGTATACAGTTTTATGAATTTTAATACATGTATTGATTTATGTAATTCTTACTACAATCATGATAAAATTCCATCATCTCCAAAGCTCTCTCTTAATATCCTTAGCCCCTGGCAACCACGGATTTGTTCTCTCTCTCTCAAGTTATTCTTTTTTCCAGAATATTACATACACAGACTCATAGAATATGCAACTTTTGAAACTGGCATCTTTCACTCAGAATAATGTATTTAAGATTCATCCATATTGTTGCATATATCAATAGTTTGTTCCTTTTTCTTGCTGAGTTGTATTGCATTGTATGGGTATAGCAGTGTGTTTATTCATTCAACCATTGAAAGGCATTTGTTTTCATTTTTTTTGGTGATTGCAAACAGAATTGTTATAAACACTCATGTAGGTTTTAGTGTGAAAATAGGTTTTGATTTCTCTTGGGTAAACATGTAGGAGTGAACTGCTGGGTCATCTGTAGATGAATATTTCACTTTATGAGAAACTACTAAGCTGTTTTCCAGAGCATCATTTTGCATTTCATCAGGCAATGTCTGAGGGTTCCAGTTGTTCTGTATTCCTGTCACCTGGTATTGTCAGTATTTTTCTTAACCATTCTAATCAGTATATAGTGGTATATGCCTTTCTCATCAGTATGTAGTAGTATCTCATTATGGTTTTAATTTGATTTCCCAGAATGCCTAATGATGTTGAACATCTTTTTATGGGCTTATTTACCTTCTGTGTATTATCTTTTGTGAAGTCATTTGCCCACTTTTAAATTGGGTTGTTTGTTTTCTTAATATTGAGCTATGAGAGTTTTTATATGTTAAAGTACAGATTTTTTTTATTGTTGAATATGTGATTTGCAAACATTTTCCACCAGCTTGTATATTGTCTTTTTATTTGTCATTTTAAGAACAAAATAGTTTTTATATTGATAAAGATAATTCATCAACTTTTTTCTCTTTAGGATTGTGCTTTCAGTGTCATGCCTATAATCTCTTTTCTTAACTCAGATCATGAAGATTTTCTCCATATTTTCTTTGGAATGCTTTGCGGTTGTGTATTTTTAGAATTTACATTTAGATCCATTTGATTTAATTTTTGTATAAGGAATAATAAATAGGTCAAAGTTTATTTTATCTTTTGCACATGAACTGTAAACCAAGTGTGTTGGAGCAATTTGTTGAAAAGATTATCCTTTCTCTATTGAACTTTTTGTACCTATGAAAAATTAATTGGCCATATTTCTGAGAGTTTACTTCTGGACTCTATTTGATTCCATTGACCTATGTGTCTATACTTTCCTTGGTATCACTCTGTCTTGATTATTGTAGCTTTCTTGCACAATCTTAATAATGGGTAATGTGATTCCTCTAACTTTGGTCTTTTTTTTTTTTCAAAATTGTTGTGGCTATTTTGGTTCCCCTTTCTTTCAATATAAATTTTAGAAACAACTTGGATACCTCTACCAAAAATTCTGCTGGGGATTTTATTGGAGTTGTAGTAAATCTACAGATCAATACAAGGAGAGAAATGAAGAGGTTTCTCAAGCTGAGTCTTTCAATCCATAAGAAGGTATGCTTCTCAATTTATGTAGGTCTTTGAATTCTTTCATAGTTTTTTGTTTTTAAGTTTTTACACACAGATCCTGTCCACATTTTGTTAGATTTTACCAAAGTATAAAAGATTAGTTGACTACATGTACAGGGATCTATTTTTTGAGCTCTCTATTTTGTTGCATTGATCTGTCTTTTACTTTGCCAACACACAGTCTCTATCACTGTGTATTTGTAACAAGTCTTGAATTCAAGTACCACCAATCTTCTTTAATATTGTATTGGCCATCTGAGTGTTTTACCTCTCCATATAAACTTTAGAATTAGTTTGTTTCCATCCACAAAAATAACCTTCTGGGATTTTGACTGGGCTATTCACTTTTTAGAATCCTCAACTAGCTATTTTATACATCTTGTAGAGGTTTATAGCACCATTCAGTGGAAAATACAGAGTATACTAAACATACTCAATCATACCTAGAATCACATTTACAGACTCACGGTTCAATCACACTAAAAAGATGGAAACAATATAAGAGTGTGTACTCGCCTTCTACACAAAGAAGTAAAATATTATTAATATTGATGTCTATAAAACTTAATTGTTATAATTTTTATGATGCAGAATTTATAAGTAAACATTTATGATGCAAAACTTTACAATCAAAAGTGTGCCACCATCCAAAATACTTCTCTATTCATTTTTGAAACACCTTTATTGAGCTAGAGAAGATACATTTACAGATTACTTAGTTAAAGTGTGCAATGCAATGGTTTTTAGTATATTTATAGAGAGGAGTAACTATCACCACAATAAAGTTTTATCACCCTAAAAGAAACTCTGTACCATTTGGTTATCACTCTCTATCCCCATATCTTTCCTACCACCTTAAGAAACCTCTACGGTCTTCAAATCTTTATTTTCTTCAATTTTCTGATGCAGAATTTATAGGTAGTTAGCACTGTTCCTACTCAACTACTTTTTAAAAATGTTGATGTGTGGTGGGTTGTTAAGCTAATGGCTTCATCCCCAGCAGCATTTTAGGACTGAGGCGGAAATGTAAACATGGTAGTATTAGCTTTCTTGTTCATAGCACCTTCTATGTCATTTTAAATAATATTTGGTTGACTCAGGGTTGGGTCTCCATAGAAGGAAGCCTAAACTTTGGGTCCCAGCTAACTGAACATCACAAGAGGCAACTCTCACACTCATTTTTTTTTCTGTGAGAGTATTCTAGTAGGAATTCTGTATATGAAGCAGCATTTCTCTCATAGCACCTGGGTAATTTTGAATGATTGTGATCTTTGGTGGGATATGTTTGTGCACAAAGGGTAAAGCAATCTGTCACTGCAAATATGCTTCCAGTTTTTGTTACACAGTCTCAGAGACCAGAGTTCTATAAATACTAATTCTGAGGACTTGCCAGTTTAATTTTCAGGTAAACTGCCTGACTGATAGTTTTCCTATGAAAAATCTGCCATTATTTATTTGAGCATCTATTTCTGTGGAACAGTTACATAGATCCCCAGAAACAAACCCAGGATTTACACTGGTCTGCCATTCTCATTTCCCATTCATTTCATCTCTATCCTTGGAGACCTCGTCACCTCTGGGAAGCTCAGGGCCTACCTGTTGTTCTCCACCCGACAATGTTCAGTGTCCTAACATTGACTGACTACTCTCTGTTTCTTCTTTCTCATATTTAAATAGCTAAATCCTGGAGTGCCAATTCCTAACACTAGGCCAGGGTACTATGTGAATTTGAGCAAAAAGAGAAAATCTATCGAAACTATTTTTAACCCTCTATTTTGTTTTTTTTTACTTCAAATCCAGTTAACATTATTTTTCTTAAATGTATTTTTAAAAATATATTTTACTGATATTTTACAGAGAGGAAGAGAGAGAGATAGAGAGTTAGAAACATTGATGAGAGAGAGACATCGATCAGCTGCCTCCTGCACACCCCCTTCTGGGAATGTGCCTGCAACCAAGGTACATGTCCTTGACCAGAATCGAGCCTGGGACCCTTCAGCACACAGGCCGACGCTCTATCCACTGAGCCAAACCGGTTTCGGAATATTTTTTTAAAACATATTTAAGGAGAAACTAGAAGCAGTTTGAACTATAGCACTTTGTCTATACAGTGGTACCTCGAGATACGAGTTTAATTTGTTCCATAACCTTGAGGTGTGGGAAACTATGAGACGTTTGAGTCGTGGTAAACTGGTGGGTCGTGTGCAGCCGACCGATCTGTGCGATTAGTCGTATCTCAGCTGTTGCTCATATTTCAAAGCAAAAATCACTTGCTTGACAGCTCATATCTCAAAAATCTCGTATGTTAGGGCACTCGTATCTCCAGGTACCACTGTATTTCTATTATATAATCTTTCCTCCATCCTAGCTAATAAAGATGGAATATGAAAATTGACTATCACTCTGCAACAAAAGATGGCAATGCCCACAGCAAATTAGGAGGGAATATGCTAATTGATACAACAAAGATGGCAGCAGCCAGGCTAGGATGCTTGCATTCCACCCCACCCCAGCCACTCCAGGCCTCTGGGCAGCGTGTGCACGTAGGTATGGAAGGGCCAGGGTGGGGTGGGACGCCTGCTATGAGGGAAGTGGGGAAGGGTGAAGGGAGCTACAGGGGAGTGGCAGGGCTGGAGTAAAGGCAGAAGGCGGCTCTGGCCAGAGCAAAGGTGGAAGGAAGAAGGCAGTAGCCAGAGCCAAGGCCCAGGTTCTGGGTCCTGGGTCCCGGGCGCCAGAGAGAAGTTGGTGCTGGGAATCAAGGCCTATTACTGCACGAATCTTTAAGCATTGGACCTCTAGTTAGACAATAAACTCCTCAAGGATCTTTTCATTCAATCCCTAAAATAACTTGCACAAGCTACTTAATGCCCAAATATTTAATCATCATTGTCTTACATTAATATCAGAAATGAAGATAGAATTTAGGCAAAATATCTCAAACTGGCTTAGAATCCATGATTCTGCATATTTCCTGAACTAGTGTAATATCAGTAAATGTTTGTAGAAAGAATAAAAACAATAAGCAAACATTTCACATGATCAGGATGAATATAGAACCAGTTACATTTCCACATTTAAGTCTGATAGTCATATATTTTGGCCTCTCAACTTGTGAATTATCCTCAGATTATTAGCTTTTGGAATTGTCTATAGCTGGATGATCTGGGAAAGGGTCTCCTGCAATTTTTGGATTTTATTAAAAGATCTTTTTCTTGTTAACTATTAAGATCTCTTTTGATATAATTGCCAATTTCTTGGTAAATGAAATATTATGCAATTAGAGGCCTGGTGCACAGAATTCATGAATGGGTAAGGTCCCTAGGCCTGGCTAGTGATTAGGCTGATCAGGGCCTCCTTTACCCTGGCTGCTGGCCAGGGCTTTCCTTCATTCCATGCCCTCCCCCCTAGTGGTCAGCACACATCAGAGCAAGTGGTTGAATTCCTCAGAGGACAATTTGCATATTAAATAGAATTATATAGGATTCTCCTTGAGGCAATTTCTTTTTGGTGCATTTTCAATGAACTGTTTGTATTAATAAATGAGGTGAATAAACATTTTAGTCTTTGCACTGTATTCACATGAACAAAGGTTGATGAAATTTACAGAGGTAGATGGAATACTTTATTTCTCTATAATTAGGTAATATACTGTTAAGAGATTATCGGTCAAAGAAAGACAAATGTCATGATTTCACTTATATGTAGAATCTAATGAACAAAATAAATACAGCAGAAACAGCATCATAGATACAGAGAACAAACTGACAGCTGTCAGGAGAGGGCTGGATATAAAAGGGGGATAAATGGTGATGGAATGAGACTAGACTTTGGTAGGTGAACACACAGTATAATACATAGATTCTATATTATAGGATTGTACTTGAAACCAATGTAACTCCAGTAAATTGAATAAAAATAAAAAGAGATTATCATAGTGACTTCAAATGATTCTTTAAAACTTTTAGTTAATAAAATTCTGAAATTTTGTACAGCTTTTTTGAACATCCTCTAATTTTGCAAAAAGATTCAATATATATTTAATTTATATAAATAGATGTGTGAATAAGGGCAATTTTATAATTCTGAGCAATTGTACCCTCTAACCTTGCATTTATACTTGAAATTCAGTATAAAAATGTAGGTTGTTCAAAATTTGTGTCTTATCATCTTCCAGTAAAGCATAAAGGGTTGTAACAATTTTCTAAATGGAAAAAAGGGATACCTCTTTTTTTCATTTGGTCAATAATTCCAAACTTCTGGAAGAGTCCATTGACTTAAAATTTAAATATGGCTTCTATTCATCATGTAATATTCATGAGTGAGTTCTATTGTCAGCAAAATGTGTGCCCTCTTCCTTGCTGACTTAACAAACTGCATCTGCTTCTGCACACTACGAAAGCAATAACATACAATACAATTTATCAATCCTTTACAATTGGGCAGTGTAGACAAGGAAACGTGTAGTTTGAAGATAACTATAATCATACTGAGCTGTGTAAGGTGCTTCCAGTGCTTTTCCTTTTCAGGAATTAGTGTTCTGTATGGAATCTGATAGAAAACGTAGTGCTAATCCAGTGAATAGTGATGAAGAGGAGAAAAATCGTTTCAGCTTTGGTATCATTTTTGGTGAGCAGGGGGACAGACAGGAAACTAACTTTTCCTTTGGTAAATATCCCTTACTGTTTCTCCAACAAAATTTCACTGCTCTGCACTGAGTTTTCCCACAAAACTAACAAAGCAGGTTAGATCAATAAAAACAGCATAATTTGCAGGCAGTCAAAATATCTTGAATTCCACCTGGTCCATTAACACCTAGTGTGACCTTTGTTTAGGTCTTCAGCCATTTTGAGCCTCAGTTTTCTCATATATAAAATGAGAGCGAACACACCCTCAAATTTGCTTAAATTTGGACATTGGCATTGCCATTCACCCCATAGGCAAAAACTCTACCTTCTTGTAACTTACATCTAATTAGACACCAAGAACTCTTGGTTCACACTGCTGATCTTTTCATTCTCTTTCCTCAAACACAATGCTTGGACTCTACCATAGGATTCTCCTGCTCATGCTGCCTTTGAGAGTTCAGATGCTGCCTCTTTAAGGAAAACTGATCTCTTCTGAAAGTTGGTATGCAACTCACATTATCATCTTTTGTAGTGTAACCTATTCTCTTCATCAAGAGCTGTGTCATAGTCACCTTTGTAACCCGAGTCTTAGCTCAGTACCCGGAAACCAGTAGGAGTCCAGTAAATATTTGTTGAATAAGTGAATGAATAAATGATATCCACATTGCATGGTTGTTGTGAAGGTAAAGGAATTAAATAAATGGTATTTATCAGTCTATGAATTTGTGCACAAGTAGCTCACTGCTGCTTGCTTCAGCTGGCCACCCTCCTATGGCCACTTGTAGCTCTCTGCCACACAGAGCTCACTGCCCCAACTGCCTGCTGTTAGTCTTTACATGATGGCATCCCAACAAATTTGCATATTATCCTATTATAAGTATAGATAATTATTACAATTATTTTATCTGAAAAAGTTTGTAAATGCTCAGCATGTTTTTAGGTGGCTCAATGGTAATTATTAAAGGTAAGCAATTAATCCAGATATCAATTCCACTGATTAATCAACTTTCCTCAAATTAGCTAATCATGGTTTTTTGTTGTTTTTTGTGTGGTTTTGTTGTTGTGTTTTTTGTTTGTTTGTTTGTTTGTTTTGTTTTGTTTTGTGGTTTTTGTTTTTTTTTTTGGCATCACAGCAAATGCCAAATTATTTGTAAGGTGTTTTTCATCCTTTGCTAGAGTTCAGATAAAACTATCCTCCAGAAGTGTTTTTTTTTTCTTTTTTTCCCTTATGCTATTCATGACACAGAAAATTCTTATTAGATACAATGTACTTATAGGGCTTGTTTAGAAGTTATCTTATTTATTTTTCCTAGGCACTCAGGTTCCATAAAATTTTACTCAGAACAAATATAACCCTTTACTAAAATTAAGGACAATTGTAAGCCAAGAAAGAATGGGTTCAAAGAGGTTGTATAGCAAACTCCTGCCATGGCAGTGGTTGTGGTGGTGGTAATGGTAACAATCTTAGGTAACTGGCAGTGACTGGCTTCTGCAGAGCATATACCAGGCTAGACGGAACCTTGAGTGATGAGGGACAAGAGCTACAGATGTGTGTCATTGGAAGCTCTGAACATACTAATAAGTCAACCCTTTGAGCAATTTCAGACAGAGGGAAGCAGAGTTCACTTAAATTTGTTTAAATATCTTGACCTAAGGAATAGTTTTTTCCAGCTTAGATCAGAATGGGAGTCTGAAGTGAAAGGGACTAAGAAGAGGAACTAAAACCAGGATAAGAGAAAAAAGGGGATTCAGATGGGGTCTGGGTAGAGACAATTCTTTGAGTCAGAGCTGCTTAAGGGTTTTACCAGTTCCTTGGTAAAGAAGAGCCCAATCTAATTTACAACCACCCTTATATTACGTGTGTGTGTAAGTACAAGCAAACTCATGGCTTAGAAAAATGCATCGGTACCTTTCACTCATCTCAGGATATTTTTGTTATTATAAAGCCTAGAGTATGAGTACCCATTCCAGGATCACTAACTTTAACTTAATGGGTCATCTGGCATGCAGCCAATATTCAGATGCTCAGAGAGGAAAGACTGACAGATCATTGTTAATCTTTTCTTGAAATGTTAGTCATGTGATCACCAGCCAGAAGATTGAACCTCTTTTACCCCTTTGGTAAGTACTTTGTACATGTAAACTGATAGGAGGGGTAAGATGGTGATGTGAATTTAGAGATTTAAATAATGTAAAATGTAGACTTCTCATTTTAGTTGTTTCTCTTCTGTGAATATTGACAAGCATTTGACGTTTCCATGCATACATTCCACTTATCCAAATGAGAAAGAAGTCTGAATAGCTCAGAAAAAGAGTGTTTGGCATTCTGATTTTATCAGAAGCACCTTGTTAAAATTTGTTTGTGGCTATTGGAAATTTTTGTAAAACTGACTTTCCTGCTTTGCTGCTTGAAGGGTCTGCTGTGTAGAATGGCATGGTTTTTTGATGAGGTTGAATCTTGCAGACTTGTTTCTGTCATCACTCTGACCACAGAGGCTCTTTGGTACCAAGACAAAGACAAAGAAGAAGCCAATGATTCCAGATTTCTTTGAAAACATATTTCCTCACTTGATCTCGTTTTCCTGTAATTTGTCATTTTCTTCTGGAAAAGAGAGAGCGCAACAAGCTAATTTATTTAATACAAAATCCTGGTTGCTGGTTCATCACTATCTTACTGGAATAAGCTCTGGCCTTCAGCAATATTGAGAAGGTCAAGGAATAATTTTAAGCAAAAGGTCAATTTTTAAAATATTATCAGAAGCCATAATTTAATTAATGTACCATATTATAATTGTATACTTAGCTTGATTGCATATTGAATGGCCTTGATAATGCTTGGACATCTTTATATATAAAGCTTATTCTTTTTGTAATTCTTAGTACAGCCTCAGAATTAAAATTATTGGATCAAAAGGTCTAAAAATTTTAATTCTCTTCAATCACTATGAAAAGTGCTTTTCAAAAAAAAGTAGAATTCATTCTACTAGCACTTGGACCAGCTGTGGGTAAAATTGCCTAATTTATCATACTTTCCTGATATTATACATTCTCACTTTTAAAGACAAATTAATTATAGATTCATTGAAGAGCCAGGGTGTTTTAATCAGAATTATGGGTGCTTTAGTCTTCTTTCAAGTTTGGTTTTTATTTTTTTAAAATGTTTATATTGAAGATGTATATTTTTCCAATCATAAAAAGAAAATGTATTTAAAAAAATAATTCACCTCCAAACTTAAGAGCACAATAAAGCTTAAAAAATGCAAGGAAATGAAACAGGTGGATATGAGGTGGTTTCATTAGTGAGAATGAGTGTGAAGAATACATGTGGGGTGGATACCCTGATTATTTTTTAAAAAGGTGTTTCTACCAACTAACAAAAGAATGAAAAGGATATAAGCTTACAATTATATTGTCAGAAAAATAAACTATATTAAAGAAATCCTTTTTTTCCCTAATGATAATTACTTAACAATATAATGTAGATGTTCTTTCAATAGAATTCTCATGAAATCCTTAGGCTTATTTCCCCTCAACTCGAAGCCAGACTGTACCCATTTATCCATCCTCATCTCTAAGCCAGAGATGAGAACTTGCTCTTTTAAAAGATTTCCACTAGAAAAGAAATTAGTCTTGCAGGGTAACCCATTCCTACAATTTATCAGTGACCTGAAAAATGCACATCCAAATTAAATTTTCTGGATTTAATGGAGATGAGATGCAGCTGTGTAATGATTATTCTTCATGCCTTTATTTTCCAGTTACAGTTTACATTCAGTATTATTTTGTGTTAGTTTTAGGTGTGGTTACATAATCATATATTTTATAAAGTGGTCTCCCTAAAATTTCTAGTACCCATCTGGCACCATACATAGTTATTACAATATTGTTGACTATATTCCCTATGCTGTACTTTACATCCCCATGACTATTTTGTAACTTCCAAGCTATATTTCTTAATCCCTTCACCTTTCAACCAGTACCCCCAAACCCTCTCACCTCTGCTAACCATCAGTGTCTTCTCTGTGTTTATGAGTTTGTTTCATTTTGTTTGTTCATTTATTTTGTTCTTTAGATTGCACATGTAAGTGAAATTATATATTTGTCTTTCTCTGCCTGGCTTATTTCACTGACCATAATACCCTCTAAGTCTATATATGCTGTCACAAATTGTAAGACTTCATTCTTTTTAATGGCTGAGTAATATTCCATTGTATTTATGCACCACAGCTCTTTTACTTATTCATCTATTGATGGGTGCTTGGGTTGCTTCCATATCTTGGCTATTGTAAATAATACTGTAATTAACAGAAGGGTGCATATATTCTTTAGATTTAGTGTTTTAGGTGCTTTTGGACATATGCCCAGAAGTGGAATAGCTGGGTCATAGGCGGTTCTATTTTTAATTTTTTGAGACCCTCCATACCATTTTCCATGGTGGATGCACCAATTCTTATTCCCACCAAAAGTTCATGAGGGTTTGCTTTTGTCAACATTCTCACCAACACTCCTTGTTTGTAGATTTATTGATGATATCCATCCTGACAGGCATATCCTTCATGTCTTTGACTAAATACAGTTAGTTTACCTTTTTATTTTATGAAGGTTCAATCATTGCAGCTCTTTAATGATTTCCTCAGTCTAAGGCTCTATATGTCCTTTCTCAGCTCTGTTATATCTACTTTGGATTCTCTAAAGGCTTTAATTGAATCTGAATCAATGGAAGTTGGGTATCTAACTTGTTCTTCTTTGACACTCCTAACATTATTTCAATGTACAATAGTGTGGTTCTTCTGTCATCTAAGTGCACTGTTTAGGCATTCAGAAATAATAGTGTCAATGTAATAATAACATGCCATTTTAATATCAATTCTATACTTACTCTCATTGTTCCTATAAGACTTAGAGTAATTAAGTGATGGCCAAAGTCACATGGTCAGGGGAAGAACCAGAACTGAAACATAGCTGAGGGGAAGGGATGTTTCACTTCAGAACTCAAGTTTTTAACAAACTGAGGAATTTATTAAATCAGTTACCGTGCTTGCACCACGTTTTCTTACATACAGAGTGTCCCCCAAAATGTATATACACTTTGAATAATTAATAATTCCAATGGGTTAAATCTGAAAAGAGAGAAACATCAACTGAGCTATCAGCTATTAAAGTGTGTATACATTTTTTTGGGGGAGGGAGGACACTGTATATTAGAGTTCTTTCTAGTTACCTTTGCTGGATGAGTTTAGTCATTAGTGTTTGACTATAGATCTGCCTAATTTTGTAGGAATTTATTTCAAATATAGGGAGGAGTAGGATGTAGAATGTTGAGGAACATAAGTTCTAGGACCAGACTGGTAACTGCGAACCTGGACAAGTTATTTAATCTCTGTGCCTCAGTATTCTCACTAGAAAAATAAGGATGACATTTATATTTTCCTTGCAGGGTGTGTTGAGAATTAAGTAAGTTATACATGTGAAGTGTTTAGAAGAGTGCCTGACACAGAGAGAAACAAATAAGTGCTGCTGTTATTGTGTTCAGGGTAAACTAGGTGAGGAGGTGACCAGATTTTTCAACTCAGTTTCTGCTTTGAAGACCACTGGGTAGCAGTGATTCAGATCAGATCTGACTATAAAGTCACTTGAAGCTAGGTGGTCTTGTTCTAACCTCTTCTTTATTGGTAGGGAAGTTTAAATGTTACAGATTGAAATATTTTCTTGTGTTCTCTTTTGTTTGTTTTGTTTTGTTTTTGTGGGAGTTTTGCTCCCGACAGTGGAGCAAACAATTAAGTGTAGTAGATGCCTTAAATAAACTTGAAACACCATTTACTTTGGAAAAGTTTATAAGATGGCATTAGCAAAATTTTTTGTGACCACCTGACCCATATTTACATTCAGGGTAAAATATTTAGAATATACTTCTCACTGTGGCCATATATTTAGTGCATAAAGAATGTTGGCTTCCACTGAGGAAAATATTTTTTGTTAAGAAGTTTAACTAAAATCATGATGCTGCTATGTATACAAAAATGCTCTCTCTCTCTATCTCTTTCTCTGTCTAACCACAAGAGACCTAAAGAATGATGAAAAAATATCTTTCCTCCTCTAGAAACAAAGGTTGATAAAATGAGGTTATTTTGACAGGTGTGACCCTTAGCAAAAAAATGATGTGAGATATATTCATCCTCAATGCCTCTAGATCTTTCAGGATTAGTCCCTCTCCCTCCATATCTCACCTTCTCTGAACCCTTAGAGTGGCCTCCCTGTCTGTTCAAGGCCTCCTGCCTAGCTCCTTAATAAGGCCTGCCCTCCCAGATACAACTGTGTCTTGTGCCTTTCTTCTATTATTTTATTCTCTGTTTTCAGCATTTTCCCATTCTGTATCCTGTTTACTCAGAATCACCCATGGCAGCTGGTTGATATCAAATTTAGCAAATAAAAGTTCAAGATGCCCAATTAATAACTGAATTTCATATCAATAATAATATATTTTTTACTTTGTGTATCATGTAATATTTGGGACATAGTGTACCAAATATTATTCATTGTTGATTTGAAATTTGAACTTAGCTAGATTCTGTTGAAAACTGAAGTAATGGGGATCCGTTTTATATAGTGAAAGAAAACTTAGCTGAGTTGTGTCCTATTGTTATATGGAAAGCAGAACTTGTAAGTAGAAGCAAACTTGGATATAGTTTGCTGAGAAGACTTCTAAACAAAGCCTGGTTTCTTCTTACTGCTTATAATAAAACTAGAGGCCTGGTACACAAAATTCATGCATGGGAGGGTGTCCCTCAGCCCAGCCTATACCCTCTCCAATCTGAGACCCCTTAAGGGATGTCCAACTGCCCAATCAGGCAATCAGACATTCCTCTCACAATTGAGAACTGCTGCCTTCCTGATTGCCCCTAACTGCTTCTGCCTGCCAGTCTGATTACCCCCTAACCACTCCTATGCCAGCCTGATTGATGCCTAACTGCTCCCCTGCAAGCTTGTTTGGCCCTAACTGCCCTCTCCTGCAGGCCTGGTTCCCCCTAACTGCTCTCCCCTAGAGGCCTGGGTCCCCTGCAACTACCTTTTCCTGCAGGCCCAGTCACCCCTAACTTTCCTCCTCTGCAGGCTTGATCACCCCAACTGCCTTCCTTGCAGGCTTGGTCCCTCCAACTGCCCTCTTCTGCTGGCCATCTTGGGGTGGCCATCTTGTGTCCACATGGGGGAAGGATCTTTGACCACATGGGGGCAGCCATCTTGTGTGTTGGAGGGATGGTCAGTCTGCATATCACTCTTTTATTAGATAAGATAGAGGCCTGGTGCACAGGTGGGGGTCAGATGGTTTGCCTTGAAGGGTGTCCTGGATCAGGGTGGGGGTTCCCTTGGGGCACGGGCAGCCTGAATGAGGGGCCTGTGGTGGTTTGCAGACCAGTCATGCCCCCCAGCAACCCAAGCTGAGGCCCTGGTTTCTGGTATTTATTTAACTTCTATAATTGAAATCCTGTAGCCTTGAGCAGAGCCAAGACTCCTGCTTGCTCCCTGGTCACAGCCATTTTTGTTGGAATTTATTTATCTTCTATAATTGAAACTTTGTAGGCTGAAGTGGAGGCCTTGGCTGGCCACAGGTGTGAGGAAAGCTTGGCTTCCTTCATCACTGGGGGCAATCAAGCCTCCTGTTTGCTCTGTGGCTGCAGCCATCTTGGTTGGGTTAATTTGCATACTCACTCCTGATTGGCTGGTGGATGTGGCTCATGGGTGTAGCAGAGTGATGGTTAATTTGCACATTACTCTTTTATTAGATAGGATATGAGAGGAAAGAGATAGATTGAGGGAAGAAGTCTAAGTGAACATGAACCACGATTTAATGATTTGGAAAATTTGCAGCCTATTCAGATTGCAAAGATGCTACATTTAGGAGATTTACTGTGAGGAAAACGTGCTCTAGAGAGAATGCCAAGGGTGTGGCTAAACAATCTTTTGCCAATTCTGTGGAAGGATCAAAAGGTCCAAGCATTTAATCACACAGACTTTCCTTGGAAGAGATTGTGCATGTGATCTTGCATTTTCTCTGCTATCTCAAGAGATCTAAAAGATAGAGATGAATCTGAAAGTATTTGTGGAGGAGCCATTTGTCTAATGGAGTGAATTCCTGAGACATATGGGCGATTCACAATGTTCATGAGGATGTTATACTGTCAAGTATTTTGACAGCTTGGACTAAAAGGGACAGAGGATAGAAGAAATGAAAGTTGTCTGACTCAAGTTATTCTACATGTAAGAAATAAGTTTAAAAGTTATTCAGCTGCAAATATGTTCTGCTTTTCATGAAAAGAATGACCTAGGCAGTAAGGTTGTTGGCCCAGAGAGTAGAGTTTCATACCCCAATGGGTGAACTTTGAACCATAGAGGATTATGCCCAGGCCTTGAAACTTAGTGAATTTTTGCTTGTTGCATCTCAATATTGATTGGAACCAGTATTTTTTTTTTATTTGTTCTATTCACCAACCCCTACTTTTGAATAGGAATGACTATAACTGTTTTCTGTCGCACCATTAAATTTTGGGATCACATAACTAATTTTTTATTATTTTATTTTATTTTTACTGGTCCACAGAATAGAGAGGGATTTTGCCTCATGTTGACTATACTGAGAATTATGAACCATACATTATTTAAAGAATGATATTTAGGACTTTTGAGTTGATAATATTTAGATGAGACTTTAAAATTACATCCATGCTGAAATAGGTTAAGACTTACAAAGATGTTGGGATTGGGTGAGTGCATCAGAGATGAATGTAAATCTATAGTAGGCTGAACAATGGCCTCCAAAATTGTTCAGGTCTCAATCCCCAGAATATGTGAATATTTGACCTTGTATGGCAGAAAGGGCTTTAAAAATATGAATGAATTAAGAATCTTGAAATGAGGAGTTATCTTGAATTATTCCTCCTTATAAGGGGGAAGATGCAAGGATGAAAACAGAGGTCAAAGAGTAAAGAAGATGCTATGCTTCTGGCTTTAAGGATGGAGGAAGAGGTCATAAACTAAGGAACATAGGTGGCCTGTAGTAGATAGAAGAGGCAAGGAGAAACATAGTTTTGCAGTTCCATTTTAGACTTCTAATCTCCAAAATAGCAAGGTAATATATTTCTGTTGTTTTAAGTCACTAAGTTTGTGGTAATTTTAAAAAATATATATTTTTATTGATTTCAGAAAGGAAGGGAGAGGGAGCGAGAGATAGAAATATCAATGATTCTCTCTAATGATCCCATAACTTAGGCATGTTACCTTGACTAGAATTGAACCAGGCCATCACTCTACCCACTGAGCCAAACTGGCCTGGGCAGTTTGTGGTAATTTTTTATAGCAGCATCAGGAAACTAATATGCCTGGATTCCTATATTTTACCTGGCAATCCTATTCTGGAAATAATGGATTTCATTAGATATCTATTATAGGTCAGAAATCTTATATACATTAACACATTTAATTCTTTCAACAAACTTGTGATGTAGTGTCCATTTTACAGATAAGAAAAATGAGGTTTAGAGTTGGTAGTAGCAGAATTTAATTTGAATCCAGGTCTGAGGGGTTGAAAAGTTCAGTTTGTTTGCTTCTTTACTTGTTTTCCTTTTTGTTTGTTGTTTTTTTCCTCCTCCTCCTCCTCCTCCTCCTCCTCCTCCTCCTCCTCCTCCTCTTCCTCCTTATTGCTACCACCACAGTGTTGTCTATTAAGAATCTATTTCTGGGACAAAGTAGGTTTCTGATCCAATAAATTGGATGCTTGCTCTCCCTGTATACAGAGGCACCTCTGTTTATAGAGTAAATATTTTCTTGTTTCTTATTCAAAAGAAATTCCAGTATAAACTAATGAGCTTCTGAATAAATAAAGTATCCACTGGAGTCTATATGTATATTCAAAAAACTATACTTCAGAGATCAAATACATATTCTTTTGTGCCAAATGTTTTGGCCTGCTCTGCAAGCAAAGGATCCAAGTATTATATATTTCAACAAATGAGCCAAAACAATTAGTTTCCTTAGACAATTAAAGAAGATAATAAGCCAAAAATGCTCCACAATCAGGTTGAAAGAGAAGCAAATTTACTGTCCTTATTAGCAGCTTGCTTGAAATTGTTTTTAATTTGAACTAATGAACGTCTAGTAACTCAGGAGAAAAATAACCCAAATGCTGCAGGCTCAGACCACTGCTAACCAAGGAGCTGGTGTTTAATCGGGGATGGCCAGAGGCACATACTCCTTCTCCTAATTTTCAACCTGAGGTAATTCCACCATCCTCTCCCTGCCCCTCCCAACCCCCTACTAAAATCCCATAAGTTCTGTGTTGGAAGAAAAAACAAGTCCCACAGAGAGCTTCCAGCAGACTGAAGGTATTATATGTTCATGTATCTGCCAGTTGACCAGTGAAGAACATCTGGCAGGGCAGCTGGGAGGGTGTCACATGCAAACTGGTCGAGGACCATCAATAGCTTACTAGACACCAACAGGAAGGGCATAGCAACTGGTAAACTGCATCCAATACATTTTACCAGAGCAAATTTGCTGTGAACTCCTTGTCATTCTTCACAGATGAGCAGCTCCCCCCTTCTTCTTCGTTCTCTCACAGTATCGCTTAATTATGAAAAGCACTGACCGCAGAGCTTAGGAGTGTAGTGCTCAGTGAATGCTAGTTATTACTTGTTGCTACATTATTATTAGAACAAGACAGTTTCCTCTACACATGTTCAATGACTCTCCCAGGTTCAGTGGCATAGCTAAATGGTGAGCTTTGGTTGGGAGCTCATAAGACAGGGTAATTCACAGGTCAACCTGTCTTTATGCTTTTTGAGTTATTTAGACAACATATTTTCATTTGGAATAACATACACACCACACAAAAAAGCTCTCCTTGGTGATGTTCCAATGAAGGAGGGAGGAGGGATTTGTATCTGGCAGGTGTGTTCACTCTATATGAACAGTTCACCTCCAGATCTTAGGTTATGAGAAGGATAAGGCCATTTTTGCTTCCAACTAAGAATTAGGAGTTGGGTTGGAAAGGGTTACCTTTTTCATCCTAAATAAGTCATTAAAAGAACCATTGCAGACCTGGAGATGTGGGGATAATTATGAAGCTAATGTTTTCTTTCCTAATGGAAACGGTCTGGATAAATGGTAGCGATGGGATTTACTTCAACCCACACCATACACGGAGTTGGCACTTTTATGGAAGGCTGCTTTATTTGTAAAAGACAAGTCAAGAAGTGCTATTCTTTTAGGGTTTTGAATTTAATGTTCTTAAATCTACTGGTAACATTTCAGGCACCTATTAAAAGTGTGTAATAAAAACAAAACAAAACAAAATTGGGTAGAAACAATCTATAGTCCTGGCTCCCAGCTTTGGGGTGCATGAGAATTATGGGGGCTGTGATAATGAGGATGGCTATGTATGGGGGTGGTGGTGTTAAACATGAAGATTTCTAAGCTTCTTTCCAGAAATCTTAATTTTATAGGTTCAGATGGAGCACGAGTCATTTGCACTTTTAATATGCAGATTTGAAAGAAAGAAGGGTCCTGTGAGCTGGGGACCAGGGGAGGGGGGTGGGAAGGAGGTAGGGGTGTTCGCTTGTGAAATTGGCTTGGGTAGAGTGCGAAACTAAGAAGTGTGAAATCTTAGTACCTGAAGAGAAATAGTTTATTTCACGTGATGTTGAACAAGAACCCCTTTGTCCCAGTTGTAAAGTATAGTGCTTAAGAGACAGCACAGCTCAGTGGCATCGCAGGCTACAAGTTCATTTCCCAGGCCTGCTGATTTACTAACTTTGTGACATGGGCTCAGTGTCTCAGCTTCCTCATCTGCAAAGTGAGAATAATCATAGCATCTACATCCCACGTTGTTAGAGACTAATAATAGGCAACAATTATAGAGATTATAATATATAGATAGAAACTGTGAGCTACAGTTTTTAAGTGCTTTGCATATATGAGCTCATTTAACATTCACAAAACCCTATCAGGTAAGTACTGGTAGTATTCTCACTGGACAAACGAGGTTAGCAATTTGCTGGAAGCCACATGGTTAGAAAGTGGCAAGGCTGGGGTCAGACTCAGGTGGGCTGACTCCAATGCCCCCCTTCATCACCTCCCTTGGTATCCTGCCTCTCCAACAAAGCCTTAGCCATTCATCCTCCTCTTTTTCCTCCTCCTTTCTTCTCTCTCTCCTCCTTTTAGCTCCAGATGAACCCAACTTCCTGTTAGGTAAAAAGTCATTTTATTAACTGAGAGAAGTGTATTCTGGATTCTTACCCACCTCCACAGGTAGGGAGACGATGCAGTAGAGAGAAGGCAGCGCTGTGGCTCCCAAATAGGTAGCTTTCAGCTAGGCCCTGGGCATTTCTAAGATCTCCAAAGCATCAACTTTCAGGGTGAGGTCAGCTGTCAGAGAGGAGGGACAAGTGGATTGCAGCCCTGCTCAACCATTTCTATCCATTCTCCTGGATTTTGGAAGTGAGGGTGGGGTACAGGGGATGGGGGAGGGGTTGGGTCCACCTTCCCCTAGCAGGTTAGCCACAAGCACCATTTTTCTAGAAAGTCTCCTTTGGGGGCCCTGGAGCCAAATTAGTAGGGTAACAACTAATTATCCCATGTGCCAGGTTCTCACCCAGCACTTTCCAGACACTGTCATATTTAATTAAATCAACAATACCACACCTCATTTCAGGAACAGCTCCCCTGCTGGACCCCTTCACCTGCAGCTCTCTGCACTTGCAAAGAATGGCTATTGCACACATAGTGATAGGACATCACAAAGCTGCCCTCTGGCTGCTCATCTGTGGGTCTGGTCTCAGACCAGGCTGTGGCCTCAGGACTCCTAGCTCTCTCCCTTGCATGGTACTTACACCCCAGCAGCACTGGCGCCCTGCTGCACAGGAGAAACTTCTCCTTCAATGCTTGCTTGAAGGAATGGAACTTAGCTTGCTGAGCTGAGCTGTGCTCTTTTTTGCTTGCCTGCTTTTCTGTCACCAGGTTGCTCTAGAAGCAGTGATGCTCTTAATTAAGCTGAGATCTGAGGTGCTTAAAATGCAAAATTCACAGGCAAGCTGGATGCTGCCTGAGGCTGGAAAGAATGCTCTTCATTTTGAGAACCTGCGTCATTGGTAAAAGCTCACAGGACTGATGGAGCTGACTCACAGAACCAAAGTCTCATCCCAGGTGAGGGGAGCCTCGATGTGGCTAGACTTCTCTGCATTTCCTTCATGCCAGCTGGGAGCTCATGCTGCATTCAGAAAAGAGAAAAAGCACATATGCCTCTTCCTACCAGATGAGCATATCCCCCAGGCTCACAAGAAGATGAATCCGTGAGGTTATGAAAGACTCCCTAAGCAGAAGAATTCTGGTGTTTAGAAAGGATGAGGAAGCAAGAGCTTAGATGTGGACTTGGAGATCACAAGCAAATAGGAAGATTGCATCCAGCTCTGGGGAAAATCTAAGATTGAGCTCACTCCCATTGCTCAACCTGGTTCTTCCAACCTGTCACTGCCCAACATGTGACAAAGGAACATGACCTTCCCAGAGGAGGTCCCACCACTCAGCTCCTTCCACCTAAGCCCGCACCTCTCAGGTGTCTGAGGTCTGAGCACCACACATTGGCTCTGCTCCATCTTGGGGACTGTTGTATGTGTGCTTTCTCTTCCGGGTCTAGACTCTCTGGATCTTCTTAGATAAAGTCCCCTAGGATGTTGCTAGACTTCAGAGCCTCTCTTTGTGGGTTTTCCTGAGACAGTGGCCACAGCAGAGATTCTGAGTTGACTGAGGTCCGAATGAGGGAAGGGCAGGAATTGCAGGTACAATGTGGGGGAGCCCTAGTTACCCCTCACCTCTCTAATTTGCTCCTGCTCATTTTTTGGACTTGGCATAGCCTCTCCTTACATATAGTGTATGTTTGTGCTCACTAGGATGAAGACATAATTGCATGTTGGGCCAATTATAAAATGAAAGGCACCTCTTTGGGCAGACCAGGTAGAGCAGGGTACCTCTTCTGGAGCTGACACTGTCCTGCCCTCTTGGACTGGGTGCCCTTGTGCAGGGCCCAACATTAGAGAAAGAAGGACTTGACTTTTTTGTTGTTTCTCTTTCTTATGTACCATCTGATCCCTGAACTTCTCTCCATTTTCAACTCATCTGAAAGCATCTTGGACCTCTTATGTGCTGGAGCTAATCCCATACCTGGTCATTTTGAAAGTCCTCTTTACTGGGTAGCTTTGGTCCACTGGTTGGAAGAGTAGGATGTGACAGGGATGCAGACTTTTCCTTTGATTGTCTCCAGAACCAGTGTGAACAGAAGTAAACTATCTCAATATTTTTTTCATACAATTTGGGAAACAAATATTTTCCAATCTGGGTGTGCAGGGAACAGCACCAGGCCTTGCCTTTGTGGGGCAGACTAGAACACTGAGTCACTGACCAGTTCTGCTCATTTCAGCCCTGAGTTCTGTCTCGTCATGTGCCCGCCCATCAGCCTGATGTCAGACAGTTGTGCCTACTCATAGCTGACTGTTCTCCAGGCATCATGGGTACTGGCTGGCTTGGTAGCCCCTGACTTCACTTACCAAAACCATTGATTTTGAAATAGACTCTGAGTAGCAAAGAAGCACTTCTGTCTCATTAAAACTACTTGGCGTTCTAAGTAGAAACTGCTTGTTCCCAAAGTCCTGGATATACTGGCAGCTTTGTCCTGTCTTGGATACCGCCAGTCTGGGAAAGCGGTGAAGCACATCTTGTGGGGCTTTGGGTTTTCCTCACACACAGGGGTTGTGTTTTTCTCTTTCCTACAACTCTTCTCCTTCCTCTGACACTAGTCTGGATCCTTTTCTCCTTCTTAATCTCTGATAGGGAATTATGGGATAAGCCAAGTATCAGAAGATGGTTTCAATTATTTGCCTAGGAAGTTACAAGGATGTACATGCAGAATCTGTGGGGATGAGAAGAAAGAAATGCACATGAGAGATTTTATTTTTTTATTGTTCAAAGTATTACATGAGAGATTTTGATGCTTTTCAGAAAGAATTGACAGAATTCAATGACTGAATGTGGAAATGAGGTGTGGAGCGGCGAGGGGCGAGGGGGCTTTGGAAACTCTCAGGTAATGCATGATGTGGTATTGTTCATAGGACCAGGAGGAGATGTGGAGAAGTCAGTTTGGAATAAAAGATGACTTGAATTTTAGATATATTGAGTTTGCATTGCCTGGGATGTGAATAGAGAGATGTTTGCAGGCACGTAAGTAATCAGACTTAATTAAAGAGTGAAAAGGGCTGAAAACACAGAAGTAGGAGGGGTCAGCACACAGGTCCTGTGGTGCCTTGATACTAGATGTTTGCCTAGGAACCAGGAAGAGAATAGTGAGACTTAGGCCATTGATTTTGTGTATCAACTTATATGACCTTTGGACACTTAAAAGGTCATTATAAATGAATTGGAAAATAAGGTAAAAGAGCTTTTGTTAGGCTGTTTGGAGAATAAATTGTCTGCAATGACAAATGACATCTCAAGTCCCTTCCCACATGATGATGTGAGGCTAGGATGAACCAAGGGAGGTATTTTTAAGCGAAGCTCTATTATAGGAGAGAAATGAGACTTTGAGCTGAGGTAGCATTTTCCCCCTCACCTCCAATTTAAACTTTCATTGAATTTGGGAATCATATCTTTCTTTATCTGGGTCAAGGACTTGTGAAGAAAACACTAAGTGAGCTCAGTACAAAACAGCATGTTCAGATGTTTGCATTAAACCCTCTAAACTGCTCACGCAGAGAAAATGGAAGAAAAGAAAAGGCGAGAATAAAGAAATTTCTTAGCAGATGGTTATCTGTGAGGTGTTTTTTTTCTTCTTATTGACTTTAAACTTAGCTACTACAATCATTTTGAAACTAAACCATACCTCTTTGGTAAGTGGATAACTGGTTTTAACTCCCATTGTTGTCAGAGCCCTTAAACTCACCACCACCCTCCCCTGCCCCGAATCTAAGTAAGCTCTTTGTGGAAAGTGTCGAATATTCTCAGGATTTTAGCTTCTTCCCATTGTTCAAACCATGGCACATATATCAGAAATAGCACAACCCTTTAAGTGTATACAAGCCATCCTGGCTGGTGTGGCTCAGTTGGCTGGGCATCATCCCAGGTACAGGAAGGTTGCTGACTCACTTGCCTGTCTGGGTACATGCCCTGGTTGAGGCCTCTGGATGGAGAGTGTGCAGGAGGCAGCCAATCATTGTTTCACGCTCCCATGGGTATTTCTCTCCCTCTCTTTTCTTCTCTCTCTAAAAAAGAATTTATAAGGCAACTGGTAGCAGGACTGTCAGATCAGTAAGTAATTCTATGTTTAATTTTATGGAAAAAAATCTTAGAAATCTAACAGATAAATCAGCATAGGATATAAACACTCATTTTCAGAAAAAAAATACAAATTGGAATATAGAAAAAATTCTTCCATGACAGCAATCAAAAAACCTAAAATTTAAACAAAATTTAAGGCACATTTAACATCTCATTCAATTATAAATACTTTTTAAGTAGATAAAACTCAATGCTGGAAAGTATGCCATGACATTTTCTTCCCATTATATTCTAGTTGCAATGGAAGTTGGCACAATGGTTTTATAAGTAACACCATGATATAATTATAGACTCATAAAAATGCTCACACCATTTGCCTCAGCAATCCCAGTCTGAAATTTATTTTTAAGGAAATAGTCCAAAGGATAAAGGAAATCCACATATTTGACATTCCTGTTGTATGTTATACTATAGAGAGAGCATTTGAAGAGAATTGAAGTGTCCCAAATGTGTAAAAATTTGCTTTAGCAAATTATGCACCTTGATATGATATTATATTAAAATTGTTAAAATTGCTAATCATTAAGACTGTGTGGAAATAGGGAAACTGGTTAATGGATACTTTGGGAGGAGAAAAAATATTTAAAAAGGAAACTATTTTACAGCAGAAGGGAAACTGTGTGGCTGTCTCTGATACTCTGTGTTCAGAAGTGAGCTCTCCACAGTCAGCAGCTGTAGTCATCACTATTTGTTCAGTCAGTGTTTGCTGGAATGAACCTGCCCTGTGCAAATGTAATATGTACAAATGAAATGGGTGGGGAATTTAAATGAACTTTTAACTTAAACACTCCCTAATAATCATTTTTCAGACTATATGCAAGACACAAAAATGTTAAAAAATCTCAATTTTTCAAAGGTAGCTAATTTTGAAAAAAAGTACATTCTTTTATACGCAGTCATAAAAATATATTGTAGAAGAAATTTATTATATATATACTAGAGACACACTGCATTAAATTTGTGCATGAGGTGGGGTCCCCTCATCCCAGCCTGCACCCTCTCCAAACCAGGACCCCTCGGGATTGGGCCTAACCAGGCGGTTGGACATCCCTCTCACAATCTGGGACAACTGGCTCCTAACTGCTCACCTGCTTGCCTGCCTGATCACCCCTAACTTCCCCCCTTCTGCTGGCCTGGTCACCCCTCACTGCCCTTTCCTCCCACTGGCCTGTTCAACCTAACTGCATCCTCTTCTGACCTAATTACCCCATGCAGCCTGATGCTCAGTTGATTTTGGTCATCCCTCACTAACCCCACTGCCGGCCTGGTTGCCCTACGTAGCTTGTTTGGTCATCCGTTAGGTTATTTCAGTTGTGACCGTCACTTACATGTATTTTGGAGTCCAGATGAAAAATACTATGTTCTGGATGTGATATTATACTATGGATATTAGCATTGTACTCACCTTGAAAAATGTATAAAATCACATAGTTAAAACGTATTCACTATGTCTCAGATAACAGTAGGGAACAGAACACAATATGTTAACTGGTAAGTGAAGTTTCATGCTATAGATGTGGGTCTATAAAAACATATACTGGTTATATATTATAGAAGTATGGTTAATTTTTGAGTAGCAAGCCAAATTATAGAAATACATTTAATGAATTTCTCTCTCTCTCTCTCTCTCTCTCTCTCTATATATATATATATATATATATATATATATATTACACAGAATCAAAACTAATATATCACTAAGACTGGCACAAAGTAAGCTGGCACAGACAAAACATTTGAGTGAATTCTTAAGCCAGGACCTGCAGTGCTATTGACATTTGGGGTGGATAATGTTATGTTAACGGTTGGGTATGGGGCTGTTCAGTGTGTTGTAGGATGTTTAGCAGTGTTCCTGGTCTCTATTGACTAGATACAGTAGCATCTTCCCTCAGTTTTGACAACCAAAAGTGTCTCCAGACATTGCCGAATATACCCAGTGGGGCAAAATCACTCTTGGACAAATATTAAACATTTTAGTAAAAAATACCACAACTGTGTGTGTGTGTGTGTGTATGAGAGAGAGAGAGAGAGAGAGAGAGAGAGAGAGAGAGAGAGAGAGAGAGAGGGAGAGAGATAACAAATAGAAAATTTTTAATTAATTTGAATGGAAATATAGTTCCTTCATTACTTTTGGCTCCGTGGATTATGGTAGGCATACATTTATATCTAATATGTTCCAGGTAATCTCCAACTCAGGTCAGAGATGCACTTTGTTTTTGTGTTAAGAAAATTATTACTAACATAAACTTCCCAGTAGTGATGTTTTGTGTTTTACTCTTAGTTTATTCTAGTTCTGGTCTTAAGGGCTTGTCCTCTCTCTAAGGTAATGGCTCAATTGATGCAAAGTAACTTTTGGATTTAGCCCTCCCTGTCCCCATTCTCTTTCTTTCTATAGTTCTTTCTTGTGTATGGATGGGAAAAATGCATCTTATATTTGAGAAAATATTATAAAATTTTTAAAATGTGATTAAAAATATGAACCTACATGCATTCTACTTCCAGAGTGTGCATGGGATGGTCTGCCTGTGGACCCAGACCCTCAGCCTTCAGAGACCTTCCAGTTTGTCGGGGTCACAGCATGGAGAATAGACTTAGAAGTCAACGAGTCATCTATGGAAACTTCTTCTGACATAAATCAGCCAAGTATAATTAGAAAGCTTTCTTTTTGCTAAATATCCCTTATTTTAAAAAGTATGTTAATAATACCACATTATAGGATTTTAAGGAGACCTAAAAGGATGATTGTGGTGAAAGACTTAGTACTACATTCAGACATACAGAGGGCTATATTGATTGTTTCCTTCCAATCTTCCTTTCTGTATGAAATCTGCTTCATTGTATGAAGCACCAGTGCTTTTGAAAGCAACCCATGTCCTACTGTTTTGCTGTTGGGATGCCATAACAAAGCATCACAGTCTGGATGGCTTAGAATTACAGAAATTTATTTATTCACAGTTCTGAAGACTAAAAGTTCAATATCAAGGTGGGAAGTTGATTCTTTTTGCGTCCTCTCGCTTTGACTTACAGTGGCCATCTTCTTTTTGTGTTTCACATTATCTTCTTTCTGGCCATTATTTGTGTCCAGATTTTCCCTTCTTATAAGGACACCAGTCATAAGGGATTTGGGCATAGCCTAGCTATCTCATTTCAACTTAATTATCTCTTTAAAGACCCTATTTACAAATACCATTGCATTCTGAGATACTGGGGGTTTGGACTTTAACATTAATTGGTAGTGGAAGGTGCATGATTCAGCCCATGCCCTGCCCTTCTCTTCACTGAATCTCAGAGAAGTATTCAAAGAATAAGGTCTGCCAAGATCCCTGTCAAACCCACATTGACAGTGCCTCATCATTCATTATTATCTACATTTCCTCTTCCTAAGTGTTTTAAATATTTTGGCAATAATTGCAAACACACATAGATGCAAAATAGCATAAAATATAGAATTGACATGGCTTAGTAAATATACTATTGAATTTCCAATTCTTTTTTATTTTAGAGAGAGGAGGTAAGGGGGGAGAGTGAGAGAATCATTAATGTGATAGAGAAACATCAATTTTTGCCTCCCACACATTCCCAGATTGGTGATTGAACCAATGGATTCAATATGGGTATGTACCCTGACCTGGAATAGTACATGCCAGCTTTTTTGATATACGGGACAATGTGCCAAACAACGGAGGCACCAGGCCAGGTTGGTTTTTAATTCTTTTACTCATATATTGAATGGGTCTGTCTACAAACATATATTGAGCATTCACCACATACCAGAAATTTCCCTGGGTTTTTGGAGATGAGGGTAATGCATAATGTTTGCCTTTGGCATCTCAGAGTGAAGAGGGAATGAAAGAGAAAATAAGAGAAAGACTCATACATAGATAGTTCTGAAACAAAGCAGTTGTACAAAAGGGAGAGAAGCCTAAGATCTGATACCAAATTTAAGTAATGACCAGGTTATTCTCATTTTAAAAATGGGGTTTAAAATTATCCTATACAGATGAGGCTGAGAGATAAGGGTTAAGTTTTGGGAACTACAGTTTAGCTACCCCTTACTCAAATCTTAAAATAGACTTAACCTAGACTACTGACTTGCTTATCTATACTAATAAAATAGTAATATGCTAATTAGACCAGGAGACTTTCTGGAGACCTTCTGGACTTCCTTCCAGACAAAGCCCTAGGCTTGGCTGGCCTGCAAAATGCACCCAAGTGCCCCTCAGCTTCTCACCCAGGGACCCTCACCCTGATGTGGGCATAGCCAGCCTGCAAACGGCCCACAGCCACTCGCCCAGGCTGGCCATGCCCCTCAGCAGGGACCCTCACCCTGATCCGGGACCCCCTTCAGGGCAGAACAGTTGGCCCTCACTTATGGAACAGGCCTCTGTCTATACTAATAAAAGGGTGATATGCTAATTAGACTAGGCATCTTCTGGATGATTATCTGCATGTCCTTCCTGACAAAGCCGGGCCTGGGCGAAGCTGCCTGCTGGTGGTCCCGGGTGCCAGCACTTATAGTTGGCTGTGGCCTGGGAGATAGAGAAACCACCTACCCCAAAGTCCCAGGCTACAGCCATCTAGAGAAACCACCTGCCCCACAGTCCCGTACACCAGCGCCTGTGGTCCGGGCAAAGCCACCTGCCCACCATCCCCTGTGGCTGCAGCTGGACCAGCTGAAGAGGGCTCAGGTCCTGGGTGCCTCTGGCCAGCCAGAGGTATGGAAGCCTGAATTCCAGGTGTGGGGCCAGGGCAGAGGTGGCAGGCAGGCTGGCAGGCAGGAGTGGTTAGGGGGCAGAGGCAGTTAGGGGTGATCAGGCTGGCAGGCAGGAGTGGTTAGGGGCAATCAGGCAGGCAGGCAAGCAGTTAGGAGCCAGCGGTCCTAGATTTTGAGAGGGCTATCCAAGGGGTCCCAAATTGGAGAAAGTGCAGGCCGGGCTGAGGGATACAACCCGCCTCCCTCTCCCCATGCATGAATTTCATGCATCAGGCCACCAGTTGTAAAAATAAAAGCCTAAAGTTTAGATAATCTGGAAATTGAACTTATTTTCATGCCTAGTAAATTAACACATTCCTCTATTTTTAATGTGGTAATATGTGCTTATAAATTAATCTTAAATTTAGAGATATCAGAACTTCAGATGCAGCATCTTAGCTTGAGTCCATGCATCAAATGTTAAGGTGCTAAACTACTCTCCTCCTCCCCCAAATACTAAAAATACTAAATACGAATACTAAGAAAGTGGCTAAGGATATCAGGAGAGATGGAATAGCAAGAGTGCTGGGAGACAGCAATAATAAAGTCAACATTGAGTCTTACATCTCCTATCAAGCCAGATCATACAAATAGTTTTGACTATATGAGTGTTATTATTTATTTTTTTTGAAAAACAACATTTTTATTTTATTATCATTGTTTAATTCCTTTATTGATTAAGGTATTACATATGTGTCCTTATCTCCCTATTGTCCCCCCACCCCCCACTACAGTCCTCACCCCCCTGTTGTTTGTGTCCATTAGTTAGGCTTATACAGTATGCATGCATTGGTTGATCTCTCCCCCTTACCCCTCTCCTCCCCTACCTTCCCTCTGAGGTTTGATAGTCTGATTGATGCTTCTCTGCCTCTGAATCTGCTTTTGTTCATCAGTTTATGTTGTTCATTATATTCCATAAATGAGATCATGTGATATTTATTTATCTTTCTCTGACTGACTTATTTCACTTAGCATAATGGTCTCCACTTCCATCCATGCTGTTGCAAATGGTAAGAATTCCTTCTAATTTACAGCAGGGTAGTATTACATTATGTAGATGCACCACAGTTTTTTAATATACTCATCTGCTGATGGGCACCTAGGCTGTTTCCAAATCTAAGCTATGGTGAATTGTGCCACTATGAACATAGCAGTGAATATATCCTTTCTAATTGGTGTTTCTAGTTTCTTGGGATATATTCCTAGAAGTAGAATCACTGGGCCAAATGGGAATTTTAGGTGGATACAATACTGAAGAGGTCTGGTAGAAAGTATCAGGTGGTAGCACTAGAAAAGAGCAGCCTCTAAGAAAGACTAAAAACTACAGTAACCAGGAACAAAGCTCACTCTGGGTGTTTGCAGGGGAAGGAGTGGGAAAGATAGAGATGTTCCTCTATATATACCCTTGCACCCCCATTTTTAACCTCAATCACAAGCATGGTTCATTCATTACAACTAATGAACCTACATTGGCACATCATTATCACCTCAAATTCACAGTTTACATTAGGTTTCACTCCTAATGTTGTACATTTTATGAATTTGCATTAATTGATAATCATATAGTTTCACTGCCCTAAAAACCCACTGTGTTCCACCTATTCCTTCCTATCTCCCCACAAATACTTGGTAATCACTGATCTTACTGTCCCAGTTTTGCCTTTTCCAGAATGTCATTAGAGTTGGAATCATTCAGTGTTTAGTATTTTCAGAGTGGCTACTTTCACTTAGTAACAGGCAATTAAGGTTCTTCCATGTCTTTTCATGGCTTAATAACTCACTACTCTTTTAGCACTGAAAATTTTCCATTATCTGCACGTACCACGGATCATTTATTCATTCACTTATTGAAGGACATCTTGGTGGTTACCAAGTTTGGGCAATCCTATCTAATAAAAGAGTAATATGCAAATTGACCATACCTCTACTACACTCACAAGCCATGCCCACCAGCTATACCCGCCAACCAGTCAGAGTGAGTATGCAAATTAACCCATCAAAGATGGCAGTTAACTTGCATACATAGGCACCAATTATCTGGGTCCTGGGGACATCCTGGCAGCCAGGTCACTCTGAGGTAGGCCCTGTGTGGGCCCTGAGCAGCCCGTGAAGGGTCTGAGCCAGGGGGCTCCTGGGCAGGGCCAAGCCTGCGATCAGAGCTGAGGAGGCAGGGGCAGAACTGGTGATCAGAGGGAGATAGGGGTTCACTGCCCAGACCTAATGCGTTGGCCAGAGGCTTTTGACCTGGGTAGACATGGGCAGGGACTGAGCAGTGCTTGGAGGGAGCTAGGGATCTACTGCCCAGGCTGAAAGCTTCAGCAGGTCTGGGCAGGAGTGGAGCTGGTGATCAGAGTGAGCTGGGGGTCCACTGCCCAGGCCAAAAGGATAGGCCAGAGGCTTTCACCTGGGCAGGGGCAGAGCCAATGATTGGAGGCTTTTGGCAATCGGTGTGAACTACAGAGGAAACACCTTTTCTGACTGCTCATTGGCTAAACTCCCTGTATGCCACTGCTAATATTTTTAATAACTTGGGTAATAAGGGAATCCCAAAAAAGGTGATCTAGGGTTTTTCCACCACACTTCTGGAGAAAAAAACAAAGGTCTGCTGCTGGAAGGCTAAGGAATGTCATATCCTGCCCTAGCAGGTTTGGTTCAATGGATAATGCCTTGGCCTGCTAACCACAGGGTCTGGGTTCAATTCTGTTCAAGGGCATGTACCTAGGTTACAGGCTCCTTCCTGGCTGGGGCCCAGAGAGGCAACCAATCAAAGTGTTTCTCTCACTTTGATGTTTCTCTCTGTCTTTCCCTTTCTCTTCCACATTCTCTAAACATCAATGGGAACATATCCTCAGGTGAGGATAAAAAAAGAAATAAAGAAATGTCATATCCTAAGAAAGGCACATCTTGAAAATACTTAAAGAAAGTTGTCATTTTTTCATGGTGAAGGGACTGGAGTCTGTGTTGATGAAACCACCTTGGTGGTTGCGGTGACTGGCAGTGGCTGCAGCAGCTGGATGATGGGGCTGGTGCCTTTCCCTGATCAGCCCCATCGCCTCCCACAAAGTGAGGCCAGACTGTGGCTTAGGCCTGCTCCCCTGAGGTATCCCAGCATGTGAGAGGGGGCAGGTTGGGCTGAGGAACCCTCACCCCTAGTGCACAAATTTCCTGCACCGGGCCTCTAGTTATAAATAAAGCTGTTATAAATACCTCTATACACATATTTGAGTACAGATAAGTTTTCAGCTCACTTGAGTAAATATCAAGGAGTAGTATTGCTGGATCCTATGATAAAAATATATTTAGTTTTCTAAAAAATTACTGAAAATTTTTTTCCAAAGTGGTTGTACTATTTTGCATTCCCATCAACAATGTGTGAGAGTTCCTGTTGCTCCATATCCTCTCCAGCATTTGGTGTTGTCAGTGTTCTGGATTTTGGCCATTCTGAGAAAGTGCTGTGGTGTCACACTGTTGTTTTAATTTGCCTTTCCCTGATGGCATATAATGTAGAACATATTTTCATATGCTTATTTGCCATCAGGGTTCAATGCTGAGTGAGCTTTTAATAACTCTATTTGACCATTGAAAAGAGACTGCCAATCATTTCCTTTGAAACTTGGAAAGCCCTGAGAAATTGTGGATGTCCCTGGAAATGATAGATATTTGCAAACACCACAATTATCAGTAAGTAATTGTTATCTATAAAGCCAGCTGCAGTTGGGCCAGCTGAAATATTCTTAAGCTCTCCTTTTGAATTGATCTTTTCCTGAGTGGCAGCCAAAGATGTGTAGGTTTGCTCTTTTACTTCGTAACCTTTCATAAGAAGTCACAGGTAGGGAAATCAGTTTTCTATTTTAGTGCAGATCTGGAAACAGGCAGGCTTATAAGAGGGCAGAGGAGGAGGTCAGGGTGAGAAGGGCCCTGGCCTGGCGTGCTATAGCAATTTGAGTGCTATGGGTATTGAATTTCATTTCTATGGAAAAGGTACCAGCACTGCTATTGATTTAATCATGATGCTCTGAAGCTAACTGGATGTTTGCAAAAATATTTTGAGCACCTTGGAAAAGTTGTGTTACTTATGAATAAAATAATACTAAATGTGCAGTTTACCAAATAACTCAGAGAAAGTTTCAGCTGACTTCTTTTTCCCCCTGATTTGGAAGTTTTTTCTTTAAAGAGAAAGTAAGGATCCTCTTGCTTAAATGTAGCTCTGGGCACAGTTACAAATTTTCGGTATGTTTTTGGCTTCTAATACTTTACAGCAGCTCTTCAGCAATTTGTCATTTTTTTAATGGACTTTTTTTTTGCTAATGCAAGTTTTATTTGTTAAATATTCTTCTAGTTAGTAGTAAAATGTGGTTACTTTTAATAATGTTTCTGCTACTGAAGGTAAAAGGAAACTAACTTTGCTGATATCTGAGTAGATGGGGAGGGGAAGCAAGCTAACATTCTGTGTTTTAATAAATATTAGTTGAACAAAAACAGAAAGCAAAGAGTAAGGGGCTTATATCTTTTGACTCTGGCAATGTTATGTACCCTCCTTGTACCTACATCTGGCAACATATTACCCTTAATAGGGTTAAGGCACTTTTTCTATTTTGCACCCAAACCTATCGGGAGTAGCATTCTCTCCCTTTGTTCTTCCCTCCACTTAGCCTCTCTCCTTTTCCTCCATGGATCATTTTGAAGTGTCAGATACTTACTGATATCATTAGACAATGCTTGCTGTTCCTATAAACTGTGTATGGTCATCAGTTTTTAAAAGCAGGAAATTCAAATTTCATGATTGAATCACTCACTCAAACAGTGTCAGTAGTTATTGAATATTTACTATAAGAAATTTCAGGTACTGATCTTAAGGAAATTTATAAATTTAATGGAGACCCATAAAAATGTCAAATCCTATTAATAAAGGCTAATATGCAAATTGACTGAACAGCAGAATGACCAGTCGCTATGACACACACTGACCACCAGGAGCAGATACTCAATGCAGGAGCTGTCCCCTGGTAGTCAGTGTGCTCCCAGAAGGCCTGAGCTGGGCTTATGGCTGGCAAGTGCAGCGGTGGTGGCGGGAGCCTCTCCCATCTCCTCAAAGGTGCTAAGGATGTCCTACTGCTACTGCTAGCTTATGCTCACTCCCCACAGATAGCAGCCTAAGCCATCAGTCAGACATCCTCCAAGGGCTCCCAGACTGTGAGAGGGCACAGGCCGGCTGAGGGGCACCTGACCCACAGGGTGCACGATTTTCATGTACCGGATCTCTAGTACATCCATAAAGGAATTCAGTGGTATGTAGGTAATCACAGCAGGACAAAAGGGAAATGAAAGCCTTACTGACTATCCCATTCCAATGATTCTTCAAAGAATGAAAGTATCTTATTTCGTATTCAGGATCAAGATGGTAGTTTTTGCTTATTTTAAGATGAAATAACATATTTTTTAACATTTTTATTTACTTCTACAATTATACACTTTTTTCTCTGTATACCTCCTTCATTAAAAACATCTTCCAGATCTTCTGATTTACTTTTGGACAGTTAGGGGGTGACCAGGCCAGCAGGGGACCAATTAGGGGGCAGTTAAGGGTGATCAGGCAGGCAGGTAGAATGATTAGGGGTGATCAGGCAGGCTGGCAGGGGGCAGTTAGGGGAAAGGGCAACCAGACCAGCAGGGGGGCAGTTATGGGGCAACTAGGCAGCAGGGAAGCAGTTATGGGGCAACCAGGCCGGCAGGGGACCAGTTAGGGGGTGATCAGACCAGCAAGCAGAGGCAGTTAGGGGTGATCAGACAGGCAGGTAGAGTGGTTAGGGCCAATCAGGTAGGCAGGCAGGCAGGCAAGTGTTTAGGAGCCAGTCATCCCAGATTGTGAGAGGGAGGTCCAACTGCTGGTTTAGGCCCTATTCTGCAGGGATTGGGCTTAAACCAGCAGTCAGACATCCCCTAAGTGGTCTTGGATTGGAGAGGGTGCAGGCTGGGCTGAGCGATTCCCCCCGCCCTCTAGAATTTCATGTAATGGGCGTCTAGTATAATATAAAATATATTAACTCATATAATTTATCAAACATCTAACCCCTACAAATGGACAGTCCTGTTTATTATATGATGCATGCAAGTCAACAGCATCCCTCTCCTCTGCATATGCACATTTCTCTTCTTACTTGAACTCTGATAATGTGATTTTTAAGGCAACTTCAAGAAATTTTCAGTATATACCAGTGGTCCACAAACTGCGGCTCTAGGGCCACATGCAGCTCTTGAGTCGCGGTTTGCCACTCATTGACTAATAAGTTTGCCAACTACTGGGATAGGGGGCTTAATCAAAGGAACAACAGCCTGTAATTATGGGAATCAAGAGTCTAGGTCAGTGGTCGGCAAACTCATTAGTCAACAGAACAGCACGCCATGGCTCACGAGCCGCAGTTTGCCGACCACTGGTATATAAAAATGTAACCCTTTCTCTCAATCTTATGATAACACACATTAACAATTATATATAAAGAATCAACTAAGGCTTAATGCTGTGTTTGAGTTTTGTGGAGGAGGATGAAAAAGCCTTTGATTTCAAAGAGCTTTAGACTAATTTAGGAGAATCAGGACTTATACATTTTGGAGGCTTTTATTCAGAAATAAAAATAACTCTGCAGCTTTGAGACAAAAAAGTCACAAGGCAGGATGATACCTTATTCAGAAGAGCCATCTAGAGAGTAGAGAGACTGTAAGAGCTCAAAGCTGAGCTGGACACAGCACGGGGAACTGGGAACTGTCAGTGGGAGGTGAGGATTCTTCTGATTCTCAGAGAATAGCTATTGTAGGAAAAGGTGCAGAGGAGTGGGGAGCATTCTAGTAGAAGAAGTGGTGTCAGCAGAACTGAGCAAGGCTACTACACTAACCTAGAAAACTGCCATTGGAGGCGAGGAGGGAGAAGGAGAAATGGCGGTGAGGACCTTGAATACTTAAGCAGGGACAATTCTAGAACATTAAGAGCAGGTGACTGATAAGTCACAAGTACAGGAGCTTAACAATACTGGTAAAGTGATTCTGATATTGTTAGTAAGAGCAAGTTTTAAATAATGGCTACCCTTTCAGCTTTTCATCTTTGTAGTTCAGAAGATGCCAGTACAATATGTATTTTCAGGCTGTGGCAATAGCAGGCACTACATGGTTTGCGTTATTTGTGTTTTGGGATTGTTCATATTTTACTCTGCCCTTTGCCAAGGTGGTATGATGGCCCTAGGGAGAAAGAGTAAAAAATCCTGCTTTATGCCAATACTTTTTGTTGTTGTTGTTGTTGTTAAAACTACTTGAAGCTTTATTTAAACTGTGTGATTTTTAGTATCTTTGTTCTAACATTCCCAAGCCCTATCTACAAATGGCAGTTTATTGAACTGTCATTTAGTTACATTAATTATATATAGTGTATTTAAAGTATGATGACTAAAGAGTCCAGCATAAATAAGAAGTGAATTTTGACTCCTTAGCTAGCAGGATTTATTAATAATAGTCATAAGAAGATAATGCAGTTTTCCTTTAGGGTTTTTCATCAATTGCGCTTGAACACGTACTATTCTAAGTGTAAAATGACACAAATATTACAGGGAAACTCCTTTGTCTAATCATCTCTGACAGTGTACACATATTGTTTGTGTTGTTAATGATGCTCTCAAGATAAAGTTAATGCTTTAATAATCGCTGGGTCAGATTTGATGAGCTTATTGATTATGATGATGAATAAACCTGGAGAGACCTGTCTGTCTGATGCTGGTGAAAATACTGGTACCCATACTACCACCACAACTATGCTATTACTACAAATATTTATGAGACCCATACTTCATGCCAAGTACTGCACAAATGATATGTCCTTGACTTTTCACCACCACCCTTCCCTCTATTTTCACAAGGCCACACAGTTAATAAGTGGCAGGGCCAGTCATGTTCTAACTCGTGCCTTTCCCTGATCCCTAGCACTTTTAAATTAGTCCTAAGTAATGCAAGAGCTTCATTAATCCTGAAAATACAGTCTCTACCAGCTTCCCCCAAGTTAGGGACAAGCCGGCCACGTATCATTCTATTACATGGAAGCTAAGAAGAACCAAGAGCCATGTGTCCAGAAATTGATTTACCTAAACATGATTCATGAGTCTGTCAATTCATTAACTTATTCACCTGCTTTGTGCGTGACTCAACTCTTTATGCTATGTTCCATATACGAATGCCACGGTTAGGCTTTTCTCTAAATATTAATGAAGGACTTGTGGTTCAGTACGTTAAAAAGAAAGTTGTAAAACATAACTACTGAGAATAGACTCTATCCTTGGAAATTTGCACTGTACCAAGGTAGAGGAGAGATGGAAGATTAGAGTGGCCTGTGAGAAATTTTGAGAAATGACTGCTGGAGAGGGACCCTTTCTCAGTGTGTTTCCAGGGACAGGCGTGCTGGCTGGCTGTCCACATGTGATGGTTTTGTATTCATCATTGAATCCCCAGAATGTAGTCCATGTATGTCGTAGAGGCACATTGGGTGCTTGTTACAATAAACTATTCTTAGAGGTATGTGAAGAGGCTAGCAAGATAGAAAAGTCTTGCACTTGTTAAGCACAGTGAGTACTAGTAATGCACACAGTGTCCTAAATCAAGGTTCTAACTGAGGGGTAGAAATGTTGCCATAGTAATTGGATGTGGGAGCCCTGGCTTCCATTTAGCCTACAAGCTAAAACAGGTAATGTGCACCTGATTTCTGAAAGGATGGCATTCATGCATAATTAAGTGTGCTACCAAACAAAAGGCCACTTAATCTCAGTGCATCTGCCATTCATCTTGAATTGTTTCTTTCCTCTCACCTTCCTTCCCTCATCTCCTTGTCTCCCTCAGAGGAACAGCTGTGGCCACAACAGCTATGATGACAGCCTCTGCAGGTCTGGCAGTTGGATGGTGCCTCCTTGGGCTCTTTGGAGGTGGAAATACTGCCGCCGTGGCCATGAATGTGATCTCTTAAGGAGAGGGCACACATCAGAACTAATCGTTTCTCATTGGTGCCCTCCCCTACTTCAGGTTTGGAGGGCAGTTTGAGTCGAGAGTTCATCTTTCCTGAAGATCTGTTTGATCTAAAATTGGGGTAAAACATAAGAGTGGGAATTTAGAAAGACATTTCTTAAGAATGGGCTGATAGGAATCATGCAGAGACAATCACACATGTTCCAGCACAAAGGTGATTTATTGACAACATATTCTTACCCCCTGGGACTAAAAGGCCTCACAAGGACGAATGGCTCTTCTACACAAACTGGAAGAGATGAAAGATGATGGAGGCAGCTTCTTACTTGTATAAATCCACAAATTACCTTCCTCTAGGCTTTCAGTGCAGAAGTAATGTATTCCCGGGCAGGAATGGCCTCCAATACCTGGAGTATTTGCTTTATATTTCCCTCCCCCACTTTTTTTTTTTTTTTAGCATCCTATGGCCTTTTCAGGTAAATATCCATATAAGTATGATGAGCATCCTAACCACTCACTTCCTCTAGAATAACTGTAGGGCAATGAATGACATGGCAACTCATTTGGCTATGGTAAAGTGTTTATTTCGACATTCTACTTAAGGTAGTCTCACAGAGCAACTTCTCTTGGTCCCACCAGATTTAAGGTCTTTACTAAGTTTAGAAAAACATCACAGTTTTAACCTGCTGTTTCATAATGTAATCCCCAAGGTTAAGTTGTATTAGCTGCCTCTCTGTCAGAGCAATTCTCTAGACTCCAGCCAAGAGGTGCCAGAAGGAGAAACAATCCAAAGAGAGGCACTTGATCTTGGCCCTTAACTTTCAAGATAGAAAAAAAAATCCATTTGTCTTTTATGTCATCCCTCTAAAGCAGCAGAGATTGGTAAGGAATAGTGCAAAGGAACGCCTGTATGCTCTGAGTTGAGAAGCTTGACTAGAAAGCCCTCCCCCAAAGAATATGATCTGAATTGATTTTAATTTCTCAGAATTGATGTTTTAGTTTGCTAGGGCTGCCATAGTGAACTGCCACAGATTGGGTGGCTTAAATTGATTTCATCAAAGTTCTGGAGGCTGGGGACCTAAGAGCAAGGTGTCAAAAGGTCTAGTCCTGTGAGGCCTCTCTCCTTAGCTTGCAGATAGCTGCCTTCTTGCTGTGTCTTCACACGGTCATCCCTATCTCTGTATTTTTCACATCTTCACATGACCTTTTTTGTGTGCTGGCATCCTTGATGTGCCTTCCTCTTCTCATAAGGATGCAGTCATATTGATGAAGGTCCCCTCCTTCACACTTATAACTACATTTAATCTGCACTACTTCTCTAAAGGCCTCATCTCCAATACATTCATATTCTAAGGTGCTAGAGTGTCAACAGATGGATTTAATTTTTTTAAAAAATATGTTTTTGTTAATTTTAGAGAGGAAGGGAGAGGGAAAGAGAGAGAAAAACTCTTTATGAGAGAAATTTTGATCAGCTACCTCCTGCATGTCCCTTACTTTGGATCGAGCCTGCAACCATGGGCATGTGTCCTTATTCGGAATCTAGTCGGCCACTTTGAGGTGCATGGAATGATGCTCAACCAACTAATCCACACTAGGCAGGGTAATATGTGAATTTTAGGTGAACGTAAAATAACAGTTAGTTATATTAAATTTGCCTGTTTCACAATTTACAATGGCAGGGAGGGAAATCATTAAAACCACATTGTTTCCAGATACCATTCTATTTCTCAAAATAAAAGAACCCTTATTCATTTTTAACTCACCTCGAACTATAAATATATAGGCTATAAATAAAATCTCATTATTATTTTATAAAGAACCAGGGAATATTTTTTTACATACAATTCCACTTAAATCCTCATAAGTTCTTCTTGCAAACAGACCTCCTTTCACACATAAAACTCTCAGCTATGAAATGGGGCAGCTAAAAGCCTTTAAAGTGCCATTAGTCCCACATGCTTAATCTATGGAGTAGATTGTCAAACAAACAAGCCAAATTCTACAGGAAATTGGCCCACCCCTTAAAGAAAAATACAACAAAGCATTTAATTAAAATAGAAGTCTATAGTATTTCTCTAAACTATTAAAAATTATTGCCATTACAGCCTGGCCAGTGTGGCTCAGTGTTGAGCATCAGTGAACCAGGAGGTCACAGTTTGATTCCTGGTCAGGGCACACGCCCCAGTTGAAGGCTCGATCCCTAGTTGGGGAACATGCACAAGGCAGCTGATCAGTGGTTCTCTCTCATTATTGATGTTTCTATCTCTCTCTCCTTCTCTCTCTTCCTCCCTGAAATCAATAAAAATATATATTTTTAAAAATTATTACCATTACACATATCAGATATTGGTAAACTTTGGTAGAAATAGGAAAAATGTCAGTTACTATTGAAGCTTCTACAAGCTTATGGATAACATAAAATATGTTTCTAAGTCCTCAGTAAGTCTTTCAGTAAATAGCTTTTTATAGATTTCTCCTAAGTCTAACATAGTTGGTCTTACCTATAAGTAACAGTTATGCATATTTATGGTTTCAATGCATTTATTTAATTGCTACCTGATAATTGATATTTCCCAAAGTTATTGTGATTTACTTTAATTTGTATTTTGTATTATTCACCATGTATTCAAATACTGTTTATCACTCAAACAATGTATCAAAACACCGAGCTTGAACACCTGTTCTCTAGAATCTAGCCAGTGATAGAAAGTGACAACCCATTGTCCCAGGCAGCAGAGTCACTTCATCTTTTCCATTCAGATGATTCAATGTTCATTGTAAAAACATAATGGAGAGGATGCTGGATTTAGTTCAGTAGCTCCAGGGATGCATTCCTTTTGATTTCTAGACTGTAAAGTCCCGTACTTGAATGTGTATAATAAGATAACTCAAGCAATATATTCTAATTTAATTTTAACTTGGTATTCAGGATTTGCTATTAATGAAATACATAACGTGATTTTTTTTTGAAAAATCAATGAATTTGATCATATCTTGGAACCTCATTTCATTCTCTCTGGAGTTGTCATGGCAACAGAGATACCAGGGTGCTATGGGGAGATGTGATTTCAGACTTCTGCTGTGGTTATTCCTGTGTGGTCCACACAGAGAGAAAATATTGTGATGGCTGCTCTATTAAAAGAAGTGCATTTAATAGGCATTATGCTAGTGAAGCAGTGGGCATGAACTCAGATTCTATAAAATGCTGGGCCTTACTACTTCATAGCAACTCAGGTTTACCATTTCCTATTTAAGTTTCTGTTTTCTGACTGGTAGAGTCTTTGATTCGTACATTATCTAGTATCCGTGGACCATGAAACACACAGGATGTGTAACATATAATTCAAAAGATTAAATTTATTCAATGGTTAAGTTAAGCATTTGAATGAATTATAAACTCTCTACACATTAGGAAATTAGCTTTGATTATGAATCCTATCCCACCAATGATCTGGACAGCTCACTGTCTTATCCATACTGTTGGGACCCCTGAGACTGTCTGGAAGTGGTGTGTAATCCAGTTATATGATATGACATCTTTTTCCCTCTGTGTGCAAGATTTGTTTCCTTCCCTCTGTTCCCTTTCCCTCCCCCACTCCCATCCTCCCTCCTTTTCTCCCTCCCTACCTTCCTTCTTCCCTCCCTCCCTTCCTGCCACTTTCCCTTCTTCCCTCCATCTCTTCCTCCTTCTCTCGCTTGCTCCCTCCCTTCCTTCTGATGCTTTAACTTGCATTTACTGCATTTAGGAACTGCCATTCTGCACTGTCCCAAACTCCAGTCTGCTCACATTCTGCTAAATAAGCTAAGTTAGCTTTCCTCTGTGTCCACCTCCTGCTCCTACCCACACACCTCATCCTGCCCTATAATCCACACCCATAGGTCTGTGTCCACAGACCACTTGCTTCTTAACATCAGGTCTCTGCTCTGAGCAGATGAAGTTCTTGTGGAATTTGCTGAAAATTCTATTGCTAAATGTATGCAATAGAATTAAATTTGAAAGCTAAAGTCAGAGCAATGGGAAACATTATACCTCATAAGAGTTAGCAGAAATCATGAGAAAGGTTTTATTCATGACAGAATGGAGAACTCGCAGCACTCTGAGCTAATCACATATAGAATTCCAAGGGGCAAGGTAATGCTGATGAATATCAAGATAATATACATTTAAAATAGAAATGAGCACCCCCCTCTCTCTCTCTCTCTAAAATATATATATATAATATGCAAAGTGTCCTCTCAGGAGTTCAACTGAGAGATCGGAGTTTGATCACTCACTGATCACCACAGGGTGGCACAGAATGAAGAAAGGCCCTAGCTGGCAGCCAGGGAAGGGAGCCCCGGCCAGCAGCCAGAAGGCCACAGTCAGCCCTGATAGCTGGCAAGATCTAGAAAACAAACTCATGCACAAATTTCGTGCACTGGGCTTCTAGTTTTGCATAAAGGTGTGTCAGGGAACAAGAGCTAGGCTTATGAATGCATCTGTGCAATATTTAATTTATTTTAGAAATGTGCCATTTTTTAAAAAATAAAGGCTAATTTGGAGTCCATTGCTATTGAAAATTAGAAGGAAAAAAGTAATGGAACCATTTTCTTGGTAAGTGATAATCTCGATGTCCATCAGCCATAGTCCAGACCCTCTGTAATATGAGGCAGCAAGAAAATCATACTTCTACCACAAGAGTGCCTGGCATGTCTCTGTCACCATACTGGGCCTTGATTTGGAGGATTTGTCTTCTTCTTTTTCTATTTAAATAAACCATAGTTCATTGCTAATTCTAGTAACTATTGAAAAATTTTGTGTATTTGCTAAATGCCTAATATATGCCTATTGTGAAACACTTGGGAGGAGATAATGCCACAGTAGGCTTAGATATTATTTAGATAACTAATACTGTAAAAAGCACTGGATGGTAAAGACATTATCACTAAAAACAGACAATACGAAAAACTTAAGATGATTAAAAGGTTAGAATTAATGATGAACTTAACCCTATGCTGACATAATTAGGCCTGAGCTTGAGATATAGTAAAAATGACAGCTTTTCCAAATGGTACTTAAAAAGACATAAAAGCTTTTTACCATTAAAAAAAAAACTCAGGCAACTTTTAAAATATAAACACTTCCATCTAGTCAATCCTGGTTTGTGGGAATGCAACGATGGACAGTGACTTTATATAAACAATAGAAATGTATTCCTCACAGTTCTGAAGGCTGGCAGTCCAAGATCAGCGTAGCAGTCTAGTACCCGGTTTTATTTGCAGTCTGCCAACTCTGTATATCTCTCACTGCAAAATGAGCAGAGCAGCCATGGGTACGAATAACATTCATGAGGGTTCCCTTATCCTGACACCATCCAATTTAAGGAATTTTGTCATATCAGCCTTGACTGACTAAGACCGAATTAGGTACCAAGAAATGAAGATGCTGGTTTTTCTTTTCCTGGTTTCAGTTACCTTCAATCAACTGTTATCTGAAACTATGAGATGGAAAATTCCAGACATAAACAATTCATAAGCTTTAAATTGCATGCCATTTTTTAATAGAATGGTGAAATCCTTCTCTCTCCTGTCTGGGACTTGAATCATCCTTTTGATCCACACATCTACTAAGTACATATTTGCTTCCCACTCACTTAATAGCCATTTCAGTTATCAGATTGGTTATCCAGAAGAAAGAGACCACATTCACATGACTTTTATCACAGTATATTCTTATAATTGTTCTACTTTATTATTGGTTATTGTTGTTAAGCCCTTACTGTGCCTGATTTATAAATTAAACTTTATAATAGGTATGTATGTATAGGAAATAATATACATGGGATTTGGTACTATTTATAATTTCAGGAATCCCTGGAGGTCTTGGAAGATATCTCTTGTGAAGAAGGAGAACCACTGCACTAAAAGTGTGGAAGCACCTTTGGAAATAAGTAATGGGTAGAAGCTAGAAGGGTTTTCAGAGGCAGATGAGAAAAAGCCATCCTTGCCATGAGTGTTCCTCTAAAGGTGATTATGGTGAGAGCTTAGGAAGAAAAGAGGGGAGCTATAGAGAAAGCCTCAGTGTTCTTAGAGAATACCCAAATGGTCTTGAATAAAATGTCAGTAAAAATAAGGGTGGTAAAGCCTACACTGTTGAGTTCTCAGGTGGAAATAAGGAACATGTTATTGGAAATTAGAGGAAAGGCAATTCTTTTTATAATGTGACAAATAACTTGGTTGGATCTGTCTGTGTCATACGTAGTGTTTTGTGGAAGATAGAACTTGCTAGTAATATACTTGGATATTTAGCTAAAGATATTTCTAAGCAAAATGTTGAAGGAGTGATTTGGTTCCTTATGACTGCTTATAGTAAAATGCAAAAGGAACCCAACCAGTATGACTTAGTTCCTTAAGGGGTAAGCATTGACATATGAACCAGGAAGACATAGTTAGATTTCCAGCCAGGGCATACTAGTATACCTTGGTTAGGAGATTCTTTCTCATCATTGATGTTTCTATATCTCTCTTTCCCTCTCCCTTCCTCTCTGAAATAAAATAAATAAATACATAAATGTAAAAGGAGATGAATGCCTTGAAGAAGCAATTATTATGCAAAAAGAATTTAGACCTTAAATATTTTGAAAATTCTCATGCTATCCATATTACAAAATGAGAGAGCATGTTTGTGAGAATATACTGAGGAACTGATCCAGCATCTGTAAGATTAGTGAGTGTGAACCGTGGATTTAATTAGCCACCCCCGCAATAAAATGGACTCAGAAATAGGGGGCCCACAAGATTGTGATAATTACCTCCAAGAGTTTGACCAGTTTCCCATGGCAAATATCAGAGAAAATATTCCTTGTGCTTCTTTGGTAGGGAGAAAGGCAAAGACACCAGTTGGAAGTATGCCAGAGTATACCACGTTCTTCTTAACAAGGCTTTCCCTCAGGGAAAACTAACCAGAGCCTAATCAGCTGGGTTATTATTAGAGTTTATTGACTAGGGGAAAGGTGAGAAAGCACTGTAGGAATCTAGAGAACAGCAAATTAAATTCAAAGTAAGCAGAAGAAAAAATATTCTGACAATTAGAGCAGAAATCAATAAAATTGAAAACAGGAAATTATCAATAGAGAAAATTAATGAAACTAGAAGTTGTTGTTTTCTTTTTTTTTTTTAAAAGATCAATCAAAGTAAAAAGTCTCTAGCAAGAAGAAGAGAAGGAACAAGACATAAATTCAGAAGTGAAAGGGGGGATATCTCTTCAGATCCCATGGGCATGAAAAGAATACTAGAGGAATACTCTAGACAATTCTGTTCCCACAAATATAACCTAGATAAAACAGACCAATTCTTTAAAAATTATGATCTGCCATAGCTCACACAAGAACATGTAGACAAAGCTGAATGGCCTATACGTATTAAAGTAATTGAAAGAACAATTAATAACTTTCCAAAACAGAAAGCAGTAGTTGCCCAAATGTGTTCACTGGTGGTGAATAGTACCAAGCGTTTAAGAAAAATATATTACAAATTGTGTATAATCTCTTTCAGAAGCTAAAAGCAATGGCAATAGTTTCGAACTCATTATACGAGGCCAACATCACTCTAATATCAGAACCAAACCAAAGCTTTAGAAGGACACTATATAGATCAATATCTCTTATGAATATAGGTGTAAAAATCATTAACAAAATAGTAGCAAATTGAAAGCAACAGTTTTACTATAAAAGGAATTTTACACTATGACCAAGTGTAAAATTTACATTACAATTCATTAACAGTAGCAAAATTATAGTTATGAAGTAGCAACAAAAATAATTTTGTGGTTGGGGGTCACCACAACATGAGGAACTGTATTAAAGGGTAAGCGGCATCAGAAAGGTTGAGAACCACTGTGCTAGAACAACTGGACATTTACATGCATGCATGCGTGCATAAATAAATAATCTAGGCACAGACCTTATACTCTTTACAAAAACTAACTAAAAATGGATTACAAACTTAAATGTAAAACACAAAAGAATAAAACACCTAGAAGATGATGTAGAAGAGCACCTAGCTGATCTCTGGAATGGTGATGACTTTATAGATATAGCATCAAAGGCATAACCCATGAGAGAAAGGGTTGCTAAGCTGGACTTAAGTAAAAAGAACAACTTCTGCTCTGCCAAAGACTCTGTCAAGAGAATTAAATAAGCCACAAACTGGGGGGTAATGTAGGTGTCTCTCTGGAGCAAGCCTACTCCTTTCCCCAACCCCTTACCCCAGGTGCATTTTCCTTCTCTCTCTCTCCTAAGCTCCAAGGCATCTTTTGCCTCCATAACTTGATTTGTGAGCCCATTTCTTCTATGGTTCACTTATTCTACCTTTGTGACTTTCTAAATAAACTTTAAGAGAAAAAAACACAGATCAATAATTCTGATAAAAAACTCATTCAAAACATGCAAAGAATTTTTCAAACTAAACTTAAGAAAACAATCCAATTAGTAATGGGCCAAGACCCTAATGCCTTGCCAAAGATGTTATACAGATAGCAAATAAGCATATGATGCTCCACATCATATGTCACCATAGAAATGCAAATTAAAACAGGAATGAGATACTACTACACGTCTATTAGAATGGCCAAAATCTGAAACATTGACAGATGCTGATGAAGATGTGAAACAACAGGAACTCTTATCCTTTAATAGTGCGAATGCAAAATGGTACAGACATCACAGAAGTCAGTTTGGCAGTTTTTTTTTTTTAACAAAACTAATCATGTACTCACCATGTGATTCATAACCAAGCATTTTTTTTGTATTTACCCCAAGTTGTTGAAAACTTATGACCATACATAAACCTGCATAAGGATGTTTATAGTAGCTTTATTAATAACTGCCCAAACTCAAGAGGAACCAAGATGTCCTATATTAAGTGAAAGCATAAATATACTGGTATATCTAGACAATGGAATATAATTCAGTTATATAGTTCAGGATAAAAGGAAATAAACTATCAAGTCATGAAAACAAGCACAAAAATACATGGTGGAATCTTAATTGCCTATTATTAAGTGAAACAAGACAATCTGAAAGCCTATAGACTGTATGATTTCACTTATGTGACATTCTGAGACAGAGAAAGGGAAGAGAGATCTTTTCATGTCACCAATCCTATGGGATTAGGACCCCAGGTTTATGACCACATTTAGTCCTAAATACTTTCTAAAAGTTCTATTCCTAATATAGCCATGTTGGGAATAGTGCTTCAACATATGAATTTAACTCTATCTTCAGCCACTTTTTCCTTCATGCATCACAATCTACTACTGAATTTTTATTTTCTGATCCTTGAGCACACCTGAAACATTCCTGTATCAAAGTCTTTACATATGCCTGTAACTTGGCCTGAAATATACTTTTCCTAGAACTTGCCATCATTCAGTGATCAGCCCAACTGGCACTCCTCTAGTGAGCATTTTTCATTCTTTTTGGTTTCCCAGCATATTTGATTACTATTCCTACTTTTGAGGAATTTCTTACATTTTTAGACTTGATGATGTTTGGATTCTATTTTCCCACCACTCTTGGCAGCTAGGATACAGGAAGCAGATTTGCATATATTGGATTTTAAATTGCAAATTAAGAACACAAGGGAGAGGCATCCATTCTACTAAAGGTGGTGGCTACTATGAATAATCTAGAGGCAGATGTCCTAGGCATTCTAACAGCATTATGCAGGATAAGATGCCAGCAGACTGATTCTAGAGTGTAACCAGGGACATTATCATTAACTTGATAGCCCATAAGCCTGATATGGCCCATCCTGAGATTCTGAGAATTATTTAATACCTCCTAATAAGTTCCTCCTCACCTTAAAAGAGTCCGTTTCTATAGTCTGCAACTAAGAAACCAGATGGATGTACCACCCTTCTAAAATTGTCCCCTTCCACTTACTCTTTTACATAATATTTTTGAACACTTGTCACATATTGATCATGGTACTAAGCATTTGGCATGGGTGTTTCAATTAATTCCTTAAAGATAGGTACAGAATGACTCTTAATCACTCACTATATGTTCTTTCCAAGACCTCCATACATGATTAACATTTATGTGCTTGTGGTGTCTAATATGATCATTTACACTGAGTATGAACTCAACTGATATTGATAATATATGAAAAAATTGGATAAAGACTTTGTCTTAGTCTGCTCAGGCTCTTACAACATTATCATACATTGGATGCTTAAGTATCTAAGCCTATTGTGGAATTTGGATGTCAGCATAGATGGTTTTGATAACCGCTTTTTTCCTGGTTTGCAGATGGCTGTCTTCTGGCCGTGTCCTCCCTCAGTTGGAGTGGGAGGAGAGAGACAGAGAGACAGAGAACACTCTTTGGTGTTTCTTCTTACAAGAGCACTAATCCCATAAGGCCAAGGCCTCAGCCTCATTACTTGATTACTTCCCAAAGTCCCCATCTTCAAATAACAATCATATTAAGGGTTAGTGCTTTAATGAGCCAATTTTAAGGCAACACAAACATTCAGTTCATAATAAACAGCTTTGAATATATGGACATCTTGTGGCTTTGACCTTTGGGTGGAGGCAGGAGGAAGCTGACCTATGGGTTGAGGCAGAGGCAGAAAATGGAATCCAATGGAAGTACTCTTCTCTTTGGAGAGGTAGGTATATTAATCAGGGTTTTGAGACTTACTTAAAGATAATAAGAGGGAATGGAAGAAGAATTAAACCTCCATCCTTGTGCAATTCTTGCTATCTATCCTATTTACCTCTCCAGTAGCTTTTGGCCCTCTCTCTTACTTGAGGATTTGGATTAGATAATATCCTCTGACCTATGATTTTATAGGAAATAGGCCTCTGTGATCCATCTCCAGCATAGTCTACTTTTAATGGAAATGATTACTGAATTTCTCCAAGGCAAACAGAATGTAGGGAGGAGGGAAGAGGATATAAGAACAAAGAACTGTGGACATGAGCCAGCATCATGGTAGAAAACCCTGAGGTGTCTACCTCAACTAGATAAAGAAAGGTGGAGACACTAGAAAATTCCTCAGCCCATTTTTTTTTTAAATGGCCCAATGGGAAATAATAAGACCTAGGTGACAGGTGAGGAAACAGGTGACTCCATAGTACTCAGCCAATGAGGAACTAGAGGAATGACTGGACAAATAGACTGTGAGTAGTACTCCTTGTATTCCTGTACAACTGGACACCCACTCTAGAGAACATATTAAAAGTCTTGTTTTTTGACAATACCCTACGCTCTTTCTTTCTAAGTTGCCAGGCACGATGGCTCCCGCAAAAAAAGGTGGCGAGAAGAAGAAGGGCCGCTCCGCCATCAACGAGGTAGTGACCAGGGAGTACACCATCAACATTCACAAGCGCATCCATGGCGTGGGTTTCAAAAAGCGTGCCCCTCGAGGAGATCCGGAAATTTGCCATGAAGGAGATGGGGACTCCAGACGTGCGTATTGACACCAGGCTCAACAAAGCTGTCTGGGCCAAATGAATAAGGAATGTCCCATATCGTATCCGAGTCCGTTTATCTAGAAAACGTAATGAGGATGAAGATTCACCAAACAAGCTATATACATTGGTCACCTATGTGCCTGCCACCACTTTCAAAAATCTACAGACCGTTAATGTGGATGAGAACTAATGCTGATGGTCAAATAAAGTTATACACCTGCCTTGGAAAAAAAAATAAAAGTCTTGTTTTTTCTATACTTCTGTCTCTGAGTCCATTATTTGAATTCAGAAGGTGCCTGGCTCTCTGAATCATCATGTGGGAAAAAGCTGCCACTCACTGACCTTCAGGAAGTGAGAACATAAATTTTTTTTAATTAAATTTTTTATACATATCTCCCCATTGCCCGCCTCCCTCCCAGGCGTACCCCAACCCCCCAGTGTCTATGTTCATTGGTTATGCTTATATGCATGCATGTAAGTCCTTTGATTGATCTCTTATCTACCTCACCTAACTTTAATCTTCCTGCTGTAATTTCACAGTCTGTTTGAAGCTTTATTGTCTCTATATCTATCCTTTTGTTCATCAGTTTATAATGTTCTTTATTATCCACAAATGAGTGAGATCATGTGATACTTCTCCTTCATTGACTGGCTTATTTCACTAAGCATAAGGTTCTCCAGTTCCAACCAGGTTGCTTTAAATGGTAAGAATTCCTTCTTTTTAATGGCAGCATAGAATTCCATTGTGTAGATGTACCACAGTTTTCTGATCCACTCATCTGCTGACGGGCACCTAGGCTGTTTCCAAATTGTAGCTATTGTAAATTGTGCTGCTATGAACATAGGGGTGCATAAATCCTTTCTGATTGGTGTTTGTAATTTCTTAGGATAAATTCCGAAGAGTGGGATTACAGGGTCAAATGGGAGATCCATTTTTAGTTTTTTGAGGAAACTCCATACTGTTCTCCACAGTGGCTGTCCCAGTCTGCATTCCCACCAACAATGCACCAGGGTTCCTTTTTCTCTGCATCCTCGCCAACACTTGTTGTTTGTTGATTTGTTGATGATTGCCATTCTGACAGGTGTAAGATGGTATCACATTGTCATTTTGATTTGCATCTCTCGGATGATTAATGACTTTGAACATGTTTTCATGTGTCTCTTGGCCTTCCTTCTGTCATCTTTCAAAAAGGTACTATTGAGGTCCATTGCCCATTTTTTTATTGGATTGTTTATCTTCCTTTTATTAAGTTGTATAAGTTGGCTGTAGATTTTGGAGATTAAACCTTTATCACTGATAACATTTGCAAATATGTTCTCCCATACAGTGGTCTTTCTTGTTGTTTTGTTGATGGTTTCTTTTGCTGTGCAAAAGCTTTTTATTTTGATGTAGTCCCATTTGTTTATTTATTTATTTATTTAGCTTCCATTGCCTTTGGAGCAGTATCAGTGAAGAAGTTCTTTCAGCATATATCTGAGATTGAGCTGCCTGTGGATTCCTCTAGTATTTTTATGGTTTCCCTTCTAATGTTTAAGTCCTGTATCCATTTTGAGTTTATTTTTGTATTTGGTGTAAGTTGGTGGTACAGTTTCATTTTTTTGCATGTATCTGTCCAATTTTCAAACACCATTTATTGAAGAGGCTATCTTGGCTCCATTGAATGTTCATGCCTCCTTTGTCAAATATTAGTTGAGCATAGTGGTTTGGTTGGATATATGGGTTCTCTATTCTATTCCACTGGTCTATATGTCTGTTATTGTGCCAGAACCAGGTTGTTTTGATAACAGTTGCTTTGTAGTATAGCTTGAAATCTGGTATTGAGATCCCAACAACTTTATTCTTCTTCAGAATTGCTGTAGCTATTCGTGGTCTTTTTTTGTTCCAGATGAATCTATGAAGAATTCTTTTTAGGTCTGTGAAATATGTCGTTGGTATTTTAATGGGTAGTGCATTGAATCTGTAGATTGCTTTGGGCAGTATGAACATTTTAATGATGTTGATTCTCCCAATCTATGAGCATGGTATGCTCTTCCATCTGTTAACATCTTCGTCTATCTCTTTTTTCAGTGTCCTGTAGTTTTCTGCACATAGGTCTTTTCCCTCTTTAGGTAGGTTTATTCCTAGGTATCTTAATTTTTTTGGTGCGATGGTAAATGGGATTGCTTTTTGAGTCTCTCTTTCTGTAATTTCACTATTAGTGTACAGAAATGCCACAGATTTCTTGGCATTAACTTTGTATCCTGCTACATTGCCAAATTCATTTATTAAGTCAATTAATTTTGGGATGGAATCCTTTGTGTTTTTTATGTACAGTATCATGTCATCTGCACATAAGGACAGCTTTACTTCTTCTTTTCCAATTTGGATGCCTTTTATTTCTTCTTGTTGTCTAATTGCAATGGCTAATACTTCCAGTACTATGTCAAACAGAAGAGGTGAGAGTGGGCATCCCTGTCTTGTTCCTGTTCTTAGGGGAAATGGTTTTAGTTTTTGCCCATTGAGTGTGATGTTAGCTGTGGGTTTATCATATATGGCTTTTATGATGTTGAGGTATGCTCCTTCTATTCCGACTTTGCTGAGAGTTTTTATCAAGAAAGCGTGTTGGATTTTGTCAAATGCTTTTTATGCATCAATTGATATGACTATGTGATTTTTATCTCTCAATTTGTTTATGTGATGTATCACTTTTATTGATTTGCGGATATTGTACCATCCCTGCATTCCTGGGATGAATCCTGCTTGGTCATGGTGTATGATCTTTCTGATGTACTGCTGGATCTGATTTGCTAGAATTTTGTTGATGATTTTGGCATCTATGTTCATGAGAGATATTGGCCTGTAATTCTCTTTCATTGTGTTGTCTTTATCTGGTTTTGGTATTAGGGTGATGCTGGCTTCATAGAAGGTGTTTGGAAGTGTTCCTTCTTCTTGAATGTTTTTGAATAGTCTGAGGAGGATAGGTTTTAATTCTTCCTTGAATGTTTGGTAAAACTCTCCTGTGTAGCCATCTGGTCCCGGGCTTTTATTTGCTGGAAGCTTTTTGATTACTGCTTCAATTTCTTCCATAGTTATTGGACTATTGAGATGTTTGGCTTCCTCCTCATTGAGTTTTGGAAGGTTATATTTTTCTAGGAAAATGTCTATTTCTTGCAGGTTGTCCAATTTGTTGGAATAGAGTTGTTAATAGTATTTTTTAACAATCCTTTGTATTTCCACAGGGTCAGTTGTTATTTCTCCTCTTTCATTTGTGATTTTGTTTATTTGGGTCTTCTCTCTTTGCTTCTTGGTGAGCCTGGCTAGAGGTCCATCAATCTTGTTTATCCTTTCAAAGAACCAGCTCGTTGTTTTGTTGATCTTTTGAATTGTTTCTTTGGTCTCCAAGTTGTTTATCTCTGCACTGACCTTCACTACTTTCTTCCTTCTGAGTACACTGGGCTTTTCTTATTGCTCTCTTTCTAGCTCTTTGAGTTGTAGGTTTAGGTAATTTATTACCATTGTTTCCTGTTTTTTGCAGTAGGCTTGTAGGGCTATGAACTTTCCTCTCAAGACTGCTTTCACTGTGTCCCATAAATTTTGTATTGTTGTGTTGTCATTGTCATTTGTGGCCATGATGTTTTTTATTTCTTCCTTTATCTCTCTGGTTTCCCAGTTGTTGTTTAATAGCATGCTGTTTAGTCTCCATGTGTTTGATTTCTTTCTATTGTGTTTATTATAGTTGATTTCCAGTTTTATGCCACTGTGGTCTGAGAAAATGCTTGATATGATTTCTATCTTCTTGAATTTGAAGAGACTTTTCTTATGACCCAACATATGATCTACCTTTGAAAATGACCCATGTGCACTGGAGAAGAATGTATATTCTGTGGCTTTGGGGTGAAATGTTCTGAATATGGCAATTAATTCCATCTGGTCTAGTGAGTCATTTAGGATTGATGTTTCTTTACTGATTTTTTGTTTAGAGGATTTGTCCAATGGTGACAGTGGGGTATTAAAGTCTCCTACTATGATTGTATTGCTGTCAATCTCTCCCTTAATATCCTCCAAGAGTTTTTTTTTTAATGTATTTAGGTGCTTCTATATTGGGTGCATATATGTTTACCAGAGTTATTTCTTCTTGTTGGATTGTTCCCTTTAGTATTATGAAGTGGCCTTCTTTATCTCTTATTATGTCCTTCACTTTAACATCTAATTTGTCAGATATAAGTATTGCAACCCCAGCTTTTTTTCATTTCCATTTGCCTGAAATACCATGTTCCATCCCTTCACCCTCAATCTGTGTGCATCTCTTTTTCTGAGGTGGGTTTCTTGCAGACAGCAGATATATGGATCATGTTTTCTTATCCAATCTGTTACCTTATGTCTTTTGATTGGAGCATTATTCCGTTTACATTTAAAGTTATTGATAAGTACTTATCTTTTGCCATTTTTAGTTCTTACCCCCAAGTTCCTTCTTTTCTTCCTCTTTGTTTTTATTACAGCAGACCCTTTAACATTTCTTGCATTGCTGGTTTGGTGGTAATATATTCCCTTCATCCTTTTTTGTCTGTGAAGCTTTTGATTTCACCTTTAATTTTGATTGAGAGTCTTGCATAGTACAGTATTCTTGGATTCAGACCCTTCCTTTGCATGACTTTGTATATTTCATTCCATTCCCTTCTGGCCTGATGAGTTTCTGTTGAGAAGTCAGTAGCTAGTCTTATGGGGGTTCCTTTGTAGGTAACTTTCTGTTTCTCTCTGGCTGCTTTTAAGATTCTTACTTTGTCATCAGTGTTTGCCAATTTAATTATAATGTGCCTTGGTGTCGGTTTGTTGGGGTTCATTTTCCTTGGGACTCTGTGAGCTTCTTGGATTTGTCTGGGTTTTTCCTTTCCTATATTGAGGAAATTTTCTGTCATTATTTCTTCAAACATGTTCTCTAATCCTTGTTCAGTTTTCACTCTTTCTGGAACCCCAATTATGCGGATGTTGTTTTGTTTCATGTTATCCCAAAGTTCCCTTAGTCTCTCCTCTTGCTTTTTAACTTTTTTTTCCTAGAAGGTGCTGTACTTGGGTATTTTTTCCTACCGTGTCTTGTAGCTCACTGATGCGGTCCTCTGTTTCTTCTAGTCTACTTTTGATGCTTTCTATCGAGTTCTTATAGCAGTGATGTCATTTTTCATTACTTCTTGTTTATTCTGCACCTCCTCTAGGTTCTTCTGCATTTCTTCTTGCTGCTTCTTCATCTCCTATTGGGTCTTCTTCATTTCCTCTTGGCTCTTACTCAGATTGTCGATTTTGTCTTCCATTCTTTTCATCCACCTTATGATCATTTCTCTGAACTCTTTCTCTGGCAGGCTTATTTCTGCTTTTATTTCATTTACTTCCTTTTCTGGTGAAACCTGCCTTTCTGTCTTATGTGGGCTGTTGCTTTTTCTGCCCACGGTCTTTCTTCTTCGGGTGTCTGGTTATGTAGTTCTCTCTGCTATGTTAATTGAAAGGCACAAACCACAACACTACCAGGTACAGCACACAAGGCACAGAGTAGAAATGTATTCAAGATGTTAATAATCACAGATAAGGTGACCACTAATGAAAGACAAATTAGGGGTAAATAGAGAAAGAAGAGGAGGAAAATAAGGAAAAAAGAAAAGAAAGAAATGCCAAAATCAAATTGGGAGAGTGAGAAAAAAAATAAATAAATGAACAAAAAAAATAAAATAAAATAAGAAAATAAAAGGAGAAGGAGAAGAAAAGAGGAAGAGAAAATAGTCAGAGAGAAAAGAAAGTGTATAAGAGAGAAAAGGGGAACACACTATAGATGTCAGGAGAAAACTCCAATAGAACAGTCACTAATCCCAATAAAGGCTAGCAACCAGTACCTAGAGATTAATACATACTGCAAATAGCAACTGGTATCGAGGTAGGTGAGGGAAAAGAGAGGTAAAAAACAAAGCAAGCAAAATAAAACAAGCAGAATAAACTAAAACAATCTCACCAAAAATTTCAAAAAATTTATATAATCACTTTTCAGGGAAATAGCAACCAAAGGACATCGAGAAAAAACAACTTTTTGGCTAGTGAAGACAAGAAGAGAGAGGTTTGTATAGACTTGTAGTAGGGGATTTGAAATTAGATATATAAAAGGGGTGAAATTTTAACCAAGTAAAGAGAAAGAATAGGGGGAATCTAAAGTTGGAAAGGGAAAGAGAAACAAGACAACAAAATAGGGAAAGTTAGGAGGAAAGTGTTGGCATAAAGGTAGAGTTGAGTTGGAGTAAAATTATGCTAAAGGAAAGATGAAAATAGAATGTAGAACTCTAATCCCGAAATAAAATAAAGAGAAAACAAAATGACACTTGTTTTTTTCCAAAAAGGTAAAGTACTAGTACTAATTACTAATACTAGTTTAAGACAAAAATGTAATAATTAAAAAGGTAAAATCAATTGAGGTGTAAAGAAAAAAATAGTCTTTTAATTAAAATATATAAAAATGAAAAATAAAAAAAATTAAAAAAAGGAAAAAGGAAAAAAAAATAGAATGGTCATTCACTTCCACCATTATTCTGCTTGGTACTCCTGTTTCCCAGTAGGGAAGGTATTGCAATTCTCTGTTCTCCCCTGTTGGTACTTTTAATCTCTTTATTCTTTTTTGGTTATGCTAGAGTCAATTTTTGTGTCATCCACTGGGTGACAGTGTTTCGGAATTGATCTCTGAGACAAAGCACAGGACCTCTCTAGGCTGTGCTCAAATCCTGCTACTCTGTGGTTCTCAAAGCCAGTTTGTGGGGATTTTGCAACTGGGACACTGTAATAACTCCCAGGCTGTCCCTCTGCCCGAGAAAAAAACGAGTCGTTTTCCAGAGCTCCCCTCTGTCAACAGCTCGGAGTGTCTGCCTCCACACTCAGGGATCACGCCCTGCCCACCTCCAAGGGCCTCTCCAGAGGCAGCTTTCCCGCAGCCTGGCTCCCACAGCATGCGCATCTCTGCCCTTTGTGGGTAGGAGACCTCACCTTATCCCAGGTGAAATCCTACCTTTCCGGGCGCCATGTGGATCTCTGAATCAGCCTTCAGCTTGTCCACACAGCCTGGAGAGCCGTGCTCTGGGTCCCCGGCTGTTCGGTGGGTGCCTCCGCCAGCTGCAGCCTTCAGACCGCCACAGACATCCACCTCCCTCTTATCCCAGGCGAAATCTGACCTTTCATGTGCTCTGTGGATCTCTGATTCCGCTGGGTGTCTGCGCCAATTGGAGAGTGGAGTTCTGGGTCCCCGGGTCCCCAGCTGCTCGATGGGTGCCCCAGCCGCAGGCTTCAGACCACTGCCACAGACATCCACCTCCCTCTGCAAGATGGTGCGGTCTCCGCGTTCGCACTGGTGGCTCAGGCAGACAAAATCCCCGTGGCAGTGGGGCTGCCTGGCCAGGAGAGCCCTGTCCAGCAGTCCCCCACCTTCTCCTGGAGGATAACTGACTCTTAACTTGCCAACAAACACTCCCAGTGCGACTCTCAGACACTCTCTCTCCCTCTGCCCAGCGACAAAGCCCCAGACGCATCCGTCTACTTCACCGCCATTTTTTCCTTTCAGAACATAAATGTTTATTATGTTAAGTTACTGGAAATTTGGAGTGTTAGACTGGCTAGCATTGTTCTGACTCAAAGACTCTCCAACATTAGAGTGCATTAGAATCACCTGGAAGGCTTGATTCAGCACTCTGTTTACTCCACCTTCAGAGTTTCAGTTCTAACAAGCTACCTGTTGATGCTAGTATGGGTACCTCACTTTCAAAATCATTGCCCTAAATACAGTATCCATGGGAGAGTGTGAAAGTTCATGGTCTTGAAGGATATATAACTGACTCAAAACTGTGAAATTAAAACAAGGCCAATGTAGCCCCTACAGGGACTAGTTAGTGATGCTGTGCCGAATGTTGCCAGTACATAAATAGACCTAGAAGAAAGAAATGAAACTTATTAAGCTTAATGTTGGAATGATAACTTAACAGATACTGGAATCTCTGCTTTTCTAATTATTCCACCTTTTCATTCTGCTCTTCCTGTCGTCTATTAGAGTAAGCAATCGACTTATAACTCTCAGAGATCTCTCAGCTTATGTCAGTGGTCGGCAAACTCATTAGTCAACAGAGCCAAATACCAACAGTACAACAATTGAAATTTCTTTTGAGAGCCAAATTTTTTAAACTTAAACTTCTTCTAATGCCACTTCGACACATTAGACTTATCCAGATCGTGGTATTTTGGGGAAGAGCCACACTCAAGGGGCCTAAGAGCCGCATGTGGCTCGCGAGCCGCAGTTTGCTGACCCCGGGCCTAGGTGGCCTTGTTTGCATCAGTGGGAATAATGCTGAGCTTTGGGGTACAGTAAGGAGCCAGGGTGTTCTCTCTCTCTCAAAGGAGGTAAGAGTCACACAGGTCTTCTCCTAGCCTCACCTTTAACAAATGGCCTCAAAATTTCACTGTCACTTAATGCTACAGTTTAAAGGATGTTTGCTGTCTCCTTTGGAGTATTCTGGGCTAGGCTGAAATGAATTAACTTCTTCACTTAGAAAAACTTGCTGTAGTTTTGGAAGGAGTTACTGTAGATCTTTCCAAATTGGACTTAGTCCTTTCAAGGTACCTCGTATAAATTAAGCCTTGGAATTCTTCAGAGAAATTTGTGATTGTATAACTCCTCTCATCCAACATGCTGTTATTAAGTTACCATTCTGGATCCCTCCATTGACAGCTCTGCTTCTAAAAATAGAGATCAGCTGTATTCTTGGACACTGGCATCAAAAAGCAAAATCTGAAATTCTATTTTCCAACTCCTATTTTTCTACTTTCTAAGTTCTCTTGATTTATTTTAGAAGACATGACATATATTCCTTCTCTAAATATCTTCTGTGCTCAGTACCTACACATAATGAGTACCATTGTAACTTGCTTCTCTGTTGTTCATTGATATGTGGGCCCCCTTTTCTTACCTGGATGTTTTCCAATCATATGGGTGTCCGGGTGGGTTTGGAATGTGCTTGCTTCGACACTGGCAATGTCCTCAGAGGCCTCAGGTGCAGCCTCGCTGAGTCCCACCTTGGGGGAATGCTAATAAGAGAAGATCTATTCCTTTTGTATCCTTCCACCTTTCTCCTCTTCCTCTCCATTCCCTCCCTTCTTCCTCAAACATTTTTTTTTTTACCACTTTCTCTCTGCCAGGCTCTGGTGATTCATCAGTGAACAAGGTGAACAAAATTATAAACCTTATATTTTAGTGAAGGACAAAAACAATGAAACATTGACTACAGAAACAGAAATCAAATAGAACTAAGTGTTCTGAAGAAGATAAAGCAGGATACAGTGAGAAAAGTGTACTAAAGTGGGGTGGTTTAGTTGAAAGAGTGGTCAAGAAAGTCCTACTTGAAAAAGTGAGGAGAATCCTGTGAGGATCTGAAGGCTTTGTATTAATAAGCAGAGGGAGGGGCATTGTCGGAGGTCAGATCTGGCAGAGGCCAGAACATGGACCTTCTAAATTAGTGAATTCCTTTATATCAAAATTTCAGTCAAAATCTTAAGTAGCTGAAGGAACTCAATTATTTTTCATTATATTTATTCGTGAAACCTGCTTAATTGGCTGTTTCATTTCCTAAATAGTGCTCTGTATTTCTTAGTATTAGTGGGTGCTTTGAGAGAAAAAGCTTGCTCTAAATTCTGGTACCAGCATTCAGAGTGCTCCTGCTTCTCTCTCCTTTCCATACTGGGAACCAGGAGGGAGGTTGACCCAGCAGCAGCAGATTGAATGGCGCTGCATTGGATAGCCACTCAGAGTTATCTTTGTTGGAGTGATGGAGATTTCTGATTGAAGGAAGCTGACAGGGACATTCCAGGTATAACAAAATAAGTAAGAATTTCCCAAGGAAATATTTCTAGTTGTCAAATGCAAAATATTTTAAAACTTTGTTCTTTTAACAGACATATTCATTGAAAAGGAAGTATTTCATTTCCAAATCGACTCTAGAGTTAATTTGGAAATGTGAGCTTTCTAATGAAATAGAGTATATAGAAAAGAGCATGGGATTTATAATCGGAAGACTTTGCTGTGCATTTTTAAAAATATATTTATATTGATTTCGAAAAGGAAGGGAGAGGGAGAGATAAAAACATCAATAATGACAATCATTGATCAGTTGCCTTCTGTACCCCTGCCCTCAAATGGGGGTTGGGCCCACAACCTGGGCATGTGCCCCTGGAATCAAACCTGGGACCCTTCAGTCCACAGACTGACTTTCTATCCACTGAGCCAAATGAGCTAGGGTCATTGTGACATTTTTTAACTTCCTTTTAAGATAGAATCTGTATACCATACAATTCACCCATAAGGTATACATGCCAATGTTTTCATGTGTATTCCCAGAGCTATGCAACCATTACAACAATTAATTTTATAGCATTTTTATCATTATAGATGAAAACTCATATTTATTAGCACTTACTCCCAATTATCTCCTAGCTACCCCATGTCTACCCTAGGCAACCACTAATCTATTTTCTTTCTCTACTAGGGGTCCAGTGCACAAGATTCATGCACTCAGCGGGAGGGGGACGGTTCCTCAGCCTGACCTGTGCCCTCTCACAGTCTAGGAGCCCTTGGAGGGATGTCTGACTGCTGGCTTAGGCCCATGTTGGGAGCAGGCCTAAGTTGGCAGTTGGACATCCTTAGTTCTGCCACTGCCTCTTCACTCTCCAGCCATAAGCACAGCTTCTGGCGCACCGACAACTAGGGGGCAGCTCCTGCATTGAGCATCTGCCCCCTGGTGGTCAAAATGTATCACAGCTTCCAGTTGTTCCACCATTCAATTGGTTTACACATTAGCCTTTTATTATATAGGACTAGAGACCCAGTGCATGAAATTCATGCATGGGTGGGTGTCCCTCAGCCCGGCCTGCACTCTCTCCAATCTGAGATCCCTCAGGGAATGTCCAACTGCTGATTTAGACCCAATCCCTGTGGGCTGTTGGACATCCTTTTTGCAATCTGGGACTGCTGGCTCCTAACTATTCACCTGACTGCCTGCCTTATTGCACCTAACTGCCTCTGCCTGCCTGCCTGAATGCTACTAACCCCTCTGCCTGCCTACCTGATGGCCTCTAACTGCCTCTGCCTGCCTGCCTGATCACCTAAATGCCCTCCCCTGCCAGTCTGATCTCACTTCCAATTGCCCTCTCCTGCCATCCTGGTTTCCCCCAATTGCCCTCTTCTCCCAGCTAATTTGGTTCTGATTGGTTGGTGTCCATGCCAGTGAGCATCAAAAGCTCCACCACTTAGGCAGCCATTGGCTCCTCACAGTTCACCCATATTTAGTTTTTATTGGTTGATTTGTATGCTAGTCAGTGTCTCTGGGCCTATCAATGAGACCTGATCAGAAAGGTAGGGCTGATCAGCAGCTCTGGTGGAGGCCTGAGGAGAAATGGTGGCTTGGCTGCTGGCCTGGCACAAAGAGAAAAAGAAAGGGAAGTGCTAATCAACAGCTGCCACAGAGGCTACAGATCAGACCCTGCTTCTCTCTGGCCTGATTTGCAGCTGCCTCAGCAATCAATGCTGGGTCTTCAGGCCTGCAGCCACAGCAGTAAGTACTGGGTTGCCATGGCAATCCAATGCTGACTGCAGGACTGACTTCTGGTTGGTTGAGCCTCTGGTCTTGATGGACCCAGGGATTTTATATATTAGGATTATTGACTATATTCCCTATGCTATATTTACATCTCTATGACTACTTCATAACTACCACTCTGTACTTTTCAATCCCCACCCTTTTTACCTGGTCCTCCAATTCTCCCCCCTCCCACATACTACCTTTTGGCAACCATTAGTCTGTTCTCTATATCTGTGAGTCTGTTTCTGTTTTGCTTGTTCATTTATATTGTTCTTCAGATTCCCCATATAAGTGAAATCATATGGTATTTGTCTTTCTCTGACTTATTTCACTTAGCATAATACCATCTAGGTTCATCAATGCTGTCACAAATGGTAAAATATAATTATTTTTAATGGTCAAGTAATATTCTGGTGTATATCTGTAAATCTATTGAATGGCACTTGGGTTGCTTCCATATCTTGGCTATTGTAAATAATGCTGCTATGAACATAGGAGTACATATATTTTTTTGAAATTGTGTTCCCAACACCATTTATTGAACATACTGTCTTGTCTCCATTTTGTGCTCTTGTCTCCTTTGTCAAATATTAATTGAGCATACTAGCTTGTGTTGATTTCTGGGTTCTCTGTTTTGTTCCACTGGTCTGTATGTCTATTCTTGTGCCAATACCAGGCAGTTTTGAGAACAGTGGCTTGATATCTGGTATTGTTATCCCTCCAACATTGTTCTTTCTCAAGATTGCTGCATAAAATTCGGGGTCTTTTTTATTTTTCCAAAATTTTTGGAGATTTTTTTCTAAACTTTTGAAGTATGTTGTTGGTATTTTAATGGGGATTGTATTGAATTTATAGATTGCTTTGGATAGTATAAGCATTTTAATGATGTTTATTCTACCAATCCATGAACATAGTATAATCTTTCATTTGTTCATGTCTTCCTCTACCTCTTTTTTCAGTGTCCTAAAATTTTCAGAGTACAGGTCCTTTATTTCCTTGGTTAAGTTTATTCCTAGATATCTTAAATTTTTGTTGGAATGGTAAATGGGATTGGTTTTTATAATTTCTCTTTCTGTGAATTCATTATTTGTATATAGAAAAGCCATAGGTTTCTCAGTGTTATTAAGTCTAGTACTTTTTTTGATGGAGTCTTTGGGGTTTTCTATAGACGATATCTTGTCATCTGCAAATAAGGACAGTTTTTACTTCTTTTCCAATTTGGATGCCTTTTATTTCTTCTTCTTGTCTAATCACAATGGCTAGTACTTCCAAATATTATGTTGAAGAGGAGTGGTGAAAGTGGCCCTGTCTTGTTCCTGTTCTTAGGGAAAATGGTTTTAGTTTTTGCCCATTGAGTATGATGTTAGCTGTGGGTTTGTCATATATGGCTTTTATTTTGTTAAGGTGTGATCCTTCTATTCCCACCTTGCTGAGAGTTTTTATGAAGAAAGGGTGTTGGATTTTGTGAAGTGTTTTTTCTACAACAATGAATATGATTATATGGTTTTTATCTCTGTTTCTTTATATGGTGTATCACATTAATTGATTTGTGGGTATTATACCATCTTTGCATCCTCAGGATAAATCCTACTTGGTCATGGTGAAAGATCTTTCTGATGTACTGCTAGGTTCGATTTGCTTGAGTTTTGCTGAGGATTTTGGTGTCTAAGTTCATGAGGGATATTGGCCTGTAATTCTCTTTCTTTGTGTTATCTTTATATGGTTCTGGGATTAGGGTAATTCTTACTTCGTAGAAAGAGTTTGGAATTGCTCCTTCCTCGTGAAATTTTTAAAATAGTCTGAGGAAGATAGGTTTTATTTCTTCTTTGAATGTTTGATAAAACTCCCCTCTGAAGCCGTCTGGTCCAGGGCTTTTGTTTGTTGGAAATTTTTTTGTTACTGCTTCAGTTTTCTCCATAGTTATCGGCCTATTTCATATTTTTTGATTCTTCCTGGTTGAGTTTTGGAAATTAGTATTTTTGTAGGAATATGTTTCCTCTAGGTTGACCATTTTGTTGGAATAGAGTTGCTCATAAATTTTTTAATGATTCTTAATATTTCTGTGGGTCTGTTGTTACTTTACCTCTTTCATTTCTGATTTTGTTTATTTGGGTCTTTTCTCTGCTTTTAGATGAGCCTGGCTAGAGGTTCATCAATCTTGTTTATCCTTTCAAAGAACCAGCTGTTGGTTTCATTGATCTTTTGTTGGTCTTCATTGTTGTTGTTGTTGTTGTTGTTTTGGTCTCTATATCATTTTTCCCCCACTCTGATCTTTATTATTTCCTTCCTTTGGCTCACACACGGCTTTACCTGTTGCTTTCTTTTAACTCTTCAAGTTGCAGAGTTAGATGGTTTATTACCAGTTTTTTTTTTTTTTAGGTAGGCCTATAATGCTATGAAGTTCCCTCTCAGGATTGCTTTCACTGTGTCCAAAGATGTTGGATTATTGTGTTTTTATTGTTGTTTGTTTCCAGATAGTTTTTAAAATTTCTTCTTTGATCTCTTTGGTAACCAACTCATTGATTAATAGTTTGCTTTTCAGCCTCCAAGTTTTTGAATTTTTGTGGTTGTTTTTATTGTAGTTAATGTCTAATTTAATGCCATTGTGATCTGAGAAGATGCTTTATAAGATTTCAGTCTTCTTGAATTTGGAGAGACTTTGCCTGTGTCCCAATGTGTGATCTATCTTTGAAAATGTTCCATGTGCACTTGAGAAGAATGTATATTTTGCAGTTTTGGGTGGAATGTTCTAAAGATGTCAACTAAGTCCATCTGATCTAGTGAGTTGTTTAGGATTGCTATTTCTTTGCTAATTTTTTGTCTACAAGATTTATCCAGTAATGTTTATGGGGTATTAACATCTCCTACTATGATTGTGTTGCTGTCAATCTCTCTCCAGATATCATGCAGAAGTTTTTTTTTTTTATGTATTTGAATGTTCCTGCATTGGATGCATAAATGTTTATCAGAGTTATATCCTCTTTTTTTATAGATCATTTTAGAATTATAAAGTGGCCTTTCTTGTCTCTTGTTATGGTCTTAACTTTGAGGTCCATTTTGTCAGATATAAGTATTGCTACCACAGCTTTTTTTTTTATTTCCATTTGCCTACTAGATATTTTTCTATCCCTTCAATTTCAGTCTGTATGAGTACCTGTTCTGAGGTGTGTCTCCTGTAGACAGCATATATATGGGTCATGTTTTCTTATCCATTCTGTCACTGGATATTTTTTTATTAGAGCATTTAATACATAACATTTAATGTTATTATTGATAGGTACTTGTTTGTAGCCATTTGTGTACTTCATGCCTGTGTTCATTCCTCCCTTTCTACTTCTTCTTTTTAAAGCATTCCCTTTAGCATTTCTTGCATTGCTGGCTTGGTAGTAATAAATTCCTTTAGCCTGTTTTTCGTCTGCAAAGCAACTGAATTCCCCTTCAATTTTGATTGATCGTCTTGCTGGATAGAGTATTCTTGGACACAGTCCTTTGCTTTGCACCATTTTGTATACTTCCCTTCCATTCCCTTCTAGCTTGATGTATTTCTTTGAGAAATAATTAGATAATCTGATGGGAGATCCTTTGTAGGTAATTCTCTAAGATTCTCTTTTTGTCATTAACTTTTGCCATTGTAATTATGATGTGTTTTGATGTGGTCATTTTGCTTGGAACTCTCTGTAATTGTGTAACTTTTTTCTTCCCCATATCAGGGACATTTTCTGTCATTATTTCTTCAAATAGATTTTCTAATCCTTGTGCTGCTCTTGTCCTTCTGGCAGCCCTGTTATACGTATGTTACTTTGTTTTGTGTCGTCCCAAAACTCCCTTAGGATCTCCTCCTGCTTTTTATTTTTTTCTCCAGATGCTGTTCAGATTGACCTTGTTTCTCTACCTTATCTTCTATTCACTTATTTGGTCCTCTGCTTCTTCTAGTCTATTGTTGTAATCTTCCGGTTTTTTTTTATTATAGCTAAATTGCTTTTGATTTCTTCCTGATTTATTTTTTTTTTTGCATAGGTTGTTGATTTTCTTGTCCATCTGGTGTATGAACTGTAGGACCATTACTCTCAATTCTCTTTCTGTCATTTCACTTATTTCATTTCTTTGTAATTCTGCTTTTTATTTTCCCTTGGGGTTATTTAATTCTCTCACCATTCTAATTATCACCGGAAGGTTCAAATGCTGAGTTGCAGGGGACTGGGCTGTGTGCAGTGGGAGTATCATGCCATCTGGAGCACCTTTATTTCTAAGTCTAAATTGGACTTAGTTTTTTAAAAGTACCTTATATAAATTAAGCCTTGGAATTCCTCAGAGAAATTTATGATTTTATTGCTCCTCTCATCCAATGTGCTGTTATTAAATTGCCTTCACTGTCAGATCCACTTCTAAAAATAAAGATCAGCTGTATTCCTGGACGTTGGCATCAAAAAGCAATATATGGACAGAATCTGCACTGGTTTGGCTCAGTGCATAGAGCATCAGCCTAGGGACTGAAAAGTCCCGAATTTGATTCCTGTCAAGAGAACATGCCTGAGTTGCAGGCTCCATCCCCAGTCTGGGGGCATGCAGAAGGCAGCCAATCAGTGGTTCTCTGTCATCATTGATGTTTCCATTTCTCTCTCCCTCTCCCTTCTTCTCTGAAAATAATTTTAAAAAGCAGAATCTGAAATTCTTATATCCAAATGGTTGCTTGTTTCTAACTCCTATTTTCTACTTTATAAGTTCTCTGGATTTATTTTAGAAGATATGACATATATTTCTTCTCTAAATATCTTTTGTGCTCAGTACTTACACATAATGAGTACCATTTTCATTTGCTTCTCTGTTACTAATTGGAGTCTGAGAGGACTTTAAATGTAAATATTTGTTGATTCCCAGCCCTCTAGCTATTCTATTATTCTAGAGAATAATCTACCTATTACTTGCCTGAGGCAGTACTTGCCTGGCTGCCAGTATTTTTAAAGCAGAATGTAGAAAAGAGTTGGGGGGTCTCATTCGGTATGCCAATTTTAACTTAATCTGCCTATTTTCAGTAGGGTGCCTACCCTATACCAGTCTTCTCTGTAAAACCAAAGGGTTTAATTTCTCCACCAAATCAATCCTGTTTATGAACTGGAGAATGCCTGGGGACATAATCACTTCTAATGCATATTTTCAAACAAACATCTTATTTTCAGCTCTTTGCTTCTCTTTCATCACTGGAAGAATGAGTTACCACTATTTTCTAAGCTTTTCTAGTATTAATGAAATGTCTCCTTTCTTGTTTGCATGCCCCCCAACCCCTGCCATGTGCACCTGGCATTCAGATTTCTTAGATCTATTCTTCTATCCATATTTCATCTTTCAAGCTCTGTTTATTTTTGTTTTCAATTTCTTTTCTTTTTTGTCTTCGTGAGTTGAATTTATGGTTGAGTTGTCTATACCCAAATTTCATATGTTGAAGCCTAACTCAGTTCCTCAGAATGTGAACTTATTTGGAGATAGGATCTTTACAGAGGTAATCAAGTTAAAATGAAGTAATTAGGGTGAGCCCTAAGACAATATGACTAGTATCCTCATAAAAAGAAGAAATTTGGACACTGGGGCACTCATAGAGAAAATACAATGTGAAGGGACATAGAGAGGAGATAGCCATCTATAAGCCAAGGAGAGAAGTGTAGAACAGATTCTTTGTTCATAGTCCTCAGAAGGAACTATTCTTTCAACACTCTGATTTTTAGACATGTAGTCTCCAGAACTGTGAGACAATACATTTCTGCTGTTTTAGCCCCCTGCCCTCTCCTTCCTGGTCCATCTGTGGTACTTTATGGAAGCCCTAGAAAACTATGGCTTAAGTTATTGCCCATCATTATAGTAGCAGTTTAGGAAGGAGCAGAAAAAAAAACCTACATTTAATAGGAAGTTCTGAAAGTCATTTTACTTTCTGTAAAGGATAGAGTGAGAATCTGAATTTAGGTGTGCTTGATTCAAAGCTTAGGCTCTTGATCACTGCATGAAACCCATCAAGCTTCAGTTTCCTCATCTTTTATAACATGGATCTTGTTTATGAATTTTAAAAGGAAAAAATAAAACTGTCAGTGAAAGTGCTTGTTTATTGTCAACTACATCAATAATAATTATATGTGTTATTATTTAAAATAGGAGAGATGGGAGAAGGGCTGATATTGAGTATTTTATGCTTTACTACAAGTCCAATTTTGATTCTTAATAGATCTATTGAGGATTGTATACACATTATCATTTTAAGTCTACAAGCTTAGAAATTTGAATAACTTGTCTTGAGTTGTAGCATCAGAAAATGGGGAGATGGCATTCCAATGAAAATTTGGATGCCACTCTTTCGATTAATACCCTGTGAAAAGGGAACCAAGGAAATGGACAGAAAGTGAACCAGAGCTATAGATCCTTCAGAGACCAGGCTGCTCCATTATCTTCAAGTATCTTCAGGGCTCCTCTATGAGTTTGTGATAATTTCACTGATTGGATGAGATTCAAACTTAGGAATTTTGATATTCAGTTTATGGTCCATGGATTTGTAGCATCTGTGCCATCTGGAAGCAAAGTCTCTGACCTCTCACCACACTTCCTGAATCAGAATCTGCATTTTAACAATATTCTCAGGTGATTGGTGTGCATGGTAAAGTTTGAGAACCTAGTTGCTGTGGCTAAGTGGTTGAGCATTGACCTATGAATCAGGAGGTCATGGTTTGATTCCTGGTCAGGGCACATGCCTGGGTTGCAGACTCTATCCCCAGTAGGGAGCATGCAGGAACCAGCTGATCAATGATTCTCTCTCATCATTGATGTTTTTTTTTATCTCTCCTTCCTTTTCCCTTCCTCTTTGGAATCGTGTGTGTGTGTGTGTGTGTGTGTGTGTGTGTGTGTGTGTGTATAGAGAGAGTATATATTAAGCTTGAGAAACATTTAGAGTGACATTAGGTGGCCATAGGGCTGAATTAATATTAACTAAACTAGTTCTGAAGAGACTGACCTCTTTTCTTTTGCTCATTATCAGTTCTCAGTGGTTTCGCATTTTCAGTAGATCTGTCTCTGGCGTCTCTCATTCATTATCTTACTCTCTCTTACCCAATTCCCTCAGTGATTTTGTCATGTCTGTGCATGGCTGCTCTTTTAAAAGTCCTTTATATGAGTACTCTCTGACTGCAGGCCTTTCTAAGTCACACAGACTGACTCTCTCCCTTCTTACCTCATGTTCTATTTCTCTGAGTGTTAACAAACATGAATAATTTAGGATCTCCCTTTCATTTCACTACTTACCTTGCATAATTCAGCAGTCAACTCTTCTTCATTAATGAAACTCTGCCTAAAGAAGAAATAACCTAAGGCTCTCCACCACGAGGAATTTTTAAACAATTATTTACAAACTGGAGCAGAGCTTGATATCCCTGTTTAAGTTCCCATTTCTTTCCTTCCATCTTATTCAGGGTGTACCTTGTAACCTCAGCATTTCTTCTTTTTTTTAAATATATATTTTTATTGATTTTTTACAGAGAAGAAAGGAGAGGGCGAGAGAGTTAGAAACATCAATGAGAGATAAACATCAATCAGCTGCCTCTTGCACACCCCCTTCTGGGGATGTGCCCACAATCAAGGTACATGCCCTTGACTGGAATCAAACCTGGGACCCTTGAATCTGCAGGCCGACATACTACCCACTGAGCTAAACCAGTTAGGGCATCCCCTCAGTGTTTCTTGAATGAATTATTGTTCCAAATAGTTGAGTATTTATCTAGCTCCTTTATTGGACAGTGAGATGGGATAGACTTTGATTTATTTTTGACTTTCTAGTGAATGTTTTTGTGTTACATAAGTGACTGGCCTTTCATCTTCATATATGTTTATCCTCTCTGAGTGTTCTGACATATTCTGAATGCCAGAGCCATATGCCATATGGCACTATATGCCCTGTATGCCATATAGAATTGTTTCCTATTGGTTTAGGATAGGTAGCTTGTACAGTGCTGGAGGTAAATTGAATGAGTTTTATGAGCCCACTCTTCTTTATATCAGAGGTAGTTCATTGCTGACAAGAGAAGCTATATTTAGCAAAGTTTCTTATTTGCATTTATTGTCTGAGAAGGTTATATATATACTAAAAATATATCTTTGAATCTTCTAACATTTAAAAGCCTTCACATTAATTTTTCTAAACATTAAAAGAGACAATATTGATTGGGTTCAAAAGAAAGTGAAGGAACATACAAAAGGGTCTTCAGGGACAATTGAAGACCTATTTTATTTAATAAAGAAACCACTATTTAGTGCCTTATAGTGGGTGTCTCTCCCACCTCCAACACCAGTTCTTTATTAACAGCATTAAACCATATGGTATTTAAATTCCCTCCTTCTCAGTTCACTTCCCGTGCCTTATACACAATAGATTGAAAATTCGGTAAGAAAGGATCTGAAACCCACAGAACAAAGCTGAAGAATTATCAGGCTTTGCAATCCTTTGAAAAAAAGGATCAGATGTTTGTGAAACATCTTAAAATTTTACTTTTATGCTCTTCTCCAAAGCTTCTTATAGGAAATTACATTTTGAAAATTCAGTTCAAATACAAAAGCAAAATCCTTTCTTTTTGAAATTGTATAATAAAAACCTGGCACAGTTTCATCCGAGAAAAATACCAGAAACAGGAACAGAGAGGAGAGGTTGAATTTGGTAGAAATGGACTCCATGAAAAGAAGTCCTAATTTTAGGGTCTTGGTTGTGGGATTTGATTCCATGAACCCGTCTTTGAAGAAAATTGTAACCTCCTAAATTCTACAAGGTTACAGAAATCCATCATAATATCCTTTCCTTTTTTATCTTTCTTAATATCTCTTATGCCTAGTACTTCCTTTTTCCACCCCATATCCACCTATTGATTCCATACCTTATCTTCTCCCTCTTCATCATCACTTGCCCTGCTTTGATCTCACCTATAGTCAAAATAACAGAATCAGTTTTAACTTTTTTTTTTTTTTTTTTTTTTTTTTTTTTTTTTTTGCAAAATATACCCAGATTTCTTTCTGGGCTAAAATTGCACAATTCTAACTGAAAATGTAGCTCCTCTGAGAAAAACTACGACACTTTGCTATTGGTGAGCTTAGGAAATGTGAATTTGCCACAGGCAAAGCTGGTTATGCAGCGCCTAAGCATCTCTGGTTTTGTGTTGTTGTTGTTGTTGTTTTTCATTCAAAAACTAATGTTCACAATATTTTCTAGTTAAAAAATTGCTTTTTTTCTTTTAAAATGTTGGCAAATTTTTCTTAAACAACAAAATTTTTGCAAGACTATTTTAAAATCTCCTTATTCTTTCTTTCTGACATGTAAGGCAATAGGCATTTACTGAGCACCTACTTCATGCCAGGCAATGGTCTCAGTGGACATTATTTCTTAAATTCCCCTAAGCTAGTTGCATATCCTCTTTGGAAGAATGGTTCATGTATTTTTATGAAACTTATCCTAGCTGATAGTCTTGACATTAAAAAAAATCTTTTTTTAAGAATTGTGAAAAATGCATTAAACTGACCTAATAACTTTAGAGGCAGTGACAGTATGGCCAGAAATTTGGGGTGTTTGCTTTTTTTAAAAAAAATTATTTTTAGAGAAAGAGGATAGTAGAGGGACAGAGAGATAGAAACATCAATAAGAGAGAATCATTGATCAGCTGCCTCTTTCACAATCCCTACTGGAGATGGAATTTGTAACCAGGGCATATGCCCTAACCAGGAATCGAACCACTAATCTTTTGATTCATGGGTCGATGCTCAACCACTGAGCCATACCGGTCAGGCTGAGGTGTGTTTAGTTGTTAATATGGGTGTTTGTGAGAGTCTTAGGGCACCTTGGAATACTCAGAAAGAGATCAGGTCATGGATTATTGCTGGGTCTGAAAAGATTTCACATGTCTTTCAAAAATCACCCAGTCACACTCATGACAAACTCCAAAACATTGATTTAGCATAGATTTTACTTGCTAAAATCTTTATATTTAAGCAGCATAGCCTAAATTCCAATCCCCACCAAATATTTCTTGGCTTAATCTTTCCTTCATTCTAATTTGAAATAAGGTTTACAATGCATATACCATGGGAAGAGGTACTAGAATATATAAATAATTTAATAAGTGAATAGCTACTATCATTTATTGGGATCACTTTGTGCAAGGCTATTTTCTAGTCACTCTTTCAGTCCCATAACAACTCTCTGTAGTGGGTGTGATTGTCCATCATCCCATTTCAGATAAGTAACCTAAGGCCTAGAAGAGGTTAACTAACTTGCTCGAAATCACACCACGGAGGCAGAGTGGATTCAAACACATTGTGGTGCTAGCACTACAATGCCATGCTTCTAAATCATGACTGCATTTTCTCTGTAGTATAAATGAGTTATGAATATTTTGAAATCCAATTTGGAAGGAATTTTGGCTAGGGAAGAAGGCAAAAGAATGAGGCAACTACATTACCAACGGGAGGGGAGAGACATAATCAAGAGGAAAAGGTCCAGGAGAGAAAGGTTTTCTGGTCAGCATTGTTCACCAGAATGATCCTGGGCATAAGGCCAAGTGTTGTTTCTTACTTGTTAGGAATAACTGCCAATTATCCATGTGAATGGGCAAAGGACACAGCAAATTCAATAGAAATGTTTGGATACTTCCATTATATACCCTTTCCTAGGGTCCATCACTCATACATCCTGTCTTCTAGAAAACCAGAGATGACTAAATGGATTGCTATTAAGAAGTTGTCTATCATGACAGTGCAATGCCCAAGTGGCATTAACACTGACTTGCATGCCAATTAATAGAAACTTTCATAACTTATGTTAAAAATTTATTTATAGTTGAATTGTAACTAATTGATGGTGAAATTTTTCAAGGATGTCTACGTGTGTTGTATTTACGCAAGGGGGAGATCCAACAGTAGTTCTGTTTTGTTTCCATCCCTGGGGTGAAATCAGTTCATCTAGCATTCATCTTGCACCTTCAGCGTTTATTTCTATGCAGTTCTGTCTGCATTTTCCACCTCACACCCAGCATTTGCAAGTTTCCTAATCTCTGAGCAATAATGCTCTCATTACAGCTACTATCTGACATCACCATTCTCTGCTGACATTCTTGGACGCTGTTTGAAAATGTTTGTATAGCTGTCCCCTGTGTTTTCCAATCGAGAGGCTAGGGTATATCTTAATGATCTTTCCACACCAATCCAGAGAACATGCCCAGGTAAGGATCATGTGACTTGAATCTCCACTTTCACTTCTTTCGGACATAAGTTCTTTAACCAGGCAAATGTGCCAATTTGGGTACTGTCAATGTCAGCATTATACTTCCCTTGCTTTTTGGATTTTATTTTCAAATATTTTGCCAGAAGTGATTAAGGCAGAGCTTTGTTTTGGAAACAGTGGAGAGTTCTGTCCAATTTCTGTAGGAGGAGAGTGCCTGGCATAGGGTTACCAGCCTAATTTATTTCTAATGGGAAATAACAGATAGGCATACAAAATGCTCTTGAGAGGAGTGCCTGGCACATAACCATCAGGCAGAACATAGAGGAGCTGATGCTCCAGCCCGATGGGTTCCCCTGTATGCTCACTGAATAGGGTAAGAACAGTGTGGCTAAGGACGGACACTAAATAAGGGGATGAAGTAGCATTATTGAGGGACCCCGGGGCAGGAGATAGGAAGTCACCAACCACTGAGGTTTTAGAAGATTGATTTCAGAACTAGGAGAAGCATCAGATGGAAGAAACCTAAAATACCAGCTTCACTGTTGTAATTGCTGGAAGAGGAGACTCCTCCACCAAGGGGTATGAGGCATGGTTGTAACATCAACTACAAGGCTTATTATCATAAAACAACACCTTTTAAACTCCACAGTAAAGCCAAAACTCTTCAGTATAGCACAAGACTTCTTAAAATGTGTCACATGCTACCCATCTCTCATATTGTTCCTCCAGTCTCATCTTGTTCCTCCCTTGACATGAACCCTGTGTTCTAGTCATGCTCGCAATGTCCTTTGCTTGGAATGCCCTTTGTATCTCCTGTTTATTCTAATTCTTCCTCCCAGTGTGCACACCTCTCCTGTTCTTGGTAGACTTTCAATACTACATTTGTCATTTCCTCTAAAGAAACTTCCCTGATCTACATTGAGTAATCCATTGGGTTTCCATAGTTCCTGTGGTAGATGCCGCTAGCTCTCTACCCAGTTGTTCTCCACTTATTTTTTATTTGTTAGAACCCATCATGGCACAAACTAAAATCCTTATCTGCCCATACTACCTTGCTGATAGGTGACTGAACCATTTCTGGCAACTGAAACATAGAAGTTTCTAGGTAGAGCTTCTGGGAAAACTTTATTAAAAAAATGAAGTATAGTTGACATACAATACTATACAGTGGTACCTTGAGATACGAGTTTAATTCGTTCCGTAACCTTGAGGCATGGGAAACTATGAGATGCTTGAGTCGCGGTCAACTGGTGGGTCGTGTGCAGCCGGCCGATCTGCGCGATTACTCGTATCTCAACTGTTGCTCATATTTCAAAATTGCTCACTCGACAGCTCATATCTCAAAAATCTCGTATCTTAGGGCACTCATATCTCGAGGTACCACTGTATTAGTTTTAGGTGTATGACATAGTGATTCTACATTTACTTACCTTATGATGTGATCACCACAATAAGTCTAGTAACCATTTGTCCTCATGCAAAGTTACTATGCTATTATTGACTATGTTACCTGAGCTGTACTTTACATCCTCCTGACTTCTTAATTTTATAACAACTTTTGTATTTTTTATTCCCCTTCATCTTCTCCATCCTCCTTCTCCAACCCTCCTTCTCTTTGGTACCCATTAGTTTGTTCTCTGTATCAATGAGTCTGTGTTTTCTGTGTTTTTGTTTTGTTTTGTTTTGTTTTAGATACCACATATAAGTCAAATTATACAGTACTTATCTTTCTCAGACTGACTTATTTCCCTTAGCATAAAATAACCTCTTGGTCTGCCCATCATGTTGTCCCAAATGGCAAGATTTCTTTCATAATTGCTGATTATACATATACTAAAGGCCCAGTGCATGAAAATTCATGCACTGGAGGGGGAGTTCCTCAGCCCAGCCTGGCCCCCTCTCACAGTCTGGGAGCACTCAGGGGTAGGAGGCAACCTGGCGATCAGGGGAAAGTGATACCCCCATCACACCCCGTGTGCTACCACTGCCAGCAGTGCAAACCTCAGCCGGCCCTGGTTACCTGAGCTTGACTGGCCCTGGGTGGTTGGGCAGGTGCCATCCAAGGCTTACCTATGCCTTGGGCCTGCCCTGGGTGGCTGGGGGGCTGAGGGTACCGGGGAACTCTGGAGGCAGGCACACAGGACTGAGGGGACTTGGTGCCGCCATCTTGTGGCTGTGGCTGCTGCCATCTTTCTGATGGTGTGATGGTGAATTAGCATATTTCCTCTTTATTAGATAGGATACATATTTGCATATTACTCTTTATTAGATAGGATACAAATCCTATTGAATAAAATAATAATATGGAAATTGATCATACCTCTGCTACACTCACAAGCCATGCCCACCAGCCAAGCTGAGTGAGTATGGAAATTAACCCAACCAAGATGGCTACAGACAAAGAGAGAGCAAGAAGGAGGCTTGGGTTGTCCCTGGCAATAGAGGAAGCCAAGCTTTTTGCACACTCTGGCAGGCCCAGGCCTCCACTTAAGGCTACAAAGTTTCAATTGTAGAAGATAAAAAATCCCAGATACCAGGGCTTCTGCCTGGGTTGCTGTGGGGGGGCATGGCTGGCCTGGAGACCACCACAGGCCCCTCACCAAGGCCACCCCACACCCCAAGGGAACACCCATCCTGATCCAGGACACCCTTCAGGGCAAACCAGCTGGTCCCCACTAGTGTACCAGGCCTCTATCTTATCTAATAAAAAAGTAATATGCAGATTGACCATCACTCCAACACATAAGATGACTGCCCCCATGTGGACACAAGATGGCCAGCAGAGGAAGGCAGTTGGCAGGGACCAGGCTGGCAAGGGAGGGCAATTGTGGGTGGTCAGGCCAGCAGGGGTAGGTAGATAGGGGCAAACAGGCTAGCAAGGGAGCAGTTAGGCATCGATCAGGCTGGCAGGGGAGTGGTTAGGGGATGATCAGGCTGACAGGCAGAAGCAGTTAGGGGCAATCAGGAAGGCAGGCAGGTGAGAAGTTAGGAGCCAGCAGTCCTAGATTGTGATAGGGTAGGCTTGGGCCTAAATGGACAGTTGGACATCCCTCAAGGGATCCCAGATTGGAGAGGGAGCAGGCTGGGCTGAAGGACACCCCTACCCCCATGCACAAATTTCATGCACCAGGCCTCTAATATATATAATCTCACATCTTTATTTATTTAGTTATCAATTGCTTCTATATCTTGGTTATTGTAAATTATGGTGCAATGAACAAAAGGATGCATATACCTTTTCAAGGTATTGTTCTGTTTTGTTTGTTTGTTTGTTTGTTTAAATAAGTGCCCAGAAGTGAAATTACTGGGTTCTATTGTAGTTCTATTTTTAATTTTTTGAAGAACCTCCATACTATTTTCTAAGGTGGTTGCACCAATTTACAATTTTACTGAAACAGCATGAAAGTTCTCATTTCTCTACATTCCCATAACACTTGTTATTTGTTGACACTTTTTAAAGCAAGAATAAGCAAATGAATTTATTTTTATAGGTATAAAAATTAGGATGTTATTGAAAAAATCCACATGGGCTAGATAGAAGGTCTGGATTTGTATAGCATTGTTAGAAAGAAAAAAACAATATTATAAATATTTAAGGGTTAAATTGTATTATTTACTCGATGATATATTTATTTTCCTATTTTAAATGTTATTGACTTTTTGATAATAGCCATTCTGACAGGTGTGAGGTGATATCTCATTGGGATTGTAATTTGTATTTTCCTGATGATTAGTGATGCTGAGCACCTTTTCATATGTTTATTGGCCATCTGTATGTCCTCTTTGGAGAAGCTTCTATTCAGGTGCTCTTTCCATCTTTTTATTGGATTTTTTAAAAATGTGTGGATTGACTGGTGTACTTCTCTTTGGCCTTTGTCTCTTCCATCTATTTTTCTGAAACATAAATAGAATGTATAGTGCTAGTTATGCCATTTTGTGACAATGAATGTGAAAGGATGATGGAGTAAAAAGATAAAAATATCTTGGGTTTCTAATTATCCCTGGGCTATTTCAGATTTCTTGTTAAATGAGGCAAATAAATTGCTTCCTCTTAAAGTCCCTATTAATTGGGTTTTGTGTTGCCAAATATGTTTCTGACCAATAATGTACCTATTGTTGTGTTTTTAATTACTACTTACTCTTTGGTCTCATATCTGTGAACAATCAGAGATAAAGGACTCTGCTTTGTTTATTTCTCAGCAATGAGCAGTCTCCCTAGCATGGAGCAGGAGCTCAAAATATCTTTTTTGAGCTTGAGTGTTATTACAAAAGCCAGTTTTCTTTTTACTGATGATCATAACTGAAATTATGATTGATATTATGCTTATATCCATATATCTCATAGCTCTCAAGTAGCTGTGAATAATGCATTGCAGTAAGATATGAGTTTAAAATCATGAGATTGATAGTTATGTGTGGTTTGTGTTATCAGACTGATAGTTTCCCAAAAAATCCTCTCACTATTCAATCTAAAAAGGTACATATTGACAGAAACCACAATAAATCAAAGAAATACAAGATTAAGCATTTATATTAGAAAATCACCTTCTCTTTTGAATTAAGTGAATTTGGATTTTAGGGGCACCTTTGAATGAAATTAAAATTTATCTTTATTACATGGTTGGTGTGGCTCAGTTGGTTGAATGTCATTCCAGACACTGAAAGGTCACTGGTTAGATTTCCTGTCAGGGCACATGACTGGGTTTTAGGCCTGATCCCTGATTCTTGGTTGGGGTGGATGCAGGAGGCAGCTGATTGATGTTTCTTTCTCACATCAATATTTCTCTCTCTCTCTCCCCTTTCCTCTCTCTCTAAAGTAAATAAAAACATATTAAAAAATTATGTTTATATAGGTTGTTGATAACAGCCCCCTTCCCCTCAGAAAACCCCTAAGTGATTGCCTTTCTGTTTGGTTGTTGTTGATTCACTCATATTTGATGGAAAGTCTTGAGCCACATTTTGGGTTGGTTTTCTTTAATCAGAACAGGCATAATTTCTTTAAGGCCAGGATTTCTCTGTTTAGCTAGTAGCAAAAATAGCCTCATGATTAATGCAAGTCTTTATCACATGGAACACCATTTACTCTCAGAAATTAGTTATGAAGGGTATGTTTGTGGGGTCAGTGAGGCTGCTAAGCAGGTTGTTTCTTTAAGTTCACACTCAGGGAGGGCACATGGAGCAATCACAGCCCCCTGAGCACTAGGCTGGTCTGCAAGATAAGTGCCCACAGCAGTGAGAGGTACAGGTGAGAGGCACAGCCCCAGCACTACAGAGGTGTTTTTGTCATTAACTACTCAGTAACCAGGGATTGCACACTGAGGAAGTACAGGAGCAAAGACTCAGATGTAATAATAAAGGCCTCAACATAAGAAATTGGCATCTCAACAAAAAATAGAGCTCCCTTAGGACAAGAATAATGAGAAACACACAGGTTGGATCAATATAGAGACAATTACCCTGACCATTGTCCCTGAGTAATGATGACCTGCAATCTAATGTTTGAATCTCTTCTTGAGCTTTTTAGGTCACTGTATATGAAGTGTGCATAATTAGCCTTCCATTTCTCATTTCAGAATGAGAGATTGTCATTATCAAGAAAGCATTCATTATATTCAGAAACAAATCATTCTAGGTTCTTTGTAGATATCTGGACTAAGTAGCTCTTACACCATTATTAGCACCAAGATGTAAGTGCCTAAAGTGGGTCAGATGATGAGACTATTTGCATAAATGTCTTAAACCCAGTTTTTCTATATATGCTACAAATTAATGAAAACACTGAGACTTGTTTATTTTTCCTATAATTATTACTTCTGGAGAGCTGACCATGACATATGTTATGATGGGTAATAGCTCTGGAAATCTGTAGTACTCCTAAATGAAATTGTCGGATGAGTGCCTATTTAAGAAGTACTTAAAACATGATTCATTGCTTTATTCAGGAGAACTAGAATTTTATTTTCCCAATGGGGTGAAAAAAATATATAAGGGACTGTGATCAGTGACAACCCTTTCTGGGGTGCTTTACTTATTACCATTTCCCTTTGGCTGTATGAGATGGATCCCATTTTTTTAAAAATATATTTTACTTATTTTTTTACAGAGAGGAAGGAAGAGGGATAGAGAGTTAGAAACATCTATGAGAGAGAGACATGGATCAGCCACCACCTGCACGCCTCCTATTGGGGATGTGCCTGCAACCAGGATACATACCCTTGACCGGAATTGAACCTGGACCCTTCAGTCTGCAGGCTGATGCTCTATCCACTGAGGCAAACTGGTTTCAGCTGGATCCCATTTTAAGGGATCTGATATTAATGAATCAGAACAAGAAATAACTGAGTCAAATATATTTGTGTCTATGTACAGACAATTACCCTTTCTTATATGCAGTATTGCTAAAGATAATATGTTGTGGCTCTGATGACAGAATGATTGATTTGATCTTTGTGCTGAGGAAATGACCATCTCCCTTGAAGGTTGGAAGAATATCTGATGGTTACAAGTTTAGAGATAAAAAATTGCATGCTTACTTTGGAGTGCATCAGGCATTTATTTTTACACAGAGTTAGGCAAATAATGAAATGAGTTTTCCTGGTTAGTATTACTGACATTTAGAGGATATAAGAGTGCATTCAAACCCAGCCTTGTCAATGTTCTACTGCTTCTTGCTTTTGAGAGACATGGCAAACCCAGCAGGTCAAGTCATAGGTGCTCTCTGATACCTGTTTGTGCTTCTCTTTCCAGCTCCCCACTTTTTGCAGAGGCCCGGGCTGCATTGTTGCCTTGTAGCTTTCTTAGGACTTGATACTCTGCTCTCCAACATTTCTCTTTTTTGCTTTATTTCTCCTTAGGCAACCTTTCTGAATCCCCACCCCCTTTTTGCAAATTCCTCCTTTATTTTTATTCCTGTGCCTTCAGGGTGGTTTATGATCTCTTAATTAATGTTTTTATCTAGTCACTATTGTGACTGCTTTCCAGGCCAATGGTGGGAGGGAAACCATTATAAATAAAGTGATCATTGCTTCAAAATCAAACTGGGCAGGACTTAGCCTCCCTTGTGTGGGTTTGCTACTCCCTTATAGGCATTCCTCAGTTGAAATCTGCACCCCCAGCATTTCTTTGCATGTGTGTAGGGAGGGGTGGGAGCGCATAACCTGTTTACTTGAGTTGGTTGACATTATTGGGATGCTGGTGGGTGGCATTACAGCTGCCTTGGAAGCTGCCACAGCAGGGAAGCAACTCCAGGAAACTGTAAGGAACAAATTACCAAAGTGGGAGAAAAATGGAACAATGGAAAGACCTACTCATCAGCAGATATAACCACAGAACCTGCAATGTGTCACCGATAAGCCACCTTTTTGGAGAGTGTCTGGGGATAGTGTGGCCTCATGATTTTTAAAAATTTCTTCCACAGCAAGTTTGCAAATGACATCAGGTAAAGGGAGAGCAGGGAGAGCAGAGATTCATGGCTTCTCTACTCCCTGACAAATGCACTTAGTGCGCTGTGCCTCCCGTGCACAGTGATAAAGGCTCCAAGCCTGACAGGCTCTGGTGCTGCACATACTGAATTTGGAAACTGCATTTTCAGAGATCGCGGTGTTTCCTTTGCTTTACTGTAGAGCTGTGAAAAGAATCCCAGCATCAGCAATCATCACTTGAAGGAGGGAGGAGAATTATGTCATTGAATGTTTGTTACATAATTGAGTTTGTTTATTAATTACAAGGAAGGGTCATGTGGCAGGGAAGTAACTGTCACGACAGTGCCCCTTTCTTCAATGAATTCTGCCATTTTTGGCAAACACTATGTCTAGTACAAAAGCTCTGGCCGAGTTATTAATCATGTTTGTTGGGCAAGCTACAATAATCTGCTGCCTGGATACAAAGCCAAGTATGGAGTTGCCAGCAGGAGGTGATGATAAAACACTTAATACTTCTCATTCCCAGACTTTGTTCCTGCTAGGGATTAATTTTTTTTATCTCCATTTAATTAAAGGGGGTGAAAATGAAAGGACGTGATTTCAATGATGTCCCATGCTCTCAGCTGTCATGTTCTTGGTCACAAAGAAATGGACAACATGAAGGCTGACAGTGCCATTTGAATGTAGGGCACATGGGCTGTAGGCTTCTACCGATAAGGGAATGGGGAATAGTACTTTCCCCTGCAGCCAAAGCTCCATCCTTCTCCCTGAAATTTCTATGCCTCTTTCAAGGGGCTTTTGACTTTCTGTCAAACTCAGCTAATTGAGTTGGGAGGGAAGAGTTACCACTTATTCATTGACCTTTAGAGATGACCCCCAAGGTCAATTAAAGTTCTTACCTGCCCTTATCTTAGGAAAGGTCTATCATCTGATTGGCTGCTTTAATTTCCATGGAATCAAAGATTGAATAATGACCATCAATTATATTATTTCAAGGACTGAGTATTTGAGAGGCCTCTTCCCCTAGTCAGAAAGGTCTTAGCTCCTATGAAGTGGCCTTACATGTTTCATAGCATTAAAGGGGTTGCTTCTTTCATGTGAATTTCTATTTCTCAAAGTATGTTCTTTGGAAAATTTATTCTGGTGGTGTCAAGAAAGTAAAGAAGTATAGAAAATGATGAATGAAATAAACTTTTTAGAATCTTAAATGTGCTTTCTACAATTTGAGTTTCCAAAATAGAGACACATGATGAGTTTCTACTGAGACAGTGTGTATTTTATAGGTTACACTTCAGATAAAACTGTTGTCCAGAATGGATGTGCTGAACTCTTAAAATATCTTTCTTCTTGTTCTATATGGTCTAAAAATTTAATTATTTTTAGACTTGAAACTTTTGCTCTTCTTTCTTACCTACATCTATAGTTTGAATATCTTAGTGTCATCTAAAGTTAAATGTCTAATAATGCCATTTTTGACTCATACAATCTAGATAGTGTGACATACCACTTTTCTGGCTGTCCAACCTCTGAATCTCCTTCTTGACTCTGGAGAATTTACCATTTACCATTGTGTGGCTATGAGTAAGAAGCCAGAAAAATCTATCATGTCCCATGTCAGAAAGGTATGGATACTTGACAAAAGCTTAGCCATTTTGATGTTTCACCTTGACAGGGAGTATCTTGAATGTGTAGCATATGGAGAAAGGATGTGTCAGACTGGGATTGGGATAGCATCTTGCTGTGATGATACTATAAACATCCCTAGTGCTGGCCAGTCTCTTGTTTCTGCTGGCTCATCCTGAAACTTATACTCACGTTTTCAATAAATACTATCTTTAGCTTTGGACAGATGAGTTCTTTCTCTTACAAAAAAGCAAAATCTGACTGGTCGAGAACTCAAACTAGCTATAGGTATTTGATGTCTCTGCTCCAGATATATGTACCATTTTGCTTCAATGTCCTGTCTTGTTTAAAGAGAATGAGTCAATTGGATTCTCTTTGCAGGAGTGGGTATGAAGAGTGTGTCATTGGGTATTACTTATTCATTATTCTTCGAGTCTTGAGCCTCAACTAGAAAAAGCTAATAACTCTAGTATGAAATCTTCCAATTCTCAATGTAGCAAAAATAAAAATCTACAAATTAGAAAACAAAGAGACTCTATACAGTGCATAATTTATGTGTGTGCCTAATGTTTATGTGTTTTCTGGGCAGAGGCAACACAGCAGAATGGCCTGAGCCAAGAGACCTGGATTTCATGCCTGTCTGTCTCATCATCTTAGTCAGGTTACTTCTCTGGATAAAGATGAATTTGACAATGAGCTCATTATTTTAGCTATGTTGAAAATGTTACAGCCAAGTAAAGTTCACTGGTATAATGGGCTTTTAGGTAAACTAAAACTCAACTTCTTGAAAATAAAATTAAATGTATAAATTAAATTAAAAATTAAAGACAGTACAGGGCTTCATTCCTAAAAGGAGAGGTAAGTCATGTGATTGTTTTGCAAATTGAATTGTGCTGAGCCTTAGGGTTCTGGGGTAATGTCTCAGAGGCAACCTGCAAATGGGGGTGGGAGATTAGATTCTGGGCAAAGTTTCAGATCCCTCTCACAGCTTCAACCAGACCAGCTTTTCTTATTACATTGGATTTGGATATTGAGGCTCTTATTAAAGCTTTATTTGAAGAAAAGTTGGAAAACCAGGAAATGGGGTGATTCCTAAGACCCATTCTGTGAAGTAGTCTTATAAATCTGCATTACTATTCTTAATGACACTTCTTAAATCATTAATTCCTTCCATTCTTTCTATTAGAACTTCTGCTCTCTTTGCTCACACATGGAAAAATAATACTTTCTTAAGTTCCAAGACATGATTAAACTATTTTCACACCTTTCCTGTAGAGTATAGGGTTTTAGGTTCTGGCATTTCTATAATCACTCCCTGTATTAAAAAGGTACATTCAAAACCTCCATTAATTATTAAGCACTCTCAAGTCTTGATAATAAACACTGGGAACTTGGGAAGTCAGACCTATAAGAAACTGACATCTAACTGTTAGCTATTCTTTCCTAACGTGCTGTGATGGCCAAATTTCTCCTCACCTGCCTTCCTCTCCACCCTCCCCTTGTCTGGCTCACTTAACTCCACCACCAGCCTCACAAAGTAATTTTTAGAGATCATTTGACTAATAATATTCTATTGAACATCAGTGCTTAACTTCATTGTCACCCCTTCCCCAGAGCCCTCCTTGATTTCCCAGTGTCCTACACCATTGATGCTAAACCCTCTGTAGGTATTTATTCTGCTTTTGAGAGTGTCTGGGTCTTCCTATCTAGGTTGTAGGTTCTCTGAGGGCAGAGACTATGCCTATCAGATTCATGGCACTTCCAAAGCAATTAGCACAGGGGAGCATGTGCTTCTGGATATTTGCTGAATATCTGCTTCTCCTACTCCCAAGTCCCAAAAACTCACACTGGAAGTGAAAAACTCTGTTATATAAAACAGAGGTGATTATATAAACTCTGAAGTTGGTTATTGATTTTATTATTATATCCAAGGCCAGATGGACATTGGCAAGAGCTTTTATTGCAGACATTAGAAAAAGTTGCATAATCAGCCCTGGGCAGACGTCTCTGTTACTGACTGTGTTATGGTGAAGTACATCCTCTCCTCAAATGCACCTGTCAACAGGATTCTGCCTTGTTCCCCCCAAACCATAGATTTATACAGTTCTGGGGACTATTGCCACTTGTCCTGTCCTCTCATGTCACAGAGGAGATAGGAGTTCTGGAGAAGTTAAATGACTGGCCTAAGATCACATAGATGAGTTCAGTCAGACAGACTTCAGTCCAGACTTAGTGATTCCAATGTACGTTTCTGCCCCACACCCCTGAGGAAGCTTACAGTGTATGAGGGAGGGTTTCTTCCAAAGTACTTCACCAGCAGCAAGAGGCTGCTCCCTGGGGGCAGCCTGGGTGGCTGAGTGTCTTTAGTTCAGTCTTGCTGCAAAAGACTGGGTTCTGCCATAGCTCCACTATGCTAGGTCCACTTTAGCTTTAGATGGCCATTTTTACAAATTTCATTATATGGGTAGCAAAAAGGAGAACTCCTTCCTCCCCTCCTTTGGTATGATATGATAATGAACAACCACCAAAGTTTAAGTTAAACAAAACAATGGGAATGTGTCCCAGAAGAAATTTTTCCATGACCTTGTTGGCCCATGACCTACACATGGCTCTTTTAAGCCTGGGTCAGGGTTAATAGAATTTTAGCTCTAATTTTTAAAAATCTGAAGCATGTTTATATTTTAACTTTTTTTAGTGTTTATTGTGAATGTTTTGTTATCCCTTATAATTACAGGAAAAATACATATAGTTTTTTAAAACTACATTTATAAAAGTACTTATTGTCTATGGAAAAATTTAATATAGAACAAGAAATACAAAAACTAGCATTACATTGCAGTATTTTTACTCTTCAACTGTGTCACAATCTTTTAATCTATCCTTTTGATTTGATTTCTAAGGAAAAATACCCCACAAGATTCGCAGAGTGTCAGCTCCTCACCATATGCTGAGGGTCTGTGCTGAGTCCAGGATCAATAGGGGCAGCTACTTCAAGATCTGTGACCTCTATGTTAGTGGCACTTGGAGCCAAAAAAGCTATCACTACATTTTATGTAAATAATAGCTTTCCCCCTAATTACAATGGAACCTACTGATGGTGTGATTTTCATTAATTCAGTGTAACAGTTTATTTTCTGCAGCAGTTCTAGTCAAATTTCAGGACAACTCCATATTGTTTAAATTTAAAAGAATGCCTCCTTACCTCACAACACTTACTAATGTGATTTGCATAATCAGCAACTCACTTTATAATTTAGAAAATAGGGTTGTAAGTACAGTTACTAGTACTCTGGGAGTGGTAAGACATTGACAATTTAAAGCACATGTGGAGATCTATTTTCAAACAAATAGTGTGACATGGGAGGCAAAGCACAGGAGCCTCAAAACCATTGAATGTGGTTCTGAATTTCAAACTCATTTCTTACAGAATGGACTGTTATTTACTGCCTATTCATTATACCCATGATTCAGTGGATTGACTCAGGAGGTGCAGGACTATGTTTATTATGTCTCCTTCCTACTTTCTTTCCTTCTTTAAAAATTTATTTTATTGTTTAAAGTAGTACATATATCTCCCTTCTTTTCACCATAGAACTTACCCCAGCCTCTCCTAACCCCTGTCACATGCCCTCACCCCCTTTCCCCCAGTGTCTTGTGTCCATTGGTTGTACTTATATGCATACATAAAAGTCCTTTGGTTGATCTCTTTCCCCGCTCCCCAACACTCCCCAGCCTTCCCGCTGTAATTTGACTGTCTGTTCGGCGCTTTCCTGCCTCTGTGTCTATCTCTTTGTTCATCAGGTTATAATGTTATTTTATTTTCCATAAACAAGTGAGATCATGTGGTATTTTTCTTTCATTGCCTGGCTTATTTCAATTAACATAATGTTCCCCAGGTCCATCCAAGCTGCTGCAAATGGTAAGAATTCCTTCATTTTAATAACAGCATAGTATTCCATTGTGTAGATGTACCATAGTTTTTCTAGGCTGTTTCCAAATCTTAGCTATGATAAATTGTGCTGCTATGAACATAGGGGTACACATGTCCTTTCTAATTGGTGTTCCTAGTTTCTTGGGATATATTCCTAGAAGTGGGATTACTGGGTCAAATGGAATTTCCATTTTTAGTTTTTGAGAAACTCCATACTGTTCTCCACAGTGGCTGCACAAGTCTGCATTCCTACCAGCAATGCACAAGGGTTCCTTTTTTTTCCACATCCTCACCAACACTTGTCATTTGTCGATTTGTTAATGATTGCCATTTTCTGAGAGGTGTGAAATGGTACTGTATTATCATTTTGATTTACATCTCTCAGATAATTAGTGACTTTGAACATGTTTTCATATGCCTCTTGGCCTTTTTTCTGTCTTCTTTCAAAAAGGTTCTATTTAGGTCTATTGTCCATTTTTTTATTGGATAATTTATCTTCCTTTTATTAAGTTGTATAAATTCCCTGTAGATGTTGGAGTTTAAAGCATCATCAGTGATAATATTTTCAAAAATGTTCTCTCATACCATGGGCTTTCTTGTTGTTTTGTTGATGGTTTCTTTTGCTGTGCAAAAGCTTTTTATTTTGATGTAGTCCCATTTCTTTAGCTTCCATTTCCCTAGGAGCCATATTGGTGAAGAAATTGCTTCAGCATACGTCTGAAATGTTGCTGCCTAAAGATTCCTCTAGTACAGTGGTCGGCAAACTGTAGCTCGCGAGCCACATGTGGCTCGCAAGCTGATGTTTGCTGCTCTGTTGACTAATGTGTTTGCCAACCACTGCTCTAGCATTTTTATGTTTTCCCATCTTATGTTTAAGTCCTTTATCTGTTTTGAGTTTATTCTTGTGTATGGTGTAAGTTGGTGGTCTATTTTCATTTTTTTGCATGGATCTGTCCAATTTTCCCAACACCATTTATTGAAGAGACTGTCTTGACTCCATTGTATGTTCATGCCTCCTTTGTCAAATATTAATTGAGCATAATGGTTTGGGTTTTCTATTTGATTCCATTGGTCTATCTGTCTGTTCTTGTGCAGTACTAGGCTGTTTTGAGAGCAGTGGCTTTGTAATACAGCTTGAAACCTGTTATTGAGATCCTACTACTTTGTTCTTCTTTCTCAGGACTGCTGTGACTATTTGAGGTCTTTTTTTTTTTCTGGTGGAAATGTCACTTCCATTTATTTATTTATTTATTTATTTATTTATTTATTTATTTATTTTTGTTTAAAGTATTACAAATAGTGGTACTTATGTCTTTTTTTTGTCCCCCCTATTGACCTCCCCCAAGCCTTCCCTACCCCCAGTACATGCCCTCACCTGCCCACCCCCCTCCGGTATCTTATATCCATTGGCTCATATACATGCATACAAGTCCTTTGGTTGATCTCTTACTGCCCTTCACCCGCCGCCCCCCTGCTTCCCCCCACCAACCTCTCCTGCCTTCCCGCTGTAGTATGACAGTCTGTTCACTGCTTCTTTGCCTCTATCATTTTTGTTTTTGTTTTTCTTCCCCCTGATTCTTTTCTTTAAAAACATCTTGCCTCTGCAGGCTAGAAATAAACCTATAAGAACAACAACAACAAAATGTTTGAGTCCTAGTTTCAATGTCCAATAGTTCTGAGTCCCAGTTTCAATGTCAAACAGTTCCATATATGTACACATCAGCAACGGTATCTGGATGGTGGACAAATGGTGGCAATGTAGTTGTGACCCTCTCTGGTTTGGTCCTAGACATCCTATAGGGATACACAGCTGCTGACTGTTAGCATGGCAAAGCGTCGTCAGAGTTTCCCATCTCTGGACTGTTTTTGTCTTCGTGGTTGGAGCAGACCTGTCAATTCCTCTCTGTTGCAGGAGTCCACTTGGTCTTGGAGTTGTTTTCTGAAAGTATATAAGCATATTCTTGACCAAAAGTTAATAAAGAAATCTGGGTGGTTTTTTTTTTATTCCGGATGAATTTTTGGAGAGTTCTTTCTAAGTCTGTGAAATATGCTGTTGCTATTTTAACGGGCAGTGCACTGAATGTATAGATTGCATTGGGTAGTATGGACATTTTAATGATGTTGATTTTACCAATCCATGAACATAGTATGTTCTTCCATCTGTTTATGTCTTCCTCTATTTCTTTTTTCAGTGTCCTGTAGTTTTCCTTGTATATATCATTTACCTCCTTAGTTAAGTTTATTCCTAGGTACCTTAATTTTTTTGGTGTGATGGTAAATGGGATTGCTTTTTTAGTCTCTCTTTCTGTGAGTTCACTATTGATGTTGTTAGAAATGCCATATATTTCTTGGCATTAATTTTGTATCCTGCTACATTGCTGAATTCATTTATTAAGTCTAATAGTTTTTTGATGGAGTCTTTCAGGTTTTCTATGTGCAATATTTTGTCATCTGCAAATAAGGGCAGCTTTACTTATTTTCCAATTTGGATGGCTTTTACTTCTTCTTTTTGTCTAATTGCAATGGCTAATACTTCCAGCACTATGTCGAGCAGCAGAGGTGAGAGTGGGCATTCCTATCTTGTTCCTGTTCTTAGGGAAAATGGTTTTAGTTTTTGCCATTGAGTGTGATATTAGCTGTGGGTTTATCATATATACCTTTTATGATGTTGAGGTCTGATCCTTCTATTCACACCTTGCTGAGAGTTTTTATTAAGAAAGGGTGTTGGATTTTGTCAAATGCTTTTTCTGCATCAATTGACATGACTTGTGGTTGTTATCTCTCAGCTTGTTTATGTGATATATCATGTTTATTGACTTGTGGATATTGTACCATCCTTGCATCCCTGGGATAAATTCTATTTGGTCATTCTTTATGATCTTTCTGATGTACTCCTGAATCCGATTTGCTAGAATTTTGTTAAGGATTTTTGCATCTATGTTCATAAGGGAATTGGCCTGTAATTCTCTTTCATTGTGTTGTCTTAGGTATTATGGTGATGCTGGCTTCATAGAATGAGCTTGAAAGTGTTCCTTCCTCTTGAATTTTTTGGAATAGTCTGAGGAAGATAAGATTAAGTTCTTTCTTGAATATTTTGTAAAATGCCCCTGTGAAGCCATCCGGCCCTGGGCTTTTGTTTGCTGGAAGCTTTTTGATGACAGCTTCAGTTTCTTCCATAGTTACTGGCCTGTTGAGATGTTTAGAGTCTTCCTGATTGAGTTTTAGCAGATTGAATTTTTCTAGGAATATGTCCATTTCCTCCAGGTTGTCCAGTTTGTTGGAATAGAATTGTTCATAGTATTTTTTTAAACAGTCCTTTGCATTTCTATGGTTCTGTCCTTTTTGCTTTCAACCCTCTGATGGAACTGCTATATTAAAGCATGTGGGAACGAGGGAATACAAATCAGTCTGTGCTCACGAATCTGCGATGGCTCTTTCTTGTCTCTATAGGATACAGTTCAATTACAGCAGCTTGGCTGTCAAAACTGGAATGTTCCCCAAGGCTTGGTGAACCTGGTCAATTTTTCTGCCATACATTGGGTGGGGATGTGTGTACTTCTCAAGGCTAAGCGGTGATTAGAGGTGGAGGGAGGGTAAGGAAAAGGAGCAAACGTATGGGAAGCACCTTCTCTCTGCTGGATGCAAGATATCAGTTGTCTTATTTAATCCTCACAACCACTGTATCTTTATGTCAATTTACAGTGGAGGGACTGCAGCTCAGTGAAGGTCAACAATGTGTTAACACAGCTAATAAGAACAGAAATTCAAATGTGGATCAATTTGATCAATTAATCAAGAAGAAAATGACAACTGTTTGACATTAAAGGGTTTTTATACCAGACTTGGAATTAGCACCAATCTGTTCCTATCTGCCCCAATTCAAGTGCTTTTTTATAATTCCTTCAATATCTCACCTGTTATTCATTTTTACTTGGTTTTTATCTATGTGGCATGTTTGAGGGATCAAAATGACAGTAGGATCAGCATGTGTTGAGATTTGCTTGATCTTACAATCCTTGGGAACAGTTTATAACAGACCTCCTGCCGTCTCATCCCAATACACTTGTTTATTTTTATTTTCAATCCTGTCTCTAGAGGACCTCTTTGCTTTTGCTTGCTGATGTGTTCACTCTGCCCAGGTCTTGCTTTGGCTGTTGCTTTAGGGCAGCAATTTTCATCCGTTGTGCTGTAAGAATTTTTAAAACATGCAACACCTGACTATTTAGTCAGGGACACTGACCTCTTTTCCCTCAGATTGTCAAATAAAAAAAACTGACATCAACCAACACAATAATAGCTGTCCATTGTGAACGCATAAAAATTAATATTTTTTTCTGTCAGATTGGCAAAGAAACGTATTTTTGGGTGTGCCACAGAATTTCGGTAATCAGTGTATGTGTGCCACAAGATGAAAAGGTTGAAAATCACTGTTTTAGAGCATCTTGCCCTCTTTGGTCCCACACTTCCCCAACTAAATTTGATCCTCTTTCTCAAACATTTCCTAGGCAGCAGTCTATGGGCTATTTTGAGGAAATATTTTCACAAAATATCTAAGCCTTATGTTTGCTGACAGGCTACAAAGTCTAGGTTCTTAGTAAGAAAATTTTCTCTCACACCAGAACTTTCCAGTCCAGCTGGCATGCCTGCTTCCTGTGAATCCCCAGAACAGATGGAAGTGGGAACGTGATTTTGACTGAGATTTAATCCAGCCTTAGGAATAACTTTTAAAATCTCCCATCACTATTCCGCTAACTTTTGATGTTTTTGTCTGAGTGGACCGGCTTCTCTCAGGAGACTCTGAAAGAGAAAATTGCAAAGATAATTGTCTGATTTATGGATACCAATATATATTAAGTAAAAATCAGTTTCACCAAGTGAGTTCAATAATTTACTTAAAATAATAATGAATTTGAACATGTCAGGATTATGTAAAATGACAAATGGAGGTTGACAATAATATTGCTGCCATTCGTCATTTCCTGAGAATGTAAAATCAGAGGCAAGTAGACCATCTTGCTCTGTGAATATGCTGTCCTTTGCTTATTTAAGCATAGGCTAGCGCCTTCCTCTTTCCTGATCGAGAAATATTTTGCTACCAGAAGAAGAGATTCTGGGATGTTGGGTGGGCATGTGTAACACCAGGGCAAAGTCAGGCCCTGGAGTGTTTTGGCTTGTTGGATCTCAGCAATGAAATCTGAGAGTTTCTCCATTGTATGAAAGGCAGGTTAGCTAGAAGAGATGGGATGCACTTTGTGGCCTTTTCCACATTCAGGGCACCAAGCCCTGAGTTATAATTCTTTACTCTCAATTAATACTCAGAGATTAGAGAGAAAGAATGATGGACAACCCTGCTCAGTGTGGCTCAGTTTGTTAGAGCATCATCTTGTACACTAGAAAGTTGTGGGTTCTAACAGGGCACATACAGGGGGCAACTGATTGATGTGTCTCTCTTATGTTGATGTTTCTCTTTCCCTCACTCTCTTCCTACATAAACAAAGAAAAAACTTCTATGGACATATTTTCCTCCTAAATGTTGAAACTCAAGTGTTTTTCCTCAGGTCCCATAATTGACCTGACTATTCCTTTGTATGTTCCTACGTTTTTCCCCTGTGAAAATGCCAATCCTTGGCAATTTTATCTAGATCTTAGTCTAACATGCTTAGAGAAGTTGACAAGTAAATCTTAAGAGGCAAATACCTCAAAGATCAGATTTCAACCTGGTTATCCTCAGATTTTGAGTCATAACTCTTTAATTTGTATAAGTTTAATATAACAAGTTACAGAAAAAATCGTAAATTTTAAGCTAAAGTATGGGCTTTTTGGCAAGCCCTTTTTCAATTTCCAGAAAAGGACTCACATTTCTTTGTTATATGTTTTAGTCCAGAAGAAATAATTTCCTCACAAACACATTGGAAGACTTCCTTTTAAGTAGTTTACATGCAATTCTTTATTTATTCATCAAATATGTGTTAACAAAATAATATGTGTCAGTTCTGTGACTATACTGTATTTTCAGACCATTCTATCTAGAGTACTTGGGAACATGTTACTCTGATAAATATGCTTAAATATTCAGGAAGTACTTTACTGTGTTTCCCAAAAGGAATTAAATTAATACATGTAGAATTGAAGTAAAGTGAGTTACGTCAAAGATACCTTTTGAAGTTCTTGATGGAAGAAACCATATTTCAGGAGTGTTTGTGTGTCCCCCCCCATTCACAATATTTGAAAAGTATTTTGTACATAGATGGTGCCCAGTAGTCATTTTTTTATTTGAAATACATTAACCCTTACCCGAGGAGCTATTGCGGGTTTGACAGGATTCTGTAACTACTTGAATGATGCATTGGGGCTCTGTTCTGCTCTGCAATTATTATCCCACTGGTTCTCAACTGGAACAATTTTGCTTCCCAAAGGACATTTGACAGTAGCCTGAGATATAATGTTTGATTGTCACACTCAGGGGTGTGGTAGTGAGGATGGAGTTGCTACTGGCATCTACTGTTTAGAGGCCAAGGATGCTGTCAATATCCTACAATGCACAGGTATGTCCAAACAAACAATATATTATCGAGTCCAAAATGTCAATAATGCCAAGAGAAGTAAACCATGGGTTAGGTAAATCTCTCACTAAGACCCTTTTAGGCTTATATGTAACCTAAAGTGATATTTCAAGGGTATTTTCAATGTTTGTTTTGCGTTGGTAGTTTATTTCATAGGAAAACTTAACATCAACATGGCCATTAAAGTCATATATTTTTAAACAATCTCCAATTAGCACTACCCTTTAATTATACTGTCATGACTATCACTATAATACGAACAGGGTGAAGTGCATATTTTTGAAAATGTCATGAAAAAAGCAGTCATTTAAGCACAATTGATAGAATTTGTACTGTTTACCTACATGATTATACTATAAAAACTTGAATAAAACAGACTGATCTTACTAGGTAATTTATTATTATTTCATATTGCCATTTTTAGACCTCCCAAATTATTTTGATTGAGGATATATATAAGCCTGTAAATGGAAAGAATTAAGATTGAGATTTAAATAGCTAATAGTAATGTTTATGTATCATATAATGTATCCAGTTTTGTATGCTTAGGTATATTTACAGAAGTTAAGTAGAGAATACATTACAGAAATACTTTAACATGGGTCTATTTAAATGAGGGAGTTAGCAGGATGGGAGAATGAGATACACAGGACTGGTGAGTAGTTAGGGTGACTATAATTTCTCACCCAAACCCGGGCCCCTTGAAAATGGTACTCTATTGATAATTAAGCCAGGGCAATAGGCATAAATAAGGACTATTTGGGGGTGAGGGGAAACAAGGATACATGGTTACCTTATCCACAAAAATGCCTCAGACTTGAGAAAAAGAAAAAGGGATGATTCAGAATCAAATTAATATAGTATCATCAGGGCTGTAACACATAGAAGAATATTTTTAAAATTCGTAGCCATGGAAAGACTCCCCTAATATACCACAACTTTGGAGCTAGAGGCTTTAGCACTGATGAGAATGTATTGTCTGGAATCATAAGTAGCTCTGAAGTAGCCTTTCCTGTACTTGGGAAGGAATAGTGGTGCTTCAGCATTAAACTTTACTACAAGGAGATGGAGCAGGAATGGAGAGACAACACTTCCTATATGCTAGTTGAGGGGACCACTTCAGAGAAATGTGAGAAACTTCCTAGAAACCTAGAACTTGCCACTGGGTGAAGAATACGGAAAGGTGAATGGAGGTATGGAATGTGGATCAAAGTTCAATTATAGTTCTGTGATCACCACTAAACAAAAGAGTTTCTTACTACAGATTCTCTTACTACAAATTCTCTTAATTTGTCCAGCATGGTGACCTGTAGGGAAACCCTGGTTATATTGGGCAGATGATAAAATCTGGAGAATGTGAATTCTGTGTTCCCCAGATGAGAGGATCCACCTGGGATTTATGGAGAACTTCTGTGCAGACAATCAGAGGGCATTTTAGAATAGCAGCAGCCTTCTGAGACCGGTTTGGCTCAGTGGATAGAGCGTCGGCCTGTGGACTGAAGGGTCTTGGGTTCGATTCTGGTCTGGGGCATGTACCTTGCTTGTGGGCACATCTCCAGTGTGGGGCATGCAGGAGGAGGCTGATCGATGTCTCTCTATAATCGATGTTTCTGACTTTCTATCCCTCTCCCTTCCTCTCTGTAGAAAATCAATAAAATATATTTATAAAACAAAAAAATAAAAAAATAAAAATAAAATAGAATAGCAGCAGCCTAGGGCAGGTAGCCATAGGATCATTGTGTTAGTTAGTGGAGGACTGAGAATTTAAATCAAGGCCAGCCTAGTGAAAAAGTCCATGTTCTTCATACCTTGTAACCTTGTCCTTACAAAAAAGAGTAGGAGTTAGATGTCTATGTGTCCCAAAGAGATGGAAGCCATTTGAGAGAATTATATGATCAGAGCAGTGACTTAGGGATTGGGAGCCTGGGAGAGGGGCTGCTTTAGCATGAAACATGAATACAAACTCATCTGACATTGAGAATGTATGCCTAAGCTAGATTTTAATTCTACATAAGGGCCATCAAAAGGTGCCTTCCAACATCAAATACTAATGTAATGATATCAATGTAGAACACGTGCTATGAACTATGTGACTGATTCAAGAGTTCCCTGAAAACATCCACCTGTTTTGTGACCCAGGCCTGGATTACTGTTGCCTGGAGGTCCCCCTCTCCACCTTTCTATTCCTTTGGGGATTGGAGACTTATCTTTCAAAACCAGCCCAGGTATACCTTTTCATTGGAGACTTTTCTGATATTGAGGAAGCATTGATATGGAAGTTCCTCCTTTACTTGATATGGAAGTTCTCCATGTTGGCATGTTTGACTTTCCAGAAACTCACATTTGCACACACCAGTTACAAATAGACCAACATGTGCTGCCAACAGTTCAGATTCTGAAATGATGCTAGTATGTGAGCATGGCTTGACTCTTTTGTTTCATTTGTACATATCACTTTATGAACAATGAGAGGAAAATGAAAGGATAAAAATGGTAATAAGTATAACTTTTAGAAACTTTATTTAGTTGAGACTAGGTGGAGATTGACTAAGTGTGTTTGCTGATAGTGACAGAACTCAAGCCTCAACTGGATGCTCATCAGATTTAAACCTGATCAATTGTGCACAAGAACACAATAGTAAAAGCACATGGAATTCTGGATACATTTTATTTAAGATTATTTTGTTCATATATTTACCTAAAAACACTTACATGGCCCTTGCTTTAGAACTTACTAAGTTTAAAAGGTTACTGTAATGAAGTCAGTTTGAAAAAAAATATGTTAGATAAAATTAACTATATAGTATTTTTTTCCTAAAGGCCTTTCAGAGCATTGGACATCTTAATATTCATGGTGATTCTCCAAGAGAGAATTGATATTAAGCATTTCCCAAATGTATTTGACCATAATATTCTCCTCCCTTTTGAGCATATTTTAAAATTACCATCTAATAAAACTGGTTTGGGAGACTTTTCCCCAGAACCTGCTCTCCAGGTATTTGTTAGAAAATCCTTCCTTCCCCTCTCTGTCCTTTCCTTCCTCTTTTTCTCCCTCCTCTCTCCTTCCCTCCCTCCTTACCTCTCTGCTTTCCTTCCTCTTTCTTCTTTCTCCTCCTTTCCTTTTACCCTCTCTCCTTCTCTCCCCTCTCTCCTGACCTCTAACCTCCCTCCCTTTCTTTCCTCTTTCTCTGCCTCCTGCCCTCATTCACACTCTTCCTCCTCTCTTTCATTTGATCTCGTCCTTTCTCTTTCAATATAAAAAACTTGCAAATACCCTTAAATATAAGGTTTTTCTTATAAATTATAGTACTTTCCCCTATGTATAGCTTACAATTGTGTCCATTAGGAAATATATAATGAGTTTATATATTAAAAAGTTTCTCTCTTTAGATAATAGAAAACCTTTTTTTAAATTTTTATTAATTTTTTATACATATCTCCCCATTGCCCCCCCTCCCTCCCAGGCATACCCCAACCCCCCAGTGTCTATGTTCATTGGTTATGCTTATATGCATGCATA
>JAAGEH010000076.1:22171960-22425969 GCA_011751065.1 Lasiurus cinereus | reverse complement strand
AACCCCCCAGTGTCTATGTTCATTGGTTATGCTTATATGCATGCATATAAGTCCTTTGATTGATCTCTTATCTACCTCACCTAACTTTAATCTTCCTGCTGTAATTTCACAGTCTGTTTGAAGCTTTACTGTCTCTGTATCTATCCTTTTGTTCATCAGTTTATAATGTTCTTTATTATCCCCCAATGAGTGCGATCATGTGATGCTTTTCCTTCGTTGACTGGCTTATTTCACTAAGCATAAGGCTCTCCAGTTCCAACCAGGTTGCTGCAAATGGTAAGAATTCCTTCTTTTTAATGGCAGCATAGAATTCCATTGTGTAGATGTACTACAGTTTTCTGATCCACTCATCTGCTGACAGGCACCTAGGCTGTTTCCAAATTGTGGCTATTGTAAATTGTGCTGCTATGAACATAGGGGTGCATAAATCCTTTCTGATTGGTGTTTGTAATTTCTTAGGATAAATTCTGAAGAGTGGGATTACAGGCTCAAATGGGAGATCCATTTTTAGTTTTTTGAGGAAACTCCATACTGTTCTCCACAGTGGCTGCACCAGTCTGCATTCCCACCAACAGTGCACAAGGGTTCCTTTTTCTCTGCATCCTTGCCAACACTTGTCGTTTGTTGATTTGTTGATGATTGCCATTCTGACAGGTGTAAGATGGTATCGCATTGTCGTTTTGATTTGCATCTCTCGGATGATTAATGACTTTGAACATGTTTTCATGTGTCTCTTGGCCTTCCTTCTGTCGTCTTTTGAAAAGGTTCTATTTAGGTCCGTTGTCCATTTTTTTATTGGATCCTTCATCTTCCTTTTATTAGTTGTATAAGTTGGCTGTAGATTTTGGAGATTAAAGCTTTAATAGTGATAGCATTTGCAAATATGTTCTCCCATGCATTGATCTTTCTTGTTGTTTCGTTGATGGTTTCTTTTGCTGTGCAAAAGCTAGAAAACCTTTTTATTTTGGTTAAAATACATCACTTGATTTAATTTTTCTTCTTTTTCTTTTTACTTCTGTCACAGAATGATCAGTTGGTGGTTTCATATTCTGTTATTTTGGGGGAGCATGGAATATACTTTTACTTAGAAATAAAAGCTTCATTATATGACATTACAGGATTTAACAATTAGGTGTGATAAGCCAAGAAATAAAAGCCTCATTGAGATGTGCATAGGTACTTAGTGGGCTCACTCACTAGATGAGTATCTTGGCTGTTTAACTAGTGATGCAAATTTACTCTTTAACAAAAGCAATGACATGTTAACTCTCTCAAGTAGGGTTACTTCCAACTAATTGCAATAACTTCTCTTTCCATGAATGCCAAGGATTTTCTGTAGCAAGTTTATACTGTTTGATCCATTTGTCTCTTGTGAGCTTAGTTGTTTTTATAGAGTCTAAGAAAAGATCCTATTCCAAGGGCACTGGCCACATTATTTCTGGATCTGAGAAGCTAAGGACCTGACTCTATCTACAATGACTTCCTGGAAGACTTAGAAGCAGCTAGTGCATCAGTCTTCTGGACAGCATTTCCCCTGCCACACTCCCCTTCCATCCATCATCTCACCATTGCCATTTGCTGAGTATTCTACTCCATGACATGCTAAGCTAGGCTCTTGACATTCATTTTCTCCTTTGATACTCAACACTCAAGGCTAGAGTGTAAACATCAGCTTTGCTGACTATGGAGTCTCTACCACAACTATTTAACTTTATCATTGTAATATTAAGACAATTATAGATAATATATAAATAAATGGGTATGTCTGAGTTCCACTAAAGCTTTATTTATAAAAATAGGCATGAACTGGATTGGTCCATGGGCTATAATTTGATGATGCCTGCTCAGAACCACCCAATGAGGTAAATATTGTCATCTCCATCTTACAGATGAAGAGAGTGAAGATTAGAATCCAGGTTAAGATTCAGAATCATTGGTTAGTTAGTGGAGAAGGGAGGATTTAAATTAAGGAGAGCCTAGTAGAAAAGTTCATGTTCTTCATACTCTGTAACTTTGTCCTTACCAAAGAGGGTAAGAGATATCTAGAAAGAAAGGAGAGAGGTCTGTGTCCAGTAAGAGGGTAGAAAGAATCAAAGGCCTAGAGCTCATGATCCATTTTGCAGACAATAAATAGATGAGCTTTAAAGTAGAAGGGGCAATTATAAGAGTGAACAGAATGGATGGTTGGGAGGGAGGCATATGTGCCAGTTAGGATCATATTTGTGAGTACAGAAACCTCATGAAGAATCTGGAGATAGGCAATCTGGAACAGGTTCAGCAGCTTCATAGTGCTATTAGGAATGAAAGCTTGTTCTATATTTCTGTTTTCCATCTTAGGCTTGTGTCTTTAGGGCATAGCCTTCTTGTCTCATGGTTTTCACAAGAAACACCTACAGCATCAGGTCCACATTCCATATAGTAAAATGGGAGGGATTCAAGGTTAGACACACATTTCATCGGAATCTTTTCCTTTTTAAAGAGCTTTCATGGAAGGCCCACTTAGAAACTTCTGCTTATACACCCTTGGCCAATTTCATGGCTATTTCAGCTACAATGAAAAGTAGGAATTGTGGGAGGCTAGCCACTTATAAAAAGTCAAGGTTCTGTTAGCAATGTAGAATAGATAAGTATCTAGCATTGTCTGCCACAGTATAAATATCTAGACTATGAAATATAAAGTATTTTTATACACACATACTGCTCTTGGGTGAATAATGGGTTAGATATAGATACATCAGGAAGAGAAAATACAGTTATGAGACTATTGCAGTTATTAATGAGAACTAAAGTGGGTGATACTTTAGAGGCTAGATCATGAGTTTTTGAGAGTAGAGGTTATATCTGTACTCTCTGTAGAACCTAGTATAAAGTCTGGCTTATAGAAGAAACTCAAGAGATCAATGTTTAAAAAAGCATAAGGAAAGAGAAAGTCAAAGATGTGCTGATGTCTCAATGAGTTGGGTTAAATGGGAATATAATGGAGACATGAGACAAATGCATAAGATGTGAAGTTGGAGCTTTTTGAAGATTTTACTCAACTTCAAACAAATACTGATAAATTCATTTTAGATGTTGAATGCTGTGGCAGAGTGTAAGTGTGGTCCTTTGTCACTTCTCTTGTAACATCTATTCTTCCTTTGGATGCCCTAATCCCCTCTAACCTGATTTGCCAGTGTCTAATACCTGAAAACCTTTGCTTTTAGACATTTTTACTTATAGTGCTGGTTTACCATAAACAACCCAGGACATTATCCGAGATGAAAAGAATCAATAACCAGTTTTCATCTCCTTCCTCATTTAATCCAGTTCCTGGCTGTCACCTCCAACTTTGGCATACATAATCAATAAAAGAAGGTCAAAATTTCAGGAAGACCTTGGTTTCTGTGAAGATTAATCCCACCAAGATGTTGATAAGGAGAAAAAGGAAAAAAAATCCACTACTTCTGGAATTATTCACACATTCATTCAATAAATGTTTTGAGCCAGTACCATGCTAATCATGAGAGCTCCAACAGGCACACATTAAAGACATGGTCATAGCCTAAGCATCTGGAGATCTGAAACCTTGGCTAAGACTGGGGTCTATCTTACCACCGAGGAGGCTTTTACTTTTTCATTTTATTCAAATGGTTATAACAGCCACCAGAAATCTTATAAATGTTCCTGTGAAGGTTACAGAATGATCTATTCTCCCTTTCACAGGCCTTTCCTTAGAGACCATGTTTTATAATAATTTAACATTTACTTTGCACCACTGGCCTGGAGATGATACAGTATATGGAAAATAATAATAATTTTTGCCTCATGGGCTTGCCTTATATTAAATATTATTGTCTCTCTCTCTACCTGAGATGTTAATGTTCTGAAGCCAAGTATAACAAGGTCATTTTAATATAAAGATATTAATCAAGATATGTAGTTTTAAAATTACTTACTCTTTCTCAGGACATTAATCTTCTATATGGATTTATTGCTGTGGTTAACAAGACACTTGTGGAAGATTTCTCTAAGGTATAAATTTCAGGAACAATTTACACACAATTGAGTAATCTTTACACAACTTCTCTGTTGTTTTCTGGAGTCTGATTACACTACAAAAATACATTTCTTCTTACCAACAAAATTAAATTATCCAGTGGTCTATTTTTGACTTTTTGCTTAAAACCTTTGGAGTCTATTTTGACTTTTTTGCTTAACACCTTTGCCTTTTTCACCCAGCCCGCATCATCCCATCCCCTAACAATTATTAGTCTGTTCTCTGTATCTACGGGTCTGTTTTCATATTGTTTGTTAGTTTATTTTGTTCAATAAATTCCAAGTATAAGTGAAATCATATGGTATTTTTTTTCTGCCTCTGACTGGCTTATTTCACATTGCATAATTCTCTCCAGATCCATCCATGCTGTTGCAAAAAGTAAAACTTCCTAATTTTTTACAGCCAAGTAGTATTTCATTGTATAAATGTACCAGGGCTTTTTTATCCATTCATTTACTGAAGGGTACTTGGGATTCTTCCAGATTTGGTTATTGTAAACCAGAGGCCTGGTGCATGAAATTCATGCATGGGGAAGGGAGAGTATCTCTCAGCCAAGCCTGCACCCTCTCCAATCTGGGACCATTCAAGGAATGTCTGATTGCCTGTTGGCCAGGTAAGACCGGGCCTAAATAGGAAGTTGGACATCCCTCTCACAATCTAGTACTGCTGGCTCCCAACTGCTTACCTGCCTTATTGCCCCTAACTGTTTCTGACTGCCAGCCTGATCATCGCCTAACCATTCCCCTGCATGCCTGATTGATGGTTAACTGTTCCCCTGCCAGCCTGATTGCACCTAACTGCCCTCCCCTGCAGGCCTGATCTCCCCCAACTGCCCTCCCCTGCAGGCCTGGTCCCCCATAACTTCCCTTCCCTGCAGGCCCAGTAACCCCCAAATTCCATCCTCTACCTGTCTGGTCACCCCTGACTGCCCTCCCCTGCTGGTTTGATCATCCACAACTGTCCTCCCTTGCAGGCCTGGTCCCTCCCAAATGTCCTCCCCTGCTGGCCATCTTGTGGTGGCCATCTTGTGTCCATATGGGAGCAGCCATTTTTGACCACATGGGGGCAGCCATCTTGTGTGTTGGATGATGGTCAATATGCATATTACTCTTTTATTAGATAGGAGGATAGAGGCCTGGTGCACAGGTGGAGGCTGGCTGGTTTGCCCTGAAGGGTGTCCCAGATCAGAGTGGGGGTTCTCTTGGGGTGTAGGGTGGCCTGGGTGAGGGGCCTGTGGTGGTTTGCAGGCTGGCCACACCCCCTGGTGGCTCAAGTGGAGGCCCTGGTATCTGGGATTTATTTATCTTTTACAATTGAAACTTTGTAGCCTGGAGCAGAGCCAACCCTCCAGCTCATTCATGGCAGCAGCCATTTCTGTTAGGATTTATTTATCTTCTATAATTGAAACTGTGTAACCTTAAATAGAGGCCTGGGTCCACCAGGTTGTATGGAAAGGTTGGCTTCCTCCATCGCCAGGGAAACCCAAGCCTCCCTCCTGCTCACTCCATGGCTGCAGCCATCTTGGTTGGGGTTAATTTGCATAATCACTCCTGATTGGCTTTTGAGCATGACTTGTGGGTATAGTGGAGTGATGGTTAATTTGCATATCCCTCTTCTATTAGATAGGATATATATATCTTACCTAATAATAGACAAGCATGTAAATTGACCATACTTCTGCTATGTCCACAGCCAATTAGAGTGAGTACACAAATTAGATAAAAAATGGTGGCTGCCCAACTGCTCCAGGCTTGGAGTGGCCAGGCTGGGCAGGATGCCTACTATGAGAGGGAGAGTGCGAGATGAAGGCATCTATAGGAGCGGAGTGATGCAGTGAAGACCAGCCTATGAGTCTGCAGTGAAAGTAAGGATGGCAGGATCTATCCTGAGTCTGCAGCAAAGATGAAGAAAACAGACTCTGGCTTGAGCAAAGGCCTGGTTCCCAGGTGTCAGAGGAAAACCAGTGCTGGAAGCCAGGGGAAGGAAGTCCTATTGCATGAATGTCTTCGTGTAACAGGCCTCTAGTATACATACACACAAACACACACACACACACACTCACACATTGAGTGGCCAGATTATTATGTTTTCAAATATCATAATAATCTAGTCACTCAGTGTATAGTCCAACTTCTTCATATTCTGCAACATTGAAAATGATAAATTTCCGCTTTTATCTTTGCTACTTCTTTGTACTTATTGAGAGTTATTTAGTTGTTACTATACAAGGTTTTTAAATAAAATATTTCATTTTCATCTTATTTTCTAATAAGTACAGTTAAATCTATAGACTGTCCTCTAAACACCAAATGAGGAATACTTTGATTTTAGTTTTATAAGATGACATATTATCTTTAATTTTTCTATAGCTTATAATTTCTATATTGATTTCATCTTTAAAATCACTTAATAAAAGTCCCAGTTTCTAATTGGATAAATTTTTGTATTCGATTTTGTTGTTAATTTCAAATATTCTTGCTTTCCAGTGAGAACATTGTTTCCACTTCTTGGAGTTTATTGTCTTTTCTGGACTAAGACATGGTTAATTTCAGTAAATGTTAAAAACACTTTAGAAAATAATGTATGATGCCTATTTTGTAGACAAGGTAATTAAATTTTTTAGTGGTGTTAATTATGGTTCATTCAACTCTTCCAGTATGCTTGTGGATTTGTCATTTCTCTTTGTGTTTCTAACAGATTTGCTTTGCATATATGTTGACATGCTGTTAGATGCATAATATGTAATGACATATCTTCTATATCAGTGTGAAGTAACCCTTTTTTCTCTATTTAAAGATCTTTTTAACTTTAAATAAATTACATATGTTTTTGACATTGCTATTCAATTATATTTTTACCTTTATCACCTACAAAATAATTTTTTGTTTTGGATTATTTTGGTGTGTTTTTTGTAAGTAGTATAGAGATCATTTTTTTATAACCCAGTTCAAGAATTACTGCCTTTAAATAAGTTATTTATCATAATCAGTTGCAATGACTGATATAATTGATGTTATTCCTGATAATCTATTTTAAATGTTTTCTTTTTCCCCTTTTTTTTTCTCTAAGCCTTCATGATTGGTTTTCTTCATCCTTCTCCCCATCCTATTTCCATTTATTCATAATGGTTATTACCATTTAATTTAATTTAATTATTATTACTTTTTGTTGTCTAAAGTTTTACATATGTCTCCTTTTTCCCCAATTGACCCCCACCCCACCACAGTCATTCCCACCCTGGGCAACCCCCCCCCCCCCCACCAAGTGTCTGTGCCCATTGGTTATGCTAATATGCTTTCATACAAGTTCTTTGGTTGCTCTCTAACCCTAACCCTGCCCTACCATTTGTCTCTGTATCTATTCTTGTTCATTAAATTATGTTGATCATTATATTCCACATATGAGTGAGATATTTATCTTTCTCTGGCTGGCTTATTTCGCTTAGCACAATGCTATCCAGTTCTATCCATGCTATTGCAAATAGTAAAAAATCCTTCTTTTTTTATAGCAGCACTAGAGGCTCAGTGCACAAAATTCATGCATGAGGTGGAGGGTTGTCCCTCAGCCCAGCCTGCACCCTCTCCAATGTGGGACTCCTTGAGGGATGTTCAAAAACCCTAAATGGGTGGTTGGACATTTCTCTCACAATTCATGACTGCTGGCTCCAAACTGCTCACCTGCCTCTGCCTCCCTAACTGCTTCTGCCTGCCAACCTGATCACCCCTAACCATTTTCCTGCCAGCCTGATTGATGCCTAACTGCTCCCTGGCCAGCTCGATTGCCCCTAATTGTCCTTCTCTGCAGTCCTGGTCATCCCCAACTGCCCTCCCCTGCTGGTCTAGTTTTCCCCAGCTGCCCTCCTCTGCTGGCCTCATAACCCCTAACTGCCCCCCCCCACTGGCCTGATCACCCACAACTACCCTCCTCTGCAGAGCTGGTCCTACCCAACTGCTCCACTCTGAATGCCTATTGCCCACTAACTGCCCTCCCCTGCAGGCCTGGACACCCTCCCCCAACTGTTTTCTCCTGCAAGCCTGGTCCCTCACAACTGCCTTCTCTTGCTGGCCTGGTCTCCCCCAACTGCCTTCCTCTGTCAGCCTGGTCACCCTAACTGCCCACAACTGCTCTCTCCTGCTGGCCATCTTGTAGTGGCTATCTTGTGTCCATATGGGAGCAGCCATCTTTGACCACATGGGGACAGCCATCTTGTCTTGGAGTGACAACAATTTGCATATTACTCTTTTATTAGATAAGATAGAATTCCATTGTACCATTTAATTTTAAATAAGCATTACAAAAAACTATTTTATGCATATAAATAATTAATTAAGTAGTTTGATCTCTCCTGAAGAAGACAAAATTCTTAGCACTCTAGTACTTTCTCTGCCTCTGGCATATACATTCTGTTGTTTTTTTTTAAACACTGAAATTTAAGCTCTAGATTGTTCTTTATTTTAAATCACTAGAAGCCTGCTACATGAAAATTCATTCACTGAAGGCGGTCCTTCTCTCACAGTCCAGGACCCCTCAGGGGTGGGAGGTGACTCAGTAATTAGAGGAAGGCAATGCCCCATCACACATCTGCTGCTGCCACTGCCAGCAACACAAGCCTTAGCTGGCCCTGGTTACCTGAGCCTCAGTGGCTAGGCAGGTGCCATTCAATGCTTGCTTATGCCTCAGACTGACCCTGGGTGGCTGGGGTGCTAAGGGAACTGGGGGACTCTGGAGGCAGGCGTGCGGAGCGGCCATGTGCCTGCTACCCTGGTGGGGCTGAGGGGACTGGGCACCACCATCTTGTGGCTGTAGGCACTGCCGTCTTTGAGGGTGGGGCAGTCAATTAGCATATTCACTCCTTATTGACTTTGGGAGCTGCCATCTTTGAGGGCCAGGCAGTTAATTAGCATATTCCCTCTTTATTTGCTTCTAGTATCCCTATGCATGAATCTGTGTGCCAGTAGTTCTCTGTGGGCCTGGCTGCTCTGTGCCCACTACCCAGAGGCTCTCCGTGGCCCAGAGGCCCACCCATGGCTGGGCTCAGAATGCTTGCCTCTTTTCTGGGGCGATAGCATAAGTGTTCCACACCCTGGCCTGGCCAGAGGCCCTCTGTGGCCAGGTGCAGAACACTTGCCTGGTCACCAGAACGATGATGCAAGTGTTTTCCAGGCCTCCTCTCACCCAAGCCACTCTTTGCCCACTGCCCAGAGGCCCTCTATGGCTGGGGTGGAATGCTTGCCTCATCGCCATGGCAATGAAGCCAGCATTTCACCAAGCTGCTCACACTGCCCACTCTCTGCAGCTGCCCCCCTGGGACTAGGGGACTCTAGTGGGGCTGAGAGGACTGGGAGCCACCATCTTTGTCATAAGGTGATGATTAATTTGCATATTGGCATTTTATTAGAAAGAATGGGCGCCACTATCTTTGAGGGTGGGGCAGTCAATTAACATAGTCCCTCTTTATTAGATGGGATTATCCTAATTTTTATAAATAATTTAAAATTGTCTTAGGCTTCATGATTCTATTTTAGGCAGTTGTTTAGAATGATTTATGTATTTTATTGTTTAAAATGTGTTATTACATTTAGTTTCTCATGTCTTTCTTTCTTTTTTTTTTAATTGTTTCTTTTTTTTTTTTATTGTGTTACATGTATACATATCTCCCCATTGCCATCCCTTCCTCCCAGGCATACTCCAACCTCCCAGTGTCTATGTTCATTGGTTATGCTTATATGCATGGATACAAGTCCTTTGATTGATCTCTTATCTATCCCACCTCTCCTTAATCTTCCTGCTATAATTTGATGCTTTACTGCCTCTGTATCTATCCTTTTGTTCATCAGTTTACAATGTTCTTTATTATCCACAAATGAGTGAGATCATATGGTGCTTCTCCTTCATTGACTGGCTTATTTCACTAAGCATAAGGCTCTCCAGTTCCATCCAGGTTGCTGCAAATGGTAAGAATTCCTACTTTTTAATGGCAGCATAGAATTCCATTGTGTAGATGTACCACAGTTTTCTGATCCACTCATCTGCTGTCATGTCTCTTTCTTAGATCAATTTTTCATTGGCTGAAACACATCCTCAATAATACTTTCAGAAAGCTTTGTGGACTTAAATTCTTGTTTGCAAAATGTTTTTATTTTGCAAATACACTTGAAAATTAGTTATCTATTGTTCCATAACAAATTATGACTAAACTTCGTGGCTTAAAGCAACACTTATTTTTCACAATTTCTGTGAGTCAGGAATCTAGGTGAAATTCTGATGGTTACTTCTGGATCAGTCACTCAAAAGGCTGTAATGAAGCTCCCAGCTTGGGCTGTTGTTACATCTAAAGACCTCCTTAAGGAAAGGATCCAATTTCAAGCTCAATGATGTGGTTGTTGGCAGAATTTAGTTTCATGAAGGCTCTTAGCTAGAGACCTCCTCTCTTTCCTTGATAAGTGCTCCTTTCCATAGGGTATCTCCCAACATGGAACCTGGCTTCCTCAGAGCTATTGAGCATGAGAGGAAAAGAAAGCTCCCCTAGGACAGAAGACAAAGTCTTTAACCTGATCTCAGATATGACATCCCATCACTTCTATTATATCTTGTTTGCTTGAAGTGACTCACAGAGTCCAGCTCATATCCCAGGAGGGAGGAATTACAGAAGGGCATGAATACCAGGAGGTAGCTTTCATGGAGGCTACATGTTATAAGAGGTTCAACATTATTTTCTCTCAGTAATTTGAAGACATTCTCTCACTGTCTTTTAGCATTTGTTTTCAAACGATGATTTATGTTAATCTGAATTTTCTTTGTAGGTAAACTATTTTCTTTAGGTTAGAAAACACTGGTGTTTTTCTAACTTTTATAGCTTCTCATTATTAATGATCATCTTTATTAGCTTTAAATCTGAAGATGGGAGGTTTTACTTAGAGATATTTTCTTATGTTATTTCTTTCTTTGGTTTTCCCTGTGGTTGGCTTATGGAAATCATTAGATATTGGAACATTTATATTTATACTCCATTTTTTTGTGTGTTCTTTTATATTTTTCATCTTTGTACCCACAAAATAAATATTTCCGTTCAATTTTCCAGTTCATTAATTTGATTCTTAATTGTTCCCATTCTTTCTTCTGACAGGGGTTATAAGGTTTTCTCCTCAGCCCCATGGGTTTACATGCTCAATTTTTCTTTATCCTCCTGTAACTCGTAATACTGAATTATGGTCTGTCCTGTAGTGGTACCACTACATTAGCTTTCCTAAGTTCTAAGATTTTCTTTTTTATCATTTTAGTCATTCTCTGTGAAGGAAGAGAATGTGTTAATGAGCAAGCTATCTTGAGCTGCAAGCCTCTGATGATCTTCCTGCCATTTCTGTTAGTCTTCTAAAAATTTTATCACCATATTTAAAAAGTTCAACTATCAAGAGAGGAAATATTATTAAATAATTTAAAGATTGAGAGAAGAAAAGTGGACTTATTTTTTTTTTACTTCAATACAAAAAACTACCTATAACACTATGTTGATGTGGGGACATACCATTTAAATATTGAGTTATATTTAGCTATAGAAATAAATGTGTATTGGCTTCAACTTTAAAATTTATTCTGCTGCCTTCTGACTATCAAGATATTCTGAAGGCTCAAAACATTCTAATCAGTTAAGTTTCCACAACGAGAGAAGCTCTGTTAATGGACTTAGTGAATATTGAAGATAAATTAACTGCCTACACTGTTCTTTAGTGAAACAGTCAATACTAAACTTCAGGAAGACTTATACCACTTTTATTTATTTATTTATTTATTTATTTATTTATTTATTTATTTATTAGCTATTCTCACTTTAAACAGATCTCTCCCTTTGACAAGAAGCTGTGAAGGTAAAGTACTTTCCGAAAAAAGTATTTGACTCCCAACAGGGAAGAATTTATAAAAGAGGTATGTGAATCAGAAGAATGTATATTAAACATGGGGTGACTTATTTAGCAAAGTTCAGGACTCTTTTAAACAAAAGAGATGGGATTTTCTAAATTGCTAGAATCTGCCATTTAACACTAGAAAAAAATGTTTTGAAAATGTTTTAAATTTTGAGATAGAAACAATTCCACAAAATGGAAATGACTTTTTCTTCTGCATACAGAAAAGAAAAAAAAATAAGTTAAAATTGTTTAGAATTGTTTCTAAATCAAGTGTGAACATGAATTTGTGCATTTCTATAGTGTAGTCCTGGGTAGAAAATGAAGGCATTTAATGTCATCACAATTTTTGTTGCCTTTCTGATTTGCAAGATAATTAATTTAAGAAAGTTTAAAAAGTTAACTTTTTACATTCTGACTCTTCAGTTAACATGGTTATATTTCATGAGAGATCTTTTAAAGAAAGAGTACTGTTTAGTTCAATTTTATTTTAATTTTGTTTGTTTTTTTCTAGATTCTTATCATGGAGACTTAAATGATTAATTAAAACTTTTTTTTAACTTTTCTAATGTATGCATTTAAAATTATAAATTTACGCCCAGCTGGTGTGACTCAGTAGTTGAGTGTTGGCCTATGAACCAAGAGGTCATGGTTTAATTCCTGGTCAGTGCACATGCCTCAGTTGCTAGCTTGATCCCCAGGGGGGGTGTGCAGGAGGTGGAAGATCAATAATTCTCTCTCATCTTTGATGTTTCTATATTGCTCCCCTTTTCTTTCTCTCTGAAATCAATAAAAATATGTAAAAAATAAATTTTCTTCATATATTCTGCCTGCCTCTCTTTTTTTTTTCTGGAAATCCAATTAGGCATATGTTAAATCTATTGATATTGTCTCACATATTACTGAAACTGCTATTTTGTAGTTCTAGCTATTTTCTGGGTGTTTCAGTTTTCATAGGTTCTTTTGCCCTATTTTCAAGTTAACTTAGCTTTACTTCTGCAGTGCTAATCTGCTATTAAACACATCAATGAGAATTTCATTTCAGATACTGTCTTATATTTTATTAGGCCTATATTTCCATTTTTAAAGTTTTTGCTTTCTTTTTCATCTTCATGTTTTTCTCTATATTATTGAACATATTTATAATAGTTGCTTAAAGTCCTTGCTAATTTTGTCACTTAGGTTTTGTTTCAGTTGAATGAATTTTCTACTGGTAATGGCTTGTTTTCCTGCTTCTTTGAATGTCTGTTTGTTTTGTTAGATAGTGGACAGTGTTCATGTTACTTGTTACCTGTCTGCTTTTTAATCCCTGGTGGTCTCAACTGCCTTTGGGCAGAATGTCAGGTGGATTATACAGCTCACCTTGGTACTTTCCTTCTTTTAGGGATTATAGTCCAGCACTCTCTATTGTTCAATGTCTATGAACTGTTTTTTTTACATATTTTGTACAGTATTTTGGTTGTCATGTCAAGAGAGCTAGTCCATTATAGATGGTGCTGTGGTCTATTGTAGAAGTTTTCATTTAACTTTAGAATTAATTTTATACCAAAGAGTTAGAGTTAATTTTATGTTTCATGGATTTTACTTTTTAGATCAATAATTCATAACATGACCTTATAATCTTTAAATTCATTTTTTTCTCAGTTGGCTGGCATATATTTTTAATCAGTATATGAAATATTTTCTAAAGTGAGACAAGTCAGACAGAGAAAGACAAGTGCTGTATGCTCTTATTTATATGTGGAATGTAAAATAAATCTAATCATAGAAGCAGAGGAGAGTGGTGGTTGCAAGAGCCTGGGGGTGGGGTAAAGATAGGGAAATGGGGCAAATAATGGTCAAAGAATACAGACTTTTAGTCATAAGTTCTGGGAGCTAATGTATAACATGGTTACTGTAGTTAATGATCTTAATGTTCTCACCACAAACACACCAAAAAAAGACAATGAAGTGAGATGATGGAGGGGTTAACTAGCCCTACTACTGTAATCATGTTGCAATATTTACCTCTATCAAATAATCACATTATACACCTCAAATGTATACAATGTTATATATCAATTACATCTCAATAAAGATGGGAAAACATTTAATTGGGTATACAAATTTTGAAAGCAACTGGTAGGGCACATGTTCTCTATAAATTTGTCTGTATATATTGTTGCACATTTTATTTTGTTGTTTGAGGCTTATGATTTTTAATGGTAGAATTGTAATGGGTATCTCCTTAATGTACTTATGCTGACAGATAATAAGAAAGTTTTGATGCTCTAACACCTGCCAGAAAATCCAGAGAATTTTTGTCCCCTATTGATCAGAAGAAATATCTAATAGAATATAGGATGTTATCAAAAGTAGAAGAAATAGAGTGGGTTAACTTGTTAATTTCAAGAGTAACGTAGCCCTTGATTGTAGGTTCGTTCCCTGCTATGATGTTGGGGTATTTGTGGGAGATAATCAATGGATATGTCTCTCTCACTTTGATGTTTACCTCTGTCTCTTTCTTTCTTCCTCTCTCTCCATCCCTTCTACTCTCTCTGAAAAGCAATGAAAAAAAAATATCCTTGAATAAGGGATAACAAAACAAGGGTGACATAGATGTGAAAATTATGTAAGTACAGAGTGTTTATTTTTATGCAACTATAAAGTAGAAATCAGAGCCAATGTCATAGTGGCTCTGATTCATCCAGATGGATCTGACAGATATTGAACTTAATGGGCTTTTCTTATAAGGCCAATGATATAATGAGAAAATACATATACAAATAAGAAACATTAATTAAACAGGGTTATGATATATTATAAATACCCTCACCCCCTTAGAAACTAGTGGATGGTGCCAACATATTTGGGAGAAGTCTGTGTATGGGAGGAAGGATGAGATCACAAGAAGGGTTGGTATTCCATTACTGTCATCTATGAATTATCAAAACGCTTCTGTGCTGGTGGAACATAGCTCCAGCCTCGAGCTTCTGTCTCAAAGGGCACCCCTGGCCTTACCTGATTCAGGAACTGAAGGACTGAAGTCTTATATGGCAGCTTCTAGCTTTCAGAACCATTAGAGCCCACATCTATTTTGATCGATACCAGTGCCTTTGTCCAAAATCACCCTTAGTTGACCATAAGTCCTGCAAAAGTTGGACTTGGATTGTTAACGAAGGACATTAAATTTGAGAATTTCTTGGGCTCGGTAGACAGGTGTTATCTCCAAGTTACATGCTGATATTGTGTAAACAAATTAGGCGCTGCTACATTCACATCTTATTTGATCTTCTGGTAGGCATTGTTCTAAAGGCAAAACGAAGCACTAAAAAATAATAGAGCTCATTTCCTAAGTTGGGATGACTCTTATAAATTGGGTTGGGTTACCAGATTGCTCTGCTCCCCACTTGTCACCAAGGAGAACTGAGCCCAAAAGTAAATAGATGTATGAATCAACAAGATGATTTTTTTCCCAATAGAGCAAATCAGCAGGAAAATGCCATGCGGTAATCACAGGAGGAGTTGATGATTTTGTTTTCCTCCCAACATATTTTATATTTAGATGACATATGTTGTTACTTATTAAATACTAACTCCTGTTGGAAAATTATTCTAATCATTGTAATATAGTTGCTTCCCAGTCTAAGAGATTAAGGAGGAGATGAATACAAGCTACTGAAAAAGCTGCATTTTTATTTTCCTAAATGTTTCTGCCAAGATATAAATTGCAACAGAATACCAGAGCAAGAAAATCACTGCAGTACATTTAAAATAAAGATTTCTCCCCAAACTACCCATCTCTGATAGAAATGAAATGAGCATCATAATTTCTTCAACAGAAATAGATGCTAAGTATGTACTTGACTATGGGAGGATAGAGAAAATGATTATATTTTATATGTAATGCAAACTGAATGAAATAAATACTGTAAGTCTGTTGTTAGGAAACCTGTTGGAGAGATTAACAAATGGAAAAATACATTTTCTTCACTTATACTGAATTTAAGTAGAAAAGTTATAGATGAAATTCTAGTTAGCTGCATAAATCCTGAATTGTGTACTTAGGGGTGCCTTGACATGTCTCCACACATACACCCATAACCAGTTCTAGCAATATCGAAAGTCAGGTTGACGAGCATGGGAACAAGTTTTATCATTAATATCTAAAGGAAACCTTTAAATTTAATGTCTGAGAGGAATATATATATATATATATATTTGGATCCAGGTGAAAACACAAGCATCATCCAAAATGATGAATTTCCTAAGTTGTTCTCATTCTTACTGAGGACGGGAAAATCATTGCAGAGGAATAAGACTCAAAGTTTGCCAAATGGTCTAATCAATATTTTCCTCTCACCCTCAAGGCAATTCCCTGCCAGTATCAGTAAAAAGAAAAACAATAACTCACAAATTTGGAGAAGTTACCATCAACACTAGAGACCAAATTGCTAATATTGCTCTAGCATTCAACTGCTGGGGTGACTGCTGTGTGATCTACCTTTTAGAATTGTTTTGTCATCAGCCTAAAATTCCTGTATTGAAATACTATGACATTTTATGAAGTGCTGCTTTAAAAAAAATCTTACAAGATGCTTTTTTATAATCCAACTTCACCCATCTAATTTTTAACTAGGATTACTTGCTGGTCTCTGATGGACCTGATGTCAGACTCAGAAGTGAATCTCCCTTCCATTTGATCAGATCACCAACAAGAAAATTTGGACCAGTTTTAACAGAGAGAGTTTTAACAACAAAAGCACCTCCTCTGTATGTACTGAGCCCTTCCTAGTTGTACTATGCTAAATGCCACTTAATTCTAACACCAACTTTATGAGATGGGTGTGATTAGTACCATCCTATTTTGCTTCAGAAAAGTGACTTGTCCAAGGTCACTCTGCAGGTAGGAGAAGATGTGGAATTACAATATAACTAGTCCAATTCCAATGCTGGATTTTCACCTTTTCTGTCCTGTTGTATTAGCTAAGCACAGCTCTCCCTTTCTGCATCTCACAGCACTGCCTGTGAGTAAAGCTTTTAAGGAACTTTTATGAAACAGTCCCACTCTGCTGCTATCGAAATGCAAACATTTTATTTTGACATACATATTTGGAGTCATTCTTGCCTGTATCTTTTCTTCTCTTCTCTACCCTGTTGTTCCTCAAACCAACAAACATGGTTAATCCTTTCTGGTCTTAAAATATATCATTTAGCCCTAGCTGGTTTGGTTCAGTGGAAAGAGTATAGGCCCACAGACTGAAGGGTCCCAGATTCGATTGCAGCCAAGGGCACATGCCCGGGTTGTGGGCTCGATCTCCAGTAGGGGCATGCAGGAGTGAGCTGATCAATAATTCTCTCTCATCATTGATGTTTTTATCTCTCTACCCCTCTCCCTTTCTCTCTGAAATCAATAAAAAAATATGTGTTTTTTTTTAAGATGTCATTTAACCCTCTTCCCCTCCCCCAATGCTTGTTGCCACACTCCGTTTTTCTCTTCCCCACTGTGGTTCTCATAAGATAATTCTCAGTTCTCTGCATCCCATTTTGCACCATCTACTCAGGCCTCACTCCTTGCCAGCTGGGCTTCTGCTTCCTCCATGTTATGGGAAATGCTCGGCAGAGCATGACTGATGATCTTCAAAGGTAATGGCCCTTTTTCAATCCTTATTCTTCCTGACCTTTTCTACAGCATGATTTAAATCCTCCCACTCTTTTTGAAATTCTCTTTTGAGATGCTATATCATCATGGTCCTCCTCCTGAAATCAAGAATTGGCAAACTGACCACAGGACAAATTTGGCTCTCTGCCTGTTTGTTAGGAGAAGTTTAGTTGGAACATAGCCATGTTTACATAGTGACTGTGGCTGATTTCATGCTACAATGGCAGACAGTAGTTGCAACAGAGGGTTATACGGCTAGCAAAGCCAAAACTATTTTCTATCTGGCCATTTACAGAGTAAGTTTGCTGACCCTTACTATAAATGTTTATTTTAGGTTTCTCTACACCCTGTCTTGTTCCATAAATGCATCCAGACCACAGAGGGCCATATCTGGGTCTTTTCTTTTTTTCTAAACTATGATCTCCTCAAGATTTCCTTCATTTCTCCACTTCTCTCCCCACTTCCCTGAAGTCAACATCCAAATCTCTCTAGTTCATGGTATTCCCTGGGGCTGTACCACATTTTCATCTGCCTTAAGGACATGACCACAAGGGTGTTCTATTAATATCTGACAAAGAAGTGTACATAACCTTCCCCATGAAGAAGACCCACATCCTGATTTCCAGATAAATGCATCAGTGTCTGTTAATGATTCAATGCACAGTTCATTTGTGCCATACTTTACCATTTACAAAACATGTTTACTTTGTTATTTCAATCTTACCCATTATTCAGTCTTATTCTCTCTGCCCTTGTCTCTTCTGGATTTTCACATTCACTGAATTCCTAAATTCAATGGATTTGACCTCTGCATTATTCTCAAACCTTTTCTTTTTCATTACCACTGCCTTAGCCAAACTCTTATAACCTCAACCTGAAATAGCAACCTCTGTCTCCCTCTACGGCGCTTTATTCAACACCTTAGAATCAATCACATTATTAAGGGCAGTTGTGATCAGATCTTTGTCCTGGTCAACAGGCTTCAGTTTCTTTTTATTGCTTATCAGACTGTGTCCCATACTCATCAGCCTGCTGTCCATCTGCACTTACCTCCTGATTCTTCCAACTTCCTCTCTATTTCTCTAAGTCAGATGGGTAACATCTGAACCAGACCTGTGAAGTCATTTGTCTGGCTCTGCCAAGGAATTAGGGGTGAGTTAACTCAAATTTTGTCCAAATATAGCAGGCCAATTTTTAATTGATAATTTTGTATGGCCCATAAATGATATCACAAATGTATGGCCTTGGCAGAAAAAAGTTTCCCCACCCCTGCTCTAAGTGTACCTTTATGTTCCTGCTCAACAGAAATATCTCATCTCTCTAGAACCCAACACACTCATGCTGACTCCTGCATTTAGTCCAGGCTGTTTATTCTATCTGGAATGTCACTCTCTCACCTGTTCAGATCCAATTCATTTCAGACCCCTTTTCAATTCAAGCTACACCATGAAAGTTTTGCTGAGCTTCCTCAAACAACTAAGAGCTGTTCATATTTGAACCCATAGAAGCGGGCTTATTATTATTTTCTCTGACTCTTACACTTCTTTTCTCTGTTAAGTATTTGTATATTTATTTACCTTACTACACTCAAGATCTTTCAGCTGGAGACTGGATCTCAATCATCAAGAAACTCCATTATAACTTAATGTGCTAACATAGATAATTCCAAAGAAGTCATCTTAAAGATTTTCTTGGAGTGGGTTCAAAAATAGAAATAAATAAAATATACCTGTAAATACATTTGAAGAACATGTACTTTTGGAAAAAAATAAAATAAGTTATTTTACTTTTTTTTTTTTACTGTTGTGTGACTATAATCTGTAAGCTGAGTAATAAAACCATGCTCTCAAAATGGCATCACATGATTAGCATTGTTTAGGCATCATTACCATACCAGAATCATCATCAAGTGAACAGAGCTTGACACTCCAGCAGCCCAGAGATGAATGTAAGGAAGACAGATGCTATCCATATGTAATTGAAACCAAGGTTCAACTGCTTGCTACTGCCAAAGCCAAATTTGTGAGATAGACACTGGTAAAAAAAGGAAAGAGGTTTATTCTAGTATAGGCATCTTGAGAAGATGAGGGACTCTTGTCCAAAGCTCATCTTAGCATCTCAGTGCAGGCAGCAGTTTTTATAGGAAGGGAGGGAGAAAGAAGAACAAAGAGGTTAGGAGGACAGGCTATGGACATACAAGCAGTGTCCTTGCTGGTCCCAATGTGGATTATGTCTGGAGAAGAGTAAGTTAGGTACGGTTTAGGACAGTTTTCTGTGAGGGCTCTATCTTTGGCACCTAAAGCACCTTCTCTTGGATTTTTTACTAAACTGGAGTCAGGCAGATCTATATATGCTCATCTCTATTTAGAAGAACCACCCACAGACAGTTGCCACTTATTAGTCTTTTCTTATTCATCTCACTCTCATTTCTCACATTTATACATGAAATATAGACATGATCTTTTGATAAAATGGATCTACTAACAATGAGAGTTTATAATAAAGATTTCCTTAGTTCTAGGTGTTGTGGCAAATTATTTATATGCATGATCTAACTTCATCCTTAAAACTACTCTGTGAGTTAGACCTTATCTCCATTTTACAGACTCAGCCATGTTTACAAAACTATTAATAGGCTGTAAACCTGTATGAACCAACCTCTGTCCTAGCTTAGACATTTTTATTTTATTTTTATTTAATCTTCAATTTTGTCTTTTATTTTTTAACAAGGACTCAAGTTCTCTGGAGAGAAGGACCTGTAACTGGTTTTCCAGTCATCCTGCTGGGATGGTACCTTCATTAATATAAACATTCAGACACTGCCTCTATGCACTTCTCTTTAGAGATCTAATTAAGTATTTGAACAGTCTCTGTAGTTGACCATACTGTCTCTTGTTCAATAGTATAATTGATGGTGGCTGCGCTTAGAAGAACAGGCTTCCTCATTACTCCTATAAAAAAAAACAACAACTCACTACAAGCCCATTAGTGTCAGGTTTGATATGGGCTAACCCATGGTTCATCTTCTACTGCAATGCTACAAAGAGGAAATGAGCCTCAAGGAAGTGTAACCTTCAAAAATGCTTTGTAGAGCAGGGGAACAAGCTGGGCCACCCTCAGACAGCATGGAGGAGCACAATACACAGTGGCACCAGGAAGAGCAAATGGCACACTCAGATGTGATAAAAAGAATGACTCAATGCATTTAAGAATGGATTTGGAGGGTGCAATTAGAGGAGGCTATACTGTGGTCATCAAGATAGAAGTACAGAGGTCATGTAAGAGTGTAAAGGTAGGGAAAAATTTCAAAAGAAGAAAAGCTTTTGGCATGCACTTAGCATTGAGCTTTGTTTCCAAACCCAAAGATCATGCTTATTTTTGAATATTTAAGTACTGGAAGGAGTGGCAGGAATATGAGTAGACTAAGGATGGTTAGTGAAAAGGTTGAAGAAAGAATCTGATAAGGGAATAGATTTTGTTAATATCAGGCTACAGTGGCTGGGCTGCTGCTGATGTGCAATATTCTTTCATACACATTGGATTCTCACAGTTTAGGTAAGGAGGGCAGAAAATCTCAGCTCCATTTTAAATATAGTAGTAAAGTAGAAAGATGGAAAGACTGCAAGTGAAATAGGGTGGAATCACTTCCCCTAAGTCATATAGCTATTTTTATAATATTTCTTCAGACATTGTGTGTTACTGCAACTATGTTTTTTATCTATCTCAGGAATGTCATTTTCTGTCAGTGTTAATGAAATCCATGTCTTTTCCCCCATGCAAATTTACACTGATAATTGTGAGCCTGAACAGAACCAGGAAACAGAATGTTGAAATCTATGTTCCAATGTTAAAGCAATGATTAGCTGGACTGAAATTTAAATACTCAAGACCCATAACCCGAAATAGCATACTCCATGTAGTTCCTTTCATGCTGTGATGAAACAGTAGGTGGAAGGGTCAAATTGACTAAATGCCATTATTTAGTTTACAAAAAATGTCTTCTAGCATTTTGTAAAAGTTTTATAATAGAATGTAATGAGGTTGCAATTATTCAGATTGCTGTATGTGTTAAATACAATCTAAAGCTTATTACATAGACTTTTTTTCTGACCAGGACATTTTATTGTCCTTTGTATCTTTGTGAATATCCATTAAAGTGGAACAGTATGCTTCATTTATGAACTGGCTAGAGACTGTGATCATTAGTAGAGTTGAGTCAGAGTCAAGGCTGATCAGGGCTCCTTAGAACTCCACCCAGGGAGCCAGGTTTCCAGGCCACCTGTGGAAATTCCGATGCTCTTGGCCACTTCACCTGCTATGCAACTCTTCCCCTTCCCCCTCTGCCCAAAATTTAGTAATCCTGTGGCCTAGAGCCTGTTCTAGGGAGTAATTTCCAGGTGACTCCAGTAATCTTAAAGTGCTAGAATTTGACAGGGATCATCTCTTAAAATTTTCCTGATATTTCCAAAAGCCAGAAGAAACAGTGAGAGCCAAAGATGGAACAGAGGAGGAGCCACAGGGAGTGAGAGAGAGGCAGGATTTAGGTCCTGGCCATCCCACTGGGCTGCCATAAGAAACTCTTAATGTAACAACATCTGCCATGCCTTTGGGTAAGTGACATATTTCCCCCCTGTTATTGTTTAACTCAAGGCAAGGAAATAACAAATGACAATCTGACTAGTGTTATATTTCTATTAGTGCTTATCAATCTCTTCCTTTCCCTACACATTGAAAGGGAATCCATGCAAATCTTCTCCAAGGCAAAGTGACTCAATTTGACAGGAACACCAGAAATATCTATCCCATCAAGAAATTTTTCTTTATCCCTCAAGAAGCCATTACCATTTGGCTTTGTGTTTCTGTCTTAGCATTTTAATTCTGATACTTATTCCACTGGGCAGTTCCCAAGTCTGATTCTGTGTTCTCTCTGTGTCCTAAATATGTTTGGCATTTATTGGTACTGTTATTCCTGATGATAAAACATGAAGGGTATCTATTTGGATGGGGATACTCAGCTATTGTCTATTCAGAATAATCTAATTAATGAACTAAGGAACTGGAGTACAGGAGATGGTGGGGCTGACAGATACAGTTGCAGAGAGAAATTTGTGAATGTGGTTGAGGGAAGGCTAAAGACATCTATTTGAGATGATCCTTACACAAATATGCTACATTTTGCCAATTTAGGATTGAACAGCTTACGGAATTTTCATTTTAAATTGGAAAATTTTCCATCTATAAGTTCAAAATGAATCAGACTCAGTTTTTTTTTCTTATAAATACAGATGACAACATTTTTAAATGACAGAAATGAAGAGGAGTTTCATCATTTAGAATAATAAGATAAGCCACTTTTATTTTGAAATCTTTAGCAATAACACACAATTTTTGTCAGAACAGCAGGATGTGATGGAGACAGAGCTGCTCTAGTTGGGCATTTCACTGTCCTAGTTGGAGGTCGCATGGCAGTCTTCCAAGAGCTCCATGATAATTACAGAAGCTCCGTTTTTGTTCCTTTATACTTTGCAATTTTCTTTGATATCAAAAGAATCCCCAATATCCCTAGCTGGTTTTCTCAGTGGTTAGAGCATCAGCCAGCAGACTGAAGATTTATGGGTTTGATTCCTGATCAAGGACATGTGCCTACATTGCAGACTTGATACCTAGCCCGTGTGGGAGGCAACTGCTCAATGTGTCTCTCTCACATGTTTCTCTCTGTGTGTGTGTGTGTGTCTCCCTCTCTCTTCCACTCTCTGAAAATCAATGGAAAAAAATACCCTCAGGTGAGGATTAACAAAACAAACAATAAATCCCCAATAGAACTGTCCATGGTTCTGACAATATTAGACTGTAACCCAAAGTAGAAAATATCCATGACTTTATACTGATATCAACAAATGATTGAGTAAATACATACATAGGAGAGAATAGTCAAAGTTCTCCTACAAAGTAATTACAAATAATTTATGTATTCTTCCCTCAAGGATATGAATCATAACTTCCTCCTTCTTAAGTGTGGACTGTATATAGTGATTCCCTTCCAAAGAATACAGCATATAAAAGGTGAAAAAGAATAAGTTTACAGTGGAGAAGCCTGATTAGTACTATGTTAACTACAGGATCAAAGTTAACATCAACAGTGAAATGTCAGGTGCCCTTGTTATATGCCCTTGATATGATGGCACTATATCACTGGTGTCTTCCTTCCCAGAACCCACAACCCTAATCTAATAGTGGGAAAAACATCAGACAAATCCTGGTCAGTACTTCCCCAAACTGTCAAACTCACAAAAAATAAGGAAAGTCTAGAGGATCTTGAGGTAATCTGACAATTAAATGTAACATGGTGTCCTGGATGAGATCTTGTAGTAGAAAAAAGAAATTTAGGTAAAATCTAAGAATATCTGAATAAAGTATCAGCTTATGTTAATACTAATGTAACAATATTGGTTCATTAATAATAAAAAATGTACCATATAGTATGTTAGTAATAGGAAAAATTGAATATGAGAACTCTCTGTACTATTTTCACAATTTTTTATGAATCTAAATTTTTTAAAATAAAATATTTATTAAAAACCCAAACTAAGAGAGAAGTAAAACAAAAGATGATATATTACTGTTCAAATAAGAATTAAATTATCGGCTTCGTTGACAGCCAGCCACCAGAAATTCACTGTGGCAAAATGTCCCTCCTCTTGCCAAAATGGACACTGGGGAAAAATGAAGAACACTAAAGAGCTCCACCAAAGAGTTGCACAACAGAAATAATAGCCACACTCCTCTGGAGTCTGATTCATCCACAGCCATCATAAAAAGGAGAAGGTCGGGGACTGCTAGACGGGGCTCTCCTGGCCAGGCAGCCCCACTGCCACGGGGATTATGTCTGCCTGAGCCACCAGCGCGAACGCGGAGACCGCACCATCTTGCAGAGGGAGGTGGATGTCTGTGGCAGTGGTCTGAAAACTGGGGCACCCACCGAGCAGCCGGGGACCCAGGGACACAGAACTCTGTTCTCCAATCAGCGCAGACATGCGGTGGAATCAAAGATCCACAGAGCACACGGAAAGGTCAGATTTCCCCTGGGATAAGAGGGAGGTGGATGTCTGTGGAGGCCTGAAAGCTGCGGCTGGCGGAGGCACCCACCAAACAACTGGGGACCCAGAACGCGGCTCTCCAAACAGCGCAGACACACGGGCGGCGGATTCAGAGATCCACACCACACACAGAAAGGAGAGAGAACTACATAACCAGATACCCAGAGAAGAAACACCATGAGCAGAAAAAGAAACAGCCCACATAAGACAGAAAGGCAGGTTTCACCAGAAAAGGAACTAAACGAAATAGAAACAGAAATAAGCCTGCCAGAGAAAGAGTTCAGAGAAATGATCATAAGGTGGATGAAAAGAATGGAAGACAAAATCAACAATCTGAGTAAGAGCCAAGAGGAAATGAAGAAGACCCAAGAGGAGATGAAGAAGCAGCAAGAAGAAATGCAGAAGAACCTAGAGGAGGTGCAGAATAATCAAGAAGAAGTGAAAAATGACATCACTGCTATAAAGAACTCAATAGAAAGCATCAAAAGTAGACTAGAAGAAGCAGAGGACTGCATCAGTGAGCTAGAAGACATGGTAGGAAAAAATACCCAAGTACAGCAGCTTCTAGAAAAAAAAGTTAAAAAGCAAAAGGAGAGGCTAAGGGAACTTTGGTATAATATGAAACAAAACAACATCCACATAATTGGGGTTCCAGAAAGAGTGGAAACTGAACAAGGATTAGAGAACATGTTTGAAGAAATAATGACAGAAAATTTCCCAAATATAGGAAAGAAAATACCCACACAAATCCAAGAAGCTCACAGAGTCCCAAGCAAAAAGAACCCCAACAAACCGACACCAAGGCACATTATAATTAAATTGGCAAACACTGATGACAAAGTAAGAATCTTAAAAGCAGTCAGAGAGAAATAGAAAGTTACCTACAAAGGAACCCCCATAAGACTAGCTACTGACTTCTCAACAGAAACTCATCAGACCAGAAGGGAATGGAATGAAATATACAAAGTCATGCAAAGGAAGGGTCTGAATCCAAGAATACTGTAACCTGCAAGACTCTCAATCAAAATTGAAGGTGAAATCAAAAGCTTCACAGACAAAAAAGGACTAAGGGAATATATTACCACCAAACCAGCAATGCAAGCAATGTTTAAGGGTCTGCTGTAATAAAAACAAAGAGGAAGCGAAGAAGGAACACGGGGATAAGGACTAAAAATGGCAACAGATAAGTACTTATCAATAATAACTTTAAATGTAAGTGGATTAAATGCTCCAATCAAAAGACATAGGGTAACTGATTGGATAAGAAAACATGATCCATATATCTGCTGTCTGTAAGAAACCCACCTCAGGAAAAGAGATGCACACAGATTGAGGGTGAAGGGATGGAACATGGTATTTCAGGCAAATGGAAATGAAAAAAAAGCTGGGGTTGCAATACTTATATCTGACAAATTAGATGTCAAAATGAAGGACATAATAAGAGATAAGGAAGGCCACTTCATAATACTAAAGAGAACAATCCAACAAGAAGAAATAACTCTGGTAAACATATACGCACCCAATATAGGAGCACCTAAATAAAAAAAAAAACTCTTGGAGGATATTAAGGAGAGATTGACAGCAATACAATCATAGTAGGAGACTTTAATACCCCACTGTCACCATTGGACAAATCCTCTAAACAAAAAATCAGCAAAAAAACATCAATCCTAAATGACTCACTAGACCAGATGGAATTAATTGACATCTTCAGAACATTTCACCCCAAAGCCACAAAATATACATTCTTCTCCAGTGCACATGGATCATTTTCAAAGACAGATCATATGTTGGGTCATAAGAAAAGTCTCTTCAAATTCAAGAAGATAGAAATCATATCAAGCATTTTCTCAGACCACAGTGGCATAAAACTGGAAAACAACTATAATAAAAACAATAGAAAGGAATCAAACACATGGAGACTAAACAGCAGGCTATTAAACAACGACTGGGTAACCAGAGAGATCAAGGAAGAAATAAAAAACATCATGGCAACAAGTGACAATGACAATACAAAATTTATGGGACACAGTGAAAGCAGTCTTGAGAGGGAAGTTCATAGCCTTACAAGCCTACTGCAAAAAACAGGAAACAATGGTAATAAATTACCTAACCCTACAGCTCAAAGAGCTAGAACAAGAGCAACAAGAAAAGCCCAGTGTACTAAGAAGGAAGAAAGTAGTGAAGATCAGAGCAGAGATAAACAACTTGGAGACCAAAGAAACAATTCAAAAGATCAACAAAACAAAGAGCTGGTTCTTTGAAAGGATAAACAAGATTGATGGACCTCTAGCCAGGCTCACCAAGAAGCAAAGAGAGAAGACCCAAATAAACAAAATCAGAAATGAAAGAGGAGAAATAGCAACAGACCCTGTGGAAATACAAAGGATTGTTAAAAAATACTATGAACAACTCTATTCCAACAAATTGGACAACCTGCAAGAAATGGACATTTTCCTAGAAAAATATAACCTTCCAAAACTCAATGAGGAGGAAGCCAAACATCTCAATAGTCCAATAACTATGGAAGAAATTGAAGCAGTCATCAAAAAAGTTTCCAGCAAATAAAAGCCCGGGACCAGATGGCTACACAGGAGAGTTTTACCAAACATTCAAGGAAGAATTAAAACCTGTCCTCCTCAGTCTATTCAAAGACATTCAAGAAGAAGGAACACTTCCAAACACCTTCTATGAGGCCAGCATCACTTTAATACCAAAACCAGATAAAGACAACACAATGAAAGAGAATTACAGGCCAATATCTCTCATGAACATAGATGCCAAAATCCTCAACAAAATTCTAGCAAATCGGATCCAGCAGTACATCAGAAAGATCATACACCATGACGAAGCAGGATTCATCCCAGGAATGCAGGAATAGTACAATATCCGCAAATCAATAAAAGTGATACATCACATAAACAAATTGAGAGATAAAAATCACATAGTCATATCAATTGATGCAGAAAAAGCGTTTGACAAAATCCAACACCCTTTTTTGATAAAAACTCTAGCAAAGTGGGAATAAAAGGAGCATACCTCAACATCATAAAGGCCATATATGATAAACCCACAGCTAACATCATACTCAATGGGCAAAAACTAAAACCATTTTCCCTAAGAACAGGAACAAGACAGGGGTGCCCACTCTCACCTCCCTGTTCGACATAGTACTGGAAGTATTAGCCATTGCAATTAGACAAGAAGAAGAAATAAAAGGCATCCAAATTGCAAAAGAAGAAGTATAGATTTTCTTATTTGCAGATGACATGATATTGTACATAAAAAAACCAAAGGACTCCATTCCAAAACTAATTGACTGAATTAATGAATTTGGCAATGTAGCAGGATACAAAATTAATGCTAAGAAGTCTGTGGAATTTCTATACACTAATAGTGAAATTACAGAAAGAGAAACTAAAAAAGCAATCCCATTTACCATCGCACCAAAAAAATTAAGATACCTAGGAATAAACTTAAGAGGTAAAAGACCTATATGCAGAAAACTACAGGACTCTGAAAAAAGAGATAGAGAAAGATGTTAACAGATGGAAGAGCATACCATGCTCATGGATTGGGATAATCAACATCATTAAAATGTCCATACTACCCAAAGCAATCTACAGATTCCATGCACTACCCATTAAAATACCAACGAGATATTTCACAGACCTAAAAAAATTCTTCATGGATTCATCTGGAACAAAAAAAGACCACGAATAGCTACAGCAATTCTGAGAAAGAATAATAAAGTTGGTGGGATCTCAATACCAGATTTCAAGCTATACTACAAAGCAACTGTTCTCAAAACAGCCTGGTACTGGCACAAGAACAGACATATAGACCAATGGAATAGAATAGAGAACCCAGATATCCACCCAAACCACTATGCTCAACTAATATTTGACAAAGGAGGCATGAACATTCATGGAGCCAAGATAGCCTCTTCAATAAATGGTGTTGGAAAAATTGGACAGATACATGCAAAAAAATGAAACTGGACCACCAACTTATACCAAATACAAAAATAAACTCAAAGTGGGTATAGGACTTAAACATTAGAAGGGAAACCATAAAAATATTTGAGGAATCCACAGGCAGCTCAATCTCAGATATATGCCGAAAGAACTTCTTCACTGATACTGCTCCAAAGGCAATGAAAGCTAAAGAAAAATAAACAAATGGGACTACATCAAAATAAAAAGCTTTTGCACAGCAAAAGAAACCATCAACAAAACAACAAGAAAGACCACTGTACGGGAGAACATATTTGCAAATGTTATCACTGATAAACGTTTAATCTCCAAAATCTACAGCCAACTTATACAACTTAATAAAAGGAAGATAAACAATCCAATAAAAAAATGGGCAATGGACCTAAATAGAACCTTTTCAAAAGACAACAGAAGGAAGGCCAAGAGACACATGAAAACATGTTCAAAGTCATTAATCATCTGAGAGAGAGATGCAAATCAAAACGACAATGTGATACCACCTTACACTTGTCAGAATGGCAATCATCAACAAATCAACAAACGACAAGTGTTGGCAAGGATGAGGAGAAAAAGTAACCCTTGTGCACTGTTGGTAGGAATGCAGACTGTTGCAGCCACTGTGGAGAACAGTATGGAGTTTCCTCAAAAAACTAAAAATGGATCTCCCATTTGACCCTGTAATCCCACTCTTCGGAATTTATCCTAAGAAATTACAAACACCAATCAGAAAGGATTTATGCACCCCTATGTTCATAGCAGCACAATTTACAATAGCCACAATTTGGAAACAGCCTAGGTGGCCGTCAGCAGATGAGTGGGTCAGAAAACTGTGGTACATCTACACAATGGAATTCTATGCTGCCATTAAAAAGAAGGAATTCTTACCATTTGCAGCAACCTGGTTGGAACTGGAGAGCCTTATGCTTAGTGAAATAAGCCAGTCAATGAAGGAGAAGCATCACATGATCTCACTCATTTGTGGATAATAAAGAACATTATAAACTGATGAACAAAAGGATAGATACATACAGTAAAGCTTCCAACAGACTGTGAAATTATAGCAGGAAGATTAAATTTAGGTGAGGTAGATAAGAGATCAATCAAAGGACTTCTATGCATGCATATAAGCATAATCAATGAACATAGACACTGAGGTGTTGGGGTATGCCTGGGAAGGAGGGGGAGCAATGGGGAGATATGTATAAAAATTAATAAAAATTTAAAAAAGGAAAAAAAAGAATTAAATTATCACTTCTTTCACATCACTACACTCAAATAAAACACAGGCCAATTAATCTTTTTTAATAAAATGTGTGGAGTTGAAATTTTTTGTAATCTTCTTAAATTGAAATAGTGACATATGTTTTCATTTTCTTCCATCACCATTTATCCCCTTTACAGAAAAAAATAAAATACAAATTCAATAAATAAAATAGTAACATATACACATAGATAAAATAAATTAAAGAAACAGAAAAATCTGTATTGAAAATCCATAGTCCCTTGCCCCCATGCAGTCCTGCTTTCTAAGAGGATGGACTTTAACACTTGTTCTTACCACCATGTCTGGAAGTCTGTATTGATGCTTGGTTAAACAGATCAGGAAAATATTCACTCTCATCTTCTATCTCTTCTTACTCCTTCCTTTCCATATATTGGGTCACTGTTTTTAGTTCCTTGATTATCATTATCATTTGAGGTAGTGAACATATGTATTCATTTTTTGCTTTATTTTTCATTTCCCCCTTGGTCAGTAAAGATGTTAGCACCATTTTTTTCAACTTTCCTCCTTCTTCTTATTTCTTATCTTTTTATAATCAGCATGTTATTTTTATTGCTCTTTTTAATTCTATAAAAACTTCATGATCAATTACTTTATAATTTTTATTTAAATTTAAATATTGTAGATGATGCTCAAGTTGCCTTTAACAACCCTATTTCAACCACCCCCAATCCTAATCCCTTTCCACCTTTACAGAAATAACCCTCCTTACTCTCATTTGATATAAAGGTTCCAAGCTATTTTTCTATGTGTTACTACTCCTATATATTTATATTGTATACAATATAAGATGTTGTTTTGGGTATTTTCATTTTTTTCTACAATTCTGTCACTTGTTATAGTATTATTCCTACATTTAACAATACGTTTTAGATACTAACTTATTGAATATGAAACTAATACAAGATTTCCCTGCAAGTGTAAATATTCCATAGTGTATTTATATGGTACTGTTTCTCTCTTGACAAATATTTAGATAACTTACATATTTTTGCTATTCTTGCAGTGAACATTCCAGTATTATGCATGTTGTGCACATGTTTTTTTTAGGTTAGATATGAACAATGAAATAGGTGAGACATGGGGCAAAGGTCAGTATGTATTAAGATATTGCCAAGCTTATTTTGCTCATATTTTATCAAGGAGTTTTATCTATGTTCACGTCCTCTTTTTTTCTTGTAATATCTTTGTGAGCTTTTGTATCTGGGTTATGTTTGTCTTATAGAATGATTTAGGAAGCATTTTCTCATGTATTTTCCAAAAGAGTTTGCATATGATAGGTAATGATTTATGTTTCTTTATTAGATAGAAAATTTCTCAGATTTTCTACTGCTTCTATAGACTGTTTTAGATAAATTGTGCTTTTTGAATAATTCATCCATTTTATTTAGGTTATTGGATTTACTATCAGAAATGAATTCGTCAGACCCTTGGTTGTTCCTTTAACATCTACAACATCTCTAGTAATGTTTCATTTATATACATATATATCTTAGAATTAGTTTGAGGTTCATTTGCAATCAATATTGCCATATCATTTGTGAACTCTGCTCTACCAGACTTAAGTCTCCTCACAAACCCTTTTCTCAACTGACTCATATTTTTTAAGAGAATAAGGGGATTGTAATAGAGAACACCAGTTTTAAGAATTCTAGTTTAAATATTCTAGTTTAAATATCAGATATCCTGTTTTGATATCTCATTAAAAACATTACTTCTACTATCCTATACAATAATAAGATTATATACAAATTGACCATCACTCCAACACACACGATGGCCGTCCCATGTGGTCAAAGATGGCCCTTCTCATGTGGACACAAGATGGCCACCTCAAGATGGCTAGCAGGGGAGGGCAGTTGGGGGCAATCAGGCCAGCAGGGGAGGACATTTGGGAGGGACCCAGACCTGCAGCAAAGGACAGTTGGGGCAACCAGGCCTACAGTGGAGGGCAATTAGGGAGAGACCCAGGCCTGCAAGGGAGGGCAGTTGGGGGCAATCAGGCTGGCAGGGGAGTAGTTAAGTGTTGATTAGGCTGGCAAGGGAATTGTTAGGAGGTGATCAGGCTGGCAAGCAGAAGTGGTTAGGGGCAATCAGGCAGGCAGATAGGTGAGCGATTGGTAGCCAGCAGTCCTGGATTTTGAGACATCCTTTAAAGGGTTCCAGATTGGAGAGGGTGCAGGCTGGGTGAGGGACACACACACCCCAACTGTGCATGAATTTTATGCACTGTGCCTCTTCTCTGTCATATAATGTTAATATACAATTTTAAAGGTTGTATAGCTTTCTATTCATTTAATTTATGTGTTTTAACTTATAATCCTATAAGATCTTTAAGCATAGAGCTTATACAGTATAAAAAGCAGAGATCCCCTTTTAATTCATGATATTGGTAGTTTTTCTTTTCTCTATATTTTTTGATCCCTGATTAATCTGGCCAGGGGTGTATCAATTTTTATTACATTTTCAAACAACCACTTATGGTTCTGTAAACTTTCACTGTTGTTTGCTTTCTATTTCATTGACTTCTGTTCTTATAATGTTTCCTTCCTTCTACATATTCATGTTTAATTCATCAGTCATTTCAGCTTCTTAGAAGATAAATTTTTATCTATTTTAAGCTTTTCTTTTTCATATCATTATTAAAATTTACAAAGTATCTTCTAAGCCCTGCTTAGCTGCCTTTCACCAATTTGGATATATTGTGCTTTCTAAACTATTCTATTGCAATAAATACACAATTACTTGTGACTTTATTTTTCTGTGACCCAAACCCATCACTAATTTGCTAGGTGTGTGTATCAGGATGGTAGTGAATCTTTCAGCCTAGAAAAGCCATCTGCAGTTTTATGTTTTTATGTTCAAGTTATTGTTTCCTATTCAAATATTTGTGACATTTCTAGAGGTTATTTAGAAGTATATAATTTAACTTCAGGCCTGGCCCACTAATTCATGCATAGGTGGGGTCTGATCTATCCTCCCCTATGTGGCCAATCAGGCCAGGTCAGGGGAGGGGTTGCCCCTGATCAAACTCCCTGTTGAACTCTTGGCTGAATTCCTGGTAGAGTGGAAAATTTGTATATTAGCCTTTAATTATAGAAGGATATTTAAGTATTCAAGACTTTTTTAGCTATATGAATCTTTTGTTAAGGTAGTTCCTATAAGATGCTTCAGAACCAGAGGTCCCTAATAGCCAGATGAGCTACTGCCCATTCAGCCCTCAACTTAATGAGTTTCACCTCCCTGACAATCCATGACACTATACAAACAAGCCAATCACATCCTGCTGTAGGAACCAAAGGCCATCCATCCTCTTATCACTGTAAAGTCCGCCTTCTACAACTTATGCTGGTTCTTTCTGCTCCTAAGTACTATCCCCATGCCCTGCATGGCCCTGAAATAAATATTCTTATGCCTTTAATTTCTTTGCTTGCAGGATAGGAGAATTATAAAAATTAGTTCAGAGTCTGAGAAGACCTTTGGGTATAATGTTGTATGTATGTATGTATGTATGTATGTATGAATGAATTGTTTAAAGTATAAACAATATATAGGTTTCAAACCTTTCTTTGATTTTGACTTCGAGGAATATTGGGGGATTAACAATGGAAAGAATCTTTATGAGCTTTAACAGGTTTTTCTCTAATTTTCCCATGTCAGTGGATTTTTTAGCCCATTGAGTGAAGTATGGTGCCCAGGCCTTTATTTTAGATAGAATATGCATAGAATACATAGACTATAACAACACAGGCAAAGCTATATTGAGAGCAGATACTATTTGATTTTCCCTTGGAACTCTAGAAGTAGTAGCTTTGGTGTGCATTTGATATCACAATTTCATTTGCAAAAAATGTCACTCCCTATGAAATTTTCATTTATGGCATCACAAAGCAGAAGGGATGTTTTACAATCAGGGGACAGGATTAGAGTTAAGAGCAGGTGATAGAGAAGATCTGTGGGCTATTTGAAATACCTACTACTTGTTTGGTAAGTTTAATATTCTAGGAAGAGGTTGAATAAATGTCAGTGTTTAGTGTGGAGCAGCATTTGTATCTACCAGGAATTGATGAGTGATGATCTATATTCATAGTTAACTCACTTTGAGTGTTGAAGTGTTAGGCAGGATATTGGATGTGTTTTTCCTTCCTCAGAGTACCCTCATTAATCTAAATGCTGGGGATTTTGTTTCATTTGGTTTTAGATTTTCTTTTGTCAGATGGAACAATCATTTTCAGTGTCCCTTTTGTTTCAAATATCAATAAGTGTCCTTGTCATTAGGTGGTTGGCTGGAAATTGGGCCACCTCACTGTTTGATCTATGGGGCCATTCGTTGATTTTGGGTGCTATCTTGTTTCTGTTCTAAGGCCTTTTTTTCTAAAGCCTTTTGAAAATGTTCTGCCAGGTGTTGAATGTGAAGCACCATGTTAAGCATAATATAAATATAAATGAATAAATATCAAATGAATAAGACACCACCTATATTTTCCATGACCTTAGCATCTAAAAGATGCATCGCAAAGCTTATTGTGGTTTGAATTATTTTATAAAGCTTTTTTTAAATTACAGGAAATGCAGAATGGATACATAGATTTGGACTTTGATCACATTATACTGGGTTTAAAGGATAGGCAGGTCCAAAGAGCAGAAAACAAGCCATACATTTAAAATAAGCAAACTAGTACTTTATGTATAGCTACATTAGTAGGACTATAATGCTTACATACTCAGATGAGTCATTTTTCTTAAAAAGGTGTCATTTTCTTAATAAGGTGTCTCAGGCCTTGGAACTTCATTTATTTCAGTGGTTCACATCCACAGGTGATTCTGCTTCCCAGGGGACATTTAGCAATTTCTGGAGACATTTTCACTTATCACACTTGTGGGGAGTGCACAGGGACTTCTAGTGACAACTGGAAGGTAGAAGGCAGGGGTTCTGCAATGTACAGGATACCTCTCTCTCTCCAAATAGCTATCCAGCCCCAAACATTAAAATGCCAAGGTTAAAAAAAACCCAACTTTGTATAGAAGAGATAATGGGATTCTGAAAGCAAATCCTTTAATTATCTATTTGCTGCCTATATGCCAATGCCAGAAAGATAGCTTGTGAGTTATTTTAATTTCATGCATTTTAGAATGGACGCTGGGCTGGGTAGGCCAGAGGGTAGTATGGGGTGAGAAAATGACGATGACTTTAGTGCTAGCTTATTCACAGAGAGATTCAATTCTTTGAAATAGAGACGAGCTACTAAGACCTAGGTTACCAAGGTAGCACATGACTTCGATCACTCCTGATTAATTTCCGGAAATTAGAATAAAGAGTGAGCCTTCACTTACTAGTACATCCCTAGTCAAGACCAAGAAAAACAGCATCATTCTAAGGCACAATGTCTGACACAGTCAATTTTGAAAGCGGAATTTCTTTTAATCCCACACCTGGCTCTGAAATGGCAATACTGTGACTGTATGCTATGAGAAACCCCTTTCCGTATGCTGATAATGAAATGATTACTGTTGGCATCACTGGACCATCTGTTCCTGGAATTTCAGACGAATCAGGTGAAATTGACTTAGAGGTGCATCAAGGATACTAGAGACTGTCTTTTCTTTTTCATTCTATTAGTGTGTTCTTTGTATTTGTTTTAAGCCTCTGGAAGAATAGCAAATATTCAGGCTACATTTTCAATGCCTATTTGCTGTCTAAATTTGTAGCAGATTGTCAAATCCCCATATGTGTTTACATTTCTGGTACCATGAGTAAGGTTATTTCAATTTTCAAATGTTTTATGTATTGTATAAATTTTGCAACAACTCTGCAAGTAGAATACCTAGAATCTACATACCAATATCTCTTTAATGGAATATATTAGTTTTTAATATTCTGGCCCAGTGTTGTTTATATAAATACATGGTGGTGTATAATTTTGCACTGTTCTTTTTGTTCTTACTACTTAAAAGAAATTGTTCCATGTTGTTTCTTAGTTTTTGTAATGATTACATCTGGGGCTTATGTGAAGCAAAATTTCTGGATTCTTTAGAGGAAGTGCAATCTTGATACCAGAGCCTATATTCCCCTTTTACTTAAAGACCAAGCTTGGATGATTGGATCGCCTCTCCTGAGCGAGGGCAAGGTCCGTTCTGCAGTAACTCTTATCTCTGCACATCCCAGGATGGCCTATGAGGACCTGAGAGATGTTTTCATTCAACACACTTTCGATAATTCCTACAATTTCTTAAATATGTATTGAGTGTCTTTTCTGTAGCAGATCCATGCCACCATGAACAGAGGTGTGATCAAAGTTAGGTGTGTGTGTGTGTGTGTGTGTGTGTGTGTGTGTGTACCTATGCCTTTGCCTCTCTGTGTGTGTGTGCTTGTGCCTGTGTGAATACCTGATCCTATGTCTATGTGTGTACCTGTATCTGTACATGTATCAGTGTGTGTGCATGCATGTGTGTGTGCATGTGCATGTATATGTGTTGTGTGCCTGTGCTCTGTGTGTGTATGTACTTGTGTCTGTGTGTGTACCTATACCTGTACCTGTCCTGTACCTGTACTTGTCCTGTACCTGTACCAGTGCATGTGTGTGTGTGTATGTGTGTGTGTGTTTGGGGGATATACATGGTGCTCTGGGCAAATGCAAGGAGCACCTAACTTAGTCTCAGGAGAGTAGGGAGCAGCCCTTCACCTCACTCTCAGAAGCTAGCTAAGGCTGTGATAGCTGTGGATCTAAACTTCCTCTCTATTGTGATTATACCACTGGCAAATAGATAGATATATTTTCAGATTTTATTTTATCACATTCCACCATTTGCAAAATTGCTCCTTTGGTTTCTCATTATCCCAATTGCTTCAGAGATTTAGTTTTCTCATTACAGAAAGCCTTCTGATAAAGAACCTGGCTTAGATGATCTATTGAACATATTAAACCTGTTAAAGATCCAGCAATAACAAAATATTATTAGTTCAAACTTTACTCGTTTGGAATGTGTAATGATCACATCCTTGCACACTTCATTGCAAATGTGCCGCTGAAAGAGCTATTGAGACAGTCAAATACCTTTCCAGCAACTGGAACACTTTCGGTGGATTCTCAAAATGCTTGGCCTTCTCATCTGTTAAAGCATGCCCTGTCCACAAGGCCCTAGAAGAGATGCCTCTGGTGCCCCAAACACATTCCTTCAGCCCATCTCTAATTTGAGCCATAGCATCTGTTTAGATGAACTTCAAGCCCATCTCAAGAGCTTGGTGCATTTTCATACTCACTGCTGCACAGCCTCCTCCAAAGCCAATGGTGCCTGCTTCTCCTCCTCTGTCTCATTCCATAGGCGTTCTTACTCCTCTCCTAAGACTCATTCCCTAAAAGCCTACGGACACCAAGGGGAACCAAAATGAGAGAGCTCTCTTAACTTGGAATTTTATCGGTGGGTGCTTATATGAAATTGTAAAATGATGTATTTAATGTATATAAGGAAAGGAATTTTTCATAGCTTCAACCTAGCCTTACTTCAATTTATTTAATTATATCAGTGATTAAAATGCTTGACTTTGGACTTATAGGAATTCTTAGAAAGAAAACCTGTTTGTTCTGTTTTGATTTTTCTTTTCATACCTCACCAGACTCTTCCTGTCTTTACGTTGTTGTAGATATAGAGTCAATTTTAGTTGGAGTTAGAGCTTTTATGAACTAAAATCATCTTAGTTTTTTAAAAAAGTGGAGATAGCAGTGAATTTGTGGTTGTTAAGTCTGACATTCTGTGGCAAGTGATTTTCAGCCCAACCGATGCCCTCCATGAGGCTGCCGCACTTGGTTAGGATTTTTGGAAATGGATTCAGAGTGAATGTACACCACTCTCTAGGGGTGAGCTGAACTCTGTCTCAAGTTCAAAGGCTATTATACCCAAAACAAGTCTAAGCATTCTCTAGGGGTTATTTAGAAGTATATAAGCTTGGGTCAGCCATCTTGTGACCCGAGGGTGTGAGGGTCAATTTGCAATATTAATATCTGCTGATGCTGGTCTTTAAGTAAAAGGGAAATATAAGTAAGTTTCTCATATGGTCATAGTATCTTATTTTTAAGCATGGACATCTTTGAACCTGAACTAAGTGATATATAAATGAGATTGAATTTCTTTGCCCTTCATATCTCTAGAGGGGCCTTTCATTTAAAAAAAAATATTTTTCATTCATTTTTTAGAGAGAGGAAGGAAGAAGGAGAAAGAGATAGAAACATCGATTGGCTGCCTCGCTGCATGTCTCCCACTGGGACTGAGCCTGCAAGTGGGCATGTGTCCTGACCTAGAATCCAAGTGTGATTTCCAGGTTCATAGGTTGATGCTCAACCACTGAGCAACACAGGCTGAGAAGAGGGGCCTTTCCTTTTACATGATTCTCATATAATTTAACTGCCAGAGGTTTCCAATCCCACCTTAAATTCAGGGAAATTCCCCATCAGATGAGATAGTGCAACCAATGCTTCCAACACATTTAAATGACATTCTTAAGGTACTTGGATCCTATTAAATATTGTCTCCTAACATCCCATTTAGATAGATTTATTCTAGGCAATAGGTGACTGAGAGGCAGGTGACTAAAGTTCAGTAGAACTTAACTCAAGGTTTCAATACCAGGCTAGTGATATACCAGGATTCAGAAAGCTTTGTGCAACATAACTGGGTATCGGTTAAGGATAATTTTTATTGGGAAACTGGAAATTCATATAAACCAAGGGTGTGCAGGAGAGAAAAAATAAGCACCTTTCAACTCTACCTCCTCCCCCGCATTTCATCTTCATCTCACAGTGAGGCATTGGAAGCCAGGGTCTATGGGATCAGACCTCCCTCCTCCCACTCCCCCAGTCATTATGTGCAAGAATAATAGCAACCTTATTGGAGAGGGGCTACACTGCCTGATGCAAGAAGTCTGTATTTGCAGAATTTTTCAGGAGTTAACTGCAGCCACCTGGACACTTTGAGGCCCATGTGAATTGCCATCACCTTTCTGGGAGAAGGGAGACTCCAGTCCCATGGAAAGCTGAGTTTAGGGGAATCCTCTGAAATTGGGAGCAGAGGCAATTCAGACCCAGTTAGCCTTTTATCCAGAACACACAGGATCTGTCACAGAGTGTCTCTTGGACAGCTCTATTTTATCAAGTTTGTCGGAATAGATCAAAGAGAGGAAAAAGGTGCCTCTAACTGGAAAAATATCTCCCCTTACCATGGGAGGTAAGGGTACCCATTTAGCTCAACAGTTCACTGAATCAATCCTGGCAACCACTAAGGTGAAAACTGTCATAGTTGTATTTCATAACTATCTTTCTACACTTTACCTCAACCAATATCTCACATCTGAACCCTGTTTTTCCTGATATTAACACAGATGTTTAAGCTATTTTTTGTAGTGTTTGCATGGCATGTCTTTCTCTGCCCTTTGACTTTTAATGTATCTATGCCTGGTGGGTTTCTTTAAAGAACATATGGTTGGGTCTTGCTTTTTATTTTTATTTTTTTTAATTTATCTTTATTGCTGTAAGTATTACAGATACCTCCCCTTTTGGTTGGGTCCTGCTTTTTAAATCTCATCTACCAACATTTTTTTTTCCTGTAATTGGTGTTTTTAGATCATTTATATTTAGAGTAACTATTGATATGTTTGGATCAAAATTTACCAATTGCCAGCTGTTTTTGCTATTTTCTGTTAGTTACATCTTTTTGTGTGTGTATGGTTTTGGGATAACTGAGCATTGTTTTATTGGGGTAAATTGACATATAACATTATATTAATTTTTGCTGTACAGATAATGATTTGATATTTGTATACATTGCAAGATAATTGTCACAAGTCTAGATAACAGCTATCACCACCATACATAGTTATAAATTTTTGTGTGTGATGAAAACCTTTATGACTGAGTATTCTTGGGATGCAGTTTTATCTGCCTTATGAACTTATGATTTTTCCTCATTTTAAAATTAATGGTTACCCTAGGGCTTATAATGTACATTTTTTTAAATTAATCTACCTTCAAATAATACAATGTCCCTTCAGTTATATTGAAAGAAATTTACAACAATGGATTCCCAGTTCCTCCCTCCCTACCTTTTGCTGTTATTGTGTATATAGATATAGATAGGGATAGAGATATAAAGATATATAACTTTTACATATTCTATAATCATATAATACACTGTTACTGTTTTACATAGTTCTCTCTTAGAGCAATTATAAATTTAAAATTGCTTTTGTTTTGCTATTTTATTTATTCCATATTCAGTGTTCTTTGTTTCTTTTAAAATAAAAAATCTACTCCTACAAATTTCAGTACTGCAAATCTAGATTTCAGTATTTCTAACTGATCCGAGTCCTTCTGCCTAAAGAAATTTTCAGAATTCTCCAGAATCTCTTTGTATTTCCTCCCACCCAAGTTCTATCAATCTGTAATGACTTAAAAATAAATTTAAGAAAAGTCCACAGATATGATATGGATTATTTTCCAATCCAGTACATGTTACGTGTAATTTTAGTCATGAAACAAGTAATATAATGTAAAAGTTAACTTAGATTGAAAGACAAGAATGATTAAGAAATGACATAGTTAGTTACAGTTTAAATGGTCATATAACATAGGTTGTTTATAATTTAAATGCTCACATACCATGTCTTATACCAAGGAAAAATAATAACTAATCAAAAGGTATAGGAAATTCAAATAAACACTTTTGAAGGGCTAATTGATGGATTTGAGTACTTCAGCCAAAAGGAATCTTTAATGATAGCCAAATTAAACATTGATTTTGAAATCTGGCTCTGATTATAAATATGTTAAATACTTGGTAAATGAAGCAACTGGTTAGAACTCATGGAGAAAATAACGACTTATAAAACAAAAATAAGGCAAACATTTAAAAATATATGATCAATAATTTGTATAGATTAGGTAAAATACAATACATTTAACCATTGATTCATATTCTGATAATTTCTAAATACTAGTAATACTGTCTCTCCCTCTAGACTGAAAGTATACATTATATGGACTAAAATATTTAAAGCCAGACTTACTAAGACCTTACTAAATATGGCTACTTTTTTCATTATTGAATGTAATTTTTACAACAACCCTATAAGTTGTCATTAGTAGCCCTATTGTGCAGATAAGAGAACTGAGGTTAGAGGCCTTGCTCAAAGTTACTCATTTATTAAGTGGTAGATTCAGGATTCAAATTAATTTAATTCAAAAGAGAATGTTCTGTTTACTACAGCACTACCCTTTTTTCTTTCACTTCTCTAAAGAGCTACATTATATAACTTGTTTCATTAATTCTTTCTTTAAAAATATATTTTATTGATTTTTTTTTTCAGAGAGGAAGAGAGAGGGACAGAGAGCTAGAAACATTGATGAGAGAGAGACATTGATCAGCTGCCTCTTGCTTATCCTCCACTAGGGATGTGCCCGCAACCAAGGTAGAAGCCCTTGATCGGAATCGAACCTGGGACCCTTCAGTCTACAGACCAATGCTCTATCCACTGAGCCAAACCTGTTTCAGCTCATTAATTCTTTACAATACTGGTCAGATAGAAAACTCCAATAATACTTGGTTGATAGTACTGTAAACTTAATCTTCAAGTGCAATTAGTTCAATAATATGAGTTCCCTGGCCCTACAGCTCATACCCATTGCCAAAGTAACAGTAAGACATTGTATACAGTTGTCCCTCAGGGAATTGGTTCCAAGACATCCCCCAATCCCCCCCAACAGATACCAAAATCTGCAGACGCTCAAGTCTTATATAAAACTAGAGGCCCAGTGCACAAAATTCGTGCACTGGGTGTGGGGTAAGGGGAGGTGATCCTCAGCCCAATCTGGGACCCCTTGGGGGATGTCCAACTGCCTGTTTAGATCCAATCCCACAGGGAGTTGAACATTCCTTTCATAATCTAGGACTGCTGGCTCCCAACTGCTCACCTGCCTGCCTGATTGCCCCTAACCGCTTCTGCCTGCCAGTCTCATCACCCCCTAACCAATCCCCTGCCAGACTGATTGACACCTAACTGCTCCTCTGCCAGCCCAATTGTCCCTAACTGTCCTCCCCTGACAACATGGTCACTCCCAAATGCCCTTCCCTGCATATTCCCGCTTTATTAGATAGGGGTTTTTTTCCTCCCCTTTAGAATATTGGACAGCCCTAACTGGTTTAGCTCAGTGGATGGAGCATCGACCTGAAGACTCAAGGGTCCCAGGTTTGATTCTGGTCAAGAGCATGTACTTTGGTTGGGGGCACATATCCAGGGGGGAGTGTGCAAAAGGCAGCTGATTGATTTTTCTCTCTCATAGATGTTTCTAGCTCTTTATCCCTTTCCCCTTCTCTCTGTAAAACATCAATAACATATATATATATATTTTAAAAAAGAAACATTTAAGATTCCTCCATATCTGCCTGGCTTGTGTGAGTCAGTGGTTGAGACCCCAGGCTATCGCGGCTAGGAGGGGATTGCAACCCAGCCAGCCTGAGACCCCAGCCCAGGCTGCTGCCGCTGGCCAGGAATCACATGATAAGGGTGTGTGGCCCCAGCCCAGGCTGCTGCAGCTACCGGAAGATCGTGGGGCAAGAGTGAATGACCCTGCCAGCCTGAGGCTTCAGCCCAAGCTGCTGCTGCTGGCCGGGGATCATGCAGGGCACTGGTGCCTCCCAGCCAGACACCTCAGGCTGCTGCCACTGGGTGGGGACCTCTGCATGGAGGGTGGACACCTCCCAGCCGGACACCATGGACTGCCACTGCTCCATGGACTGGGGGACCCTGGCAGGGCTAAGAGGACTGGGCACTGCCATCTTGTGGCTATGGGCTCTGCCATTTTTGTCATGGAGTGATGGTTAATTTGCATATTACTCTTTTATTAGATAGGATGGTGTACTATTTGCATATAATCTATAGAAACCCTCCCATGTATTATAAATCATCTCTAGATTACTTATAATACTTAATGCAATGTGAATGGTTTTAAATAGTTGTTATATTACACTAGAGGCCAGGTGCACGAAATTCATGCACTGTGTGTGTGGGGGGGTGTCCTTCAGCCCAGCCTGCACCCTCTCCAAACTGAGACCTCTTGAGGGATGTCCAACTGATGGTTTAGGCTTGATCCTTGTGGGATCAGGTCTAAAATGGCTGTCAGATGTCCCTCTCACAATCTGGGACTGCTGGCTCTTAACCACTCTCCTGCCTGGCTGCCTGATTGCCCTTACTGGCATGATTGACACCTAACTGCTTCCCTGCCAACCCAATCACCCCCAACTGCCCTCCCCTGCAGGCCTGGTCACCCCCAACTGCTCTCCCCTGCAGGCCTGACTCTCTCAACTTGCTCTTCCCTGCAGGCCTGGCTGCCCCAACTGTCCTCCATTGCCAGCCATCTTGTGATGAAAATGTGAGGTGGCCATCTTTTGACCATATGAGGGCAGCCATCTTGTGATGACATGGGGGTTGGCCATCTTGTGACATGAGGGTGTGAGGGTCAATTTGCGTATTACCTCTTTATTGTTTGGGAATAATGCCATGAAGAGGAGTCTATACATGTTAGGTACAAAGACACCACTGTAGGTCTAGTAACATAGTACGCATCAGCAACAATGTAACATTCGCTTTCTGAATATCCTCAATCCACTATTGGTTGAATCCTTGGATGTAGAACCTGTGGATACAGAGAGCCCATCATGTGTATCAGGCTGTTTTCCCAAAGCTTGTCAATGCTATAGGCTATGAGTCGATTGTATTCACTCCATCCTGGATTTTCTCATAAGAGCCAATTCTGTAACAATCCATGAAAAGTGAAACTCTTTCTACTAGAGGCAGATATTAACCCTTAGGATTCTTTTTTGGACATGGCTTTCCCTGTGATGAGCTGTCCTGCAAGACTCTAGTGTTTCACAGTATAAGAACTGATTTGACATTGAAGTGAACATGATTGAACACTGATAATGCCAGCCCAATTCAGTCTAAGGATGTTCTTTCCCTATTAGTGAAAGGGCCAGTACTGAACAGTGACTCAGAAGCAGCGGGGGAAGGAGTACAAGGGTGAGCGATGATGATGGTAGAGAAAGGTCTCCTCCGTGTTTTCACATGGGCACAGCATCAACTTTTAACTGGACTGTGTGATCAGATTAATCACAGTGGCAGGTTCCCACTAGCTGAATTGATAAAATTATAATTTCAGCATGACCCCTTAACTGTGGGCTATGCATTGAGCAAACTTGTGATCCCTAAGAACCATTTTTCCCAAATGTAGACACATCCATGGGAATCTGCACCACTGACAGTGGCCAGCCCCTGCAGGTTCATTGTATGTGTATTTCAGAACAACACATTTAGCACATGTGTTCCTCCCATAAAACATATTACATATTTATGATTTTCAGAAGGAATAAAAGGGTAAGCACTACACTTCAATTCAATTCACCAAATATAAAGGGCCTAATATGTGTCAGGCACAATAGAGAGTTTTATCTATTTTCTTTTTTTCACTAAAGTGTACTTTCTCCCTCTGGTTTTCCTTCTATTCTTCTCTAGAACTGAAATTTAGTGGAGAACTTTTAAAGAACAAGGGTTGGCTTTAGATCAGGGGCCATATTGCAGGTTCAACCCACCTGTTTTATTTTTATTTTTTAAAATATATTTTTATTGATTTCAGAGAGGAAGGGGGAGAGAGAGATAGAAACATCAATGATGCGAGAAAGTAATTGATCGGCTGCCTCCTGCACAGTCCCTACTGGGGATTGAGCCCATAACCCATGCATGTGCCCTTGACCGGAATCAAACCGGGGCCAACACTCTATCCACTGAGCCAGATCAGGTAGGGCCAAGCCACCTATTTTAGAATCAAAGCAAATGTGGGTTTTAAATGTGACTCATCCCTCATTTAAGCAAATGTCTGAAGCCCTCTGAGCTATAGCCTTCTTATGTGAAGAATATGATGCTAATTTAAAAAATAGCTCAAGAAACAGAAACAGGGATTATAAAAGAATGTACAACTGAAATGCTAAGCACAGTGTCAGGTACTAAATAAATGTTAGCGATTATTAAGTATAAATGCTTTCCTTCCTTTTGTGCTTTGGCACAATAGGGGCATTTGCACAAAGCCCCTTTCAGATGCTATGTGCTATTTCTACATTACACAGCATTCTTCTTCCTCCAACACCCCACACTGTGCTGGCTGTGAACCATGTGCAGGCAATGATTTCGGAAAATAGGTGTGAATTTTTCAATATTTATGTGATTTAACTAACAGCATCCTCTTCTGAAGTACATTAGCTCTTGCGCAGTTGGAAGCAAGAATAATTGATGGGGGCAAAGAATCACGTGATTCTCTTTTTATCCTTAATTAAATATTAAAGACAAAGCCTGACTGATGGCAAGGATGGTTGCTTTTGTCCTGGGCTTCCTATGGTCCAAAAAGTCAGAATGAAAAACAAACAACAAAATCAAAGGTTTGAAAATGTTGCTGATTAGGGAGTTGAATCTGCATTTCAAGGGTCTGCGAACATCCAAATCTCAGTGACTTCTCAGGTGGAGACATGCTACATTTATTTTACACTTCATCTGGCTGAGTAAATACTTATAAGTTGGGAATTATTGCAATTTATGTTTATTAGCTTTATTGAGCCATAACTGTCATACCAGAAACTGCATATATTTAAATTGCACAATATGATAAATTCTGACATATGTATGCACCCTTGAAACCATCACCACATGCATCATTATAAACATAAGCATCAGAAATATTTTCTTATGCCTTTCATTTTTGGAAAAAATTATCTTTATTGTTGAAAGTATTATAGATGACCCCTTTTCTCTCCTATTGACCTCCTCCATCCTGCCCTCACTCCCTCTAGGCCGATGGCACTATTTTCTGTGTCCATGGGTTATGCATATACTGTTAATCTCTTCCTGCCACACCTCCCTTTCCTCCGAGATGCCTGTCTGTTCTATGCTTCCTTGTCTCTCAATCTATTTTGTTCGTCAATTTACTTTGTTCATTAGATTCCATATATGACTGACATTATGTGGTACTGTCCTTCAGCCCTTTTATAGAGCCACCCTTCTCTCCCCTGTCCTCCATCTTCAGGTACATACTCACTAATTTATTTTCTGAAATTCTAGTTTGCACTTTTTTAGGTTTTTATATAAGTAGAATCATAATCTAGGTACATATTTGGCTTTTAAAAATCCAACCTAATTATTTTGAGAACAATCCATGCTGTATCAACAGTTCATTTCTTTTGATGGCTACATCAGATTCCAATCTATGGGTATGGGTATGATCTGATTGATATTTGGGTTGTTTCCTGATTTTGACTATTCCAAATAAAGCTTATTTGAACATTCATATATAAGTCTTAAAATGGACATATAGTTTAATTTCCATTGGATAAATTCATGGGAATGAAATGTCTAGATCATGTGGTAAATATATGCTTAACTTTATAAGAAACTGCAATTGTTTTCCAAATTTAATGTTTGATTTTACATTAGAACCACCAGTTCTTTTACTTCTCCATCCTCAATGAACGTTGTATAATTCATCTTTTAATATTAGTGCTTTTAATAAGTATGTAGTGATATCTCATTGTGATTTAATTTTCCTATGGTTAATGAGGTTGTGCATATTTTCTTGTGCTTATGATCCATCTATACAATCTTCTTTGGTGAAATGTCTGATGATATTATTTGTCCATAATTTTATTGAGTTATTTATTTTCTTATTGTTGACCTTTAGGAATTCTCTTTATATATTGGAATACAAGTCTTTTGTCAGATATGCAATTTCCAGCAATACCTCCTCATATGTGGGTGGTCTTTTCATTTTCTTAACATAAAATTGTTTAGCTTCACAAAAAAATTATATAGTTTCCACAAAGAAAATCATTTAGTTTTAATAAAGTCAACATATTGATTTTTAAAAAATAGACTATGCTTGTTTTATCTAAATGTTCATCACCAAACCAAGGTCACATTTTCCCCCTCTATTTTTACCTAGAGTTTATACTTTAAAATGTTACATTTAAACATGTGTTCCATTTTGAAGTGATTTGTGCCTGCTATCAAATATAGGTTGAGTTTTTAAATGCTTGTATATAATACCCATTTGTTCCAGTACAATTTATTGGAAACACTATCAACCTTTTCAATGAAGACTATCCTTAATTGAACTGCTTTTGCACCTTTGTCAAAAATAAGTTGACCGTATATTTGTGACTGTTTCTGAACTCTGTATTCTTTTCCATTAACATGTATTTCTAACCGTCCACCAGCATCACACTCTTGATGGCTATGAAATCTTTATATTAGTCTTAAAATTGAACATATTTAGTTCTCCCACATTATCCTCCCACCCCCAGAATTGTATTGACTATTCTAGACCCTTTGCTTTTCCAAATCGATTTTAAAATCAGCTTTTTTATATATACAAAAATGCTTGCAGGAATTTTGATCAGGATTGCATTTAAAATATGCTAATATTGGGGACAATTCATATATTAATAAAATTGAGGCTTCTAATCCATGAATATGATACCCTATATCTTCAATTCTTTGGAAAAATCTTTTATTGCTTTCACCAGTGTTTTGTAGTGTTTGCCATTCAAATTACTTATATATTTTGTTAAATTTACACCTCGGTATTAATTTTATTTGGTGATTTTAGTCCTGAATATGAATTGATAGTTAATAGCTTGTTCTTAAAGATTAATTGGTGGTTTTTAAAATATAAAGCTCATTCTAATTTTTCATTGCAGCTCTATAGGGATATATTTGGTTTTTGTGTATTTGCCTTGTGTGCCGTGTCCTTGATAAATTCACTTGCTAGTTCTAGGAAATCTTTTTAGTAGATTCTCTGAAATTTTTAGATAGAAAATTGCATTATCTGAATATATAAATGTATATTTCTTTCTATTCTGTATGCCTTTTGTTTATTCTTCTTATCTTGTTGTCCCACTAGGATGTCTTGTGTGGTATTGAAGATTGGCAAGAACAAACAAACATGCTTGCCTTTTTCTAATCCTATGGTGAGAACATTCAGTATCTAACCAGTTGTTATGATGTTATTTGTGGGCTTTGCATAGTTATCCTTTGTAGGTGAAGGGGGAGATTCACTTGTATCTTTATTTTGTTGTGAGATTTTATTAGAAAATAATATTTAATTTAGAGAAATTCATTTGCTGCATCTGTTGATATTATTATGTGGTTTTCCATATTTAGTGTGTTAACATAGTGAATTACTTTGAGTTTGGGACATCGATCCAGCTTTGCATTCTTGGAATGAACTCTACTTGGTCATTATACGTATATCCTTTTTATATATAGTTGTCTTTAATTTGCTAATATGTTTTTGAGGATCATTGTGTCTGTGCTCATGAGAGATATTGGTTTGTAGTTTCATTTTCTTGTAATGTCTTTGGCTTAGTGTCAGGATGATGATTGCCTTATAAAATGAGGAAGTGTTTTCTTCTATTTTTTGGAAGAGTTTTGTCAGTAAAACCATCTGTGCTTGTAGTTTTCCTTTTTGGAAGATACACATTTAACTAAAAATTCAATTTAGTTCATCTATACATGACTATGTGGGTTATTTATTTCTTCCTGAGTGAATCTGAATAAAAAAGAAATGGTCTGTTTTATCTAAGTGATTGAATTTATGGGCATAGAGTTATTTATAATATTCCCTTATTATCCTCTTAATTTCTGCAGGATCTATCATAATGTCTCCTCTGGCTTCCGTACATATTGTTGGTAATTGAATGCAGTGAAAGTGATGCTGCATGACTTTTGAGGCTAGTTTAAAAGTTTTGCAGTTTCTGCCTTAGTTTCTTGGAATGCTTGCTTTCCCAATCCTCTTGATCTGGGTACCGTTCCTTGGAATTAATCTGCCATTCTGTGAGATGTCTGAGTCACCCTGAGAGACTTCTAGGTTCTCTTGTTAAAAGTCCCACCACAGCCAGCCTTTGGGATATCCAGCCCAGGTTCCAGACATCTAAGTAAGAAACCTCCAGGTGATTTTTGTTTTTAACTATTTGCCTCATTCCTGGGCATTCAGATTTTCCTGCCTGAGACTCCAGATATCATGAAGCAAAGACAAGTCATCTGTGTTATATTCTGTTCTAATTCTTGGTCTATAGAATCTGTGAGGAAAATAAAACGATATTGGTTTTATGCCTCTAATTTTGTTTGTTGGTAAGTAATAAATATCTGGCACAAAACCAAGGCCTGACTTTTACTAGCTCTTTCTTCTCCCCAATTTTGTTTTCTACACTATGTGGACTTATTTCTTATTGGCTAACTTGACCCCAAGAGCTATGTGATGAGGTAGAAATGACTTCTAATTGGTTCAGAGTATGTATTTTGCTTACCAAGACAAAATTGAGTAACACTGGGAGTAAACACATATTTGTGTCCAAAATGTGTTGTCCTGACAGTGTGTTTACTGTCCTATCGCTTGTGATATGTGAAAGACAAGACTCTTTTTTTCCCCTTCATCTCCAGAGATACCATAATCACAAAAATAAGTTTGAGCTGTTTTCTATGTGACAGACTCTCATCAAATTTGAGGTTTAGTTCACTTAGGTGGTATTACCATTAATAGACAGTCTATCTATCCTCTCTTCAATTTCTATCTAATCTCCTTTCCAATACCACTTCCAATGCTCTAGATCAAGCCCTTGTTATCTCACTGGATCTATTGCAATAGTCTCTTAAGAGTCCCAAACTCACATCTTCTAATGAAATTGATCCTGCTCAGTACTCTTAAAGATACCTTCCTTACTTAGTCTCCTTAGTACTTTCTCCTTCACACAATTTTTCAGTGGTTTCATGTTATAGTCTCAAACAGATAGGAAGACTCTGACCCACCCTAATAAAACTTAAGGAAAACTTTTATTTTCTCCTCTTACTTAAGCTCATATTAGGTGGGACTCACAAAAGACTATATACTTTCAGTGAAAGAATAAATAAAATAAAAAGGAAAAAAAATCCTTTTACCAACTAAGAGAAAGACAAAAATGTTCTCTGTGTATTTCATAGTAGAAGGGGGTGGAAGTGGCATTCCCATAATGAAAGGGAACAGAATCTTAGTACCTTATGCAAGTTTGAAGCCTGAAATATTCAACACATATAATGAAGGAATTTTAAAGTCAGAAATTCACTTAAAAATTGATACTGGGCTTGCCCTGCCTGGTGTTGCTCAGTGGGTTGAGCATCATCTGTGTACTGAAAGGTTGCTGATTTGATTCCCCAGTCAGGGCACATACCCAGGTTGCTACTAGTCAGGGTGCATGTGGGAGTTAACCAATCAATGTTCCTGTCTCACATTAATGTTTCTCTCTCTCTCTCTTTCTCTCCCTCTTCTTTCCTCTCTTTCTGGAAAATATCAATAAAAATACATATATTTTTTTAAAAACTTGGTACTAAACTAGAGATAATTTTGTTATGTCTGGAAGATGAAAACACAAAAGCCTTCTGAAAAGGAAAAACAGTAAGAAGGCCAGAAAGTAACATGAGATTAAAATGTGCAGATTAAAAAAGGAATCAAAGAGGATTTCTAGAAATAAATATATATCTATAATAATCTATAATAATAAAAGTGTAATATGCTAATTAGACTGGGCAGTCCTTCTGGACGAAGCCAGGGCTGCGAGGGCCAAGCCCCTTATACGAATTTCATGCATCAGGACTCTAGTAAAAGCATAATATGCTAATTAGATCAAACAGCCAAATGTCCTTCTGGACAAAGTCATGGCAGCTGCAAGGGCTGAGGGCAGGTGATTGGTGTTGCCTTCCCCGATTGGCAGGTCACCTCCTGCAGAGGGAGGCTGGAGGCAGCAGTGGTGGTGGGGTGATGGGGCAAGTGCCTTCCCCTGATCTGCTGGGTCACCTCCAGCAGAGGGAGGCCAGTCTGCGGCTGAAGCCTGCTCCCTGTGGGCCTAAGCCATCAGTAGGACATCCTCTGAGGGCTCTTGTACTGTGAAAAGGGACAGGCCGGGCTGAGAGACGCCCCCACTCTCCCAGTGCACAAACTTTTGTGCACTGAATCTCTAATATATATAGAGATACACACACACACACACACACACACACACACACACACACACACACATATATATATAGTCACTGCACTGAAAAATTTTTTAGAAGAATTAAATAATTAGATATGAGAGAAAAAAAATTGCTGAACTGGAAATTAGATCCAAGGAAATTTTCCATGACTCCTTTTGGAGTACACCAGGAAGAAAAATATTGAACATATAAAGGAAAGAGTGAAAAACATCTTACTGTTTAAAATTTTCATAATTTAAAGAAAAATAAGGATAAAAATTTTTCAAAGAATCCAGATAAAGGCATGTTATCTACAATGGAAGAAAGAGAAGGAAGAACAGAGGAGAAGAGAGAGAGGGGCACCTAATGTTAAACGTTTATGAAACACTAACTATAGAATTTTGAGGGAAAGATTTTATAAGTTTTTATATGTGGAACATACAGATATTCTAAAACATATAAGGACTCAGTATATATTCAATTCATTTGACCTTTATAAATAAAAAGCAAACTAAAAAAGAAATCACAGTTTACAAAGCAAACTGAGAAACGGTGGTAATAGATCTATGTAACAAGATAAATATCCAAATTATTTTCATATAGTCATAAAATTGTATAAAAGCACAAAATTCATACATGTACATGAAACAGCAAAACTGAGTTGGACATCTAATATAATTTCAGAAATAATTAGAGAGTAGTGGGGTGAGGGAAGAAATGAAATGTTAAATTTCTCATTTTAAGTTGAGGTTTATGGGAGAGCAGGCAGTGGAAATGATGTAAAAACAATGTGAGCAGGCTTCATGGAGAGTGAGTACAAGAGAAACCAATATCCCCATCAGAGTGAAATTGGTAAGGGGACAACTATCCAATGAGGATTGGTAGGAAATTAATTTGTATAAAGCACTTTGTAAAAAAATCATTGTGTTGCCTCTGGAAACCTTTGGTGAAGACCAACATTATTTTTTAATATTTTCAGAATCAACTTTTTAAAAATGTACCACAGTACCAAGACTAGATCATTAGGCTATAAAGATTGAGGCAATTTATATGGAAGTTACTACAAAAATATTATTTAAATTTTATTAAGTTTATTTGGGTGACATTGGTTAATAAGATTACATGATTTTACCCTGGCCAATTGGCTCAGTTGGTTGGAGTGTCATCCCATACACCAAAAGGTGGCAGGTTTAATTGCAGATCATGTTGTGGGTTTGATCCCCAGTTGAGGTATGTATTACCAATCTTTTTCTCTCCCACATCGATATTTTCCTCTCCCTCTCCTACAACTCTCTCAATAATCAATAAAAATATATCAACAGGTGAGGATTTTAAAAAGATTATATAGGTTTCAAGTGTACAAGTCCATAATATATTATCTGACTATTGCATTGTGCTTTCAGCATCCAAAGTAAGGTCTCCTTCTGGCAATAAATATTGGATCAATACCCTTTACCTTCTTCTATATTCCCCATTTGTTACTTTCAGTTTTATATCTCACATATGAATGAAATCATATGGATTTTGGCTTTTTCTACCTGACTTTTGCTTAGCATGATATTTTCAAGATCCACCCAGGCTATCACTAATGACAGAATCTCATCTTTTCTTTTGGATGAGTAATATTTCATTAAATATATGTATCACACCTTTATTCAGTCATCTATTGAAGGTCACTTCTGTTATTTCCAGGTCTTGAACACTGTGAATAATTCTGCAATAAACATAGAGGTACATGTATCTTTATGAATAAATCTTTTCAATTTTGGGGGGTGGGTACCCAGAAGAGGTATTTCTGGTTTGTATGTAAGCTCTATTCTTAATTTTTTAAGGAAAACTTTATAGTGTTTTCCATTGTGCCTGTACCAAGTTACATTCTCATCAGCCAGTTATGATGGTTTCTTTTTCTCCACATCCTCCCAACAATTTGTATTTATTATCTTGTTGATAATAGCCATTGTGACAGATGTGAGGTGGTATCTAATGGTTTTGGTTAGCATTTCCCTAATAGCTAGTACAGTTGAGCATCTTTTCATATATCTGTTCACCATCTATAGATCTTCTTGGGAGAAGTATCTGTTCAGGTCTTCTGCCCATTTTTAAATTGGATTGTTTAGGTTTTGTTGTTATTGTTGTTAAATTGCATGAAATTTTTTTTTACATATTTTGTGTATTAACCCATTCTCTGATGTATTGTTTGCAAATATCTTCTCCTATTTGGTTGATTGCCCTTTTATTTTGTTGATGGTTTCTTTTGCTGTGCAGACGCTTTTTAGTTTGATATAGTATTTTTTTAAATCAACATCAATACTTGTCCAAAATAATTTTACCATTATGTGATTGCTAACTTCAAGACCCAGCCAGTTTTAATGTTTTTGGACCATTCCAAAGCAGAGTTCCCAAATGCTTCTAGTACTGTGGCACACACAAAAGAATACTTGTATGACCCATTTGGATAAATATACAAATACAGTAAAGGAAGACATGTCAGGACTCATATTATGAGATAAAATCCATATTTGTATTTATAAGTAAGTAGAGGCCTGGTGCATGAAAATTCATACACTTTAGGGGGGATTGCCTCAACCCAGCCTGCCCCCTCTCACAGTTTGGGAGCCCTCAGGGGTGGGAGGTGACCTGGAGATCAGGGGAAGGTGATGCCCCCATCACTGTAAGCACTGCAAGTCTTGGCCGGCCTTGGTTACCTGAGACTCAGGCAGCCCTGGGCAGCTGGGCAGCTGCCATCCAAGGCTTGCTTGTGCCTTGAGCTGGCCCTGGGTGGCTGAGGGGCTAAGAGGACGGGGGAACTCCAGAGACAGTTGTGCGGAGCAGCTGGACCTGCTTAGGGGCAAGCCTGGTTGTGCCATGTGCCTGCTGCCCCAGCGAGGCTGAGGGGACTGGGTGCTGCCAACTTGTGGCTGTGGGTGCCACATCTTGAAGGTGTGGCAATCAACATATTCCCTCCTTATTAGCTATGGGTACCGCCATCTTTGTGAGGATGTGACAGGCAATTAGCATATCCCCTCTTTATGAGAGAGGATTTTACCAAGAGTCAGGATATTCAGGAAACAATTCTGATACATATTTATCAATAAGTATGATCTTGGGGAGTAGAAGTTACCAGAATATTGGAGGGGGAGAAGTTGTATCATTTCTCCTTTCAACTCAAAATTTGAATCACTTAAGATTCCCCTTTATGTAAGGCCACCATTTGTGTTAATTATACTACTATGATATTCTTTTCTCCATCTGGAACTTTTTGTGGTTAATTTATGTTTATCAAGACAATATATCACAAATTTTTGCATATAGAAGAGACATCATGAATAGTCTTACAGATAAGTAAATAATGCTTCCAAATTGCCTATTTAGTGGTTGTGGGAGGGTCCAAGAATTAGAAACAATGTCAGGATCTTTGTCTCCTGATGTTTTATTTCCAATATAAAGTTTGTAGAGTATGGATTTTGCTAGTTTAGTAAAAAATGATATAATGTAGTCCTCAAGATGCATCATTTGGAATGATTGCTAATGGCAATGTTTATGCTGCACTTATAGAAATGAAGTTGCAAATATGAAATCTTATTCCTGCTTTGGGAACATGCTTGCTACAACTAAATTGTATGCCTTTGATTAGAGAAATCATATGTAATTATTTGACAGTTTTTAAATAACACATGTTCCTTTTCTAAAGCAATCTGGTGGTACAAATGTAGCTGAAGTTACTACAATTGTTTCAGGCGAGAATTTATTAGAACTAGAGATTCTTATATTACCTCCCCAAAGGCCATTGTGATTGCTAGTCAGTCATTATAGAGAACAGATTTACACTGGATCAAAATTCAGATGTGCTTAAAATCCATTTGTAAAATGAATCTACCTCTTAGAGGTAGAGAAACTCTTTTGCTAAACCTGGTCAACTGCAATAGCTCAGGCTCTCTTCAGCTATCCTACAATTAACATCTCTTTCTTGGCTTTGCAAATGCCAGATGGTTAAATGTTTCTTTCATAATTACCTGAAAGAGGCGGGATAGACTCCGACTGATATCAAAATTTAGTTTGGATATTGAGACTGATGGCATCATACCAAGAGGGTATAGAAAATGTCATTAGTCACACAATGAGGCTTTCTCAGGAGGGAGAGGGAGGCTCCCAAGCAGATGTTAAAATGGCTTGAGAGAGCAAGGAAAGGAGAGTGATTTGTTTTTATGGTGTTTAGGAGGTGGAGCTGAACTGAGGAAAGGGCTTGATTCATCTGAACTTCCCTCCAAGGCCAAAGGAAGGAGCAACTGGACTTGCTTCTCAACGTACATAGACATGGGGTAGAAGAGGAAGGGGGACCAGTGGGACTTGAAAGCTGACAGCAGTTGAATGTCAAATATAGTCAGGCTATTACAACTTCATAACTTAAGTGGTCATAAGAACGAACAGCTAGCATTAGGTATACTACCATGAGTAGTAAAAGACAATTTATGGAGACATATATCATTTACTCATTTCAGCTAGCCGAATTAGGGGTACCAAAATATATTCTTTCTTTTTCATAGGGATCTAAATTAGAGAGAAATGCTACCCTCAGACTTGGGCAAACTGGCTCTTAGCCCCAGCCCCATGCCTCAGAGCCTCTGTACTTTGGAGTGTCTTTCTCTTTCTGGGTCTTCTCTGGCAGCTTCGACTGGCCTCAATCAGCAATACTGTCCTTGCAGGGAAGCCCAGGCCTCCAGTCCTCTACTACCAATTCCTAAGATGACTAGATGTCCTAGGAGCTTTTGGACTTTGGTCCACAGTCTTCTTTTCTTGGGATCACAGAGACTGAGCCACTATAAAAGTGCTGATAATACCTTGATTCTCAGTGATGTGACTCTCACTTATGTCGACTCAGGGAAACCTCAGCATTCAGAGCCAGTGACTGTCCACTACCTGATCTTGGCCTTCAGCCATGCCCACAAGCTAGAGTTCTCACTCATCTGTGCTTTTACCCATGTTGCCTCAGTTCCACAGCTCCTGAGAGTGGCAGTGGTGGCAATAGTGCCCTTTATTCTCTGTTGTTGAGATCCAGGGAAGTCATCCCACCCCTCTGCAAACTCTATAGGTAACCTCTTCCTGTGGAGGATTTATTTATCTCCTTTGGGGATTTTGAAACAGTGCTCTAATGTCAGTGGGTCTTTTCCAGTCTCCAGGCACTGTGATGACACTATGCTCTCCCAGGTGGGTCATGAGCCTTGCTGGATACAGATGAGGGACAAATTTCCTCACCAAATGGGCCACTTATGTCTCCCATTATTCTCCTGCCTTCTGTGGTGGTATGTGGAAGGCAGAGTTTGGCAAACATTGAACAGATCATGTTCTTTGAATGTGGTAATTATGGCTCAAGACATTAAGAGAAGACCTGGTTGGAATCTGTCTTTATGCTATAAAACTCTAAATTGCAAATTTAACTCAAAACACATATTATTCACATTTGCCTGCTTACTCTAGGTAAGACTTGCATTTGTAGTTATCATCAACAAAGGTCAGTAACATCCTTCCAAAGAGTCACTAGAAGTCATTACCCAGGGTGGCATGATGATATGAGGGGATCCCAGGAGAATTATTTCGTAAGCATTAGCTAAATGCCATTAGGGATGCTTGCAGAGGCAAGAAACTCTACTTGTTCTAATACAGTTTCCCAAAGCCATGGCTGCATGATTAATAACATTGCTATCTTTTTCTTATGGTGTGAGATATTAATTAGTTAGAAATGTAATATTGGACAGTTAAAAAGAAGAAGAAGAAGAAATACTTCCAGGATCCAAGCAGAAAGAATGGCATACTAGAAATAGTAGGTATACCTGTATACTAGGAAAAATTTCAACTAGTCAGTAAATGAATACATATGACCATTATAATATTATTGCTTTCAATAGTATATAGAATTGCTAAATGACCCTGTGTATGAAGACAATTTGGATTTATCTGTGTTCACTTGTTTGATATTTTCTTAGAATAAATTCATAAAAAGGATTTGTTGGGTCCAAGGTAAAATGTTTTTAAAATTTTTGATACTTATAATTTCATTGTGCTTCTTGGCTTTCTTTTTTTTTCCAGCTCTGATATATTATAGGAATTTTGTACACCTAACTGACCATTTTATTTTAACCAACTTCCATAACATACTTTTTTTTTACTCCACATTTCTCACTCTGTTTTCTTGGTAGTGATTTTTTTTCCAAATTTGTATGTCTAAGTGCCTCTATTATTACTTACATTTTTTATCTGAAAAAAAAGCTCATTTATACAAAGGAAAGAAATCTGCACACTAAAGTTTTTGTTAAAGCAACTAAACATTTTTTTAATAATGAATACAATCCACCTTGATTTGATTTGCAAGTGCCAATGTTAGCATTAAGAAGTCTTTTAGAAAACTTATTGATATTTTACATTTTCCAGTTGGATTTGTAAAAATCACTATTTGTATTTTTCATTCAGGAAAAGTATTGATAATGGATACCCAACTGTTATCAAAACTTCAGTATAAGTATCATATTATTATTAAGTTTGTAATATTAACGGTAAACTATCTTACACCTGATCATTTCAGCCTTCTGAATCATCACTATAAGAAGCATGCATCAAAGGTTTAATATTACTTAAAAAGTTCTTGTTTTGCCTTATTGAAACTTATAATTAATTAACCAATTAAAAAACAAGAAACTAATAAATGCAATTTCTATCAAGATACTAATAGCATATGTCACAGAATTAGAACAAATATTTAAAAAATTTATATGAAGCCACAAAAAATCCTGAATAGCCATAGTGATCTGGAGAAAGAAAATAAAGTTGGAGGAATCATGCGACCTGGTATCAAACTATACTACAAGGCCATAGTAAACAAAAGAGCATGGGGCTGGCTTAAAAACATACACATCAATAGAGAGCTCTTACCATTTGCAGCAACCTGGTTGGAACTGGAGAGCCTTATGCTTAGTGAAATAAGCCAATCAATGAAGGAGAAGCATCACATGATCGCACTCATTGGGGGATAATAAAGAACATTATAAACTGATGAACAAAAGGATAGATACAGAGACAGTAAAGCTTCAAACAGACTGTGAAATTACAGCAGGAAGATTAAAGTTAGGTGAGGTAGATAAGAGATCAATCAAAGGACTTGTATGCATGCATATAAGCATAACCAATGAACATAGACACTGGGGTGTTGGGGTATGCCTGGGAGGGAGGGGGGCAATGGGGAGATATGTATAAAAATTAATAAAGAAAATATATATTAAAATTTAAAAAAATAAAAATAAAATAAAAAAATAGAGAGCCCAGAAAAAAATCCACACTTTTATGGTCATTTAATATTCAACAAAGGAGGTAAGAACATACAATGGGGTAAAGATAGTCTATTTAATAAATAGCTTTGGGAAAGTTGGGTAGATACATGCAAAAAAATTGAAATTAAACTACCTTCTTACACCATAAACAGGAATAAACTCAAAATTAATTAAAGACTTAAACATCCTAGGAGAAAACATAAGGTTATTTCACATAGCTATATTTTTTCTAATATGTTTCCTCAAACAAGGGAAACAAAAGAAATGGGACTACATCAAACCAAAAAGAGTTTGCATGGCAAAGGAAACTGTCAACAAAATGAAAAGAAAACCCATTGAATGGGAGAATATATTCACCAATGATACATCTCATAAGGGGTTAATATCCAAAATGAAAAGAAAACTTATACACTCAACACCAAAAAAAAAAAAAAAAAAAGGCAAAAGGAGGGGTTAGGAAGAGATTCACCAAAAAACTTAGATGCATATATGTATTGTTCATGAACACAGACAATAGGGTGGTGAAGGCCTGGTGTTGCACAGAAAGTGTGGTGGGAAGTGTGATGGAGAAAAAAAAAAGTGAGACATCTGTAATATTATCAAAAATGAAAATAATTTTAAAAATAAATGAATTAAAATATATTAAGCATTAGGTGACTACACACACCAGCTACATTTACCACCCCAGGTATATTTACATTCTCAGTACAATAACTGATAACTGATAAAATATGTTTCTAATATTTTACAAAATTTTCCAAATAAAATTAATTGTCTATCAAAATAAATGGGCAAAGGACCTGAATAGGACATACTGATAGCCAATAGACATAAGAAAAAAATGTTCAACATCACTAATCATTTGAGAAATGAAATTAAAACCACAATGAGATGTCAGTTCATATCTGTCAGGATGCCTATCATCAATACATCAACAAACAACTGTTGGTGAGGATGTGGAGAAAAGGAACCCCTCATGTACTTTTGGTGGGAATGCTGATTGGTACAGTCACTGTGGAAAATAAGCATGATGGAAGTTCCTCAAAAAATTAAAAATGGAACTGTCTTATGACCTAATGATTCCACTTCTGGGAATATACCCAAGAAACCTGAAACACCAATTAGAAAAAATCCAGAACTTCTGGCTCCCAACTGCTTGCCTGCCTCTGCCTGATTGCTTGTAATTGCTTCTGCCTTCCAGCCTGATCACTCCCTAACCACTCCACTGCCAGCCTGATCAATACCTAACTGCTCCCCTGCCAGCCCAATTGCCCCTAATTGCCCTCCCCTGCCAGCCTGATCATCCCCAACTGCCCTCCCCTGCAGGCCTAGTCACCCCCAACTTCCCTTCCTTGTTGGCCTGGTTCCCCCTAACTTCCCTCCCCTGTATGCCTGGGTCCCCTCCAACTGCCCTCCTCTGCTGGCCTGGTCACCCCTAACTGGCCTCCCTGCACGCTTGGGTCCCCCCAAACTGTCCTCCCCTGAAGGTCTGGTTTCTCCCAACAAAGCCCTCCCCTGCTATCCTAGTCCCCCTCAACTGCCCTCCACTGCAGGCCTGGACCTCCCCTGGACCTTCCCTGCAAGCCTTGTCCCCCCACAACTGCTATCCTCCATAGGCCTGGACCCCCACAACTCTCCTCTCCTGTAAGCTTGGGTCCCCCCCAACTCCCCACCTCTGCCAGCCTGGTCACCCCCAACTGCCCACAACTGCCCTCCCCTGCCAATCATCTTGTGGCTGCCTTCTTGTGTCCACATGGGGGCAGCCATATTTGGCCACCTGGGGGTGGCCATACTGTGTCTTGGAGTGATGGTCAATTTGCATATCACTCTTTTATTAGATAGGATAGCCAAGATTTGGAAGCAGTCTAAATGCCTATCAGTAGATGAGTGGATAAAACAAATCTATGGTACACTTACCCAGTGAGATATTATTTAGCTATACAAAATAAGTAAATCTTACCTTTTGTGACAGCATGGATGGACCTGGAGAATATTATGTTAAGTGAAATAATGTAGTCAGAGGAAGATGAATACCATATGATTTCATTTGTATGTGAAATCTAATGGACAAAATAAGCTAACAAAATAGAAATAGACTCATAGATACAGAGAACAGACACAGTTGTAAGAGGGGAGGGAGGTTCAGGGGCTGGGTAGAAAAATTGAAAAGACTAAGCAAAAAAAAAAATCCAAAGACAAACAATAAACAGTATGGTAATTACCAGAGGGAAAAGTGATGGAGGGGAGATAGAAGAGGGGGATAAATGGTGATGAAAGGAAACTTGACTTTGGGTGCTGAACAAACAATACAGTATACAGATGGGATATTATAGAATTGTACACATGAATCCTATGTAATTGTGTTAACCAATGTCATCCCAATGAATTCAATAAAAAAATTTTAAAAATTTTAGCTTCTAAATAAAGAAACTGAGCTATATACTTTTTAACAGTTAAACATTTTTCTCCATTTTAGCAAATTTATTAAAACATATTAGCAGTAGGTTTGAAGATTTCATAGCAGTGCCATCTGTTCAGAGATCTGAGAAACATATAAAAAATAACTTTTAAAATAAAACTATTTAAAATTGACACCATAAAAAGTAACTTTTTAAACATGATTCAAAAATACCTAGATTCTGGGATTTCCATTATTGGTTTTAGCTTTCTCTATGGCAGAAGTATTTTCTAAGAAATTACTCAAATTAGTGAGAATTACTGAGAATTCTCACATTAAATTGTAAATATATTTAAATATATATTTAAACATATTTATTTATTTTAAAATATATTTATTATTATTATTATTATTATTATTATTATTATTATTGATTTCAGAGAGGAAGGGAGAGACAGAACATCAATGATCAGAGAGAATCATTAATCGGCTGCCTCTTGCATGCCCTACACAAGGGATTGAACCTATAACCTAGGCATGTGCCCTGACCAGAAATTGAACCAGTGACCTCTTAGTTCCTGGGTTGATGCTCAAACACTGAGCCACATTGGCTAAGAAGGATGCTCAGGTTTAGTGTTGATATTTTGCTTTTAGACAATTTTTCCTTCACTAGAACAAATTACAGTTCTGCTTAATATGTGTTTCTTTGACAGTATATGGTTTTTAAAATGTACATATACATTTTTGTTGAATTTATTAGGGTGACATTGGTTACTAAAATTATATAGGTTTCAGGTGTACCATTCTGTAGTACATCATATTGTGTTATATGTTTAGAACCCCAAGTCAAGTCTACTTCCATCACTATTTATCCTCCTTTAACTTCTTTTACCTTTCCCCCATCTCCTTCCCCTCTGGTGATGACCATACTGCTGTCTGTATCTATGAGCTTTGTTGTGTGTGTGTGGTTTTTTTTTTGCCTTAATTTCTCCACCTTTTTTCAGTGCTACAACCCACTTCCCCTCTGAAGGCTATCAATCTGTTCTCTATGAGTCTGCTTCTATTCTGTTTCTTAATTTTAAAACCACAATGAGCTATCACCCCATTCCTGTCAGAATGACTATTGTCAATAAATCAACAAACAAGTACTAGTGAGGATGCAGAGAAAAGGAAATCCTCTTGCACTGTTGGTGGGATGCAGATTGGTGCAGCCACTTCGGAAAGCAGTATGGAATTACTTCAGAAAATTAAAAACGGAACGGCCTTATGAACCAGTGGTTTCACTTCTGGAATATATCCAAAGAAACCTTAAACTGATTCAAAAAACTACATGCACCTCTACATTCCTTGCAGCATTATTTACAATGGCCAAGATTTGGGAGCAACTCAAGTGTCCATCAGTGGATGAGTAGATAAAAATATACACATTCTTTTCGAAAAACTATATTTTTATTTTTGAGAGAGAGAGAGAAAGGGAAAGAAGAAAAAGAGAGAGATAGCAATGTGAGAGTGAAACAATGTGAGAGTCGCCTCCTGCACACCCCCTAGTGGGATTGAACCCATAACCTGTGTCCTGATCAGGAATCAAATTCAACTTTTCAGTGCATGGGATTACGCCCAACCAACTAAGCCACATAGCCCAGGGGAAAATATACATATTCTTAAAAAAGGAGATAGCTGGATCAAGCAATATTTAAATAAACCAAATAAATTCACGACCTCTGATTATTATTTTTTAGTTGTCTGATTTCAATCTTGCATGTTGAAGTTTTCATATCAAAGTCAGGATATTACTTAAGGGATAGGACAGAAGTTCAAGACTCCTTAGGCAAGACTTCTGACCCCACTGAGCATCTGTGTATTAGTAAGTGCAGAATGAGAAAGATTTATCAACTTCTTCCAGTTTCTTTTTGTCTTTCCCTGTGTGCTCACAGGGGATAGGCATACCCAGCTTTGCACAGATGTACACACAGGCTCTGGCAGGCAGATTCCTGGGAAGATGTTCAAATGCCCCCTAAAATGGCCAATGATACTTTTGCTGCCTCTGTCCACAGAGAACATTACATCTGAAGCACATATGAAAGACTCATGTACAGAAATGGGCCACATGATACTAGCTTTTAAATATAGCAGACCTAAGTGAAATTAGTTAACAGACTTAGACAAATATACTGTGGCATTATTTTACCTTTGAGTTTGAATTTTATTGGAAGCATTGCCAAAGATTGAAATGTAAGGAAATTGCTAAATATATAGACTCAGCTAAAAAGGAAGAGAGGCTAGTGAAGAAATATAAAGTAAAAGTTTCACAAAAATAATTTTAAGGTAGCTATTCACACACAAATATATAAAGACTTAAGTTTATACCTTCACTCAAGTTTATTAAAAATACTTAGGAGTACATTAAATCATTTTGACTGCATATAGCAAAATAGGAAAGGTAAGCATTGTAGATTAAATAATGGCATATGATTTATTGCCACCAGTTCTGAATAATGTGTTCTAAATTTGCATGAAGAAATTATTAAATGTGTGTTAAATTTTCATTTGCGCTGGTGACAGCAAAGGTGATTGCCAGTTTATGAGCATATTCTAGCTAATTTCCCGAGTGATACAATTCTAATTATAATGCTTTGTTAAATCAAGCAACACATGAGCTGGCTCCCATGGCATCTTGCTCTGCTGGTGACATCAGCTTGAATTACTTCATTTGCAAATATAAGGTGGCTGTTTTATTAATTGAAATTGCTTCTGTGATAAAGCTAAGAGAAAAAAAAAAGCTATCCTAATTCACAGAAGAAATACTGAGGCATGACAAAATATTTTGACAGAGTGAAGAATAGAAGAGTAAAGGTATAATGTGAAAAATCTTCACTTTGGTAGCTTATCTTTATCACGGTAATACTGAACTTGAATACAATATTTTAGGATCTTTATTCATTTTCAATCGGAAGATACTTTTTCCAATATCACTATGCTAAATGGAGAAGAATTGGTAGAAATATCAATTACTTTTTCCCACCTTGTAGCTTATCATAATTCATTGTTTTGTTTTGTCACTTTGCACATAACCAGCACATACCAGTATATTCAGCTCTTGGGAGAGTAGCATGTTTAGCATGAGAGAGAGTGAGAGATCACTTTGTTTCTGGTTCAGAGTGATTGACAAGCTACCAACTTACAATTCTTGGTCCAACTGTCCTTTTGATTACAATTTCTGTGTTGTTAACAAAGGTATATAAAAGATGCCAATGTAACATGAAACATTTTAATCTTTTTATAATTCAACATTGCATTAATTATAGTCACTGGGCATGTCAATGTATTTTTCTTCATCTTTATTTAATGTTGTGCTGGAAATAGGGTTAAATGTGCCCTATTGGGGGATTGTGTTACTGATTTTATAATCTCATTAAGGTCAACATTCTAGAACCAAGAGAGAATAGACTTGAATGTGAAGGAAAACATAAATTAACTTTCGATTGAATAGCAAATGAATATAAATACTCCCTCTTTGTTGACTACTTTCTATATAGAATATCTATTTTCCCAGTTCTACCACTTCCTAGTAGTATGGCCTTGGAAAAACTACTGAACTTCTCTATGCTGTAATTTCTTTATCTGTAAAATGGGAAAATTCTCACAGTAAGATTGTGAGAATGACATGAGATAATACAAGTAAATCAGGAAAGTAAGCACTCAATAAATTGTAGCTTTTGTTTTGTGTATTAGATAGGAGTGAAGTTCAGTTAATATTTTAAAAAGTACCATTGGTATGGGAAACTGAAGTAAATATGTTCTTGTTTTATGAAGTATATTGATTCATGTAAAGCTGTTCACAATAGTACTCTAAAACTCTAAGGAAGGCATATTGAGGCAGTTTTTATATTTATTTTAAGTTTTTATTTACCTTAGAATGTACAACAAGCACGTCAAATTTAAAGGCTTACACGGGCCAAATAAATGAGGCATGTGGTCCATGGACCGCGAGGTTGACATGCTTGATGTACAGGATTTTCTTGGCCTCAGAGTTCCAATTTATTTGGCATAAATAGAATTGGGGGGGGACCTTTTAAGTATCACCTATAGAAACTGTCCTGTGATAAGAGAAAATGTTGACTGTAAGAAGAGAATGTAGAGAAGAGCGAGTGAAGGGAACAGGTGGCAATACATTGGTTCTACTTTTTTTCCCCTACTATACCCTTCCCTTCTGAATTATGTGAATTTGTAATTTCTTCTTTTTTCTAAGTAAGTTTGAATTGCTCCCTGTAACTTAAAACCAAAGGGGTGATGACTGACAGAGTGAATGCTATAACACCATAGGGAGGTTATGTATCCTAGGGTTTTAGGAAACTAGCTCATCATATGTATTCAGGGTACCTTTTTGGAGACAAAGGTGATCATTTTATTGTATTTCTATATGCCAATGACCTTGAAAAAACAATAAATCAGGTCCATGCTTCACTTACATTCTGTTTCCTGGGTGATCTTAAATTCCTGAGCTGATGTGTTAATAAAAATCTGTCTATATGATTTAGTAAAAAGGACCCTTTAGAGCTCTACTTACTGTATCTTTCATCTTTTCTCAACCACTTCTTTCCTTCTGCCACTCATAAACCTACCTCTAACTATATATAGAAAAAGAGTCTGAAATAAAGTAACTTAAATTTGAATTTCATGGAGAGGATTCTGCCTCTACAAGCAGTGGAGTGCATTGAAATTTTTTCTCAGAAACAAATTGATAAATATGTATGAAGATAAAGAGACTACTTTTGACTGACTCCTTTGTCAAACTGGGTGTTCCAAAGAATATGCAACCATGTAATGGCTTAAAAACATTAAGTATAAGTGGGAATTACATCTTATATTTTTAAGGCATTAATACAGGAAAGACATTGCTTTTTAAAAGTCCGAGATTGTACTCATCTACCATAGCAGAATGTTATGTAATTTAGAACACTGAACTCGCCTAAGAACTCATTTGCTGTTTTTTTAATTAATTCTAAACAAAGTTTTATTATTTGCTTGTTCATTTATTTATTTCCATCACTACCTATGCCCCCATATCCTCCTTCACCCCTCCTCCCTCATCCCTCCCCCCCACCCCCGCTTTCACCTGCAATCACCGCCACACTGTGTGGTTCATGCCTGTGAGTTATTTTTCACCTGATATTTGAACTAGACTAGATTCCAGGTGAATCTGAACATCAGAGAGAGGAATTTGCCTTCTGTATCAGAGGCAAGTTTTCTTTCCTCCACAGGGTAAGTTCTTTCCAGTGATCAAATCCAATTAAAAGTTTGAAAGAGAAAAAGGGGTTTTGGAGAGATTGATGTACAATATTCCCAATTAAAAGAGGAAATATGAAAATTAGAACTACTTTGAAGGGAATATGAGATGAAGTAGGAATAAATAACCCATAATAAGAGAGATGGGGAAAGAAAGAAAGATATACTATCTCCATACACAGACAATTTCTATACTGTCAATATAAACTGAAACATGAGAAAAGAATGCTTTAGTACTTAATAAGAAAATAATGATGTTTTGAAGAAAAATAAAACAAAGAGGGGAAATGTGATAAATAAAATATGTTCAAATTTCTTCTTAAGGTTCAGGTGTTGTTATGTGGAAACCCATTTTAATTGTCTCTGGAGCAAAAGCAAGCCTGTGGGTTACATGAGGCTGCAGATGTTCTCTCTTAAAAGATCATCTGAATACTACCTGGGTGACCATGTGATAGGAGACTTTGATCAAAGGATACAAACCTTCAGTTATAAGATACATAAGTTCTGGAATATAATGTACAGCATGATGACTATAGTTAACATTACTGTATTATGTGCTTAAAAGTTGTTAAGAGAATATATCTTAAATGTTCTCACCACATAAACACAGAAGTAGTTATGTAAGTGATAGAGATTTTAACTAACTCTGTTAATCATTATATAATATATTATGTGTATTAAATCATCACAATGTATACCTTACATAATGTTATATGTAAGTTATATCTTAATAGCACTGGAAAAAATAAAATCCTATCAGGATGTACATTATCTGAGCCCAGGTTTAGTGTTCCAGCAAGAAATACTGGTAAAGTAAGTAGCTACCTTTTGCAGTGTCTATAGTGAAAAAAAAGGCAAGATATAAAAAAACACATAGGCAGTGAACTAAGAAATAAAATCAACAAACAAAACACGTACTTTATCAAAGAGATTGAAACTTTAAAATATAAATTCTGTAGATGGAGAACTCAATAAAAGGAGTAAAGAATAAACTAGAGAACTTATGAAATTGATCTGACCAGATGGAGGAAAGAACTAATTATATTGAAGATATAAATCTAGAAATGATGCTGATGGAAGAAGAAAAAGACTTGATAGTAAATAAATAAATGAGAGTACTCTGTCAGACTTGTTCCATCAGAAAGAGTAATATAAGGATAGTTAATGTATAGGAAGGAGAAGAGAGAGAAGGAAACAGAATCTATTCAACAAATTGTTGATGAGATAATCTCAAACCTATAGAAAAAGCAAGATCCTCAAATCCAAGAAGTAAACAAAATACCTAATTATCTCAATCCAGAAGGACCTTCTCCAATGCACATTTTATTAAAACTGTCAAAAATTGATGACCCCCCCAAAAAAAATTCTCAGGGCAGCTACGGAAAAGAAGACAGTAACCTATAAAGAAAATTACATTAGACTATCATCAAATTTCTCAGCATAAACCATACAAGCTAGGAGATTATAAAATCAAATATTCAAACTACTGAAAGAGAGAAATTACCAGCCATGGATAATATATCCAGCAAAATTATCCTTTTGTTATGAAGGAAATAAAGACTTTTCCAGACATACCAAAGCTGAGATAATTTGCTACCGTAAGACCTCCATTACAGTAAATACTCAAAGGGGTTATTCTATCTCAAAGTTCAACAGGATATAAAACAATGGGTAAGATTATTTACAGACAGACAGAAGTAGAATATTGCAACTCTTTTTCAGAAAAGGAAATTATACACTTAAATATCATATAAATTTTGAAGGAGGTAAAACATTTTTAAAAAGAGAAGACAATAACTACTGCAATTTGGAAATGAGATCACAGCATAAATAATGATAATTTGGGACAACAAAGACATAAAATGAGAAAGGATAAAGTTCTGAATTTGCAAAGGGGAATGGAGATAGATGCATTCAGAAGAAAAAAGGGTTATTATATATATGAAACTTTTTCTTTTGCATAATCCTATTGGTAAACACACACACACACACACACAAAAAAAAAAAATAAATAAATAAATAAAAAAATCTAAAACTGATACCCTTAACTTATAAAAGAGGAAACTGAGGAAAAATTTATAGAATATCACCAAACTGAAATGACACACAGAAACACAAGGGAAAACAAACAATGAAGACATGGAATTACCAGAAATCAAAATCTAAAAATAGCAATAGAAAATTCTTCTGCATCACTAATCATTCTAAATGTAAATGGAATAAACTCACCAATAAAATGGCACAGAGTCGCAGATTGGGTCAAAACACAAAACCCAATCTTATACTGCCTTCAGGAAACACATCTTAGCTACAAATTGAAGCAGGCTGTGCCTTCCACAAGACTCATAAGGTGGAGATATCGCTAAATCTAAGGAAGGATAAAATGTTGAGAAGTCTAAAGTTGAAAATTTTCAACCTAAGAAGATAGAAAATAAACATCTATAGAGAGTTACTCTTAAAATTAAAGCATATTATGCTAAGTTAAATGTCAGTCAGAAAAAGACAAATACCACATAATTTCACTGACTTATGGAATCTGAAGAATGACATAAAGGAACAACAACAACAAAAGGAAACAGAAACAGAGTCATAGATGCAGAGAATAAACTGATAGTTGCCAGAAAGGAGGGGATTTGTGAGATTAGTTAAAAAGGTGAAGAATCTAAGAAGCAAAGATTATTAGTAACAAATAGTCATGATGATGTAAAGCACAGAATAGGAAAGATAGTCAAGGGAATGGCATGGAAAATGAAACATACCCATAAATTTGAGAGGGAATAGGGCTGGGGAAAGGGCAGGAAGAGATTAACTGAAGATTTTATATACATACTAGAGGCCCAATGCACGAATTCTTGCACCAGTGGGGTCCCTTGGCCTCTCCTGTGGGGATTGGGCTGAAACCAGCAGTCTGACATCCCCTTGAGGGGTCCTGGATTGCAAGAGGGTGCAGGCCCAGCCAAGAGACCCCACCAGTGCATGAATCTGTGCACTGGGATTCTAATATTATAATAACTATGTTTGGTGCCAGTTGGGTACCAGAAATATTAGGGGAAACACTTTGTAAAGTACACAATTGTCTAACCACTATGGTATATATTTGAAACTAACACAACTACTTAATGTTTACTGCAATAAAAAAAATAAAAAAGTAAGAAAAATAATTTCAGGTCTTAAAATAAACTACAACATATTAGTGGTTGCTCTTAGTTTCATCTGGACCTATTTCTCCTATACTTTGTTCCTTAGAATAATATTTCTATTAAAAGTTTCATTATGATATCAATAGCACAGATGATAAATAAGATTCATGTGTTTTTACTTGGTGCAGAAGGTTAGGTTTTCAGATCTCATTCTGTATCTTTTATTTTACTGGTACTGGTATAGGATAAAATAGGAATTAATGCAGGAATTCTGAGTACACAGGAATTACATTTAGATACCTACCCTATCACTATCTGGTTGTATTTGGCAATATCATTTGATCTTTATGGACCTCAGTTTTCCTATATAAAATGGAAATATTATCACCCAATTTGAAAATATTGGTTCAAAGGTTGCTTTTAAGTTACCTGGAGGATTCTAACACAAAATAAAAAACTGAATGTTAAAATGATAACTTGTTTTGTTATTATTGCCTTTCTTGGAATCATTGGCTATAAGTACATTAGTGTGTCTACAATACCTAACTTGTTTTTTCTTATATATTTTACATTTCCACTATTTCCATTGTTTGTTGCAGTAGCTACTAAGGTTTATTTTATTACCTACTATAGTTGCATTCAGCCCTCCTGATGTTTTATTCGTGTTGGGCAAGGACAAAGCCATATCCATATGACCTGGGAGGGCTCTCTTCCTAGAAAAATAAAGCAGGAAAAAAAAGAAAAAGAAAGGAAAGGAGGATTGGTCAGGGATATATTTTGCAGCTCTCCTGGTAAGTACCATATCAACAGCAGAACTGGCGGTAATACAGTACCATTCAAGCTGGTTACACTTTAGCTAGAAGAACACACTACAAAATCCTTGCACCTCCATAGTGTGCAACTGCAGTCTTGGAAAGCTGAATAACAACTTGAAACTTTCCTCTCCAACAAGTGAGGTAAACCTCTCCATGGGAAATCAGCCCTCAGCAGCCTATTTTCTTGAAAATATAAAGTGATATAAAGTTAACATGTGTGTCTACAGGAGCACAGATTGGATAAATGTATCAGAATTCTCTCTGGATGGCCCTGCCCATTAAGATAACTACAGAGCATAATATTTTATTATGCACATTCTAATTTAGGGGAAAAAAAGACCTTTCATTTTCCCTCTTTCTCACAGCAGCATTTGAAGGAATCACGAAGATTTAGAATAAGCTCTGGCTTTTAAAGCCTTGAAAAGGAAATAAGATTTGCTTTCAAGCATTTACACATTAAATAGTAGCTCTTAGAAAATGTGTTATCTTGGGTCATATTTACACCTCTGTTGCCAATCCAACGAATGACTTCTTAGCATGAATTTGAGCTTCTTTCGTTCTTTTGAGTCATTTATTCTTCTCAGTAATAGATAGTCCTTAAATATAGAAAGTGTATGAAAATGTACTTAAGCATAAGTTGTAGTTTGAGTTTTAACAGGGCCTCTAACTCAAAAGGAGAATTGGAGTTCTTAGGACAAAATATTTAATATAAACAAATATATTTCTTAATAGGACTATAAAGAGAATCCTAATCAATGCACTAATAGCTACTCCCTATTGATAGGGCATTATCCTGGATCTTGAACTGTAAAAAATATACATAAAAATTAATGTTCACAGAGCAGAGAGAGGGAATACATTTCATTTCTAGAACTTTGCTTGTGTGACATTTCAATCAGAGAGATTGTGTAAGAAGTGGGTCTTAAAATGTTATCTTCTTGAAGTCTGAATCTAAGTTATTCATTGTAAAATTGTTTACTGTTTTCTAGACTACAGACATAACTTGGACATCATCTCCATTTCCTCTTGGAATATCACTTACTAGAGACTCAACTGGGCTAACTCAGATCCTATGAAAGAGCCAACCGGCTCTATCAGGGTTAGGCAGCTCACTAATTCTTAAAGCAAGCTTTCCCAGTCGGACAGTCTAATTATTAACATGTTTTGTTTTAAGTTATTTTCTTCAAATTAAGTCTTTTTGTTGTTGTTGTTCTTTGTCTAGCTTTTAAGATACTTAGAAGTATAGATTTTTTCCCATAATCGCCCTTCAACTTTAAAGTAATATCAGTAAACACTCCTCTTTCATATTGTCAAACCACATATTCCCTTTCTTTTTTAAATATTCCTGATATTATCTGGTTTCCTAGAATTTAAGTGTCATAGAACTTCTACTTTCAGGAATGTTGGGTTAGGTAATTTTGACCAAATGTGCCACTGAAAACAACTAAACATTTTTAGGGAAAATTAAAGCACTTTTTTTTCTTTACTAATTAAGGTATTACTATGTGTCCTTATGCTCCCGTGTCCCCCCTCCCCCCGCTCATGCCCTCACCCCCCTGGTGTCTGGGTCCATTGGTTGGGCATATATGCATGTATACAAGTCCTTTGGTTGACCTCTCCCTCTTACCCCCATCCTCCCCTATCTTCCCTCTGAGGTTTGATGGTCTGATCGATGCTTCTCTGTCACTAGATTTGTTTGTATTCATCAGTTTATGTTGTTCATTGTATTCTACAAGTGAGTGAGATCATGTAATATTTATTACTCTGACTGATTTATTTTACTTAGCATAATGTTCTCCAGTTTCATCCATGCTATTGCAAATGGGAAGAATTCCTTCTTCTTTTTTTTACTGCGCTGTAGTATTTCATTGTGTAGATGTACCATAGTTTTTTTAACTCACTCATCTGCTGATGTGCACTTAGGCTGTTTCCAAATTTTAGCTATGGTAAATTGTGCTGCTATAAACATAGGGGTGTATTTATCCTTTCTGATTGGTGTTTTTAATTTCTTAGGATATATACGTAGAAGTGGATTACTGGGTCAAATGAGAGTTTCATTTTTTTTTTTGAGGAAACACCATACTGTTCTCCACAATGGCCACAGCAGTCTGCATTCCCACTAGCAGTGCACGAGGATTCCTTTTTCTCCACATCCTCACCAGCACTTGTCATTTGTTGATTTGTTGATGATAGCCATTCTGACAGGTATGAAATGGTACCACATTTTTTAAAATATATCATAATGCTAACAATATGACCAAACCAGAGGCTGGGTATCTAGAGATAGATTTTTTAAGGGTATTTGAACAGTTTTGCCCTGATGTCACTTAAGAGACAGCTGAGATACTGAGATTTGCTCCTAGTTACCTAAAAGGCACAGGGAGACAAAACTCAACATTTTTGACTCACCAATGGGGCTGATTCTGAGAAATGTCTTCTGTTTGGGTGTGCAGAGCTGGCCTGTAAGAGTAAGAGTGGACTGGAAATAAGTAAGCCCTAAAATGGTATGTGGCCAAGTTTCACATCATCCAAGTAATCTAGAAAATCTTAAAACTTGAATTTATATTAAAATGGTCCTAGACTTCCAGTGTCCCAAAGTATTAAGCATTTAACTGAAGCAAATAAAAATATCCCCTGAAGGAAAATATTATAAAGTTAGAACTCAAATTATTTCTTCAATAATTTTTCAAGTACAGCATCCAATGGCTAATTCAAAATAACTAGGCACATGAGGAGATAGGACAACATGAGAAACATAAGAAAAAATAAATAGACAAAAAATATAGAGATTAGTGTATTAGAATCCTCCAGAGAAACTATACATAAGAGGAGATTTATTATAAGAATTGGCTTACACAGTTACGGAGGCTGAAAAGCCCCACAGTCTGCTGCGGCAAGCTGGAGACCCAGGAAAGTCTGTGGTATAATTCATTCCAAGTCTGAGGCCTGAGAATAAGGGCCAATCTGAGTCTAAAATCCCAAGTACCAGGTGTGTCAATGTCAGTGAACAGAAGAGAGATGTCTCAGTTCAAGCAGACAATGCAAATTCAACCATCCTCCACCTTTTTGTTTTATTTGGGCCCTCTACAGATTGGGTGTTGCCAACTTGCATTGGGGAGAACCATCTGCTTTGTTTGATTAGCAATTTAGATGTTAATCTCTCCCAGAAATGCCATCACAAATGCACCCAGAAATATTGTTTTTTTTTATTTAAAGTATTACATATAGTAGTACATATATGTCCTTTTTATCACCCCATTGACCTTCCCTCAGCCTCCTCTACCCTTTGTCACATGCCCTTATCCCACTCCCCACTCCCTCCCCCCGCAGTGTCTTGTGTCCTTTGATTGTGCTTGTATGCATGCATACAAGTCCTTTGGTTGATCTCTTGTTTTATCAGCTATTTGAATACCCCTTAGTCCAAACAAGTTGACACATAAAATTGACTATCACAATTAGAGATATTGATGTTATCAGGAATATATTATAAAACAAGTGCCCTTACTATATACAATCAGATAAAAGCAAAGTTAAAAAAATGGCAGGGAACTAGAAACTATAAAAATGATATACATTTTTAAATAAAAATTAAATTCAAAACTATGAAAACAGCTAATAAGAACATTAAAATAGATATAACTATATCCCTTATGTTCAAGAAGGTTAAGAAAACCATAAACATGTTCAAGGATGATATGAAAAACCATAATAAAATTTCTAGAGATGAAATATCTATGATTTGACTCCTTGGTTAATTACACACCTGTATTATCCCCATCAAAAACACAGCACCAGGTAGAGATCTTTAATGTAATACTGTGCTTTATCCTGAAAGATAGCTTCCATCCTTTCAGAGTGTTGCCTCAGAACTGGTACTCCATCGATGATTTTAGAAGGCTGGTACAGCACTCTAGGAGACTTACTGCTACTGGGTTGTTTAGTATCTGGTATGAACACTGGAGCCTGTCATGAATGTGATCCTAGGATAGCCTAGTCACACATCTCCTTTTCTGCAAAGTGGGTCCCTTGATTAGGTGCTGCACTCTATGGGATTCTGCCTGTGAATAAGGCATTGTAACCCCCTAAAGCATTGTAAATAGTGGCTGAGGCTCTTTGAACAGGAAAGAAAAACATACCCAGAGTACTTATCTATCCCTTTATAATGAACTATTGGTCTTTCTGGGATGTTAGAGGCCCAAGGCAGTCAACTTGTTATGAAGTTGTTAGTTGGTCTTCTTCAGGTATTTTGACATACTAGAGGGTAAGCATGGTCTCTGTTAATAACAGATGGGATATTCAGTGGCTAGATTTGCTTTGTTAAGTTGGAGTTCTTACTGTTGACTTGATCCATAGCCTCTGCTACCAGAGCTACTGCTTTCATGGGGCACCAGAGGCACTTCTAAGGTGACCAACAACAAAAGCTAATTTACATTAAGTGTTCAAGACATTGGCTATATGGTTGTTCAGTGCCTCTTCTATTGTAGATTCCTTCTGATGAATGCTGATGACTTTGTGCTCAAACCCATGTGTTCACCCACATGCCTCAACAGAAGATTTTTTTTTAATGTATTTTTACTGATTTTTACAGAGAGGAAGAGAGAGGGATAGAAAGTCAGAAACATCGATGAGAGAGAGACATCGATCAGCTGCCTCCTGCACGTCCCACACTGGAGATGTGCCCGCAAGCAAGGTACATGCCCCAACTGGAATCGAACCCAGGACCTTTCAGTCCGCAGGCCGACGCTCTATCCATTGAGCCAAACCGGTCTCCGCAGAAGAATTTTTTATCTGATTCTGAAGTCCTTTCCTTCCCAGAGATCTAAACATTAAGTTAGGCCACTAACTGCTAATCAGAAATTGATATCTAGTTTCACTTCTTCCATACAAAGTAAATGACTATGTGCATTGTTCATTGCTCTGTGTTTTTTTTTTTTTGGAGCTATTTTTATCTCCAATCTTTCAAAACCACCCCTGAATATAGCTTTAATGCAATCACTGTTAACTATTTTAGCTTGTACCCACTTACTAAGCCAACCTGTTCTAAACTAAACTTGGGCTTTTTTCCCCTCCTCCTTTAAGCTGGTCTTATAGGACCCCTCCTCCAACCACTTAAATCAAAGATATTTGCTAGGGAATAGTATTGGTCCAACTATGTCAGTTAATATGGGGGCTTGGGTACCTTTTTCCATGTACCTGTTTCCTGTTGCTCTTTCGTCCTCCTTGATTTCAATTCAAGATATACATTTTTATCTTATAAAAACTGTTGCTGGGACTATCTAATTTTATGGTTTGGTGGGTCTGACAGCTCATCGTAGACTGTTCTAGACTCATGGTCACTTGGTGTGTCATTATTAACTATGTCATCTCTACCAGCATCAAAATAACATACCAAGAACTGGTCCTCGAAAGGCACAAAATTATCTGATTTGTTCCAGAATCCTAATGGCATGGTGAATTGAGTGTCTTCTGTATTTTCACATGGAATGCAATCTTCTTCTGGGTCTTCTAGCTTCATTGTTTATTCATCCCAAGCATGCCCACATCCATCAATTTCTTCATTCTTTCCTCCCGCATCTGACAGGATTTCTCAGTCATTTCCATTTCACTTACCATTGGCCAATGTTTTATTTAGACTTCTAATAGCTTCCTTATCCCATCTTATTCTGTATCTATTGATCAAGCTCCCTAAAAATTCCATCCAATGGTCCCTTACCTGCATCTTTCCAGTTATACTACCTCATTCTTGTATCTCCTTTAGCATATAATATTTTCTCTTCTTTATCATACCCAATACAACCCCAGGCTTGTTATGCTATGATTTAACCCAAGTATTATCCTAGCTATCAGGAGAGCAGGTAGATAAGCACCTGAGGGGAGCACCTGTTTTTGTTTGTTTGTTTGTTTGTTTGTTTTTTGCAAGGAGAGGTCTTTGTAGAATGTTCTAATGGAGGAGAAATACTAATGCTCTTAGGGAAGAGTTGACTCCATCTGCAAGCACTATGGATTCTATAAAGCCAACTCTCTTAGGGCCATCTACCCAGATCTTCCCAACCCAAGTTTTAGGGTTTTAGGTTTCTCACTAGGACTCTATCCTTGGCTTGCAGACTCTCCTTGACTGAAAATTCAAATACCTTTTTTTTGTGACTCAATCAGATCTTCTTCTGCTGCTCAGCAGTATCTGCTCTGTACCAGAGGAGATAAAAGCTCCTCTGTAGTCTACCAAAGTGGCCCTCTTGTTAGAGATTAACTGTTTGTTAATGGCCCCTACTTTCTCATTATCCCTCTACAGAAGAACAACTAAACATTGCAGTAACCAATCAACCAATTGCATTGCCAAGAGCACTGATATCTTTCCAATTCCTACACCATCTCACCTGTAAAATCCTGGAAAATGGATCCTCCCCTAGGATGTTTGCCTAGGTCACCATGAGTGAAATCTAGCAATTATGCTTTCTGCTTGTTCCAGTAACTATCTGTATTCCTCTCAGGATGATATCCTCTTAATATACTGGACAGTGCCCTTAGCATGAACATAGATCAGGATCCAGAGGAGCAAGTAGCTAGGCACATTAGTCAAATATGCTTCTTGTGGCAGGAGATATGAATGGTGTGTTTACATGGTTGAGGCACAAGATAATAAATAAAATTGTTTAAACATTCCCTCTTATTATTGCCGTTTCCACAGGATATAATCTGTCCTAGTTCAGTTTAGAGTTTGAATATATTCTTTTATGATATCTTTAACTACAATGAAATTTAATTCTCTCCACATAATTTTGTAAAATCTTTTTAAAGTGGAGGTTGTTCTCTTTTCTTGCTGAGAAAAAAATATTTTGATTTTTTTTTCTTATTCATTAATTGTCATGTATCCTCCACTCTTTTATCTGTCTTTATTCCAGATGATAGCACATGGTCACTATGACACTGTGTCATTTTGGTTATAGTTCTTCCTATAGATAAATAGATATTTTTTAAAAAAAGCAATGAGTCTTTGAGGTTTGAGGGCAAAGAAGGAAATGATGACCATAAAAAATGGTTACCATAGTTTTAAATATTCCTTTAGAGAAACTCTTCTTAATACTCAGATAGACTAGTAGAACTATCATAGACTCAATGTCAAAATAAAATAAGAGAAATTTCACTCAGTGGTTAAATGATCTATCATTCAACCCTACAGAGTTAACAATAGAATCTAGAGTAACCAGAAATGACCAGGAAAAATTAAATTAAAGACAAAGTTTGGGAAAGTTTGAATGCTTTTAGGAGATAAATATTTCTCATCAAAAGAAATATTTAACTTTATAAAAGCATGCCACTCTATATTATTCATTATGGATGGCAGGATACAAGGGCTTGGGAGCAATTACATTTTCTTTAAAGTGAATTTGTATGTATAATTTAATACAGGAAGCCAACACTGAATATTTTTTAATCCAATTAAAAATGTTAGAATATCAGAAATTATACCAGTCTAATATGGTCATATTTTATGACATTTCACATTTTAATTTTAACTACTCTTTGCTTTATTTCTACAATATGCTTATCTCAAGGTCTTTCCAACTTAATTTTCAGTTGCCAATTGCTTAAGGCAATTTATTACCTTTTATTATATGTTTTGTACTATTTACTCTGTGTGGTGTGCCTGGTTGAACCAGTTGATAAGCAGATATCTATGTCAGTTTCTGTAAGTACAATAACCATTTTAAATTAGAAATTTAATACTTTAAAAAAAGAAAAATAGAATTAAGATTAGTGGCTGCAGATGTGCTATTTATAACAAAATTCACAAAAGAAGTTGGTAATTCATAAGAGTGATGGTTCATACTTATGAAGTGGTCTCATGTTTCATTGAGAATCTCATGCTTTCTCATAGTATCTTACCCCTATCTTCCCTTCTCTGATGAACATATTTAAAGCACATTCACTCACTCTAAAAAATTAAATCCCTGAGAAAAGTACAGCTTGCCTCAATTTTTCATGTCACCCAAGAGGCCAACAGGGTGGACTGAGAAAAGAATCTTCCTACAGAACCACATGAAGTCTAAGCCAAATGGAAAATAAAAATAGCTACAACCAATGCCAAGAAATAATCATCATATGTTTGTACAGCTTGTGCTCTAAATCCTTAGTGGGTAAGGTCCATGTTGTGTGCTTGTCCTACATAAATTCTGGTTAATTCAGAATTACTTTTAGTGAGTTGTGAATCTTGATGCCTATTTTTAGAAGCATTTCCCTCTATTCTAACAAGACCAAAATCACTTATTCCAACTATATAGAGGCAGTCATTAATTTTGAATAGCAGAAATTTCTTTTCCTTTGCTCAGATTTACCCTAAACTCTAGTGTCTCCCAAAAGTGTTCTCCTAGACACAAAGAAGGCTAGGGAAAATAGCATGCATTTCCCAGCATGAGCTAATAATCATACAACGAACACTTTCTATTGACAGTGTATCATTTTTGTCCTCTTGGACAATGGGCAGCAAAATGTAAGGAGGGGGCATGGGTTTGCCTTATTAAGTGGATTTTGCTTAAAAATATCAAAGTGAATCTACTTCCATAGAAAATGCTATTTTTTTTTTACACATTAGGTCCCTATTGGGTGATATGTACTACTTAAACTTTAATATCTGCTGTCATATCACTAAGAGTGATTCTATAGAAATACAAACTTACTTTAGAATGGTGAAAATGAATCATTCCACTGGGCTAGACAAGTCAAAGGGCCCAGCAGTGAATTCACTCAGGTGGTAGCAAGACAGGGGATTAGCATATTATGTTAATGAGATCCTCCCATGCGCTTGAAGACTTGTTGCTAAGCAATACCCACTATAGCAGTATAAAATATATAAAAACATAATTCAGTTATGGAAACAATAAAAGTTCTTACCATTTTTCTAAAGGAGGTTGCAATAATACATAATTTCAGGTCAAAACCACTCTAGAGCTCATACGAGGTTGCAGAGCAGCTGCAAATTATTCAGATTTATGAAGGGGTGGTGTGGGATTAGCAAGAACTTGATGTAAAATCAGGTTAGACCTCACTGCTATCCATCACTCCCCTGGAGCACAACAATAACCATGAGTTCAATAACATTACGGGGAACCACACATACACAAGAGATTTATTTTACCAATATAATGCTATTAGATCAAAACTGGGTTTAAAGTTCATTCTTTGTAGGTAGAATATTTTATTCACATAAAATCATTTCTAAAGTTAACAGGCATTTTCCACCCCCCCGCAACACACAAAACAGAATGATATTAAAGGCATCAAGTATGTACAATATTCAACTTTATATGCGTAAATGTGTGTGTTTTTTAAACAACCAATATTTTTGGCATGGAACTTGAAATTACTGGAATTCTCAGTTAATTTTTAGTATCATTTTTTTTAAAAAAGAGGGGTGTAGTTGATTTGGATAATAAATAATTTGGAGACTAATCTGTGAATTCCAAATTGGTAAAGAGAAATTAGTCCATAAAAGATGCTATATTGGAGTTTCTGTCATGTAGGGCCTGTTTGAACTCTGTTCAGAGACTATGAGACAAAGGACATTCTCACTAGCTTCTATGCTCAGACTTAGTCTTTTCCTAGATTGTTAAGTGGTCAGATCCTCTCTAAATGTGATTGACCTATTTATAATTTTACACTGCCTGTAAATATTTTAGAAAGCCAGACCTTTGTTAGGGTTTTGCTGTTCAGACATCTATAGTACCAGTAAACTGTTATCTGAACTACTCTAGAAAACTTTTGGTGAGTGTCTTAACAACTCTATCAGGATAATGATTAGACAAAGTAACAGGTGTTTTGGGTTCATTTTGTTTTGTTTTGTTGTTTGTTTGTTTGTTTGTTTGTTTGTTTGTTTTGTACATCTACCCAGAAACATTCAGCCTTCGTGCCTGAAGGTATGAGATTACCATTCATCTCAAGGGAGAGTTGTCAGGATTACATACGTGTAGCACCTGTAATAAATACTATGAGTTCACTTGAAATAGTTAGAAAGAAGAATAAATCAGCCAGCAGAAAAACCATCACCCATATTAGGTGATAGAGACCCCTGAATTGTGGAAGAGTGAAAGAGAGCTGGTAGAGGAAGCAGAAGTTAACTGAAAAGATTGCCCTCACAGCCTATGGAAAGTCCTGATGACAGGAAACTCTAAATCACCTACACGTTCATGATCTGAAGGTGGAGAAGACCTCGTTCTCTCCAGGCTCTCTGAATCTCTGCTAAAAAGCAGCATCACCGGTTTCTCCCATATTAGCACCAGGGCAATCAAATGGCTGTCATGGTTTTTAGGGGAAGAGTGAAACTTCGTTGACACATGAGTCTCCTGCTGCCTCAGAAAGACAGGGGTGCGCAGTGAAATCTTTTCTGTGTTCCTGGGAAGGCCAAAGAAGGACTGAGGGAGGACCAGCAACTCTGAAGAATCATGTGGTTAGGTCAGAAGGGAGCAGAGTATCATATATGACCGCATGGCCAGAGGCTGAGTGAAACCTGGGTGCTTTGTGTAAGGGTAGAGGTCAATGACTGCAAAAAAAAAAATAGCCTGATGTCAGTGCTTCTCAGTGGGTGCCATGTGCCCACCCAAGAATTAAAAAGAACCGAAGGAGATAGTATAGCCCCTTTATTGTTCAGTTTCATTGTGGAGGTTTAAACACATTGATACATGTTACTCCCCACCCCCCACCAACACACACATACACACACACTGCTCTCAGCTTTGTAAGGTCAATTAGTTCTCATGGACATGCAAGCAGATAGCTTAACATCTTGGTCAATCAATTTTAAACTTTTAATTTCACATTCTACTTACAACTTCCTCCTCATTGTACCCAACCTCACCTCGGCAAAGCTTGTCAATGGAAAGGGATGTGATCTGTTTTATTATTCCTCCTCACACCCCAGGATTCTGAAGTAAAAGGTCAGGGCCAACTTCTTTTTTTTATCCTGTCTGTGTCTTTCTCTCTCCCTCTATTTTATTTCTTGTCTTCTCTCCCTGCCTCCCTCTCTTCTTTCCTTTTTCCTTTTCTCTTACCTTCCCTCCACTCTTTCCCTTTCTTCCTGTCATTCTAATCCTCTTATTCTTCTTTTTCATTTTCTTGCCTTCCTTCCCTCTATTCTTTCTTTCTTCCAATAAATTCTTTATTGTTGTGTATAACAAAGGTGATCCCATGTCTTGGTTTGCTAGGTCAGCCCTGGGTTATGCCTCCTGTCCTCATGTAATAACGTTATCCATTTTTACTGTTAAAATTTTATGAGTTTGGATAATTAATTACATAGTTATGTTAAGTGATCCATATAAAGAAAAGTGGGAAAAACATAAATGCATAACTCAGTGAATAATCCCAAGGTAATACTGTTAGGTCCCACAGGAGTAAAATAAATAGAACATCGCCAATATTCGGGAAGCCTTCTTTAATTCTGGTCTAAATCACTTCTAAAGGTTACTACCATGCTTTCAACACTATAATGTAGTTTTGCTTTAAAATTTTTTTGAATCTGATCTTTTATGAGATTCATTAATGTTGCTGAGTACAGTTAGAAGGCATTCATTTTCATTGTGATGTACTACCCCATTTGATTATATCACTTTTAAAAAAATGTATTCTACTGTTTAGGCAGTTGGATAGTTCCTAGTTTTCAATTATCATGAATAATACTGCTGTGAACATTTGTATACATATGTCTTGGCATATACTTCTTTTGGGAAAATATTTAAGAGAGGAATTGCTCAGACACAAGCTATGAACATACTTGATAGCTAATATTAAACTATTTTCCAAAATGGTTGATGGCATAAGATAATATAGATGATTTTTTGTACATATATATGTTTTTATTTAATTCTCAAAACAACTCCTTTTAAGATATATATATATATATTACATTTTAAAATATATATATATATAATATATATATATATTACATATATATATTACATTTAAAAATATATATATATATATATATATAAAATATATATATATATATTACAAATGTAATATATATATATATTACATTTTAAATTTGCAGGTGAGAAAACTAAGACTTAGAAATATTATATACTTTACTATAATTCATACAACTAGTAGGTGGTAGAATCGTATTTTAAGCTAAGTGATATGACTCTAGAGATACCATGCTTAAACTTAAGCTTTACTTCCTCACATAGGCAGTAAAAACTGCCAGTTGCTACTCAACTACCCTTTATCCCTGTCTTCCTAATCAGTAAATCTCTTCTCCTCCAAGAAACTAAAATTATATTTCTTAGTCTCCTATGAACCTAAGGTTGTACAATGAGATAATAACTAGAAGTCTTCAGGTGAGGATTCTGGGAAGGATACTTAAAGAACTAACTGTTGGGAGAAACATTCTTTTGTTCTGTTTATGTTTCTCTTCTCCTCCTCCCCCTCCTCCTCTTCTTTCTCCTCCCCCTCCTCCTCCTCCTCCTCCTCTGCCTCTTCCTCCTCTTCCTCCTCCTCTTTCTCTTCCTCTTCCTCTCCTTCCTCCTCTTTCCTCCTCCTCTTTCTCTTCCTCTTCCTCTTTCTCCTTCTTCTCTTTTTCTTCTTCAAAACTTTGAGGTGGTGCCTGGAGTTTCTTCAGCCATTTTGGACCAAAAGGAATCCTTTAGAACAGATTCATGTATTTCTCCTTTCAGTACTATCATTTTTTGCTTATTGTATTTTGGAGCTTTCTTATGGGACACATAATCATGTGGGGTTACTTTGTTCTCTTGGTTAATTAACCCCTTTATCATTGTAAAATAAACCTTTATGCCTGGTGTTTTCATTTCCTGATGTTGCAGTAACAAATGAGCAAAAAGAAGGTGACTTCAAACAACAGAAACTTATTTTCTCACAGTTATGAAGGCTAGAAATCAGAAATCAAGGTGACAGAAGAGCCATGCTCCCTTCAAAGGCTCTAAGGAAGAATTCTTCCACACCTTTCTATCTTCTGGTGGATACTCACAATCATTGGTGTTTTTTGGCAGCATAATTCCAATTTCTATTTATGTCTCCAAATGCCCATTTTTCTCTGTGTCTCTGTGTCCACAGTCCCCTTGTCTTATAAGGACATCAGTCAAATTGAATTTAGAGTTCATCTTAAATTGACTAAATCTGCAAAGATCCTATTTCTCAATAGCTCCACAGTTACAGATTCCAAAGTGAGTGGTTTTACTTAAAATGCTTTTAAATATGAGTCATTTAAAAAGATGGAAATTTGTTTTTCCCTTACATAAAAGAAGTCAGGGATCCAGGCTCCTTTTATTTCACTCTATTATCATCCTTAGCACATGCCATCCATTCTCATGGTCAAAAAAAGCCCCTTCAGCTCTAGCATCATGTTCCTATTCCAGGTAATAGGAAGGAGTAGGAGGAGGTCAATAACCCCCCTGCAAGATAAATCATCCCACTTTAAAGAACATTCCCTGAAACCCCACCCAATAACTTCTAGTTACTTTCAGCTGTCCCTTCCTGTGAGAAAGTTTTTCAGCCAACCTTCTCTACAAACTAAAAGGAGATAATATTGTTGGTTTTGTTTTTGTTTTGTTTTTTCAAAATTAATTATATTGTTGCTTGATAGTATAGGGACCTATTATTAGGAAGAAATAGATAGATGATGGATAGAGGATACACAGCTAGCAAGCTTTGTCACACAAGTACCACTTGTCATAATAGTACATTTGTGTGTCTGAATTCCCTATTATAGTATAGTTCAAAGAGGTAATTTTTTTCATAAGCCCTTATCATAGGAATACCTTAATAAATATTTGTTAAATGAAATTGTGTATCATTATGTAATGTTAAATTGTCCTCAGAATGATCTCCCCTTATACGTTCTTATAATTTGAATCATATAAAGCCAGTCTTTGGATAGTTCCCCAAAAAAGGGACATTGTAGCCCACATGGAGATTTAGTCAATGCAAATATGAATTCTTTTTTCCTTTTAATAAAAGACCACGGCAGGAAATTTATGTAAAGACATTTCATAGCTTAACAGATACATGTTCAAAATTCCCAGCATCTCTAAAGTACCTGATCCACCCTGAGCTGCTTTGGCATTCCAACTCTGTCTCACATTAATATTCATGTTGGGTTTCAGGAAAGATGTCTTGCTAAGTTTAGAATGTGCAATAACTCATGAGCTAAATTTTTTTTAATTAAGCACCAAATTTTGTGGGCCCAGTTCATTCACCTCTGGCAGAATGCAGCTTCCAGCAGAAGAGCTTATATAGCTGATCATAAAAGCTATAAATGTTTCCAGGATGGAAGATGAGTCAAAGAAAAGCAACATCCCAACAGTGATCCAATGATCTAACTGTACAGGGCTCAGATATATAATAATAGAGGTTCTTTCCTAAAAAATGCAGTTTAAAAGGCGAGATGGGGGAAAAGGTAGCAGGAGTCAAGCATATTCTGGAATTCAATAAATTTCAAGTCCAGTCAAGAAGAATTTGAGTGAAGCTAGGCATAAAATACTAGTCATGGATCTTTTTTCAAGTATATCATCGTGATGTCCTATGCACAACCTGCCTCTAGGGCCTAGACAGATGGAGCATCTAAGATGTTAATATTGTTCTGGCCCATAATGATTTCATTGCTTTAATTTATGAAAATAGTGCATTAATTATAAAGATCATGAAGGTCACCACCCAAATCGTCATGAAGGGAGAGTTGACAAATGAAATCTATAGCTTCTGCCAACATAGAACTGGTGACCCTAACAAATTCACTCCTATGCTCCTCATCTTAAAACTAGAGGCCCACTGTATGAACTTCATGCGCTTGGGGGTCCCTCAGCCCAGCCTATGCCCTCTTACAGTCTGTGAGCCCTCAGGGGATGTCCAACTGATGGCTTAGACCTGCTTTCTGAGAGAGCCCAAGCCGGCAGTCCCACCACCACCACTGCACTCATCAGCCATGAGCCCAGCTTCTGCCTTGAGTGTCTGCGCCTGGCGGTTAGTGCACATCATAGCAACCAGTCATTCTACCTTTCAGTCAATTTGCATATTAGCCGTTTATTATACAGGATCGTTGTGTCCTCTTAGACAATGACAAGAAAGCCACTACCTGGCAGAGTCTAAAACAGGAATTTTGATGAAGATGAAGAAACAAAATGAAAAAAAAAAAAGAAATGACATGAAGCCTTCCAAAAGAAACTCACCTTCAGCAAGTACTGATTATATGCTCTCTTGACATTGGCACCATGCCAGGTGCTAGGGATATGGATGGAACAGACATGATTCCTGCCCTCAGTGCACATTTGCCAAGGACCAGCCTCTTAGAGAAGAAAAAGAAAGCCCCAAACCACCTGATTTTCAGTCCAAACTTTTCATTCTTTGTCACAGTATATTTAAAACAAGAGAATAATAAAAACAGTAGCAACAGTTTCTATTAATTGCATATGAAAGCTGCTACCCTATTGCCCTGATAGCACAGATTTGAAAACTAAACATCTCATTCATTAACAAGAGCCTCAGACTCCTCAGCATAAGTGGATGAATGATGATTCAAATGCATGTTCTAGTTAGACTATGTCAGAAGGATTCTATTAATTCCAACTAATGGTGCCATTTTGGTGTATAAATCCTCCAGTGTGTATCTTTGTGAGGACTAGCTGAATAAATAAAGCAAACAGGACCTCAGGGTAGGTGAGCATGTTGGAAGGAGGCACCAGTGAGCCCCACAGAGATAGATGCCGGGGACAGAATTTCTTTGTTCCCTGCAGTGACTTCTAAGATTGTCTAACTTTATTTTCTGTTGACAGAAGCTGATATAGTTTGTAACTTCATTAAAGCCATAAAAAAGAGAAAATTTGTAAGTTCCATGGTTGTTTTATTCATACATTCAGACTGCAGGCTGTTCCATAAAAAAGGATTGTATGAACTCTGCTTATTGCACAGGATGCTATATTTTCAGAGGAGGTTGTCCTCCTCCACCATCCCATAGACCAAGATAAGCCATAGCCTCCATCACTCACACAATTAGCACAACTGAAACCTGAAACAGAGTTCCTTTTTATTTTTTAGACTAACCTGTTGGTAGCAGGAAATGTCTAATGTTAAACAACCCAGCACTACAATGTATCAGTAGGTTACCTAGACTCAGGTTTGAAGCTATTCCAATATTGGGGGAAATAATAAATTCTTGCCTAGAAGAAGGGAGTAAAACGATTTCTCTCTCTCTTTTTTTTAATCAGGAGAGGAAGAAGCTAAACACAATACTTTTTAAAAACTAAAAATCAAGATATCATTCTATATTTAAACTAGAAGAATGTAAAGAAATGTTTAACTTAATTCCCCTAGTTTTCAGAACCTATACCACATAGAAAAGAATTTTCAATTTGAATAGGAAGGAGTGTACTTTGTTTGCACGGATATCCTGCTGATCAACACAAAACTACAGCTTGAAATATTTTCAATACCACTTTTAATAGCAGGGTTGGCTGCAGCCAGGGAAGCTCCTTCTCCCCCACTTTTTTTTTTCATAACAATAGATTTGTTTCACAATTAGCTGATTTTCCCAGTCCCTCCCACCTAATGTGGTCCTTCCATTAAATAAATATTTTTGTCTACAGTTTTTAAATCCTCTGTGTAAGCCCATCAGCCTAGCAGACTTTAAATCCAGTTCTGATTTGACTGAAATATCTTCTCCTCCTCGCTTCTCTGAATCATTAGAATCAGGTGGGCTAACTTGAATGCCATCCTTTCAGAGTTATCATCTAGAACAAAGGCCATTCCCTTTTCCAGAAACATGCTTATATTAAAAAAAACACAACTATTTAACAATCTTTCCGATATTACTAAGTACAGAGCTTTACCATGAAGCCAAGAACAACCCAGCCTATTTAAAATTATACAAATTTTAATTCACAGTGATAGCATTTGAAAATATGTATTGCATAAATACTCCATGAATTTTGTTCAGATAACAGTTAGGAAAAGCTACTTTGGTCATTGCCTGTAGTTTTGGTGCTTAGATTTAGAAAGAAAAGTTTATAGAAACCTGAGTAGAGCTTAATCATTAAACTTGAAACATATACAATAGAATTGAAAACAATGTTGAGGAAATTATTTTCTTCCTGACAAATTCTGAACATTAGACTATCTGGTAAAATTAATGGTCAGGATTTGCAAAACCCATGCAGCATTGAAGTATTTCTTTAGGCAAAACTCAGTCTTGGACATGAAATCCAGGTTAAAAGATGATGCTGTGTTTTAAATGGATTCACAGTTTGGCATAGCACTGCAATATTTATCAAGAAAAATAAAAATGTGAAGGCTTATCTGTGAGGAAGGGACTCATGCAAAGTGAAGAAGGGAACACAAGGGTAGGACTAGAGACAGTGGGCTGGTTATGGCTTGTAATTAGGACAGATAGACGGACTAATTAAACAAGAGAGCTGGATTTTTCAACTGAGATATTTATTGAAATAATGAAGTCACATATAGTTATTCTTAAGAAATAATACAGAAAAATTTCTGTACACATTCCTGATTTTCCACGAGGGTAGTATTTTGCAAAACTATTCCGTTTTTACTCTTTTCTTAAGAGAACTGGGGAGAACAGGTCTTGGTGGATGTGGTGACTGTGTCTTCAGTGGGTAATATGGTATAAACAAAAAAAGAAATGGTCTTAAAACTAGATCAATCTGGATTCAAGTTATGTCCTCCGGTCTTAGTGTCTGGGTAACTTGGACATGCTATTTATGCATTCAGATACTCCATTGTTTAACTCATCAAATTCAGCTTCAACAAGGCTATTTTGATAAGAATGTGAAATACTAGATGTGGAGTCTTTGAGTAAGAATTAGGTAGGTGTTTAGTACATTCCAGTCCCTCCCACGCCCTTGCTGTCTGTATAAACCTAGAGGCACCATCTGTACATGGTCAGAGTGAACAACAGGCCTTGAGAGGATTGACTCCATCCTGTCTCTCGCCCTCCATCTGAACCATAGGCACTCCATCTTGTTCCTATAACCTCAATTTTGTAAGAACTGCTGTTTAAAATTTTCCACCAAATACAGATGGTCATTTGTTCTGTTAATTCCAGAAGAAACTAAACCAGATAGCCTCCCAGACAGAAGTAGCTCTGCTATGTCTAGCTTCTGTAAGCACACTTGCTCGAATAATGGGGAAAATAAGACATTTTGGGGGAGGAGCTAGCAATCTGAATCTATGCAAGTAACCTAATGTATATTCTTACCAGCCTATAGTCTAGTCACTGGCCCCCCTTCAATATCTGGTCCTGCAAGCTGCTCTGCCAGTGTGGGGATCTAGTCTGTCCTTGGTTCCTTCCATGCCAAGTGTCTTCTGATTATCTGAGCTGTGCTCAAGGCTGCAAGCTTTCTGCAAGATATTTATCAAGCACACTAACCCCATCCAAGCACATGTGTTTGTTTTGTTTTGTTTTTGCCTTTATAAGCTAACTCTTAAGTTCATTCAGAACTGTGAGAATTTGAGAGACCCAAGTCCTCCCATGGCCACAGGCTTTTGAAATAAAGACTCCAAATTCGGCTCTTTGATTATAACATCTTCTGTTTAACTCACTGAATTTCCAATATAACAATAGTTCAAAGCAATGACTCAGACTTCATGTTCATTAAGGCCATTGCCTATATAGTTTTTAAAAAGTGTGTTGATTTATGGAAATTATACTGTGTTAAAGCTTATTTCAAAAGAGAAAAAACATAAACACAAGCTAAACTCAGAATGGCTCTAGACCTCTCCTGCTACCTTCTTTTTCTCACTAATGGATGCACATCCTCTCTCACAAGCATACCTGCTTTACTCAGGCAGATATAGGAGTGGTCCTTAGTTACAATTTTCCAATAGCATAAAAGACCTCTCTGCAACTTCTTGGATGCAGGATATGTCATGACTATCTCTAGCACCTTATTTTCTAAGTAAAAAAAAAAAAAGTTCCTGTGCCCTCAAGGCCCTCTTAGGCTTATCATTGACTCCTGGTTATTTTCTCCTCCCTGCTGGGCAGTCAGAAAAGAAGTACCCTAGAATGAACGAGGTGAGTACCTCAATAAGTTATCACAGTTGGTCAACACTCTAAAAATATAAAAACATAATGTAGGACATTTTAATAGTATCAATGAATAAAATGTATATGCAATTTATCAAACAAAAAATATTGATCTGTTGCAATAATGTTTTTATTTTCCTATGTAATGGGAAATAACTCTCATTCTTCACTGCTATGCTCAGTCTGGCTCTTGGCTCCTTATTTATTTTTATGCTTAGAGAGGTGTGTGTGTGTGTGTGTGTGTGTGTGTGTGTGTGCGCGCGCGCACACGCTTATTTATCTTTTCTTTGAGATGAAATCTCTGTATAACACTGTTAACAAATTTTACCATACCTCTGGCCTTCTTTATATTTTCCTTTATTTAAGAAGATGATTCATTTCATTGGCTTGAGAGCTCATTTTCCAGTTTGGAATTGTAAGCCAGAGGAATTATTTTACAAAAACAAAATTTTCATTTTCTTTCTTTTTCTTGCCTAGAGGTACTCTCTGATTTATTTCATTCTTCTTCTAGTTATATTATTTAAAGATACAATAGAAAACACACACTCCAGTGCATTTTCTCTGTGCTTCCTTCTTGAAAGCAGCTTTATTTAAATTTTTAATATCACTAATCCAGGAAAAACTCATTTTTGTTTCCAGTGCTCTAAGCCTTAGATAAATCAATATCTTAAACATTCCTCTGATAAAAATAGGGTCTAGGTTTTCTATACTATATTCTTGATAATTTGGATAGTATTGTGTATTTTGGATCATTCGTCAAATGGTTGTTGGTATGAGGTTGATGAGGGAATAGTTGATCTTTTTGGTAAAAGAAGTTATTAAAATTTCAGTGGAGGCCAATTTCCATTCCCTGTGGTGCAAAGTTGTCTGAGTATATGAGTTAGGAACCTTGAAGCTTCTCTCCCATTTCTGCCTGCCTTGATTCCATCCATTCATTAAGATAAAGTTCAGATGTTATCTCCTCACTCTGGCCATAACTGCTTTTATCCATCTATGAATTCCCATTATCTTGATTTATTAATCCTCTATGGCACCCATCTTGATCTAAATTATAATAGGATTATTTGTAAACATGTTGAATTCCCTTCACTAGATCCTAAAATTCTTTAGCTATTATAATCATCTCTAATCTACCATTTGATCCCTGAAAACATTCAGTATACTTTTCTTGTATATATTGGACACTGAATACATGCCTAATGAATGGATAAATGGACTTTTAAAGCATTTTAGGTAGAATTTTTCTAATAAGATGATATTTTTAAACTACTTTAAGAATTAAAAACTATATATGATTAAAAGAAGTTTCAAACTATCTTTGTAGGTGATTGGGTAGGAGTGGCGAGAAAAAAGAGTGAAGGTTACTCCCAGTTATCTGACTGTGTCATTGACTAAGCAGTTTGATGTAGAAAGCTAGTGAGTTTAGTTTTGGAGATGTCGAGTTTGAAATACCACTTAGAACCTCCTAATGGAGAATTCAGTTAGCATTTAGCTATCTGAGCTGGAGATACTATTTTAGAATAAGCCCTATATCAATGTGGTATGGATATATACTGCTAGTAGTTTACTAAAAATTCATTTCTACTTCTTTCTAGATATAACTTTATTACATGTCTCTTCCAGTGAAGCATTGCAATGTTGCTAAATCTGACCAACAGGATATGGTTGAAGAGAATATGTGCCATTCCTGAGCTAAGGCTTTTAAGCATTGGTATAGCTTCTCCATATTCTCTTTCCTCTTTAGCTGAATGGAAGCAAACAATGACAATATCCTAAGGAATATCGGACTCACACATTGAAGCATTTAAGCTTGAATCTCTACATGAAAAATATCTTTCCACCCACCAGGAATAGTACTCACTTTGGACCACTATATGAGAAATAACCTCTATTCTGTTTGAGCCCTACATTTTGTGATCTATGTGTTACAGCATTTTAGCCCACTTTCATAAATACAGGTGGTGATGGAAACAATATAAGTTGGTGAGATGACTAAGAAGTGCAGGGGGCAGTGAGAGAAGTTGCAAATGAACCCCCTGAGAAAAGTTTGCATTTAAGGAATGGCGGAAGGAAGGTAATCAGTGAGGGAGACAGAAAGAGCAAGTAGAAAGATGGGAAGAAAATCAGAAGACAATAAACTGAAATAATCCAAGGAAAAGAGCATTAGCTATGCTCAGTGCTTCATGTATAGGAGCAGAGGAAGGCTCTATTGGTCCACAGACAAGGTTTTATTAGAATACAAATGAAAAGAGGCAGAAAAAAATTTAAGGATGGAACATGAAGAATAAAAGGAATAAGGAGGGAACGTAACATAAAGGAAATAAATATTGAAACTGCAGAAAAACCAGATTGGTTAAAGGAACAGCGTAGTATGAGCAGCAGAGTGAGAGAAATCAACAGAGATTGTGATTCAGGAGCAATGCTTTTTGATGAGGAGCGTAGAAGTGCAGCAGTTTTAGGTAACATTAATGTCAAGGATGTGGTCATGAAAAGACTTTAAAAAGTACATAGTTGAAGTGAAGACTGGAACTGAGGAAGCCATAGCTTTGGATAAATGTTTCCTTTTGAAGCTGAATTCATCTACGTTGTTCTTTGATTTGGGGTAGAATATAAAGAAAACTAGTCTTTAACTCATCAGTTTACCAAGTGGATGAGCCAAATTTCTTAAGTTCAAATCCTAGTCTACAGCTTACTAATTGCATCCTTTGGGCAAATTACGTGCTTGTATCTTACTTTTTTTCTCTGTAAAATGGGCATGATAATAGTACTTACCTCAAAGATTTGAAATTCTTAGAACAATGTTTGACCTGGAGTAAGCTCTAATTAGCTAATATTATAATTTTAATTTATATTATGTTATTAAAAAGTGCTTGGATTATTGTTTAACTAATAGTGAACAAGGTAAGTCATACACTTGCATCTCAGTTTCCACCTATGGAGAGGAACTATGAATATTTTACAAATTATGACGACAAGCCTATGCCTCCTAACAGGGAGTAAGGACTCAATTTTAGGATCATGGAAAACCTTTAATTTAGGTATGCAGGTACCATATATATGTCATATTCTTAGGCTGAGTACTGGTTTACTCTTCTGGTCCCGAAGTGTCACAGCTAAGAATTTTCTCAAGAAGCATTAATCAGACTGTCAAACCTCAGAGGGAAGGTAGGGGAGGGTGGTGGTAAGGGAGAGAGATCAACCAAAGGATTTATATGCATGCATATAAACATAACCAATGGACACAGACACTATGGGAAGGTGAGGGAATAAGAGGGGGTGGGGGGCAATAGGAGGATAAAGACACATGTAATACCTTAATCAATAAATAAAAAAAAGAATTTTCTCAAAGCTTCCTATGATCCAATTTTTAACATCAAAAATAGAAATAACTACTTTCCTTGGTGTTGGGTTATTATAACTAGTTGAGAAACTACATCATGAGTCAGTAAGAGAAATGGTTCATAAGTCCTTTGATTTTTCCATCAGGCAGGATGACTCAACTGGCTAGAATCTTTGTCATGTTTAGATTTTATAGCTCTTTATTAACTAGCTTCAGTGGCTTTGGCCCAGCACAATCTAGCAGGAAAGGGAGCTAATAGTAAAAAATACCCTTAGCAATTCCAAATGAATTAAAACTAAAAAGGTTGACAGCACTACCCTTTCTACCAGCTGATTCAAAGATTATATTCATCTGAATCAAATGGATAAAATTCATCTTATTCCCCTGACTTCCTATCACCAAAGTCTGAGTGCTTTGTAATCTTTCCAAATTACCTTTTTATTTGTAAAAAAAAAAAAGCCATGGGGAGGTGGCATTGCACCTGACACAATAAAATCACTACTTATTCCTTTGGAAAATATGATTTTAAAAAACTTAGTGCTCTGTTTATTCTCAGAGCACTAAGCCTATTCAAAGGATCACAGGAAATTTATTTTGAATAAATACTCTTAAGCAAATTCAAGGCTAATCATATCAGGTAAACTACTGAGAGATGCTGATGAGAGTAATTTATTACTAATAATCATACATTTTGAAGCTCATGTCTAAAGTTGTTTTTATGACTCAGAGTGGAGGTAGTTGTTTGTATTTCTAACATAATGTGTGTGTGTGTGCGAGTGTGTACACATGTGTTCATTGGTTATAGACTACCCCCTAATTTTTATGTGAAATACATTTAAACATTCCATATTATTGTTTTGTATGAGAAAGTCCACTTGATTCTGCATGTGTGTTTGGAGAAAGAGCACAGGATAGGGATGAGTAGAGATGGATTGAGAATATTCTATCTAGAAGTGGAAAAAATTTTTAATTTTATTTTTGTTCTTAAATATAATCATCCAGGATATATTTTCAGTATTGTATACATGTTCTCTTAAACATTTTACTATTCCATGTCTAATATGTCTTCAAATGAAATAGAAGGTTTGCCACTTCTAGTACACCTAATGACACTTCCATCTTTCTCTCAGATATAAGTTCATGATATCTAGAGGTTTAATTAATAGTATCAAACACTTTATTGTCTACTCATTTTATAAACTAGTAAGATCAAAATGTAAAATGATTGTCAGTTGCTCAATGATTTCTGACAGACAAAATGGTAACAATTCCAAGATTGAATTATTTGGAGACAGCCATTGCCAGCATGGAAGAGCCCCAAACATTTGTTCCACCATGGATGGAAAAAGCAAAGATGTGACATATGAAAGGTCTTTTACAAATATATAAAAGCATCAACCTTTGAAAGTTAATTATTTGAAAATCAACGCGTTTGTAAAAAAAATTTTTTAAGAGCTCACATATTTCAACACTTGCTGTTTTTTCCTTTGTTCAGTATTTACCATATGCTCCCTAGGTGGTTTAGTCTTTTTCCTCAGTACAATAATTTCACACTGGGATCCCTGGTAGGTGTGTTGAAGATACCGATCTTGGTCCCATCAGGATCACTGGTTCCATTTCCACTTCACTCCCTTTGATGGGCAAGTCAGTGATGACTCTCACTGAGGCTCACCATTTGCCTGGAATCTGAGGTCATGTTGTTCAGAGTTTGAGGCTCTGCTCTGGCTACAGTTTTTATTTATCATTTCTTCTGTTGACCTCCTTAACCTCTCCCCCTTTTCTTCAGTTCTTGCAGCTGCTTTTTAAGACTCTGAAGGGTCTGTAAATTATTTTCATGGGCTCAATAGGATTCTCTTCATGCCTGCTTTGGCTAACCTTCTGACTGTTGTCATGGCTTGGACCTCAAAATACATCTGCTCTGCTTTCCCTTTGACTCCCTTGGACATGACCTCTGACTTCTTGGCTAAGGGATGTTATAGGTTACCTATTGTCTAGGTGAATTTCTATCTTGATTCATTCTGGCCAAAAACTTTCCCCACTGTGACAGATATTTAAGAGCTGCTTCTGTGTAAAAATAGGATCTGTGTAGCCAGTTAAATAAAATATTTACCATTTATAAAAGTGAATCACCTTGATTTTTATATAATAGCCTGCACATCCTAAATATTTTTAGTTAAGTGTGGATTTAATCCAAAGCAGGATCATTCATAACATGAATATCCATGTAACCAACAGAAATCTAGCTATTTAGCTGTTACATTAATAAGAACACCATCATTAATGATTATAACTGTAAGATCTAGTTGTTTCAAATTTTGCAGCTATCCTGTCCTTAGGGAAAAATAATACTTGGCAGGAAGAAGTGATGCAGTTAGGAAAGTGTGCGAGTGTAGCATAGCTGGACTCTCGATCCAAACTACCTAAGTCCAAGTGTTATTTTTAATCTGCTAAAGAAGAGCTTATTTTAAAATTTTTATTTTTTAATTGCAGTTGCCATTAAATAATATTTTGTATTAGTTTCAGGTGTTCAGCATAGTTTTACACAATTATATACTTTACAAATTATTTCCTTCGCAATATTTCCAGTACCCACCTGGCACCATACATGGTTATTACAATATTATTGACCGCATTTCCCATGCTGTACTTTATTTTATTTTATTTTTTTATTATTTTTTTTTAAATTAATTTTTATTATTTTTTATACATATCTCCCCATTGCCCCCCCTCCCTCCCAGGCATACCCCGACCCCCCAGTGTCTGTGATCATTGGTTATGTTTATAAGCATGCATACAAGTCCTTTGATTGATCACTTATTTACCTCACCTAACTTTAATCTTTCTGCTATAATTTCACAGTCTGTTTGATGCTTTATGATTTTTGTCCTCCTGAGAATTATCAGTCTACTCCCTTTCTGTGCTCCTGATTCTATTATATTCACCAGTTTATTCTGTTGATCAGATTTTTAATTCACTTAATTTTTAGATTCACTTGTTGACAGATGTGTATTTGTTGTTCATAATTTTTTGTCTTTTACCTTTTTCTTCTTCCTCTTCTAAAAGGGTACCTTTCAGCATTTCATATAATACTGGTTTGGAGTTGATGAACTCCTTTAGCTTTTTCTTCTCTGTGAAGGTCTTTATCTGCCCTTCAATTCTGAATGATAGCTTTGCTGGATAGATTATTCTTGGTTGTAGGTTCTTGTTGTTCATCACGTTGAATATTTCTTGCCACTCCCGTCTGGCCTGCATCGTTTCTGTTGAGAAATCAGCTGACAGTCGTATGGGTGCTCCCTTGTAGGTAATAAACTGTTTTTCTCTTGCTGCTTTTAATATTCTCTCTTTGTCTTTTGCTCTTGGCATTTTAATTATGATGTGTCTTGGTGTAGTCCTCTTTGGGTTCCTTTTCTTTGGGGTTCTGTGTGCTTCCTGTACTTGTAAGTCTATTTCTTTTACCAGATGTGGGAAGTTTTCAGTCATTATTTCTTTAAACAGGTTTTCAGTATCTTGCTCTCTCTCTTCTTCTGGCACCCCCACAATTCTGATGTTGGTACGCGTGAAGCTGTCCCAGAGGCTCCTTACATTATCTTCACATTTTTGGATTCTTTTCTCTTCTTGCTTTTCCAGTTGAATGTTTTCTGCTTCTTTATATTTCAAATTTTTGACTTGATCCTTGCCTTTCTCTAGTCTGCTGTTAGTACTCTGCGTAATAGTATTCATTTCAGTCAGTGTATTTATTATCTTCTCTTGGGTCTCACTAAATTTATCCATCTTTTCTAGCATATTCTTGCAAAACCTTATAAGCGTGGTTTTGAACTCTATATCCAGTCGTTTTTTTTCCTCCATTTCTTTTGCTTGTAATCCCTTCCCTTGTCTCGGCATTTTCACTGTGCCGGGGAAACTTCTGTGCTGGATTCAGCCACAGAAGCCTCTGCTGAGCTTGGGAGGGTGGAGTCTCAGGGCTTAAGGGACTGCCTTGCCTTCCAGTCGGCCCCGCCCTCCACGGCCCCTGAGTCTCACGTGACTGGGTAGTGACTGGGTAATGGCTGGAGCGGTCCTTGTGCGCGCGCACCCGCAGCGCCTCCAACCGCTGCCTTTCCGGCTCCCCTGCGAACCAGGACCACACGAGTCTAGGTCCCCAGGGTTTCGCCCAAAACAGGGGCCCAGTGGACTCAGAAGTGGCGCAGTTGGGAGGGTCTGTCTCCCGCCCACTCGCGAAAGCCAGCGGCACAATCAGCAATCCGTCCTCCGCGTGGTGCCGTGCGCGACCAGACCTCCGATCCTTTGCAACTCCCCTAAATTTCCGTGCACTTCTCCCTTTTCACAGTCCAAACTCCCCCGTATGAGTTTCGGCTGGATCTGGGGTTTAGTGTCGTAAGAGAAGGGGTTCAATGCCGTTGGGAGTCTCCGTTTCCCTCCCGCCAGAGAAAGCCAGCCAGGTACTCCGGCACCCGCTCTCTCCACGCGTGCGTCTCCGTACCTCAGCTTTTTGCAGCTCCTCTGGGTTTCTGTGAGCCCCTCTCTTTCCCTCTAGTTGTAGAACTTCCACTCAGCCAGCTTTCCTGTGGTTCTGGATGATGTCCGTTCTGTCTTTTAGTTGTAGTTTTGAAATTGTTGTGCGAGGCAGCAGTATAGGTGTTTACCTATGCCGCCATCTTGGATTCTCTCCCCATGCTGTACTTTATATCCCCATGACTGTTTTGTAACAACCAATCTGTACTAAGTCCAAGTCTTTACTCATACTTCAGCAACTTTGGGAAAGCTGCTTCATCTCTCTATTCCTATTTCCTTATCTAAACCTCATAAGGTCTTTGTGAGTATTAAATGAAATAAAAGATGGAAAATTGCTTAAGTTCATGATAGGAGCAAAATAAGTGTTCCATTACTATTAAAAAGAACTAACATTTACTGTACAGTTATTCTGAGCCAGATACTAATAAATGTACCTCATGTGTTTTAATGCAGTTAATTCTCACAATGATCCTATCAAGTTAGTGCTATTATTTCTATATTACAAATGATGCACCTTAGGCAGAAAGATGCTAATTAACTTGTCTGTACAGTAGAACTGCAAATTTAACCTCTTCCTATGGTTCCTGAATCCAGTCTTAATTGCTTTACAATACTAAATATTGAATAATGTTAACTGTCATTATTATGCCAATTGTGTATTTCAGTTTTTGGAAAAATGATTTCTCAATTTTTGATCTTCAGGCTATGTTCATTACATTTAGGGCTCTACACAGCATCTTTATTGCTGAATTGCTTTCTTCTCTTGCTTCTAGAACTTATGAACTTCCTTTTCTTTGGTATCCGCACATATAGATACTAAACAAATTCAAGTCTTTGAAGAAAGTCAGTTCTATTCACCCAATGAAACTAAAAGTCCCTTAGTAGCAGGGAATATAGGAACTCCCAGTGCTATGCTGAGAACACTAGGAACTCCATAGTATTTTCAGATAGATATTTATGTAACTACTGGCTTCAGTTTATTTTAAATACAATGCAAGAAGTTTGAAGCTTGGTATGAATACAGATAGGCTATCCCAATGCATTATTTAATATATCTTCTGATGAGGTTCATAGAAATTCTAGCTTTTCCTAATTACTGTTCTGGTTAAGCAATAAAGAACAAATTGATCTTTATGTAATGGCTTGAATATGAATTCAGTCATGCCTAGAATATTGTCCCAATCCTGGCTCTTATTCTGCCTCTTAGCTGCCAAAGATAGCCCCAAAATTAGATACTCTAGAAATTCTGACGATTTAAATTATTCCAAATTCCCAGCATATCCTGTTGGCAGAATGAGGCACTACAAACTCAGGCTACGCACTCTGATACACACTTACTAAATTCTCTTTAATTTTCCAAAAATTAAGTTATGCATGAAGGAGCAAATCATCTAAAAATGGAGAATTTCACTGATATGACACTTTAGGGTGACAAGCCAGAGAGATCTTCAGTGTCATCTCACCAGAACCAGGCACTACAGTTTCTGGACTTTCTCTTGCTTATGGACAACTCAACAAGACAATTTTAATCAGGGAAAGATAAATGTGTGTTGAACAATCTGAATTTAATAATTTTGAAACTGGGACTCAGAACTATTAGACATTGAAATTGGAACTCAAACATTTTTTGTTCTTATAGTTTTATTTCTAGCCTGCAAAGGCAAGATGTTTTTAAAGAAAAGAATCAAAGAGAAATAAAAACAAATACAGAAGCAAAGAAGCAATGAACAGACTGTATGCATGTATATAAACACAACCAATGGATACAAGACATTGTGGGGAGGGGGGCAGATGAGGGCATGTACTGAGAAGTAGGGAAGGCTAACGGGGGCAGGCCAATGGGGGAGGGGAAATAAAAAGGAGACATGTGTACTACTATTTGTAATACTTTAACAATAAAAAATAAAAAGATTTCCTTTAAAAATAAATTTAAGGCACTTTGTATGAATTCTATGTGGGATGACATCTTGACAATGAGAATGTGATTGAGATTTCATGTTTTTCTTAATGAGGAATTTTTTTAATTTTTAATCAAACCAAAGGAAAGAAGAGCAGTGGATTTTCTCTGGCAGACAAAGGAAAAAGATTATATAAGCAATTCAAGAAGGTCAGGGAAGAAGTGTCATCTTCTATGTTAAGTACCCTAGCTCCTAAATATCATTAGCCCTCTTTTGTATGTGATAAAGGCACCATTCAGTAATATTAAAGGTCACAGTATGTATAAGTATAAAATAATTCACTTTAAACCAAATATAGGGTATCCCTGTCTATTAGAAGACAAAGTATAAAGTTTATTCTTAAATAGCTAGTGATTCTGGAGACTTTATAAAATTGGAGTGTGATTCCACCCACCTTTTCATAAATTAATTATTAAGTAATAAATGTGTTTTCAGATTAGAATATAAATTCACATCATCCCATGAGAGAAAGCATAGTGAAATGTTTAAAATAACAGAATATAGTAGAGCCATTGCAAATCCTAGTAGGTAAGCTTCTTAGAATTATTATTCATTATATTGGTTACCCAGAAGAAAAATGATTAAACGATCACAAACTGGTCCTAGGCTTTTATTGCGTGTGTACAAATAGGAGTTGGTAGGTTCATAAAGACATACAAAATTTGTCCTGCCAGTGAACTTGACTAAACTGGGGGAAATATGTGTCATTTGGAGAAATATAGTTACACTAAAGGCCTAGTGCATGAAAAGTCATTCACTGGAGAGGGGAGGTCCCTCAGCCTGGCCTGCCCCTCTCACAGTCTGGGAGCCCTCAGGGGTGGGAGGCAACCAGTGATCAGGGACAGGTGATTTTCCCCTCACACCTCTGCTGCTGCCACTGCTGGCAGTGCAAGCCTCAGTCAGCCCTTGTTATCTGCATCTCAGGCAGCCCTGGGTAGCTGGGCAGCCACCATACAAGGCTTGCCTGCACCTTGGACCAGCCCTGGGTTGCTGGAGGGGCTGAGGGAACTGTGGGGACTCTGGAAGCAGGTGCCCTGGTGGGACTGAGGGGACTGAGTGCTGCCATCTTGTGGTTATGGGTGCTGCCATATTTGAGGGCATAGCAGCCAATTAGCATATTCCCTCCTTATTGGCTGTGAGTGCTGCCATCTTTGCAATGGTGGGGGGGACAATTAGCATATTCCCTCTTTATTAGATAGGATGTACTATTTGATGCCAATGGAAATTGAAATCACCAGCCCAGCCTTTTTGTTTTAATCAAAATTGCTCTCTTTTACAAATTAATAAAATAAAAGGCGTCTAAAACATTGAAAATGAAATTGATTTCCCAGACTATGATTTCTTATAGACAGAGAATTTAAAAGTGAGGAGAATTACAAAATTAACATATCCACATTTTTGTCTCAAATTTGGGCTTTGAGACCAGATAGTCTTGGAGAGAATCTCAGATTCACCACTATACAGTGATACAGTCTTGGGAAAATCACTTAATCTCCTTAAACCTTAATTTTTCTCATCTGTGCAATTGGAGTACTGATCCAGTTTCCTTCTATCCCCACTCTGCCTTGTGTGAGTATGTGACATGCTATTAAAAATCAGCATGATCTCTACTATGTAAGGAGACTGTTTAAATGTCAATCCCTTATAATCCTCCTTCTCTCCCTTACCTATATTAGAACTCTTTCCCTCCTCGGTGAAAGAAATCACAGTTGGTGTTCAGTTATGATGCACAGGTCCAGTGGTACTGTTTTTTTACTATCAGCTTATCTTCTGACTCATTAGGGTTCTGATTGTTTGGTGCCTTTCTTGTATTAATAGTTAAATATTCAAACTAGCCTAAGGAGAAAAAAAATGCTTTGACTCTCATACCAATACAATACAGGAGTTGATATATCATCTGGCAGAGTTGGCTCCAGGGACTCAAGTGATATCTGGATCCCTTTCCTCTCCATCTGTCAATTCTGTCTGTCCCTGCATTAGTGGTGAGAATGACCACAGTATGACCCAAGCCCATATAATCACAACATACAATTTAATGTAATATCTGCATTGGAATGAAATTATGTCCACTTACTTTTATATCAATATCAAGGCAGGACTCTTATTTGCCAGATTTGATTTATATGCTAATTCCCATATAGGCCTCGTAGTGTTTGTTGACTATGCTGACTTATAACTCCATTAAAATCACATGGAATGAAAGAAGGACACTTACCTGAATGTTACTAAAGGGGCTTACGTGATTCTGGTAAGGAAAACACAACTAAACCAAATAAACAAACAATTTACATGTTCACCATTCTAGCATAATCTAATTCAGAAGAATTATTCCTTATAAAAGTGATCTGGACTATCTTTAAAAACTAGAGAAGACACATTAATTTGCTTCCTTGTTTTGTGATCATATGGATTTTATATTTCAAGTGATAATATTATCTCAGTAATTTATTTGGACAAAAGCAAAGGTCACAGTGCATATAGTTCAGGAAATTTTTAGTAATTTGAGATTGCAATAGGATTGAATGTGAATGAAGAATATATGTTAACTTTTCTAAAATTGTACCAGAGAATTATAAATTGATTTCAATTTTTATGAACACTATATTTAGCAACATGTTTTAATAGAAAAAGATAAATAGGAGGGTGGATTGCTTTATTGCAGCTTGGTTTCCCCCACCTGCAGAGAAATATACCTACTCATGCTACGTAGCATGAGAGGGTATGCAGACTGAGGGCTACAGGTCCAGGAGAACTAGACATCAGAGCACACTTATAAAGTGACCTAATGTCCTGTTCTTTGTATTCAGAGACAAGTTGTATTGCCTCCAGTAGACAAATGACTGATAGTAACTTAAACATTGTACACATTTTAGGCAACATAAGAGAAAAAATAAGAGTTTAAGGTTATTAAAAATATGTTTGTAGACTCTTTTTTCTTAGACAGCTTGGAATGTCATGAGATGTAGGGTTCATAAAAGTGGAGAAAGAATGGAAGAACATTGAGAAGTAAAAGAAAGGATGACTTGGTATCATGAACCCATGAGTTCTCAAGTAATTTCCATCTCTTCTCAGTACTCCAGATACCATCTACATGCAGCATTTGAGCAGTAATCTTAACAAAGTCTATAATATGTAAGACTAGAAAATATATTTTAGTACATGGTGTTTCAAAGTTGAATATGATTATACTTTATGTTTTTCATGAATTGAGCTTCTTTTCCTAACTAGGTCATAAATTCTTGAGAACATAGGCTATGTTATATTTACATGTGTTAGTGTGTTCCAGAGCACCCGACAATATATGATTACCATACCAGTTTCTTAAATAATGCCCACTGAATTGCACAAATGTTATTGAAAGATTAATGCTATTAGTCAGTTGCAAAGAAATAATATAAATGTTTGAACATCATAAATGTGAATATATAAATATGAATATGAATATAGTAGTGAATATAATATAAATATAATAGAGACTCTAAAAGCTGTGACTTAAAAATAATTTCTGGATAAGAAACATCTGCCTAAACATCTGGGCTACTTAATAGAAACAAAAATTACAATATTATAATAATTAATACTACCAATACAACTGAGCTTTTGTAAATGGATTTATTTTGTTCCTCTAAGGGTCACTTTTAATTTTTTTATTTTATTGATTTCAGAGAGAAAGGGAGATGCAGAGAGAGATAGAAACATCAATGATGAGAGAGAATCATCAGTCGGCTGGTTCCCACATGCCCCACACTTGGGATTGAGACCACAACATGGGCATGTGCCCTGGCCAGGAATCGAACCTTGACCACCTGGTTCATAGGGGAGCCCTCAACCACTGAACCACATCAGATGGACTCTAAGGGTCACTTTTATTATATGAAATAAAAAGTAACAGACAACACAAATGTTACATTAATTTTAACACTCAGAAAAATAATCAAAACCAGAAATCTTGTTCTTTTTTAATTTCTTTATTGATTAAGGTATTACATATGTATCCTTATCCTTCCATTAATCCCCCAACTTCCCCCTCTCACTCATGCCCTCACCCCCCTGGTGTTTGTGTCCATTGGTTAGGCTTATATTCATGTGTACAAGTCCTTTGTTTGATCTCTCCTACTTTCCTCCACCCTCCCCTGTCTTCCCTCTGAGATTTGGCAGTCTCATTGATGCTTCTCTGCCTCTGGATTTGTCCCTGTTCATCAGTTTATGTTGTTCATTATATTCCACAAATGGGTGAGATCATGTGGTATTTTCTTCCTCTGATTGGCTTATTTCACTTAGCATAATGCTCTCCAGTTCCATCTAAGCTGTAAAAAAACGTAAGAACTCCTTTTTTTTTACTGCAGCATAGTATTCCATTGTGTAGATAGATGTATCACAGTTTTTTAATATAGTCTTTTGCTGATGGGCACTTAGGCTGTTTCCAAATCTTAGCTATTGTAAATTGTGCTGCTATGAACATAGGAATGCATATATCATTTCTGATTGATGTTTCTAGTTTTTTGGGATATATTCCTAGAAATGGGATCACTAGGTCAAATGGGAGTTCCAGTTTTAGTTTTTTGAGGAAACTCCACACTGTTCTCCACAGTGGCTACACCAGTCTGCATTCCCACTAGCAGTGCACTAGGGTTCCTTTTAATCCGCATCCTCACCAACACTTGTCCTTTGTTGATTTGTTGATGATAGCCATTATGACAGGGGTGAGATGATACCGCATTTTGTTGTTTTGATTTGCATCTCTCAGATAATTAGTGACTTTGAGCATGTTTTCATATGCCTCTTGGCCTCCCTTCTGTCCTCCTTAGAAAAGTGTCTATTTAGGACCTTTGCCCATTTTTTTATTGGAATGTTTATATTCATTTTGTTAAGCTGTACAAGTTCCCTATAAATGTTGGAGATTAAACCCTTATCAATGATGACATGTTCTCCCATGCAGTGGACTTTCTTATTGTTTTGTGGATTTTTTTTTCTGTGCAAAAGCTCTTTATTTTGATGTAGCCCCATTTATTTATTTTCTCTTTAGCTTCCATTGCTCTAGGAGCAGTATTGGTGAAGTTCTTACAGAAAATGTTTGAGATTTCACTGCCTGTCAATTCCTTTAGTAGTTTTATTGTTTCCCGTCTTATGTTTAGGTCCTTTATCCATTTTGAGTTTATTTTTGTGTATGGTGTAAGGTTGGTGGTCTAGTTTCATTTTTTTTGCATGTATCTGTCCAATTTTCGCAATACCATTTATTGAAGAGGCTGTCTTGACCTCATTTTATGTTCATACCTCCTTTGCAAATATTAATTGGGTACAGTGGTTTGGGTCGATTTCTTGGTTCTCTATTCTATTCCATTGATCTATATGTCTGTTCTTGTGCCAGTACAAGGCTGTTTTAAGAACAATGGCTTTGTTTACAGCTTGAAATCTGGTATTGAGATCCCACCTACTTTATTCTTTCTCAGACTTGCTGTGGCTATTTGGGGTCTTTTTTTTGTTGTTGTTGTTCCAGAAGAATCCTTGGAAACTACTTTCTAGGTCAGTGAAATAAGCTGTTGGTATTTTAATGGAGATTGCATTGAATCTGTAGATTGCTTTGGGTAGTATGGACATTTTGATGTCCATGAACCAATCCATGAACACATTATGTTCTTCCATCTGTTTATGTCTTCCCCTATCTCTTTTTTTCAGTGTTCTGTAGTTTTTCATGTATAGGTCTTTTACCTCCTTAGTTAAGTTTATTCCTAGGTATCTTAATTTTTTTGGTGCGATGGTAATGGGATTGCTTTTTTAATCTCTCTTTCTATAAGTTTACTATTGGTATAAAGAAATGCCATAGATTTCTTGTCATTAATTTTGTATCCTGCTACATTGCCAAATTAATTTATTAAGTCTAATAATTTTTTGATGGAGTCTTTGGGGTTTTCTATGTACAATATTATGTCATCTTTGAATAAGGACAGTTTTACTTCTTATTTTCCAATTTGGATGCTTTTTATTTCTTCTTCTTGTCTGATCACAATGGCTAATACTTCCAGTACTATGTTGAACAGGATTGGTGAGAGTGGGCATCCCTATCTTGTTCCTGTTCTTATGGGAAATGGTTTTAGTTTTTATCCATTGAATATGATGTTGGCTGTGGGTTTTTCATATATGGCTTTTATTATGTAGAGGTGTGACCCTTCAATTCCCACCTTGCTGAGAATTTTTATCAAGAAGGGGCGTTGGATTTTGTGATTTTTATCTCTCAATTTGTTTATAAGATGTATCACGTTTGTTGATTTGTGGATATTGTACCATCCTTGCATCCCTGGGATAAATCCTACTTGGTCATGGTACATGATCTTCTTGATGTATAGCTGGATCCAATTTACTAGAATTTTGTTGAGGATTTTGGCATCTTTTTTCACGAGGGATATTGGCCTGTAGTTCTCTTTCATTGTGTTGTCTTTATCTGGTTTTGGTATTAGGGTGATGCTGGCTTCATAGAAGGTACTTGAAAGTGATCCTTCCTCTTGAATTTTCTGGAATAGTCTGGGGAGGATAGGTTTTAGTTCTTTCTTGAATGTTTGGTATAACTCCCCTGTGAAGCCATCTGGCCCTGGACTTTTGCTTGCTGGGATCTTTTGGATGATTGCTTCAATTTCACCCATAGTTATGGTCCTATTGAGATTTTTAGAATCCTCCTGATTGAGTTTTGGAAGGTCATATTTTTCTAGGAATATGTCCATTTCTTTCAGGTTGTCTAGTTTGTTGGAGTAGAGTTGTTCATAGTATTTTTTAATGATCCTTTGTATTTCTCTGAGGTCTGTTGTTATTTTGCCTCTCTCATTTCTGATTTTATTTATTTTATTCCTCTTTCTTTACTTTTTGGTGAGCCTGGCCAGAGGTTCATCAATTTTGTTTATCCTTTGTTGGTTTCATTGATCTTTTGTATTGTTTTTTTGGTCTCTGTGTCATTTATTTATGCTCTGAACTTTATTATCTCCTTTCTTCTGCCTACTCTGGGCTTCTCTTGTTAATCTCTTTCCGATTCTTTGAGCTATAGAGTTAGATGATTTAGTACCTTTTTTCTTGCTTTTTGAGGTAGGCCTGGGGAGCTATGAACTTCCCTCTCAAGACTGCTTTCATTGTGTCCCATAGATTTTAGATTGTTGTGTTTTTGTTGTCATTAGTTTCCAGGATGCTTTTAATTTCTTCTTTGATCTCATTGGTAACCCAGCATTATTTAAGAGCATGGTATTCAGCTTCCAAGTGTTAGATATTTTTTATTGTAGTTTATTTCTAATTTTATGGCATTGTGATCTGAGAAGATGCTTGGTATGATTTCAATTTTCTTGAGATTGGGGAAACTTTGCTTGTGACCCAATATGTGTTCTATTTTTGAAAATGTCCCATGTGCATTTGAGAATATTCTGTGGCTTTGGAATACAATGTTCTGAAGATGTCAGTTAAGCCCATCTGATCTAGTGAGTCATTTAGGATTACTGTGTCTTTTTTTTTTTTGTCTAGAGAATTTATCCAGTGATGTCAGTAGTATGTTAAAGTCCCCTACTATTATTGTATTATTGTTGATTTCTCCCTTGATATCTTCCAGGAGTATTTATATGTATTTGGATGCTCCTGCGTTGGGTGCATATATGTTTATCAGGGTTATATCCTGTTGCTGTATATAGTATTATTAAATGGACTTTCTTATCTCTTGTTATGGCCTTCACTTTGAGGTTTATTTTTTCAAATATAAGTATTGCTACCCTAGATTTTTTTTTCATTTCCATTTACTTGAAAGATTTTTTCAATCCCTTCACTTTCAATCTGTGTGAGTCCCTTGTTCTGTGGTGGGTCTCTTGTAGACAGCACATATATATGTCATTTTTTTAATCCATTCAGCCACTTGAAGTTTTTTGATTGGAGCATTTAGTCCATTTATGTTTAAAATTATTACTAAAAGATACTTGTTCGTAGTCATATCTATTTTTCTGTTTGTGTTCCTTCTTACCTTTTTATTTCTTCTTTTTATAGTATTCCCTTTAGCATTTCTTACATTGCTGGTTTGGTGGTGATAAACTCCCTTAGCCTTTTTGTTTGTTTGTTTGTGAAGCTCTTGATTTCCCCTTTAATTTTGATTGATATAGTCTTGCTGGATAGTGTATTCTTGGATTCACTCCTTTGCTTTGCAACACTTTGTATACCTCCTTCCATTTCCTTCTAGCTTGATGTGTTTCTGCTCAGAAATCATTTGATAATCTGATGGGGATCCCTTTTAGATAACCCTCTGTCTCTCTCTTGCCACCTTTAAGATTCTCTCTTATCATTAATATTTGCCATTGAAATTATGACATGTCCTAGTGTGGGTCTTTTGGGTTGACCCTCCTTTGGGCTCTTTGTAGTTATATAACTTTTTTCTTCCCCATATCTGGGAAGTTTTCTGTCATTGTTTCTTCAAATAGATTTTCTAATTTTTGCTGCTCTTCTTATCCTTCTGATAGCCCTATTATACATACGTTACTTAGTTTCATATTGTCCAAAAGATCCCTTAGGCTTTCCTCCTGCTTTGTAATTTTTTTTTCTCCAGTTGCTATTCAGATTGGGCCTGTTTCTGTACCTGATCTTCTAACTCACTAATTCGGCCCTCCGCTTCTTCTAGTCTACTGTTGAAACTTTCCATGGTTTGTTTGTTGTTGTTGTTGTTGTTCTTGTTGTTGTTGTTTTTTGTAGTTATATCACTTTTCATTTCTTCCTGATTCTTGCATAGGTTGTTGATTTTCTCATCCATCTGATGTATGAATTCCATGACCATTACTCTGAATTCTTTTTCAATCATGTTGCATGCCTCAATCTCATTAATTTCATTTATTGGTGACTCCTCTTCCCTCACCCCTCTGGGGATTGTATCATCTCCCCATTCTGCCTATCACCAGATGATTCAAACTTCGAGTTAAATGGACTTGGGCCATGTGCCATGGGAGCTTTGCACCACCTGAGTGTCACTGAACCAGGCTCGCCCAGGGTCAATGTTACCAGCATTCAGTGTGATCTCATGTGCGCACCTAGAATTATGGATCCCACCTGCACTGCGCTATTGGCATTTCCCGAAAATGAGTCACCTAGCATGTGCCAGGAGTCAGAGTTTCCCTGTGTCTGTACCAAGAACTGAGTATCAGTGTCTCTTGTTGTCTTGTGCGGCTTCTTGCTGAGAATCAGGGTCCCTGTGTGTGCAAACACCAAGAATTAGAGTCACTGGCTCTTAATGTGAATGCGCTGTGAGTCAGGGATCCCAAGCACATATGGTAAGAAACAGAGTCAAGTCAGTGGTGCTCAGTACTGCCACTTGCTGGGAGAATCTGGGTCCTAGTCACCATGGGAGACTGGGTTGCACAGTAGCACTGTGGCATGCCTACACTGCAGAAAACAGACTTCCATGTGTGCTTGCCCAGAATCAAAGTCAGGTGGCACTGCAGCCCTGTATGGGCTTCGGGTTTGGTGGCCAAATTTTGTTGTGGGGAGCAGATTCCAGTCTCTGTGCATGCACAGGATCAAATTCCCATAGCAGCTCTGTGGTCCCTGCGTGAACTCCCAAATTCATATTCCTGTAGGGGGCTGTGGCCTGAGCGAGGGGTGGGTCTATCAGTTACTATGGCACTATCTGTGATCCTGCAGGGAGGGGGATAGGCTTTTTGACTCAGAGAAATCTGAGGCCAGGAAGTCTGGATTCTTGTTGTTTGTTGGTCTAAAGCTGTGGTCTCAGTTTTCTGTCTCTAGTGGCTGCAGGGTCCTAGTTTGCATCTGAGACATAATTGGGTGTTTCTGAGGTCTGGATCCTAGCCTCAAGCAGCTCTGTTTCTTAAGATGGCGTGGTCTGTGTGCCCTGACTGGCCACCCAGAGGTGTCTGCTTTGTGCACTGTCTAAGATTGCCCAGTTTGGCAGCCCCTTGGAAGACCTGCAGAATCTAACTGTCCCTAGCTCATACACACACACACACACACACACACACACACACCACACATCTACACTGTCCTCTATGGTTTCCTCACTATCTAACACTCTCTCCCTCCCTACCTTCCTGCTGGTCGCCATCTTTCAATCTACCAGAAATCTTGTTCTTAATTGCTTAATTATTAAAATTTTAAACCTTAATGAATTACTGGCAAACCTGATATTGATTTAAAGATCTTATTCATTATACCATCATTTCTATTAGGAAGAACATAAAATACTCAAACCTGTCTTAGTGTTACAATAAAAATTATATTTGGTCAGATTCCAGTAGAATATAAAATATTGCTAAAATTCTTCTTGCTATGAAAATGTGTGCACCCTGAAGTGAGAAAAATAAGAGGAAACTGAATCAAGGAAGATGTGGCACACATGAAAATATAGTTTGGTAGAATATTAAATGTTAAATCTTTGAAAAATGTGGAAAATTATAATCATTACTAGAGGCCCAATGCATGAAAATTTGTGCAAGGATAGGCCTTCCTTCCCCTGGCTGCCAGCACTCAGGACCCTGGCTTCCTTCCTTCAGCAACCAGCAGGCACCTAGGGTCCGGGCTGGCTTCCCTTGGGCTGCCTACAGAATCCCAGACAAGCTGGTTTCCTTCTGGCACTGGCTTTGTCAGAAAGGACATCCAGAATGACATCCAGAAGACGTCTGGTCTAATTAGCATATTACCCTTTTATTATTATAATTATGGGACTCAAGAAAGTTAAGTTATTCTAATTTCATTGATTTGTGATTCGTTGGTTTGAGCTTTTCTGGTGCTAAAAGTAAAAGAAAAACACAGAAAAAATATTTCTAATGTGCTGCGATAGAGTTGCATAATTATATACTTACTGGAATAGTTCCATGGTTTTACAGTATCCACATTATGGGAATCAGCAACAGCAACAACCTCTATATTATTGAAATTGTAAGTCTCTGGTGCCATGGCTCCATTCAAACCAATGTGAGGGAATTCAGATAACTTTATTTTTTTTTAATATGTATTTTATTCATTTTAGAGAAAGGAATGGAAGGGAGATAGAAACATAAATGATGAGAGAGAATCATCAATTGGCTGCAACCTGCATACCCCCTATAGGGATGAAGCCTGCAACCCAAGCATGTACCTTGACCTGGAATCAAACTGGGACCTCCTGGGTTGATGTATGGGATCTTTATCATTATCAACATCATTGCTCAACCATTGAGTCACACCAGCAGGTCTCTTTTACTTTATTTTAAAAATAGATACATAATTCTTTAAAATAATCCATTGACCAATAAAATCCCTCTTCAGGCTTCATTCAGCGTTAATCTATGGTCTTGCACTTTTTGAGACTCATCATATGTAGACTGTATTGTGTTCCCATTACAGCACCTCCACAAGTTTCTCCCATCCCTCTTCATCCTGGATCCAGGTCCTAGACATAGTAGCAAGGGTTAGTAATGTTGTTGATGTTTGAGATCTTCATCATCATCATCATCATCATCATCATCACCACCACCACCACCACCAATAGTATTCTTTACTTCTTTGCAAATCTTTCTTGGTCCTCAAATTGGCCGTACTCAAAGAAGAGTGATTGCAAGAGAGATGGGAAATGAGTACAATTAAACAATGATCCCACTTGAGAAGACCTCAGAGTTTAAATTCATTGCAAGTATCCAAATGCATAGAATTTAATGAAATCTTAGTATGAGTTAATTGTTTGATTATACATTGAAGACCTCGAGGGTGGGGGTAGAGGGATGTTGGTTCACTCCCAGGCTTAAGAGCATATAAAAATTATATAAAGATTTTTAAAAAGTATGTGGCTTTTATACTGCTTTTAAAAAAAAAATCTGGAAAACCCTCCTCTTAAGATTCTTTCTGGCCAGTCTGTCTCATTCAACCCCTCTACCCCCACCTTAATCAAACATTCATCCTTCAAATTGGTCAGGTGCTATGTCTTTCCTATAGCCATCCTTAACTTCACCTTACTTTCTCCTATGCTGTTCTTCCATTTGCCATAGCCTTTATAACTATCCTAGTGGCCCAGTGCACAAAATTTGGCCTGCACCCTCTCCAATCGGGGACCTCTAGAGAGATGTCTGGCCACCAGTTTACACCTGATCTCACAGGGAATGCTGGCACCTAACCACTCACCTGCCTATCTGCCTGATCGCCCTTAACGACCTCTGCCTGATCACCCCTAACCTCTCTGCCTGCATGCCTGGGTGCCCCCAACTGACCTGATCTCACCCCCAATTGCCCTCCCGTGCTGGCCTGATCTTGTCCCCAACTGATCGTCCCTAATCGTCTTTGCCTCAGCCCCCACCACCATGGCTTTATCTGGAAGGAAGTCAGATGACCAGAAGATGGCCAGTTGATCTGGTCTATTACCCTTTTAGTAGTATAGATAGGTTATATAGAATAGGATTGCTTAAATGGGGAAAAAAGTTTTTTTCATCAGGAGGAGTTGCTTCTGGCAGACAAAAATTCATAATCCCTATTTCTGGACTGATAGCCATATATCTGAACTATATGCACTATACTGCCAAACCAGTTATTAAAAAATTGAACCGCTTTCTTACACCTTACACCAAACAACTCTTGCCCTTAAAACCCCTCCACAGCTCCCACCTTAGATTCTGCCTTTGTAACCCAGATTAGGTTCTGATTGGTTGGTTTCTATGCCAGTCAGAGTCAAAAGCCCCGTCACCCAGGCAGCCATTGGCTCCTCACACTTCACCCAGATTTGGTTCTGATTGGTCAGTTTCTATGCTAGTCAGCATCTCAGGGCCTATCGCCAGGCCTGATCAGAGAGGTGGGGCTGATCCACAGCCCCAGTAGAGGCCCAGAGAGAAAGAGAGAGGCAAGAGAGGCAAGTGCTGATCAAGGAGTATATGAATCAGACCCTGCTTCTCTCTTCAGGATCCACAGCCCCCTTGGCAGTCAGTGCTTCTCTTTTCAGAATCCACAGCCCCCTCAGTCAGTCCTGGCTCTCTCTCTCTCTCTCTCTCTCTCTCTCTCTCTCTCTCTCTCTCTCTATATATATATATATATATATATATATATATATATAACTTATTCTATACATCTTTCTTCCAATTAGTTTGAAAGCTCATTTAAGATAACAGTCTTTGCTTCTTCTTTTTGAGGAATTGTTCTGAACTAATCAGAACTCCTAAAATGCATATTATTAAATATGAGTCTATAATTACAGTTCCCAAATACCTGTTCTCAGTTTACTGCTGGATTGAGAGGAATTAACCTGGGGGGATTTTTAGAAAGATAGATTTCTAAGCCCTATCTTTAGATATTCTAATTTAGAAGGTTGAAAATATGTACAGAATTATATAATTTTAAAGGATATCTCAGTTTTTAGTTCCTGAAATTATATTGGTGGAACAGATGTCCTGAAAATTTCTGTCCTGGATACTAGACATTCAAACTCAAAATCAAAAAATATATTTAGCTGAAGTTAACTTGTGTGGGAGGTTGAGTGATGGGAAGTATTCTGGTAATCCAAAATCCCCTTATCTCATAAACTTTATCCTTCTCTTCTGAAATAGGTCAGAACAAGAGTAACTGGAACAGATATGGATGTGATCAATGGAGACAACTCTTCTCTCAAATATTTTCATTGTTAGTAGTTGATAAAATGTCTAAGTTCAATACTTATATTTTAAAACCTCCTAAATCAAATGGCTTAATGTCTACTTTTTAATTTTACTTTATCAAATAAAAAATTCTATTTATAATGTATCACATTTATTCTTAACATTACTATTAAAATTAAGGTGATTATCAACACTAGAAATTTTTCTTGAAGTTATTTATTATAACAGTTTCTATCTGGGATTATTTTCTTTCTGCCTGATAAACAGTTTTCATTTTGAGGCTCCTGCTAACAAATTCTCAGTTTTTGTTTGTTTGATTGTTTTGTTTTTTGGTCAGGAAATATCTGTTTTGCTTTCATTCTTTAAGGGTATACTTAGGAGGTAGAGAATTTTAGCTCATCAGTACTTCTTATTAGCCTGAGGGTATTTTTCTATTGTCTTCTCTTTCCAAGAACTCAGTTGTCAGTCTGTCACACCTTTGTGGGCAACTTCTGTTTTCTTTTGGTTGCTTTTCAGATTTCACAGTGTCTAGTTTTCAAAAGTTTCATCCCCCATAAGCTCAGGACTCATACCCAAGCAGCCTGCATCTCTTACTTATATCTGAGCTTTCTTTTCTGAGTGGATTTTTTGTCCCTGAGGTAATTCAGTTCTAGCTCACCTCTGAGATGCAGTTCTCTTCTTGTGCTCAGTCAGACAATGCTGCAGTCTCTAGTTGGGTCTCTGGACTTTTTAAAAGGCACCTTTTCATCAAGCCTTTTAGTTTTATCAGGAAAATTGACCCTACTTATCAGGACTGTCATGACCAAATGCTTTGATGACAAGTTATTATTTATGAGTGGTTATTTTCCATTTTAAGTTGGTTTATAGTTTTTAATTCTTATTTTTTCTTATTCGATTGATTTATTACTCATTTGTTTTTTCATTTCTTAATTTGAGTTTTATTAATTTTTATTGCAGTAATTATTGTGTTCCTTTTCTTAATACTCATTATCAAACACATTTTTTCACTAGTATATGAAATTAAGATTTCCAAAATATCCCCAACCAGTATGTGTCTGCTAATAAATTTAACTTCTTAAAGGTGAAGGGTAGTTATTTTGTACCAATTGGTAGTTACAAAATAATCATGGGGATGTAGAGGATAGCATAGGAAGTAGTCAATAATATTGTGATAACTGTATGGTACCAGGTGGATACTGGAAATATCAGGTGAAACACTTTATAAAGTGTATGATTGTCTAACCACTATGCTGTAAACCTGAAATAATACAAAATAATATAAAAAGTAAACTGTAATTGAAAAATAAAAAAGAATCTGCTAAGATACTGAACCAGGTAACTTTTGAGATATTTGCTAATAGAATAGTCTGTGCAAATTATTATTAACTAGAGGCCCAGTGCCCAGATTCAAGCACCAGTGGGGTCCCTCAGCCTGGCCTGTGCACTCTTGCAATCTAGAACCCCTTAGGGGATGTAGGACTGCCAGTTTTGGCCCAATATTCACAGGCCAGGCCAAAGGACCCCACTGGTGCAGGAATCTGGTCATGAGGCCGTCAAGATTTTTGGTTAATCTCTTCCTGCCCTCTCCCTGCCCTTCTTCCTTCTGAGATTCATCAGTCTGTTCCATTTTTCCATGCCTTAGTGTTGAGCATTTGCTCCCTGGTGGTCACTGTGCATCATAGTTGCTGGTTGAACAGTCAAAAGAATAGTTGCTTGGGCTTTTACATATATAGATTATAGTTTAATGTTATTTCTCTACATCTTAATGTTGTTTTATTTTAAATAAAATAGAATTATAAGTCGGGCCACTCACACTTGTTAGAATGCTCTGCGTCCCCTTGTGTAATCAACATGTAAATTGCATATGTGTCCCTTATTTGGAACATGGACCTTACTTATATAGTTTCAATGGGTTACAATTTTAATGATGGTTGTATCTTTAGTTTTATGAAATTGTTAGTTATACCTCTGATTTACTTAAAGCTTAAACTTTGAAGGTACTAAAATCCTGGAGTCTAATTTATTTCTGTGGGAAGCACTCTTGGCTTGATAATGATATACTTTCTGATGCAATTCCCAGGAATGTGTTCTAGAAAAAACAGGAGCCTACATAGACTTGTTTTTTTAATTGGTAAATTCTATTTATTGATAAATATTGATAAATTACATGTATGTTTATATTTGTACATTCTCTGCATGCTTATATAAATTACTAGGGGCCTGGTGCATGAAATTGATGCACTGGGGCTAGGGAGTCCCTCAGCCCAACCTTCCCCCTCTCACATACTGGGAGCTCTCAGGGGATGTCCTATTGATGGCTTAGACCTGCTGCCCACCAGGATTAGGCCTAAGCCCCAGTCTGGACTCTCTTTGTGGGAGGCGATGGGGCTGATCAGGGGAAGGCACCAGCCCCATCAACCCGCTGTTGCAGCCACTGCCAGTCACCACAACCACCAAAGTGGTTTCATCAACACAGACTCCAGTCCCTTCACCATGAAAAAATGACAACTTTCTTTAGGCATTTTCAAGATGTATTTTTCATAGTATATGACCTTTCTTTCTTTCTTTCTTTCTTTCTTTCTTCCTTCCTTCCTTCCTTCCTTCCTTCCTTCCTTCCTTCCTTCCTTCTTTCCTTCCTTCCTCCCTTCCTTCCTTTTTATCTTTACCTGAGGATATGTTTCCATTGACTTTTAGAGAATGTGGAAGAGAAAGGGAAAGACAGAGAGAAACATGAAAGTGAGAGGAACACTTTCATTGGTTGCCTCCTGCATGAATCCTGACCTGGGCCCCAGCCAGGGAGGAGCCTGTAACCTAGGTACATGTCCTTGAACAGAATTGAACCCAGACCCTGTGGTTAGCAGCCCAAGGCATTATCCACTGAGCCAAACCTGCTAGGGCAGGATATGACATTTCTTAGGCTTCCAGCAGCAGACCTTTGTTTTTTTTCTCCGAAAGTGTGGTGGAAAAACCCTACATCACCTTTTTGGATTCTTAGTACCCAAGTTACTAAGAATATTAGCAGTGGCATACAGGGAGCTTAGGCAATGAGCAGTCAGAAATGATGTTTCCTCTGTAGTTCATATGGATTGCCAATTGCCTCTGATTGCCTGCTCCACCCCTGTCCAGGCCTGCCCAGGCCGAAAGCCTCTGGCCACACTTTCGGCCTGGGCAGTGGACCCCAGCTTCCTTCAACAGCTGGCTCTGCCCCTGCCCAGGCCTGCCCAGGCTGAAAGCCTTTGGCTGACAGTGGATCCCCAGTACCCTCTGATTGCCAGCTCACCCCTGCCCAGGCTGAAAGCCTCTGGCTAAGGCTTTAGGCCTGGGCAGGGGACCCCCAGCTTCCTTCGATCACCAGCTCTGCCCCTGCCCCCTGGGCTCTGATCGCAAGCTTGGCCCTGCCCAGGAGCCCCCTGGTTCAGGCCCTTCACAGGCTGCTCAGGACCCACAAGAGGCCTTCCTCAGAGTGACCTGGGTGCCAGGATGTTCCCAGGTCGCTGGGTGCCTATGTATGTAAATTAACTGCCATCTTTTGATGGGTTAATTTGCATACTCACTTTCATTGGCTATGGGCATAGTGGAGGTACTGTCAATTTACATGTTTGTCTATTATTAGGTAAGAATATATTAAAGAAAATCTGAAGTCTTAAAACTAATAACTGAATTCTGAATACACAATAAAGTACCACAGTAACAAAAAAACAAACAAAAAAAAAAGCACAGTGATGTGTCTAAAATGTCAGAATGGACTGTTCTCTGTTACTCTGGTTCTACTTGTCCCATCCTGCATTTCAGCCAGTTCTCCAGCTTGTATTTTCTTCCTTCTTCATCATACCTATCCACTTTTCTTCCATGGCTATTCCCTTTCCATTATCCTTCTCATCTTCCTGTTTCATCTCTTCTCATATTCTGGCAATATTTTACTGATTTGAATACCTCATTCTTCTAGATTTTTCTGTTTAACCCCACTTTTCTTAGTCATCACAACTCTACCTTCCAAAGTTACTATCCTTTCCAACCTGGGCAGAAGCTCTTTTCCCCACACCCTCATCCTTGATTAGACAATGCTGCACTACTTTGACATCATGTCACCTAATATACAAGGAAATTACATTGTAGAAATAGGATTTAATACAATAATACTATTCCATTATAATTCATCTCTTGTCATGTAGGTTTATGATGTCCAGATTTGTCATGTTTTTAGTGTTTGGAGATTCTATTATATCAATTTATATTTAGACAACATCAATCTGACTTCTGTTAAAATAGCAGATCAGCAAATTAGTAGAGCCTGAACATTTTTACTTATTAACAAAAAAAATATGACACTTTATGTACAATTTACCTATAGAGGAACCCCAGCTTTCTTGTAATTAATGTATATTACATAAGAGTGATAATGGTCTCATCATGGAGTTTTATAATTTAGCAACTTGATCTTTGTATAACATTGTGTTCCCTTTCATCTATGACTCACAAGGGAACCACATCTTTATTTTTTATACCAGCTTCTTATGCTCAGCACTTGAATAATTTCTGTATTTTCCCAATAGAGTTGCTTCACCTTGATCCACTTTCTTTTCTATTTCTCCCTGCTGTTCTTCAATATTTCTTCAAACCCATTGCGTTTTCTCTTTTGAGGCTGCTTTTTTAGGTTGTTTCTTACTAACTATTCAACTTTCTATGAATGTGCAGAGAATTCCTTGGCCAAATATTTAAAAATTTATTAAAATAAATAAATAAAATAAATCTGAAATAAACAAATAATCCCAAGTTTAACCTCCATCTAACATCTGAGCAAGGTCTTTATTAGGTTATGGTAAAATCCCTATCTTGCCCATGAGCACAAGAAAATTATAAAATCCTAGATGCAGGGATTGAAATAGAAAGTATTGTTCTTCTCTTAAAATTCTTTTTCTCCCACTCCCACATTCATAGACATGAGATGTAAACCTCCAATTCATTATTCTCACATTTTTGACTTATAAGAAACTCACATACTAATTTGACAGAATATGTTACATGTTTTGCTTACACTATATTCTACAACTTTTGAATTAGTTTTCAATATTTAAAATGTTGGAGATTTGCATAAAATTTTGGACTTATAGTTCTTTTTTCCCCCCTGTTGCATGCCCTCATTCCACTCCCCAGTGTCTTGTGTTCATTGGTTGATCTCTTTCCAACCTCCTCAACTCTCCCCAGCCTTCCCACTGTAATTTGACAGTCTGTTTGGGGCTTTACTGCCTCTGTATCTATATTTTAGTTCATCAGCTAATAGTGTTTTTTATTTTCCATAAATGAGTGAGATCATGTGGTATTAGTTCTTTATTAAAATGTATAAGAACTGTGCTATTGGACCTGTACTTTGACATGGCGATATAATTCGCTATGGTTGCATAGCAGCTACCTCTTCCATATGAGACAGAAATCTAGCTCTTCATAGTCTTCATAGCTCTCCACTGTGTTTCGCTCTGCCTGTTCCATATACTCCTGTTTTCTGACTGTCTCCTAACACATTTGAGGTTATACCATTTCCTTAGAGATCAGTCCCCAATGAAGACACAAGCAATTCAATCACCAAAGAACCACTGAAAAAAATTTTCATCATAAATTCCATGCAGGTGCTTATAATTTAAAACAGATGTGGCAGACACTGTCTGAATACACATATTATTTGCTACCAGCCCATACAATCTCCCCCTAAGCAAAACACATTGGATGATTTTAAATTATCATCCAAACCAAAATATTATGAGTGTGAACTGCAACACACGTCATAATTTATTAAGACTACAATTATATAACAAGACTGTCATGGTAAAACTATAACATATTCTCATCTTACTTATATTCATGGAAAGAATCCTCTTTATCAATAAGCTTTAAAAATTATCTTTAACGTTATCTTCTCACTTAAATTTCCAGATACCTATAGCATCTATTCAAAATGTTCATTCACTTATTTATTCTTTCAATAAATATTATGTTGCATGCTTTATTCTATGTTCTGGGTATAAGATTGGAGACACAACAAACAAATTATCTACCCATATAGAACTTATGCTTACTTCACAAATAATTAAAGATGTAATGCAGTATCATAGGGATAAAATCTGTGAATGAAAATGAAATAAGTTCAGGGACTGAGGGCGATATGAGGATTCTATTTTATGTAGAGTTGTTAAGAAAGACTTCCCTGAACGGGGGATATTGGAACAGACTCCTGAAAGAAATGGGAAAATAAACCCTTCAAATGTCTGGAGAGAGTGTTTGAAGGCAGCAGCAAACATTAATACCCTGAGAATGCTTGACATCTTCAAAGAAGAACAGGTGGCCCAGTGAGGCTACCACAGAAAGATAAGGGGAACAAGTATTAGGGAATGAGGCCAAAGTTGTATTGGACAAGAGCAAATAAGTAGAAGATTATAAGAATAAAACTAGGGTTATCTATTGCTTGAGACTTCTCCTTTTCCTGACAGAAAGTATGATAAAAGCATCAAGAATCCGCAGGCCAAAACACCATCACGTTTGGGTCACCCCAGTGCTTTGGACACTGACCTCCTTAAGTCAGACCTTCTGGTGCTGAATGCTAGACCTCATGCTTCCTCCAACTTCTCCTACTGCTCCAAGCAACTCGATGGATCCCAGACCTCTGTCTCCTTCCTAAGCACTCATAACTATACAGGCTTCCCAACCTCTTAATCAAGTCATTGATCTTCTAATTCTTAATTGGACCCTAACCTCTTGACCTTGCATATGGTTGTGTTCTGTCCTAGTTTTCCAGCTTCTTGACCTCTCGTTGAACCTTCAAACCTTCAGCCTCTTCTCCTCTTTAGTGCCTTTCTCAATTCTTACTTTGAAATATCAGTTTTGCATTTGCTAGTTGGCCCTGATCCTGATACCACATTTTAATCTCTGGTGCCACGAACTCATATTGTATAACTAACTGACTTTATTGAAGTGAATAATTAAACCAAAGTATATAATGCCTGGAAAACAACTTCTACCAATGTTGTGTCTGCACCTGATACCTTGAGAGGTCATGTTGGCTTTTTGCCAATATAAACCAACATCAAAAAGATTTTTTTAAAGTTTCTCTCTCTTCATTTAAATGGGTAATCTAATTTTGTTCTTTATACTATGTTTTGCTACTCACAAGAATGTTTCAGGTCGATGTCATGACCCTCCATATGCCACAAAAGAGTGTTTATCTTGTAGACTCATGTCTTAGCCGTGTAGAAAATTATATTTTTAGGTCACATCAAGGTAACCGGATATAACTACATGATGGTCCCAGCAAATTAACTCCTAAGCACAGCAATAAACCATCCAAAGCATATCAGTTGATAATTCTTTAGTGCAGGCAGATTTTTTTGTTTATTTGTTTTTGTTTGTTATTAATCCCCACCTGAGAACATTTTTACCATTGCTTTTTCAGAGAGAGAGGGTAGGATAGAGAAAGGTAGGGGAGAGAGAGAAAAAAACATCAATGTGAGAGAGACACATCTATTGGTTGCCTCCCTCATGTGCCCATACTGGGGGTGGAGTGCGAGCCCACAACTTAGGTTTATGCCCTTGATATGGAATTGAACTTGTGACCCTTTATTCTGGGCCCTGACCCTCTAATCATTTAGCCACAGTGGCCAGGGCCAGGTAGGATTTTTTATTTCCTCTCTAGAATTAGCTTTGTTATGTCTAATTCAATTAATTAGAAATATTTCTACATATACCATAATAACAAAATGACAACCCCAGCTACATTTCAGTTACATTTTTGAAATTCTCAAAACTAAACAGAGTAAAAATTACCATAACACTAATATACCTTATATTTATATAGACCACTAAAATACTTAATATATTTTACCTTTCAGAAATGTAAAAACTTATTCAAATGAGACCAATGTGAACAATAATATATTTTCGAGTTAGTTTACATTTCTGAGCTTTAAAAATGTATTATTTTTCTTTTTTTAATTTTTATTAATTTTTATACATATCTCCCCATTGCCCCCCTCCCTCCCAGGCATACCTCAACCCCCCAGTGTCTATGTTCATTGGTTATGCTTATATGCATGCATACAAGTCCTTTGATTGATCTCTTATCTACCTCACCTAACTTTAATCTTCCTGCTGTAATTTCCCAGTCTGTTTGAAACTTTACTGTCTCTGTATCTATCCTTTTGTTCATCAGTTTATAATGTCCTTTATTATCCACCAATGAGTGCGATCATGTGATGCTTCTCCTTCATTGACTGGCTTATTTCACTAAGCATAAGGCTCTCCAGTTCCAACCAGGTTGCTGCAAATGGTAAGAATTCCTTCTTTTTAATGGCAGCATAGAATTCCACTGTGTAGATGTACCACAGTTTTCTGATCCACTCATCTGCTGACGGGCACCTAGGCTGTTTCCAAATTGTGGCTATTGTAAATTGTGCTGCTATGAACATAGGGGTGCATATATCCTTTCTGATTGGTGTTTGTAATTTCTTAGGATAAATTCCTAAGAGTGGGATTACAGGGTCAAATGGGAGATCCATTTTTAGTTTTTTGAGGAAACTCCATACTGTTCTCCACAGTGGCTGCACCAGTCTGCATTCCCACCAACAGTGCACAAGGGTTCCTTTTTCTCCGCATCCTTGCCAAAACTTGTCCTTTGTTGATTTGTTGATGATTGCCATTCTGACAGGTGTAAGATGGTATCGCATTGTCGTTTTGATTTGCATCTCTCGGATGATTAATGACTTTGAACATGTTTTCATGTGTCTCTTGGCCTTCATTCTGTTGTCTTTTGAAAAGGTTCTATTTAGGTCCGTTGCCCATTTTTTTATTGGATCGTTCATCTTCCTTTTATTAAGTTGTATAAATTGGCTGTAGATTTTGGAGATTAAACCTTTATCAGTGATAACATTTGCAAATATGTTCTCCCATACAGTGATCTTTCCTGTTGTTTTGTTGATGGTTTCTTTTGCTGTGCAAAAGCTTTTTATTTTGATGTAGTCCCATTTGTTTATTTTTTCTTTAGCTTCCATTGCCTTTGGAGCAGTATCAGTGAAGAAGTTCTTTCGGCATATATCTGAGATTGAGCTGCCTGTGGATTCCTCTAGTATTTTTTATTTTTATTTTTTTTAATAAAATACATATGCTACATATAGAAATGCATGGATTACTCTTTTTTAAATTATTGATTAAGATATTACATATGTGTCCTTATCTCCCCATTACCCACTCATGCCCTCACTCCTCTGTTGTCTGTGTCCATTGATTAGGCTTATATTCATGCATACAAGTCCTTTGGTTGACCTCTCCTCCTTACCCCCACTCTCCCCTACCTTCCCTCTGAAGTTTGACAGCCTGTATTACTTTCTTATTTACTTCATTTTCCTCAAATATTATCAAGCCTAAACTTTTTATAATATGAATCTTATTCCAGATTACTTTCATTTTCAGTTTTATATTTTCAAAATAAGAATGCACGCTTTATTTTTTTTTTATTTCAAGAGACACCTATTTGCCATCTATGTTATGCTATTGATCTTTTTTCGGGGAAAGTAAGAAGAAAAATATATAGATCCTTGCTCAAGTTATTCATGGTCTAGAGGGGGAAACTAGTAAGGAAACAAATAACTAGATTATATGTGCTACTTACAATATCATATGTGGATATAAAGAAACAGAAGTAAGGAGGAAGGAATGACCAACTTTATTCAGGTGGTAGCAGATAAGGCAAGCAAGATCCCAAATCCTCATATCTGGAAAAGGCAAAACATTGAAGATACCTGCAAATCCAATGACTTCAAAAGTAATGTCAAATCCTTATTGTATAAAGCACATGTATCCTATGCCTATTCTAGACTGAATTATTGTGGCATTTAAGTTGTATTTTTTTCTCACCATCTTTTATAATAATAGAGAAACATGTAAATTGACTGTACCTCCGCTACCCTCACAGCCAATCAGAGTGAGTATGCAAATCAACCCAATAAAGATGGTGGTTAATTTGCGTATATACCTGTGTCCCAGGAACCTCCTCGGCATCCAGGTCACTTCCAGCCGGCCATACCATGGAGACTTTAGGTTTGGGGGACAGGGATACCCACTTCTTAAGTCTACAGCCTGAGGCAGAGGCTGTAGGCTTGAGAAGGCACTGAGCCTGGGATCAGAGGGGCAAGGGGTATGTGCTTCCCAAACCTACAGCCTGGGAAGTGGCAGAGCCTGGAATTGGACAGAAGGGAAAAAAAAATCAATGGAAACATATCCTCAGGTGAGGATAAAAAGAAAAATAAAGAAAGACATGTCATTTCTTATGAAAGGCACATATTGAAAATGCCTAAAGAAAATTGTCATTTTTTTCATGGTGAAGGGACTGGAGTCCATGTTGATGAAAATACTTTGGTGGCTGTGGTGACTGGCAGTGGCTGCAGTAGTGGGGTGATAGGGCTGGCACCTTCCCCTGGTCAGCCTGATTGCCTTCCACAAAGGGAGACCAGACTGTTCCAATAGGAAGAGGGCCTACGCCATCAGTAGAATATCCCCTGAGGGCTCCCAGTATGTGAGAAGGGCCATGCTAGGGTGAGGGACCCCTCCCCAGTGCACAAATTTTATGCACCAAGCCCTTAGAAAATAATTCTCAATTCATAGTGGGCAGCATGTGGGTCTATGGCTATGAGAAAATGCTGATCACTTCCATTGCCTTGAAGGCACCAATTTATCCAGGTCATTGATGTACTGTAATAGATGATGGAGCACTTAATGATTTTAGAGAGGGAATGAAGCCAATGCTATTGGGACACCAACATCTTATTACCCATCTCAGCAGCATAGCATTGGAAGAACATCAATTACATTACATGCTGAACAAAAATGTATTCAAAACTTTTAGGCAGCCTTTTCTACATTTAACTTTGTCCTTGCAGATGGCATGAGTGAGTATGTTGGCAATTATACTGCCTATCCTGAAAATGCCTAAATTAGTTGCAGTTTTTGCCCCTGCTAATATAGATTATTCATTTGAATCACTGGATATGAGGAAAATGGCTAAGTTAGAGTTCTGATAAAATTCTTTTTTTTTGTTTTTTTTAATTCTTTTTTATTAATGTGTTATATGTATATATATCTTCCCATTGTCCTCCCCCCCGTCAGGCATACTCTAACCCTCCAGTGTCTTGTGTTCATTGGTTATGCTTATATGCATGCATACAAGTCCTTTGGTTGATCTCTTATCTACCCCACCTCTCTTTAACCTAACTAGGTCATTGTGATCTATTTTCTTTCTATTATGTAGCAACTTAAATTACATGTAATGTATTGCTTTATTTTTCCCCCAAAACCATTGAGTATGACTATAAAAGATTGGTAAAAGAGGTATCACTTCTAATTCTGATATAAATCATTTTATTACATATTATAAGGGTTATGTTAGGTTGTTTCCAGTTATTTTTGTAATCATATATTTTATAAATAATTTGTGATATTTTAAAAAATAAAGGTAATTGAAACAAATTAAAAAACAACTTGATAATGACTATTATGGAACAGTAAACATGAGGTCCTGTGTTGGGTTTTCTATTCATTAGCTTTTTTTTTTTTACATGTTCTCTTAGGGAAATACCTTCTATGACCATGATTTCAATTCAAGCTCAGAATTATCAGTCCTGGATTTTAGGCTCCTATTTTAGGTGAGGCATTTGTTTATACCTGGATATTCTCAATACATTTAAACCCCTAATTGCAGAAATGTTCTCATTATCTGTCCTATATTTTTTGTATCTTTGTCTCTCCCCATATGCCCAATAGCTATTCATTTTGCCAAGTCAGGAACTTGTGAGTCATAATAGACCCAGCCTCTGCCTCTCCATTTCTTTAATATCCAAGAGTTTTCAAAGTCATATGATTTCGATTTTAGGAATATTTCTTTCCTCCATATCTTCATTCCCATTCTTACTGCTATTAGCCTGGTTCTAATGCTGGCGATCTCTATCTAAATCATTAGAATAACTCCTGGGCTGAAATTTTCCACTCCTAGTTTTAGATCACTTTATTCTCATATTTACAATAGCTGGAAAATATTCATGTGTTTAGCAGATGATCTGAAGTTAAGAGTTTCAGTTATATTTCTGGGTAAAATATTTTAGAGTTTCAGTAATTTAACATTCTGAGGGCAAATTAGAGCAACCAATTAATTTTATGAGAGCAGGTAGCCTAATAAACATTAATAGTTAATGTCCAAACCCAAAAGAAAATAATAAAGATAATGGAAATATTGGAGACCCAAACTTTTAATATCATTTTCAGTGTATAATTGAGTTTTTCCTAATCTGAACAATAAGTAGAGATATATTCTTTTTTTCAATAGAGTGTTTGAGTGTATCCATCCAAGATTACTTTAAGTTAGCCACTTGCTCCAAGGAACACCAAAAATCCTTAGGATGGAAGGAAACATTGGACCACTTGTATCTAGAAGGCTCTTAAAATTGCTTGCTGCATTTTGTCATTTATTTCACCTGATACATTAGCTTCACAATTCTTATCAGATGAACCTTCAACTGGTGAAATGGAAGGCAAGGAGAACAGTGTAGCACCAAGTACATGTTTACTCGATGAGAATTTGAAACAGAAAACATCTGTGCAGTGTGGTCTCAACTCTCCTGGAAGAACTGTGAAAAATAATACTGTTAAAGCTGTTATGAAGCAAAACAGAAATACAATAACTTGAAGTACTTAAGTTAAACATCTCTCTCTTCAAGATCACGTTAAATGTAACACCCCCCACATTACAGTCTGCAAAGAATGAAAAAAGCGAAAATTATTGTTACAGTTAGTCACTTGACACAAACTTGTGAGTTCCTTTAGTATTGAAGAGCTATGTGTTATATTCCACTGGACCTGCATTATCACACTGAATCTGGAAATGTAGTTAAACTGAACAGCAGCTCCACATCAGCACTGTTTCTGTGAGAGCAGCACCCTGTCTTTGCTACTCTAGATGATTCATGCTTTAATAAGAGAAACCAAGAGCATATGGAACTCTTTGTTTTGCAAGGAACCTGATACTGTGGAAAGCAATAAGCAATGTGTTACCTGCTTCTAGTGCCTGTTTCACAGTAAGGTGTCTCAAACAAATGAAAACCTTATTCAAAACAGTCATTTGTGACATTGCTACGCCTTTGCCCCTAGACAGAGAAAAGAAGAAACTTAATGATGTTGAAATGACACAGAGGTGAAAGGAAGGCATTTTCTATCAGCTTTTTAAAAAAGCCATTAACAACTAAATATAAGATCTTTGTAAGACAGAGGCATCTAAACACTTAAGGAAATTAGTTAAGTTTTCAATTAAATGTATCAATAGAGTAACTGTCAGGCAAAAGTCTTCACTTTTCACTTGAATGATTCAAGTTGAAAAATTTCTAGCACTGTGTGAATTGCATTGTTTGATTTGTGGGCATACAACTTTTAAGACAGGTCAAAGAGGTCTGATGTCTCTGCCCCAACTTTTTTTTTTTAATATAATTTTTATTGATTACACAGAAGCAGGAGAGGAAGAGGAAGAGGGAGAAAAAAGTCAATGATGAAAGGAAATCATTGATTGGCCACCTTCTGCATGCCCCACACTGGGGATCGAGCACACAACCCAGGGATGTGCCCTGACTGGGAATTGAACTGTGACCTCCTGGTTCTTAGTTCTATGTTCAACCACTGAACCACGCTGGCTGGCCTCTTTTGTCCTAAGGGCCAAGGCCCTGCCACCACCACCTCTTGAAATTCAAACACACAGCTCTTTTACCCTGGTGACCCCTTCTCTACCCTTGCATGTGTCCAGGTCGCCTCCTACCACCCCAGCTGGCAGGTCTGCCCAGCTCCAGACTCCCCTCTCCTCAGCTTATAGCAAAATCACTATTATGATCAAGCATTTGCCTTCCTTCCACCCATCCACCCACTCCTCCTGCTTTTTCCAAGGAACACACATCAGGAAAGCATCTTTCTCCCCTATTTGCCCAGTTTGTATAGTTCAAAGTTTGTTCTTATTTTAAATAATAATTATAGGCAGTGTTATTATTTTTTAAATGTACAATCACAAAGGTGCATTAAATTTCAGCTGAATTCTTAATTAAGAATCCCTTCTTGCCAGCCAAGGTGGCTCAGTTGGTTGATCATCATCCTGTGTACCAAAAGGTTGTAGGTTCTATCCTTGGTCAGGGCATGTATGGGAGGCACACATTGATATTTCTCTCATACAACTATGTCTTTCTCTTTCTCTTCCTTTCTCCCTCTTTCTCTCAAATCAATAAAAAAATATATTCCCAAGTTAAGCTTAAAAAAAAATTCCTTTTATAAGGAAGAAGCATAGAAAGGATTTCAGTAAAAGAAAAGTACCATGTTAAAAATCAAAACCAAAAAAACAAAAACCCCACAGGTCAACCAATTGCACTTTACAAAACATTTAGTTTTCAAATTATTTTAATAATAGTAACACTATTATTTGCCTTCATAATGTGTTTGGCTGCAATGTTTTAAACAATCTTGTAAGTTTTATTGATACTGATCTCCTTTATTCCTGCTTTAACTCTATTATTATGATTTAATTTAAATCTAAATACCCTAAAGTTGCACATTGAAAATTATTCAAAAAAAGCACAAATAAGTACAAGGACAGCTCTTCAAAATAAGTTTGAAAAGCAATTGAGTACTAAATATCTAGACTCAGTCACTGTCCTTAGCTTCAGATTCTAGTGTATGACTTGGATATGTGGTTCCTTTAAGTCATCAGGTTGTTTACAGGCACTGAGATTCCCTTTTTGCTTGTGAAAGTTTGAGAATAGATGCCTGGATATTTACCTTTTGGCTGCCCTTGGAGTGTTATCTTATTGCTTCTAGGCCTCCATTGAGCTGGCCCAGGCTTCCTCTCTGCTTCTAGAGATCACCCACACAAGGCACCTCACAGATCCAAGGCTCTAACTTCATTCTCCACAACTCTTCATTCAAGTAGGAAAGTGCAAGTATCCTATTTGAAGTTCATGTTTTTCATCTCAACTAGTTTAGGATTATCTTTGTAAACAGATGAATTCTCCAGTCTGAATTACAGAAATGAAAATTTTATAGGTTATTTCATGTGGCTTCTTTTCTTTGGATGGTTGAAGGATATACTGATGACAGTATGTGAACTGTATGCCTGTTTTACGCATTCAGATTCCCTTTTCAAGGAACTCCCTTTAACCTCTAGGGCAGTGGTTCTCCACCTTTCTAATGCCCTGACCCTTTAATACAGTTCCTCATGTTGTGGTGACCAACCATAAAATTATTTTTATTGCTACTTCATAACTGTAATTTTGCTACTGTTATGAATCATAATGTAAATATCTGTTTTTCCGATGATCTTACGCTCTAGGGGAATCAGGGACACTTCTTAAATAGGGGTGTTGATATAAGGAAGGCAAGAGATGGTATTCTCAGTTAATATATTTTAGTACCTGCTGGTACCAGGCCTAAGTAAAAGCAAGATGGTTAGAGATTAAAGCAGGGGCATTTATGAATTCTCTGACAATGGAAGGATGAGGGCTGTTGTGGGCAGGTCTCAATCTATCAGTAACCAATGTTGTGCTGAACTAGCCCTTGTGATTGCTTTGTCATTGTTAATCCTCACTGGAGTATATTTTTCCATTGATATTTAGAGAAAGTGGAAAAGAGGGGGGAGAGACACACAGAGAGAGAAACATGTGAGAGAGACACATCAATTGGATGCCTCCCACACATGCCCCAACCCAGGCCAGTAATTGAGCCTGCAACTGAGGTACATGCCCTTGACTGGAATCAAACCTAAGACCCTTCAGTCATTGGGCTGATGCTCTACCCACTGAGCCAAACCAGGTAGGGCAGCCCTTGTGATTTTTATTATGATTGCAAGATGCCTTAGCAATAAATATTAGAAAATTTGTTTTTAAAAAGTGTTATCTTTGTAAGTCCTGGAAATTAGAAGGTACACCTGAGGCCATGAGGGTGCTGGGAGAAGGAGAGAGGGAGCTGTGTGCAGGACTAAGGTTCTGATTTTATTATCATTGAGTGGGGGGGGGCCTAGAATTTTCCTGGATAACTCTTTGTTTGTTTGTTTGTTAGTGAATTTAAAACATAAAAGCAGAAATTTAAAGAACAAGAAGAGGAAAAAAAGCAGCCCAAATGGTGAATTATCACAATAACCAAGATCTCTAAAACAAAGGAGATTGGGGATGCAGGTAGGAGTGGGGTAGCTTGACTCTTTATCTAGTCCTGTGGCTGGCAATGTGCTTATTCAAGACAGCTATCTTTAAGTGGATTTCTATGCCATCAAAGCTTAAGTCAAGCATTTGCATTGCAAAAAATAAAATAAAGTAAAAAGAAAGAAAAATCAACTGTCAGGGATTACGGTACAAGATCAAAGGCAAACCTAAAATGAGAGTAGATGAACATTATAGGGCAAGGTTCACCAAGTAGTAAATCTGATTTAGACACAGAGGCTTTAATGCCAGCTCAGGATCCCAGAAAGAAAGATGAATAGTAGCCTACATACTATCTTAGAAGTAAATCCCTTAAAATATATGGTATTTTAAATCTGACTGATAATTTTTAATTTAGTTCTAAACTTATCAGATAACCTCCATTTGTTTATAAAACTAATATTAAAGGAGGCTGGCCTTGTTTTGACAACATTCATTTTCATGAAGTTGGGATGTAAGTTCTATTTCAAAATTCTTTGGCCTTTGGCACCCTCTGTGTCCTATAAAATTAAGAAGGCAAATCAAGAGAGTTGGTGTTATGGTGAGGTAGTCCATCCTACTCATTAGCAATTGATGCTGTGGAGATATCTTTATATTGTCCAGAACTAGGCACTTAGCCAAGACTAGGTACCCCACAATTCCTGTTAAGCATATGGTATCTGGCTTTGTGACCAAAGGTCTATATTTATTACTTGGAACTTTTCTGTCACTACTTAAGGAGTTAAGTTTGCCTTGATACTTTAATCAGTTCCCTCACAGTACCTTCCATGGATAGCCATGGTGAAAGCTCAAAGAAAATGCCTGTTGGACAGAAAACAGGTGACTCGTTGCAAGAAATATAAAGTATAGATGTGTGCTTACATCTTTTCCATGGCAGATATCTGAGAAGTTCTTGTGAGAAGTGCAGCCATGTGTCAATATGGATTTTCCTGACTAGTACAGCCTTAGTCTTGGTGTGCAAGTAGACCATGTTAATTCTACTGACTTCGGAGTAGGAAAATTTTTTAAAGATTAGCTTGCAAAATAGTCAGATTTTGCTTTCAGACAAATATTTATAAGTTCTTACAGCTTTGCTCTACTTGATATCACCCATCTAGTATGGATTAATTCCTTTGAGGAAGCTCTAGCTGGACCCTGTTTGAGAGTATGAGAACTACAATGAGTACTTCAAAGAAGCAGAAGCATATTCATATCAGATGGGAAAATGAATAGTGGCATTTTCCCTGGTATATCTCCTAGGGCAAGAAAAACAAAGGAAAAGTAAACAAATAGGACTACATCAAACTAAAAGCTTCTGCACAGCAAAAAATCCACCAGCACAATGGAAAGGATACCCACTGTATGGTAGAACATATTTGCCAATTAACCATCTTTAAAAAGGTTAATTTCCAAAGTATATAAAGGACTCATGCAACTTAACATCAGAAAGACAAATAATACAATTTAAAAATGGGCAAAGGCCCTGAATAAACACTTCTTCAAAGAGGACATCCAGATGACCAATCAACATATGAAAAAAAATGCTCAAGGTCACTAATCATCAGAGAGATTCAAATTAAAGTGAAAATGAGATAATCACTTCATACTTGCCACAAACAACAAATGCTGGTGAGGATGTGGGGAATAGGGAACCCTAGTACACTATTGGTGGGAATGCAGACTGGCAGTACAGCCACTGTGGAAAATAGTATGGAGGTTCCTCAAAAAATTAAAAATAAAACTGACACTTAAAGGCAGCAATTCCATTTCTAGGAATATATTCTAAGAATCTAGAACATCAATCAGAAAGAATATATGCACCCCTATGTTCATAGCAGTGTTATTTACAATAGCTAAGATCTAAAAACAACCCAAGTACCCATCAGTAGATGAGTGGATAAAAAGCTGTGGTGCATTTACACAATGGAATACTATGCAGCTATAAAAATAGAAGGAGCTCTTACCCTTTGTGACAACATGAATGGACCTGGAGATTATTATGCTAAGTAAAATAAGCCAGTTATAGAAAGACAAATATCATATGATCTCACTTCTATGTGGGATCTTATGAACAAAACTAGAGGCCCAGTGCATGAAATTTGTGCATGGGGGTGTGGAGAGAGGTCTCCTCAGCCCAGCTTCCACCCTCTCCAATCTGGGACCCCTCATAGGATGTCTGAATGCCGGTTTAGGCCCAATCATTAGACATTCTTCTCAAAATTGTGGACCACTGGCTCTTAATCACTCACCTTTCTGCCTGCCTGGTCACCCATAACTTCCCCCTCCCCCCGCCGGCCTAGTCACCTCATGCAGCTGGCTGTTCAGTCATTTGGTCGTCACTCACTAACCCCTCTACTGGTCTGGTTGTAGGCAACCATCTTGCGATGGTGTGATGGCCAATTTGCATATTACCTCTTTATTATATAGAATAGGTCCAGAGGCATGGATGCATGCAACAGACTGACAGGTCTCAGAGGGAATGAGAGTGGAGGGGAGGGGAAGAAATTAATTAAAGAACATATACACATAACCCATGAACAACAGTGTGGGAAAGGCCTGAGGTCGGTAGAAGGGGACAAATGGGAGGAATGAGGCACAACTGTAATACCCTCCTATCTAATAAAAGAATAATATGCAACTTAACCATCACACCATTACACCACAAGCCACACCCACCAGCCAATCAGAAGAAAGTATGCAAATTAACCCAACCAAGATTGTTGTGGCCATGGAGAGAGCAAGAGGGAGGCTTGGGTTTCCCTGGCAATGGAGGAAGCCAAACTTTCCACACACTCTGGCCAGCCCAGGCCTCCACTCCAGGGTACAAAGTTTCAATTATAGAAGATAAATAAATTCCAACAAAAATGGCAGCAGCCATGGAGCTGGAGAGAGCAGGAGGCTAGGGTTACCCCCAACTATGGAGAAAGCCAAGCTTCTGCAGCCCTGGCCTGCCTTTGCCTCTACGTAAGGCTACGAAATTCCAATTATAGAAGAAAAATAAATACCAGCAGAAATGACTGCCACCAGAGAGCAAGCAGAAGACTTGGCTCTGCTCCAGGCTACAAAGTTTTAATTATAGAAAATAAATAAATCCTAGATGCTAGGACTTCCACTTGGGTTGCTGGGGGGCATGCCCGATCTGCAAACCATCAAAGGCCCCTTGCCCAGGCCACCCCACATCCAAAGGGAACTCCACCCTGATCTGGACACCTATGAGGGCAAACCTGCTAGCCACCACCCATGCACCAGGCTTCTATCCTATCTAATAAAAGAGTAATATGAAGATTGACCATCAATCCAACATACAAGATGGCTGCCCCCATGTGGTCAAAGATCCTTCCCCCATGTGGACACAAGATGGCCAGCAGGGGAGGGCAGTTGGGAGGGACCAGACCTATAGGGGAGAGCAGTTAGGAATGACCAGGCTGGTAGAGGAGGGAAGTTGGGAGTGACGGGGCCTGCAGGGAAGGGCAATTGGGGTGAGGGGCAGGAGACCCAGACATGCAGGGAAGAGCAGTTAGAAAGAACCAGGCCTTCAGGGGAGCACAGTTAGGGGTGACCGGTCCTGCAGGGGAGGACAGTTAGGGATGATCAGGCCTATAGGTAAGGGAAGATAGGGGTAAATAGGTTGGCAGGGGAGCAGTTAGGCATCAATCAGGCTGGCAGGGGTGTGGTTAGGGGGTGATCAGACTGGCAGGCAGAAGCTGTTAGGGGCAATCAGGAAGGCAGGCAGGCAAGCAGTTGGGAGCCAGCAGTCCTGTATTGTGAGAGGGATGTCCGACTGCCCGTTTAGGACCTATGGAATTGGCCTAAATGGGCAGTCGGACATCCCTCAAGGGGTCCCAGATTGGAGAGGGTGCAGGCTGGGCTGAGGGACACCCTTCACCCTGTGCAGTAATTTTATGCACCAGGCCTCTAGTAAAACAGAATAGAATAGAATGAGAGAGATATAAAATGGAGAAGAAACATGTACATCTGCTCCTCTATTTTCTTTTAGGGACCTGGTACTTCATTCTTTCCTCAAAGCATAATTACTTCAGAATGCCTCTCTGAGAGGAGTCAGTTATGGGTATGCAAGTGTATAGACATGAGTCAAGAAGACAGGTTTCTCCTCTGTAGTATACAGAATGTGAGAGAGTTAGGATTTTTAATTCTTGGACTGGAGGACTCAGTAATCTAGCCATAGTTTATTTGGTAAACTTACAATTGTTAAATGATGTAAAAGTTCTTAGGTTAGAAAAGTACTAGAAAACTCTATGTTTCATTTGTATCTGGGTTTCCAAGATGATGAGAGTAGAGGAAGAATTAGGAAGAGACTGGAAAAGAAAGTGTAATATTATCGCTAATCATCTTTGTATAAGTCCCCCCTCCCCACCCCTACCAGGATATTACCTTACTCTCATAGTGTCAGAGATTTCCCAGGCTGAACTGGCATCTATCTTAAGTTATGCCAAGGCCTTAAAAAATTTTAAGAAACTACAACCACTGGGAGGAGAAGTTTTCATATCAGTAACAAAATAGTTGAATAATAAAACACTCTAGAAATACAAATTTGATTATAACTCAGCTTCCACTGCAATTTGGTGAGGGAGGAATGATATAAGATAACTAAGAAATAGATGGTAATGACTGTAACTTTTTCAAAAAGATGTTCAAGTGGTCTTAGCTGTGGTTAAGAGTCAGCCTATGAACCAGGAGGTCATGGTTTGACTCCCAGTCAGGGCACGTATCAGGTTGTGGGCTTGTTCCCCAGTGGGTGGTATGCAGGAGGTAGCCAATCAATGATTCTCCTCATCAGTGATTTTGTGATGTTTCTGTCTCTCTCCCTCTCCCTCTCACTTCCTCTCTAAAATCAATAAAAATGTATATGTTTTTTAAATGCTAAAGTAGGAAATTCTCTTCTTGAAAATTCTGAAACCAATATTTTCCTGTTTCTGTCAAGAACTAAGGATTATGAATCCCTTCCAGGACATGACAGAAAAAAAGAAAAATGACATATTGCACCAAGCAGAAGAGAGTCTTTTAATCTGAAGTCAGTGCATTTATTCACATCTGGGTTTCATCAAACAGAAATAGATCTTTTAAAATAATTTCTTCTTAAAAAGTCTAAACTTTAAGCACTTATAACAGAGACAAACCAATCTTATAGTTGACTAGAGGTCCAGTGCACAAAATTTGTGCACAGGGCAGGGATGTCTCAGCCCAGACTGCATTTTCTCCAATCTAGGCCTAAATGGGCAGTTGGACATCCCTCTCACAATCCAGGACTCCTGGCTCCCAACTGCTCACCTGCCTTCCTTCCTGATTGTCCCCAACTTCTTCTACCCGCCAGCCTGATTATCCCCTAACTACTCCCCTGCCATCCTGATTGATGCCTAACTGCTCCCCTGCCAACCTGTTTGCCCTTAACTGCTCTCCCCTGCAGGCCTGATCACCCCAATAACTCTCCTCTGCCGGCTTAGATCCCCCCTAACTTCCATTCCCTACAGACCCAGTCACCCCCAACTTCCCTCCCCTACCGGCCTGGTCACCATTAACTGCCCTACTCTGCAGGCTCAATTGTTCCCAACTGTCCTCCCTTGCAGGCCTGGTCCCTCCCCAACTGCCCACCCCTTGCTGGCCATCTTGTGGTGACCATCTTGTGTCCACATGGGGGCATGATCTTTGACCGCATGGGGGCAGCCATCTTGTGTCTTGAAGTGATGATCAATCTGCATATTACTCTTTTATTAGATAGGATATGTACTTTCTAATGCAAGGAGGTTATGAATATGATTTGGGCTTTCATGGATACAATGGTAGATAAATAGATACCAGAATAGAGGTAATGGGGAGGGGAAAGTAATTGCCCATGCCCAGTCTATATGCAGAAATTCATCAGTGCAGTAGTGGTGGTTAACTCTGAAATCCCACATTGCTATTTACTGTCATTGTGTTAGTGTAGTGTGTGTGTCCACACAGTTATGTATATTCACAAATGTGCTTGTGTTCTCTTTTTGTGTTTACAGTCAATTCTATCATGAATTTAGTTGTTTTAACCAAAATACTTGTTGGTTTTTATAAAGAGCATGTTTAAAACACAGTCCTATAAGTAAAGTCTTAACTGTATAGACCCAAATAAAATTATCATTGATTATCCTGTTATTCATAACCAACAGACAAAATAAGCATGTCCACATGCAAAATGAGACTCATATAAGTACTTTCCCAGGGAAGGTATGTGAAGGTAATACTCAGGCATAAGAATTGTAATATACAAACTCATGAGCCTATAAAAGCCTTGAAATGTAATAGAAGCCACCATTCCTTGCAAAGAGCATCACGCACAAGGTGGTGATACAAATAAAATGAGGGAATTATTTTTACTGAGCATTCCTCTTCTTGGGCCAACCATTTTTTTCATATTTTCATGTTATTTGAAAAAGCTTCTCAAGTATGGGATGGGAGGGTATGAATAAACATAAAAGTTTGCACCATAAAAATCATATGTTTATTATGATAGCAAACACACACTGTGGTAATGAGGAACAATGTATATTGCTAACAATGTATATTTCACTTTTTTTAAAGCCTTCAAATAAAATAAGGGGTGCTCACTGAGGCATCAGTCCTGCTTGGGTCTCTGCTAATCTTTCCTAAATTTCCCCCTGCCTGCTAATCAATTTTTAAAAAGCAAACTCCTGTGGTCTTTTCCAGCAGATGAGTCCTGATTTCAAGACAACCTCTAGAGCAAAGTGCAGGCTCAAGGTTTACTTTGACTGTAAAGTATGTTAGGTATAGCAGAGAGCCCCCCAGCGCTCATTTTGTATTTTGTGAGTTTTGGATGCAGTAGAAAATGATTACTATGAATAGATCTCAAAGAGATGCTAAAATCTCTATATATGCCATGTTTCCTGAGGAAAAACGGAGATTGTGACCTTGCCCAGAATAGGCACTAAGGGCAGGTAGTACCTGCTACTGAAAAAGGAGTCTCGTTGCTCCTCTTTGGGTCTAAAAGCCTGATCCAGCACCATTCATTTCTTGCACTTACTTCTCAGAAACCTAAACAAGAACAGCAGGTCTCATGTTATTATTCTTACTCTAGCAAAATGCCCGGTGTCATCTGTAAGGACACTATGATCAAGTTCCTTGGCTGAAGAATGCATTTCCTCAGCTCTAATGTCCCCAGGGCTTCTAAATAAAATGGAAATTCAAACTTTACTTTTAGAAAAAAAAATCACTGTATTGCATTTCTAAAAATAAGTTTTGTTCAAAAAGAGCTTTCTGTAATGCTAGAGGGAGGCATTCTTGCTGACATTTATAGAAAGTGGCAGTCAAGTCTCCTAATTGATGTACAGTCAACAGTCTGACATTAACTCTAGTCACAGGTAAAATAAAGTTAAGGGACAGATGATCTTCATCCCAGGGAGAAAAAACAGAGCAGTCGTGATGAAGGTCTATGGGTCTTCTGGGCCAATCTCAATGCCATCAGGGGCCAGACAGCCATGCACATTTGTAGAGCAGTGGGTATAATATAACATGAGTGTTAGGGACAATGACATGCAAGGCACATGCATCTGGAGGCTAGCATTGGCTCATGAGCTACCAGCTTGTGCTTCTGTATCTAGGATCTAGACTAATTAGGATTGTTTCCTTCCCTAGAGAAACATTGTGAACTCCAGAGAGAGGCAAACATTCATATTATAAAACTCAACAATTCTCTGTTGTTGTTTTACCTGATGTACTTCATTGTCTTGCTGAGATAATGGCAAAAGGCCTTGTAAATGCTTTTCCTATTTTCACCAAAAGAAAAGATCATAATGATGAACTGCTGAAGATTACAAAGTGGTCTGAGATTCACAAAAGAGATCCTGATATCTACTGTTATGTTCTTGTTTAATTGGGCTTCCCTTTGCTTATTTTTTCTGCATATTATTTACCAGAAAAGCAGATTTCATAATTGTTGATAAAGAACAGAGACTAATTCTATAACCTTGAGAGGGTCATTTTTTTCTAGCCAAACCTTTTTTCTTATTAGGAAAATAGGAATAATAATATCTTATGGTAGCTTCTTAAATTACCTGTTAGATGAAAATAGAGTTTCTAATAGTAAAATAATCCATATTAAAGTAACATTTATTTATATTATAATTATGAGACTACAAATGGTGATTCCTTAAAATGAACTAAATTTTAATTAGCCTCATTCAAATATGTGTGTATTTTAAGATTATTATCATCTTTTATTTGGAAATATACAATAAACATTTTCTACAAAAAAGTAGGCATATCTATAAATACATTTATAAAAGACAAAAATATTTCTTACTCTAAAAATCCTCCTATAATGTGTGAAAAGGTATATGAACAGGTAGTTGAATTTGCCTTCTTTTATGGTGGCTATTTTTGAAACTTCTCTTTGTAAAATATAGCAAAAATCGTCTATTACAATACAAGAACCCATATCATTCTGAGCCCAGAGAACTCTTGTTAAACTACTGCATTGGTAAAAAAATTATATTGTTGAAATTGAGGAAGAAGATTTTTCTTAACCAAAAAACAATAACAAATAATCAAATAATTAGTCATAAATTATAAGACCTGAACTGAAAGAATATTTTTGAAGATAAAAGAAATGGAATCAGGTTGATGGGGCTGTGTTGTCGACAGAAAAAAAAGAAAGAAAGGAAACATCATTTCTGCTTGAAACCAAATCAGAAAAATATGTGATTTTTGTGCCATTTAGAAAATATAATCATCATATGCTCAAGTGAATAGCTCTTTTAGAATGAATAGAACCATTTTTCCTAATCAAATCATTAGCAAATTGCTGAAAATAATATCTTTTTTTGCCTCTTTGAAACTTAAAGGTCAAACTTAACTAAGTTGAAAGAAGATTTTGCTTTTCTTAGAAACATGAGACGAAAGTCCTTCTAAATAATAATTCTTTGTATTGGTTTATATCCTTCAGTGCTCTAACAATAAAATACAGGTACACATAAAGCTTAATTAATGGATGTCTTTTAAGAATATTTGTCAGAGCCTCAGATAAATGCTGCTACACCCAGTGTAACCAGTTATCCGGTAACCAGGGATCATTCGGTAGCAGCTACATCATTTAATGTCATAGATAAAAAATGTTTGTAACTATAGAGTTTCTCTTACTCATTTATTCATTCAATTAATACCTACTGAGTATCTACTGTGTGCCAGTACTAGGCATATACCTGCAAATAATATTTCTGTTCTCAGAACAATCCAGTGCAAGAACCAGAAAATTAATTGATATTTAACATATCCTATATAATAAAATAATATAATATAATGTAATAAAAAGGTACTATTCAAATTGACTATCACTCCAACACACAAGATGGCTACCCCAATATGGTCAAAGATGGCCACCCTCATGTGGACACAAGATGGCCACCACAAGATGACTGGCAGTTGTGGGCAATCAGGCCAGCAGGGAAGGGCAATTGGGAGGGACCAGCCCTGCAGCAGAGGGTAGTTGGGGGCACCAGACCTACAGGGGAGGGCAGTTGGGGGCACCAGACCTACAGGGGAGGGCATTTGGGGACAACCAGGCCAGCAGGGGAGGGCAGTTAGGGGCAACTGGGATGGCAGGGGAGCAGTTAGGCATTGATCAGGCTGGCAGGGAGTAGTTAGGGGTGATCAGACAGGCAGGCAGGTGAATGGTTGAGAGCCAGCAGTCCTGGATTGTGAGAGGGCAGTTTGAACATCCCTTCAGGGGTCCCAGATTGGAGAGGGTGCAGCCTGAGCTGGGGGACATACATCCCCATGCAAGAATTTTGTGCACTGGGCATCTAGTAGTATAAGTAAATGAATAAGGGAAATAGCAGGGAGTGTGGTGGATATTGTGCTTTCATATCAGGTGGTGAGAGAAGACTCTCTGATAAGGTGACATTTAAACTGAGACCTAGAGAAAATAATGAGAGAGTCAGACATCTTTGAGGAGAAGGAAAAGTAAGTTCTAGTAGTCAGAGAGCTGAGGATAGAAATGTGCTTTCAATATTTGAATAGCATAAGGAGACTATTGTAAATGGAATGGAGAGGAAGAAAGGGTGATAGCTCTTGTAAGATTTGGATAGATCATATAGTCTCTTGAAAGTTAAAGTAGAGACTGTATCTTAGTATGAGTGAGATGGGAGACACAGCCTTATTTTAAGTAGAGGAGTGACACAATTTATTTCACATTTGGAAATTAATAATTTGGAAATAATGTGAAAAATATGGTCAGGACTGTGAGCGGAGAGATAAGTTAGAAGGCTCTTGCCAATGATGCAGGCCAGAGATGACAATGACTTGGATTAGATAGAAGCAAGTGGAGACAGTGAGAGAACATTGCCTAGATTTGCTGATGAGCTAGAAGTATGAAAAGAGTAGTCAAAGATGGTGCAAAGCTCTGACTTAAGCAATAGTAAGAACAGAGTTGCCATTCACTAGGAAAAAAGTGAATCTGAAAACAGTATGTTCACTTGAAAAACAATAAGATTCACACATATGCACAGGAAAGGTGTTATGATTAGTAAGCTAATACTCAGGCAAATAAATTATAATGTACAAACTAAAAAAAACAACTATGGAAACCTTGACAAATAACAAATTCCTTAAAGAACAGCAACACATACAAAATGTTCTGTATGGTATAAAATGTGGGGGTTATGTTTACTGAGTATTATACTTAAACTAGAGGCCAAGCACATGAAATTTTTGCGTGGGCATGGTCGCTAGGCCTGGCCTGTGATCAAGGCCAACTTCCTCAGCTGCCCGCAGTTGGCCCTACCCCTTGCCACCATCCACTCCTGGTTCTCCATTCACCTTCAGGTGCTTGGTGCCTGACAGCTGGGGGAAGGGACTGAGAAGTCAGCTGTTCCCTCCTGCTCACCAGCCCCATCCCCACTGTGTGTCTCCCTCTGTGTGTGGGGTAATGCACACACAGTTTCCCGTTTGCCATCAGGTGATCGGAGCCTGCCAGCCAGGGAAACAGACTGAGAAGTGGTCAGTGAGCCTCATAGTGACTGGTCCAGTGGTCATTCTGGTTGTTCCACCCTTAGGGTCAATTTGCCTATTACTCTATATAAGATAGAGGCCTGGGGTATGGGTCGGGGGCAGCTGGCCTGTTCTGATGGGAGGCCCAGGTTGGGGTGGGAGTCCCTGCTGGAGGGTGGGGTTGGCCAGGGTGAGGGGCCATGAGCAGTTTTTAGGCCAGCCACACCCCCAGCAGGAACCCCCACCTCCATTCTGGTCACTGGTCGTTCTGGTCATTCCACTGTTCTGGTCACTGGGCTTTTATTATATAGAATGCCAAACTCTTTTTGATATTTCTATATTATGTGAGTAAGCTCCTGATTATTATATAGGAGAATATCTACACTAATAATACCTAGGTGCCCTACATCGTCACAAGATGGCTGTCACAAGGTGGCCATCGCAAGATGGCCATGTGCACAACAGAGGCAGGACCCGGCAGCTGCTCTACACAGTGAGGTCTGGGGGGGTCACATGCTCTGCATGGCACAGAGGAGGCTGGTCTCAGTGGAGGAGGTGGGTCACAGTAGGGGAGATCAGGCCAGCAGGGGAGGGCAGTTGGGGATGATTAGACCAGCAGGGGAGGAGTTAGGGGTCAATTAGTCTGGCAGGCAGAAGCAGTTAAGAGCCAGCAGTCCTGGATTGTGAGAGGTATCCCATATTGGAGAAGGTGCAGGCCAGGCTGAGGGACATCCCCCCCACCCCCCACAATGCACGAATTTCATGCACTGGGCCTCTACTATAAATATAAAAGTTTATACTATTAAAAATCATACATTTATAGACAATGATGTCTTGATTATGAAAGTAACTCAAACCATGATAATGAGCAACAATGCATATTGTTAAAACATAAGTTTTAACAATGATGAAAATAGATGAAAATAGAATGTATACAATGAAAAACACAATGGTCAGGTTAAAAGCAGAATAGACAATGCAGAAAAGAAAACTAGTGAATTTGAAGACATATCAAGAAAAAATTATCTAAAAGAAAACACAGAAAGAAAATTTAATTTTGAATTTTATAAAGGATTTTTTTTTATCAGTGAGCTGAGTATTCAGAGTATAATAGACAGAATAGGTAAGGTGTAATAAGAAAAGGAGATAAAAGTATTTGCCTTAGAGTGGACATGTCCTTGGGGTCAAGCCCTGGATGGTAGGTTAAAACAATATTCCCAAATAAACTCAGGTGCTTTGTTGTAAGAAGTGCAAAGAGTAGCTTTTTATTTTTTGCATTTTATTATTAATTTAGATGTTTATGCTCTCATATAAACAGGACTTTATAAGCTGGTGAGCAATGACAAATTATCCTTTCCACAGAATTATAACCACACTTTCCCAGATGGTATAAATATATGGTTGAACTAACATTAATATTCATTATCACTTTATCAATTACATAATAAAACAAATGACCAAGTATCCAAATATTAAGTCGCATAACACAAAAGCCATATAAAATATTAGATGTCTTCTCAATTCATTAGCAGAAACCAACTTTTTTTTTTGGAAGAGGTTGGGACAAGAAGAGAAATCATACTGTTAATAAAAAAATAGCTGGCAAACTACTTTATATACTAAAGTTGACAATAGAAAGTGATGATTGAAAATTAAGTACAGTTATTTAAAAATAAAATGAAAGTATTTACTAAATTAAAAGGCATATTCTATATGTTCTGTATCAGACAGAAACATTTAATTTAAAATATTCAACATTCTTTTTTCAGACCCTCCCTGTTAAGTTGCACCACAAGATGAAAACATTAAATTAGCTGTAAGATGTTGTTTTGTTTGTTTGTTTGTTTGTCTGGTGGTGTTAAAAACATGTGCTTCTATACATGTAGATTTTTTAAATGTAGGTTTTCCATAAGAACACACAAAAGGAGACATATCAAGGCAGAAGGAATCACCATAAGATTTGATAAAAATTCAACAAAAATCAATGATTATGCAAATTTGATGTGTACTGGTTCATATCTGGGAGACGTAAACATAAACTGAGCAGGAAAATAACCATATAGGCCCTACTTTCAGTGTTTGAAATAACTGAAGACATAAACCACATAAGATCTAGAAAGCTTATAGTTCTTGAGAATTTAGTTCTGTGTCATAATAAAAATACACAAGTATTGTGTTGGATATTTTGGCACCTACTATCTCTAAATTTCTTGTATTTTTACAAAAATTTGCATGAGAATAGATTTAAAGAAGATGTATCATTCAATTTTGCATGACTTCAGGAAAGGTAGATTCAACTGGTAAATATGGTAAGTATATTTTCAATGCTGAACAATAAGAATCTTTTGGTAAGTGTCCATATAGGTTGACTGTAACTGAAACTGAAACATGGAGATTATAATTATGTTAAGTTTGTGACCTCATAAAACTTTTTCAATATTCTATGTAACCTTTATTGGACTTATTCGCCAGGCTACCATGAGGCTAATATAAATGACAAATTAGTTTCTTCCTCAAACTCCACTTTCAAGGCAATAGCAGTTTTATTGAAAATAACAGTTATTTATATGGTCATGGGCATTTTAAAGCACACCTACATTTTAGGACAATACTTGTTCAAACACAAAAGTTGCTTGCTATTAAAAGTTCCACTTGTACTGCACTCTTTCTTCATATTTCTTTCCACCTTTACTTAATGTTAGGACCCCAAGTACCAGAGGTCTGCCCAGAGAACAGCCAGGTTCTTCACAAAACTTAAGTTTTTACAAGACTTAACCAGTCATTAGCAATCTGATTCGAAGGTGGTATAGCATCATCATAAGGCCAACTCTGAACATGGATGGCTTTTTTCTCCATGAGGACAGTTCTGTCCTATTGTGATAACATCTCATATTACAAGTTCCTCTATAAATTTGTTTAAGGTTGCATTGGTCAGATTGCATGTAATAAGTAATCTCATGTTCTTTTCTGTGACATCTAAAGGGTCTGGGTGGTTTACTTGAGCCATGTTAATTTAGTTAAAAACACCCAATAGGGTTATGAAAGAATTTTAAAAATTGAATACAGAAATGATGTAATGAAACTGCTCTATTTCAATATCCTCCACTTGAAATCGTTGCTTTGAGTATGAAGCTAGAAGTAATAGGAAATGAAATGGACTTTCTAACAAGAAGCATCAGTCTTTCAATCCAATATTACCTGGGCAATAGTTAGGAATCACATTGGGATTAACCCCATCTAGATCAGAAAGCTTGAAAATGTTCTGCAGATTTCAATTTGACACGCTGTATCCAGGTAATCTGCTCTTATATGGGCTTCTTGCTGGACTAGTGATGAATTTCTACAGTTCACTTTTCTGCATAGGGTTCTGCTGTGCCCTTTAGAAACTCTATAAATGTGACTAACAAAGAAATGGGTTTGTTCATTGAAGATTGTGCTCTAATCATACAGCTACACCCTAGGTGGCAGAGACACAGGAAGTGGTGGAACACCAGGCTCTACCATGCAGTGACTGAGGAGAGTATGGTGCCATCTGGCCCTTAGCAGAGAAAGGCAATATGCAAGTCAAGGCCCACAGATTGGCTTTTATTTAAAGAAGGAAAATCTGGGAAATTAAGGAATCTAAATGACATAAATGAAGAAAACTTTATGAACTTAAACCTGCTTAGCCAAGAGAAGAAACATGATGGATAGAGGCAGGATTTGCTTTGTGTTTTGAAGGGAAAGGTGTGAGGATGTACATGGCGTTGGGCAGGGGCATCTGTTAGTTGTCTTTCAGGATTACTATAGTCACTGTTTCCAATTGATAGACCAGCACTTTCTGGCTGAAATCTTCACTAACTTTCCTTAATTTCAGGATAAAATCCAGAATTTTCACCATGTCATAGATTGTCTAACCACTACTTTATGTGCCACTCATCTCCACATTCACCCTATGCTCTTACAATTTTTTCTTTGACACCACTCCTTGATGCATGCTTTCCTGCTCTATCCCTTTACATCCTATATAATACAGAGGTAATATGCAAATTGACCAACACACCCCCACAAGATGGCTGCCTACAACTAGGCTGGCAGGGGGGGTTACTAAGGGATGACCAAACAACTGAACAAACAGGCTGCATGGGACAACTCGGCCAACAGAGTGATTAGTGAGGATGAACAAATGACTGAACAGCAGGCATGTGGGTTGACCAGGCTGGCTGGGGGGCTGTGAGGGTTAACCAGGCCAATGGGGGAGTGCAGTTGAGGGCAAACCAGGCCATCAGGGGAGAGAGTTGGGGGCAATTAAGCTGGCAGGGGGAGCAATGAGGGGCAACTAGGCTATTGAGGGGGCAGTTAGGGGCAAAAAGGCCAGCAGAGGGGGCAGTTGGGGGTAACCAGACTGGCAGGGGGGCAGTTAGGAGTGACCAGACCAGCAGGGAGGGGGCACTTGGGGGCAACCTGGCCAGCAGTGGGGGCAGTTAGGAGCAATAAGGCTGGCACACAGAGGCAATGAGGGGTGATCAGGCTGGAAGGGGGGGAAGTTAGGAGCAACCAGGCAGGTGAGTGATTAGGAGCCAGTGGTCCAGGATTGTGATAAGGATGTCCCCAATATCAGGCCTAAACTGGTAGTAGATATCCCCTGAAGGGTCCCGAATGGAGAGGGTGCAGACTGGGCTGAGGGGATCCCCCCTATGCATGAATTTTATGCACCAGGCCTCTAATATATATATATATATATATAATTATTATTATTATTATTATTATTATTATTATTATTATTATTAGTGTTAAAGCCTGGATTCTCACTGTAGTTCAAACTCTTTCCAACACATCTTGCTTCTTTCTTGCTAATTGCAATTGGATTTTAACATAGAACTAGATTAAAAGTCATCCTAAAAGTGACAGACCCACTCCCTTGTGCCATTAGTACAGAAAAATAGGACAGAGTATGCCTTTTATTTTGGAGCCATCTGCCTCACATACCAACTCCCGAGTGCATGTCAGTTACTGAGCCACTGTGTGGCCTTTCCATTCAGGGATTATCGAGTTCCTGCTGATGACTTCTGCTCCAAAGGCTGTTTTCAGCAGTGCAGATGGCTCTAGTCAATGGAATCTTTATTTTTAGAAATACTGCATTCCCTCTATTCTAAAAATAAGTCCCTGACAGTTCTCATCTTCTAAAAGCCCCTTGGGTAAATTTATAGGATCTTACTAGGAAATTTTCCCATGGATATAAAATTCAAGGGACTGAAGATAAATGAGATGATTTGTATGTTTTATGGATGCAAACCACTATGTACATCTAAGGCACAGAAGAAAAATAATAGAAAGGGGAATAATGGGAACTTAAAAGAACTACCCATAAGATAGGAAAGCAAATCTTCTTGCTATTTTTCAGTCAGGTTGCTAGGGGACAGCAGTGAATTTTGATGTTAAAAGACCCATGATCTGCATGGATGATTTCCTAATTTTTCCCTTTGTTATCCTCATGGATTTTCTGTCCATTTCTCAAGTTCAATTAAGGAAGGAATAAGGAAAAACATTCATTTTCTCTGTATGTTAGTGTCATAGAATTTCCAAAACCAGCAAGAAAGTCAAAGGATTGTAAGTAATCCCTCTTCTTTAGCAAACCTATTTTCTTCCTATCTCCTTCTTCCTCCCCATTCCACTTCTCTTTTCTTCTTCTCACTCCTCCACTCCCACTTTTTTTTTTCAAGTAACATTAGATTCACTGGTAGAGCTCCAGGGACCTTCCTTCACTCTCATCTTACACCAAATACTCATTCTGCTCAATGGCAGTCAACTGAGGTGTGATTGTGTCAGAAATCCTCCTTTTTCCCATTGCTTCATACTAATCTCACAGATGTCACACTCACTCTACATCTGTGAACTACAACCTCAATCCAAATTACTCTCTTCACTGCTGTTGACACTCAGTGCACTGAGTCTTTACAGTTCCTACTAAAGTAGTGCCATCGGGAACATTCTTATCTTGCCTCTTTTTATCTGTCCCTCAGGAAATGCACCAACATCCTCTGATATCACACCATTTCAAAATGGGGCAGACACAATTTAGGAAAACATGGTTACTGCACCATATTAGCCTGGAAGCTTATACATTCTACATTCTCAGGGAGAGTATGGCCACTGCATACCCCCTCCAGAACTGCACCTCCTTTCTCTGTGTTGTTTTGATACTCACATCTAATATCTATTTCCTACTTTGATCCAGAGAAGTGAGTGAATAGATATGAGATGTTTGAAGCTATTGAAGTTGGGGGTTCTATTTTTCCATAGAGATAGACTTTGGAAAGTTCATTATTGGTCATGATTCATTAATGTCTTTGTAGCCTTGGATTTCTCCTTTAAAATTCTTACCTATGCAAAAACTCATTTCTGTATGTATTTCTCACTTTCTAGGATTTCTGTGCACTTGAAATTCAAGTCACACTTATTGGGATACTGCTTATAAATATTTTAATGCCTTTTCCATTAAAACCCTCTACAATACTCTCTCTGAGACCTGGACACTGAGTCAGACATTAACATCTCCAAATGAGGAAGTCAGAAAGAAATGCACTAAAGTATGTGCATAGAGCATCATATGCATTGAAATATATATATGGTTTGCATATTTCTGAAACCATAGAAAAGGATTTATAGCATGACATTGAAACCCAGTAGAGCAGAAATTCGGCAAAGTTTCAGTGAACGATGTGAAATAAATGAAAAATAACTGGATAATAATTAGAATTTCTAATTTAAGATATTATAATATCTTAATTATAAATGGGCTGCTATTATGAATTTTAGTGGGCAACAAATAAAATGCCATTATTTAATGTATCTATGATCATTCTGTTTATTTATTGTCATGTAACCATTTATCCCAAGACTTGGTGGTTTAAAACATCAACAATCATATTATTATCATCTTTCATGGTTAGAACTTTAAGAGGGACTGAATTGAGCAGTCATACCATGGTTCAGGGTCCCTCATGAAGTAGCTGTAAGACAAAGGATTGGATCTGTAACAGAGTAGAGTTGGAATGTCTAGAGACTGTTAAGGACTCTCTCCCTCTCTCTGTCCCTCTGTCTCTCTCTTATTATGTTGCCCCATAGTTTTCCATTTTGTATATTGCATGAGTTAATTTGGGCTTCCTCACAGCTGTGGTGAGAGCAAGACTTCAGCATGAAAGTAGTGGTGAATAGGCTTCTTCTTGAACTAGCTTCTACAGTTATAACATTACTTCCACCCTAATCACATTGCTTAAAAGATTTGAAAGAATGGCATGCAAAACCTACTTCTCAGTGGGAGGAGTAGCAACTAACTAAGGTCTCTATATTTTACATTTTGGCCAAAGTTATTTGCATTATTCCCACATTCAAAATACAGTCACACTTAAGTTTGATCTCAGGACCACCATCTCATTACAGATTGGAAGGGTCCTGCGTTAGTTCCCTTGGACACACTTCCTGAAATGTGATTCCTCTCAGTTTTAAGATGTGAGGATTAAGATAAAAAATTATTTGCCTCTTACATACCCAATATGCACTTGTGAGATAGGCATAGGATTCATGCTAAAGGCACAACTACTCAAAACTGGAAGGCACAGAGGTCATGGATACAAAGCAATTTTGAAATACAGTCCGACATGTTTCCTTGGTTAGAAGCCAGGTCTGTTCTCTGGGACTGGCTCTCCCGAGTTCTTGCTTCCGTGTTATGAGATCATGGTTCTGTCACACAAGTTATCCTTCTTTTCCCATAAAAAGGAGGCTGTAGATGCCAGTCAGTCATTTTCTCAGACTGTCTCCTGTCTATAGACATCCAAAGATCCACTACTACATTGCATTTTGTATTGTCTTTGTCCCATTCTGTCTGCACTGATACAATTACTTTATAAATGATATGAGCCCAGCCAGGATGACATAGTGGTTGAGTGTTGACCTATGAATCAGGAGATCACAGTTTTATTCCTGGTTGGGACATGTGCCCCAGATTGCCAGCTCCATCCCCAGTGTGGGTCATGCAGGAGGCAGACAATCAGTGATTCTCTCTCATCATTGATGTTTATATTTCTCTCTCACTCTCCCTTCCTCTCCAAAATCAATTAAAAATATTTTTTAAAATGAGATAGGTTTTCTGTGTACCAACTGACAATTGATTACATTAGACAGAGCTCAAACCTACTAATATTTTAGAAATAACCTATTTTATACCTTGGTTTCCCTGTGAGGTTTCTTTAGGAAAACAATAATATGATTCTTAGAAACAGTGGTAGGATGGAGGTATCTGTTTGAAAGAATCTATACAGCACAAAGTTAAATTTTCCTGAGGTCTTACAAAGGACTCGTATAGATTTACCCTTTGTTTTGAAGCCATTTCTTAATTTGAATATAGTGTTATATAATTTTGTGTTTGCCACCTGGAAAGACTGGGAATTAAAATTAATTTATTTTAAACCCCAGCAGGTCTTGGGTTCTTTCTATTTCCTCTAAATTTTGCTTAAAAACCAAGAAATTCTGTTTTATGGTTCATCTCTCCTTATAACTTATCATACATGGCTGAAAGAGCTACACTTTCAATGTTCTGCCTCCAAATCTTAACCAGATCCATCAGTTCATGAGATACATTTTCTATTATCAGTATTACCACAAGTGAGAGTATTGCTGAACATTCTGCCATTACACAAAATAAATCTCCTTTCTTCTGGCTGTAAATAACATTTTTGTCAATTTTCTTTAAGCCCCTACTAATAACTTCTTTGAAGCTTGTCCAGCTTCTGTTAACAGTCTCCTCAAGGTCACTCAGTTTCTGCTGACCACTAGTGAGTACCCATAGCAAGCCAATGTCAGCTGTTATAGGTTGAGTTAGAGACACACTGTACTTCCAGATAAAAACTTTTCTTCTGATTCTCTGTTGCTGTACAAAAAAAGAGGCTCAAAATTTAGCAATCATTTTGTTATGTTTCTCCATATTTGTGGGTTAGGAGTTCCCAAAGGGCATGAGAGTACCGTTCTGCCTGGGTGTCTTTCATGAGGTTGCACTTGGATGGCAGCTGGAACTGGAAAAGAAGGGAGCTGCAGCAGCTAGTAGTTTTCTGGGCCTCTTGTGCACATTGTTGGGTTTTGTGTCTGTGATTTCTCATGGGCTATTTGCACTTCCTCACAGCATGGAAGCGTTAGAGCTTTGCACAAGTGCTCCAGTGAACAGGAGATTAGCTTCATTTCCTTTTGTGACCTAGCCTCTGAAATCACTTTCCATCATTTTCTTTGTAGTCACAAGTTCTTCTAAAGTCAAGAGGAAAGGCACAGAGAGACTCTCCTGCCTCCTTCTCAATAAAATTGGGCCTATGTTTTAAAATTGTCCTAATAATATATATATATATGCCAAAGTTATTAGGACAAATTAGGAAATATATATATATTTCAGAGAGAGAGGAAGAGAGAGATAGAGATAGAGATAGAGATAGAGATAGAAACATCAATAATGAAAGAGAATCACTGATTGGCTGCCTCCTCCATGCCCCTCACTGGGGATCAAGCCCACAACCTGAACATGTGCCCTGACCATGGAATCCAACTGTGATGTCCTGGGTTCATAGGCCAATGCTCAATCACTGAGCCATACAGCTGAACATAACTTTGGATTTTTAAAAATCATACTTTTAAAATAAGGTCTTAAGTTGATTAACCATGAAGTCTAAGTCTCCTACATAAATTCTTCAGGAATTCAATTCTCACTTTGATATGAAAGTACTATAGTATAAATTTGAATAACTACATCATAAACTTGTAAGATTTCGTGGCACTAAGGTTATCTTTACTATCTCTTCTTGGACCTTCCAGTTCTCCTAAAATAATGATTTGTACCAGACTCTAGATATCTAACTTCCTGTATATGAAGTCTCTGTTCTCCTCAGTTAGTTTCCATTTCTGATCATTGCTTATTAAAGCAGGAGGTGTTTTAAATCAATTATACTAAATGGTATGACCTTTGAGTAAGCAACCTGACCATGTGCTCTAAGGCTTTTTCTTTTACATAATTGACTTCTCTGTTCCCCTAAAGGACCTCAAATGGACACTTCATTATACCTATCAACCTGCACAAATATATCATTGGCGCACTATGTTAATTATAACGGTAGATGTTTATTATTAATGGGCTATAAATGTGATTCTATGACTATGAAATTTCTGTACTCTTAATTTTATTTTTGCCTAATTGAGAATATAAAACATCACATGCAAATAAAATGTTCATAACAACACTAGATCCATCACAACTAAATTTTGTTAATGTTCCTCATCATTTTTTCTTAAAAAGCTGACAGTTTCAGGCTTTTACACAAAAATAAAATCCTTAAGTAGCTGAAATACTTCTCAGTTCTTAAGAACAGTCTTTACATGACATGTCTTTACATAAAATTCTTGGGTTACATATACATTTCCCAACTTAATTTCATTACTCATTATCCATCACAACCACGTTAGTATCACAGTAGGAGAGTACAAATTTAAAATGAAAATTCTTTTCCTGGATTTTTACTCTTTTAATGAGCACACACTTCTACTTCCAGTTGGTAGCCTTATGTGACTGGCCAGAAGCAAGTCTGCCTACATGTTTAATTAAGGGTCGACTAAAAGCTTCCATGGCTATGACTTTCTCACACTATATAATGTAAGAAAAATTCAAGAAATAATCAGAGGAATTGACATTTTATGAGATCTTTATCTTTCTCATTTAAAAATTACCTGCCTCTAAAATACTCCTAGTGCATACCAATCAAATTTTTCAGCTCATCAGATAGATGCACAAGCATATATAGTCTGCCTCTCATCTCAGAATTTAATATTATCAATAGAAGTCATTGATTAGTAGGTATACTGATGGCCTATTCTGTTAATCAGAATACCACTTGGCACAGTTGTCTTTATTTTCTACCCTAAGACCAGGTCAACCTAGAACATAAGGCAGGAATTTATAAGAAGTTGCTTTCTCTTCTTCAACAATGGGAAAGTGACCTACCTGATTAACTGATTGGTTAATTTATTCATTTATTTATTTAACAAATATTACTCAGTATAAATTATGAGCCAGGCAGAAAAGACCTCCATGTGATTACTCTGACTTTTAATGAGTAGAAAGATCTCATTCCTCCCATTCAGGACAGATGAAAGATCAGATAAAATGTGGATCTTCTAGAATATTATGGAGAAAAAAAAAACCCTCAGGAATAATGAGTGTCTTTTGAGAATAAAATTCTAAATGCAATTAGTTTGCAGAATCAAACTAGATATAAAAATAAAATAGAAATCTGTCAATTGAATAATCTTTTGCATTTCCAGACACTGCCATAGCTTTTTCTTATCTTCCTTAATCATCTTCAATATTATTTGCATGTGTCAAGGAAATTGTTCAAGGCATTTGTTTAGAAGTCTTAAAATTAATTGGAGCCTTCAAAAAGCTTCAGTTACAACAATAATTATTTTATTCTTGGATAATACTGACAATATATCAATATATCAATGTGTATGTAAAAATTTGTACACATATGTCTTTTTTTCACACCACACCCAGATATAATATCTTTTGTCTGTGTGCTTTGTAGTCTTCAACAATTTTTCATGTAAGAGTTCTCTGTTGATACTTACTGAGGGATTAGAATACATATAAAGCAAGTATGCAACCTTTTTTTAGAAATTAAATCATACTTAAACTTGCCTAACTATATAGTTATACCAATTGGATTATATCATAGAAGCAGAACTTCTAGAATGATATGGAATAAAGAATTTATTTTAGGGGTAAACATAATGCAATTTTAAAAGAGGTTGGAGCAGCCTATATAAGCTATTGTTTCTTTGCCTAATGTTGAGCTTCATGTCACTACATGTCAGCCAGATGGGCAGTAGGAAAAATGGATGTGGCTGAGAGCAAAAACAAATGCACCTGCAAGAAGGGAAGGAGACACAGAATGGCAATTGGAACTTAGGAAGACACACCAAAACTCATGTATATCTCTTACCATATGAGGCTCAATGTCATGGAAATATAGAAACTGGTGACTTTCCCACAAAGTTTTACTTGCACTTGTACCATGGGCCAAATTGTGTGATACCCAGCATCAACTTTGAGAGCTTCCCCATTTGTATCTTTCAAATATCATGCAAAATATCTCCTGTGAGTTATGCAAATTCAGAATCATACAGAGGGTTTCTAAAAAACATGGTTTAGCTTAGTTAAGTTGACCCAATACAAAGCCATGTAGAAGAGCCTAGAAGACAAACTATAAGAAAAGAAATCTATTTCATTTGGGATGTGATGACTTCTATAGTGATGTAAAATCAGTCACTCTTGCTCAACAAGGAGGAAGATGGATCTTGTATTTTGGTTTATGCACGAGGCACATTTCAATGGAATACTAACCTTTGCTTTGATCCTCACTTCCTTTTATCATTTATGCTATTGTTTCAATAAACTACTCTCTTTAGATAGGTTTTTAGTAAGTAAATATAATAATGAGAGTAAGTTATGATGATTGGATTAATCATCTGATTTTCATCAATGACTTTGCTTTAGTGAAAATAATTATACCTCTGCGTTGAGCCATCAGACTCTTGACCACGCGAAAATCCACTGCTTGACCAGGGAATAAAGTACTATTAAATGTGCAGGAACTTTTGTTCTCTACATTTGGGATTGTCTAGCCAATTAGCAAGACAGTACAGGACAAATCCAAATCTTCAGGAAACAAAACATTATAAAAAAATGTATTTTCCACTGCTTTTCAAGGTACCATTTCTTCTTTTTCCCCCCTCCTGCCTCCCAGTGAAGGGGAACCTGGACCTTAGAAACCATTGGAAAATCTAAAGGTTGTGTATTTCATTGCCTCTGACTACAGTATGCAGAACCCTGAGAAGCTATACAAGATAGCATGTCCCAGGGAAAGAAGAAAACTAGTCAGGCAGCTCTTTATATGAGTCCAAGGGGCTAGAGAAAAAAGTGAGAATTCAGATATACAGATATAAGGTAAAAAAAAAAGATGAGGACTGGGAATAAGCTAGAGATTAAAGGTATGGGGCAAAAACCTTCATACATCTTATATGTTCAGGTGAGGTGTGGACAAGGAAAGCTGTGTGGGTCCATTAGGGAGAAATGAGATACAAAACCTGGGGAGGAGGGCTACACAAAGTACAAATGGGGGTCATTACAATACAGATCATAGAGTTAGTGTGAAAAAGAGAGGGGGTCAGAATCAAATATTATAGAGACTGAAAAGAAGAATCCAAACCTTGGAGCTTCCTCTAGAGCACACTTAAGCTTTCAGGCCCATCCCAGAATTATCACAAACACATATATAGGCCATTCTTCCCAACACATATGATGCTGAGACCAATTTGTTGAAATTATAAAATATGTAATAATTACAGAACCCCTAGAGGCCTGGTGCATGAAATTCATGCACTGGGGGGTGGGGGGGGGGTCTCTTAGCCCAGCCTGCACCCTCTCCAATCAGGGACTCCTTGAGAGACATCTGACTGTCGATTTAGGCCTGATTCCTGCAGAATGGGGCCTAAACTGGCAGTCGGACATCCCTCTCATAATCCCGACTGCTGGCTCCTAACAACTCACCTGCCTGCCTGCCTGATTGCCCCTAAGCACTTCTGCCTGCCAGCCTGATCACCCCCTATCTGCTCACCTTCCAGCCTGATTGATACCTAATCGCTCCCCTGCTGGCATAATTGACACCTAACTGCTCCCCTGCTAGCTCCATTGCCCCCAACTGCCCTCTCCTGCAGGCCTGCTTGCTCCCAACTGCCCTCTTCTGCCAGCCATTTTGTGACAATGTGGGGGTGGCTATCTTGTGGTAGCCATCTTGTGATGATGTGGGGGCAGCCATCTTGTGATAACATGGGGGTGGCCATCTTGTGATGTGAGTGTGTGAATGTCAATTTTTTTATTACCTCTTTATTATATAGGATGATCTCTTTAGCATCTTTTCTACCATGTCTAAGACTACCTAATAAGAGAACAAATCAGCAAGATTGACTATGACACAGAAACTATTTTCAGGTCAGTAACAATAGTAATCATGTTTGCTTTGGAGAAGCGGAAGAACAGCTGATGTGAGTGAGGTTTAGCACTTGAGCTTAAACCCGGGGGTAATATTTGCTTTTGCTTTTATAATACGGGCTGCAACACCCATCTTTTTTTTCTCTTCACTGAGCCTTACCAACCCAAAGACTCCAGAAAAATTGTCTGAATGAAGAGTTTGGAAGAGTAATGGCTATTGAAAGTCCAACGTGAAAACATGAAAGATGACAGAGAGACAGGTTCTAAAATAGGCTTTCGGTTGTCCTAGTATCTTTCATCCAATCTGAGGATGAAAAGGAAAAATCTACATAGAAGCAATTTATACTCCCAATACTAAAATCATCTTGTTCTCTCTGGCTCAAAAGGAAATGGCAAGACACCAAAGACATTTTTGCAAGCAGTCCTGTTTGAAGTCTGAATAATCTGTTCCTTTCCATTTCCTTGAGTTATATTGTATTATTCACATCTATCCCTCATACCGTTTCCCATCAATTTCCTTTTTGCATAATTGATCAGGAATAAAAATTACCTAGATTTGTTACTGGCAAAGGAGATATTTCTAACTATGTATAAACATATCTTCAACAATTTTTTCTCTCTGTCACAACTTCATAAATCCATTAGCACAAAAACAATATGAAAAAGGGAAAAAAAAACACACCTTTAAATGAAGATCATTTGGGATAACAGAATATGCATCTTTGATTTTTAAAACATGGCCATCACTTTGTTTTACAGTTTATACTGAAGATTTCAGCTTCAAGTATACAGTAACTTAATTCTTTAAATCCAAGAGTTGTGCCTCATTCATATTTGGGGCTCAGGTTTTGGCATTGTGCCCAACAAAGAATAGTACCCAATGAGTGTTGAATTGAGTTAAAATCATGTTAAGATCATATACTATTTTCACGAACAAGATATGCCTTGTTTTTGTCCCAAAGGAGACAGTTTGGACTATTTTCTAGGCCTCTTTCTGGAGAACAATAGTGAAAGATAAGCTCTGATGCAGCTTTTTTTCTCTCCCCCATCACAGGCCTTATGTGGCTGGATCTAATTAAAAGCATGTCACTCACATCAGGTGGTTTTACCCTTTAGGTAAACTCTCAGAGTTCTGTTCTACAAAGTTAGAGAAAGCTGCAAGAGTAAATTTAGGTTTTATATTCCATCATTTTAGTTCTAGTTAGCTTTGAAGTGATTGTAAATACAATTTATTGTGTTATTTTATTACTGTATTTAGCTTGTGTCATTGCCATAGTTATACATTTAAGTGAATTACAACTCAGAACAAATCTAGCTGCTTGCAGTTATTTAAAGAATTATCATCAATTGACTATTATATCACTAGTTGAAATACAGATTGAGAGGAATCTGAATTTGCTGCATAGAAAAGAAATTTTATGTTGGTAATTTCCTCCTGTAACTATGCTCATGCTTAAAAACTAGAATACATCACTTAATTCATTTTCTGACATTCAGAACCAAGTAAATAAGAAGTGGAAGAAATCCTGTAAACAAAGTTCTTCCATGACTGACAAGGGAAACAACTCTGACTGTACTCATGCTGAGAACCAAAGTCACTAGGGGGAGAAATTGAAGATCCTGATGGCTGAAGGAAATGTCAGTTTTGAGACTAGGGAAGGCTGATTTTGACATCTTCCTTTCATGGCACTTTCTGAAACCAAGTCTTAGGCTGTGAGCCAGCCTACTATCTTGAGATGAAATCCACTGCTCTAATTTAGATCATTCTAGAAAACAATGTTCTGTTATATTTTAAAAAAAAATCTTAGATATAAGAATGCTCTAGAATTTGATTACAGGTTTAGGAAAAAAAGTAGGTTTGCAGTTGTAAATACATAAAACATAAAGTTTATTTTAGTATTATTATTATTTATTAATGGTGGTATTATTTATTTGTATTATAGCTGTAAACCTACTTTTGCTCACCCCTGTAATCCTGAAGGTCCTTTATATCTTAGCATTTTTAAGTCCACAGCATAGTACATAGTATATTGTCACTGTAAGTTCACCTTCGAATAAACTTTGTATATTATAAAATTCTCCCTAAAGCAAAATTATAATAATAGCTACACTTACAATCTAATTTTTATTGCTAATGATTTATCTGATGATTGTGGTTCAGCATGTTAACTATCTATATTAATAAAAGAGAAACATGCAAACTGACCATCCCTCTGCTATGCCCACCAGCCAATCAGGAGTGACTATGCAAATTAACCCAACAAATATGACAGTGGCCATGGAGCTGGAGTGAGCAGAAGGTTTGGGTTGCTCCCAGAGATGAAGGAAGCCAAATTTCCCGCCAGCTCTGGCCACTGCTGAAGGAGTGGCTGGGAGCCTGGCTCACTGGGAGATGTTGCCAACCTGAAAATGGCCTTCAACCCCTCACCCAGGCTGGCCACACCCCATGAGGTGAGGGTCCCCACTGGGAGGCTTGACCAGCCTGCAAATAGCCATAAGTCCCTCACTGGCTGGCTAGGCACCCCAGGGGGGATCCCCACCCTGAAAGGGCTGTGGTCAGCCTGAAAAAAAAGTCATCAGGTCCTCACTCAGGCTGCCCTACCCTGATCTGGGACAACCTTCAGGGCAAACCAGCCAGCCTCCACCCACGCACCAGGCCTCTATCTATACTAATAAAGGGGTAAAATGCTAATTAGACTGATAGACCTTCCAGAAGACCTTCTGGACATTCTTTTGGACAAAGCCAAGGTGGCAGGGACAATGTAGAGGTGGTTAGAGGCAAAGAGGGAAGGCAGTTGTGCATGATCAGGCCAGGATGGTACAGCAGTTGTGGGTGATCAAGCTAGAGGGGAGGGGGCATTGGAAGTGATCAGGCCAGCAGGGGGGCCAGTTGGGGACAAGAAGGCCATCAGTGGAGGTCAGTTGGGAGTGATCAGGACAGTATAGGGGCAGTTTGGGGAAAGCAATCCAGCAGGGAGGGTAGTTTGGGGCAAGCAGACTGGTAAGGGGGGACAGTTGGGGGTGATCAAGCTGCGGGGGGGGGTAGTTGGGGGTGAGCAGGCCAGCAGTGGGAGGCAGTTGAGGGCAAGCAGGCTGGCAGGCAGAGTGGTTAGGGGCAATCAGGCAGGTAGGCAGATGAGTGGTTAGGAGCCAGCAGTCTCAGATTGTGAGAGGGATGTCCAACTGCCAGTTTAGGCCCTATCCCTGTAAACCAACAGTAGGACATCCTTCGAGGGGTCCCAGATTGGAGAGGGTGCAGGCTGGGATGAGGGACACTCCCTTCCCCTGCATGAATTTCATGCACCAGCCACTGGTAATATCATAATTATAAAATATTGTAGCAGTTTCCATTACAATTATTATCAAGCTGTGTTATGTTAGCAGTGTTTTAATGGTTTTATAAGCTCATTGTTATAAAAACTGCATGTTTTATAAGAACAAAGAATTGACTAGAACTGCCAGCTCTAATAGGAATATGATGAAAAATTGAATTTTAATATTATTTAATGCTGTATTATTATTATTTTTTGTCACCCAAGAATATTTTTCCATTGATTTTTAGAGAGAGTGGGAGGGAGAGGGAGAGTCAGAGAGAAAATCATCGTGTGAGAGAGACACATAGATTGGTTGCCTCCTATACTCGGCCAGGGATCTAGCCTGCAACCGAGATACAGTGCTCTTGACCAGAATTGAACTAGAGACCCTTCAGTTCATGGGCTGATGTTCTGTCCACTGAGCCAGACCAGCTGGGGCTTTAATGCAGTATTATTAAAATTAATGAGCTCTAGTTCTCTGTAAGTGCAAAACATAAAAATATTCTACATTTATCTACAACTTGAACATTTGGAGGATAAAATTTACTAGTATCACATTAAGAGGATAAAATTGTGTTCCATATACAAAATTTTAAAAGTACATTTTATTAATTTTTTACAGAGAGGAAGGGAGAGGGATAGTTAGAAACATTAATGAGAGAGAAACATGGATCAGCTGCCTCCTGCACATCTCCTACTGGGGATGTGCCCGCAACCAAGGTACATGCCCTTGACTGGAATCAAACCTGGGACCTTTCAGTCCACAGGCCAAAGCTCTATCCACTGAGCCAAACTGGTTTTGGCCCCATATACCATATTTTGATAGTTATTTCAAATATTTTATCAGTTTTTATTGCCTATATTTTGTTGTCATATTCAAGTCATCGATAAATCAAATGTCAGATATATTTGTTTCTCTTTCCTTCTAAAATTATTAGTTTTAGTTCTAGCATTCTCTTTTATATATTTTAATTTTTGTATAGGGTATAAGGTAAGGGTCTAATTTTGTTTGTTTGTTTTTTGCATGTGGATGTCCAGTTTTCCCAGCACCATGTGTTTAAAAAGAACTGACCTTTTCCTACTAATGGTCTTGGCAATCTTGCTAAAAATCAGTTGCCAATATGAGCAACAGTCAATTTCTTGACCCTCTATATGATTTCATTTGTCTATATATCTGTTTTTATGTTAGGACCACTCCTTTTTGATTATTGAAAAGTCTTAAAATCACAAAGTATGAGTCTTTCAACTGTAGTTTTCTTTTTCAAGATTGTTTTAGCTATTTGGTCACTTGAAATTCCATATAAATTTAAGGATAAATTTCTCTGTTTATACAAAAACATTGTTGAGATTTTGATAGAAATTATATTGAATTTATAGATCAATTTGCCTAGTAATGATATCTCAACAATATTGTTTTCCAATCCAAAACTGTGGATGTCTTTCCACTTCTATATGTCTTCTTTATTATATTCAGGAATATGTATGTTAGTGATTTTTTGCTTGTTAATTTTGTATCTTACAACTTTTCTGAATTTTTTTAATATCTCTAACTTTTTTGGACTATTTTGTATTTCTACATATAAAATCATGCTACATGGGAACAGAAATCACTTTATTGCTTTCTTTCAAATTTGGATGTCTTTTATTCTTTTGCCTAACTAGACCTTCCAATAAAATGTTGAGTAAGAGAGAAACCATATTTGACACTAATGAAAATAATGTAAATATATATCTCAGGCATTAAGACAAATACTTCATATATATGTTTCTATGTGATTCTCATTGCAATACTAAAAGATAGATATCAGCATCTCCGTTTTAGAAACAAGGAGACAGAAGGAAAGGTAAAATAAATTGCATGAGATCACACATTTAGAAAGTGATAGAAGTGGAGTGTGAATCAGGTGTGAGTGATCTCAAAAACTATATACTGTTCCAATCATTTTGTCCTTATGATAATTACACAAGCAATGCCATTAGTGCACTTTCCAAATTTATATATTTCTCATTTGCTATACAATATTCATGGGTGAATTAGAATCTACATCATAAATAGCAAGTCAGCAACACAGAAAATCCAAAAGGTTCTTTAGGGTCAATGTGTATCTTATCTGAATTATTAATTAAAACCAGACAGAGTATCTAGATTTGTGTGATGATGTATGAAGAATGATAAGTAATTTTATATTTGGCTTCTAAGAGCAAATACACCATTATAAGAAAAAGCATAGGTTAGCATACCCTCTTGGCATATTCCAAAAGTGATCCTACTGATATAAGAATTGCAATTGCATAAGATGCACAGAGCATTAGCTTAGCAAGATCAATTCTGTACTCTGGTGTGATTCAAACTTCCTTATTATTTCACTAGAACCCTGGTGCACGTAATTTGTGCAGGAGGGCTAGGAGGTCCCTCAATCTGGCCTGCACCCTCTCCCAATCTGGAAACCCTCAGGGGATGACCAACTGCCTAAACCATCAGTCAGTTATCCCTCTCGCAATCCGGGACCACTGGCTCTTAACTGCTCACCTCCCTACCTGGCTAATCACCCTAACCACTTGCCTGCACGCCTGATTGCCCCTAACTGCTCACCTGCCTGACTGATCACTCCTAACCACCTCTGCCTGCCTACCTGATCATCCCTACCCACTCACCTGCCTGCCTAATTGCCCCTAACTGCCTCTGCCTCAGTCCCCACTGCAACAGCTTTGACAAGAAGGATGCCCAGAATGACAACCACAAGGTTGTTGGGCTGTCGGGTAACCAGGGCTGGTCGAGGCTTGTGCTGCTGGCAGTGGCAGCAGCAGAGGTGTGATGGGGGCATCACCTTCCCCTGATCACTGGGTGACCTCCTGCCCTGTGAGAGTTCCCGGACTGTGAGAGGGAGCAGGCCGGGCTGAGGGGCCCTCCACTCCAGTGCATAAATTTTCATGCACTGACCCTATAGTGTATATATACAGTATATAGATTGTAGTATAGTTTAAGGATATAGTTTGTGTGCTTGCATACCCAGACATTGCTTTTAGACCACTTCCTATTGAGCACTGGGTGATACAAATTTGTATAAGACTTGGAAACTCCCATCTACATTTTGAGAGAAAATGAGACATAGTAGAATTAGCTCTGTAACATAAGGGCTATTTGCATAAGTCAGATTTCTACAGAAAGAAAATAATTAAATAAAGCACTTTTGTCCTGTATTGTGATATAGCTATAGAACAGTATAGCAATTAATAGCATAAAGAAAGTAGAAATATAATCAAGAAAGAGAATAAAAAAACAAATAATTAACTCAGAGAAATAGGAAAGTCAACATTAAAAAAATGGGGGAGACAGAACTTACAAGACACATAATAAGAAAATTATTCATATAAGAAAAAAAAATCAAGGAACTTTTCTGATGATAAATAATTAGGAAATTGTAGAATCACACCTAATATTGAAGATATGATGATTTGAATACTACATTAGGGTCATTTCCATATACAGTTGTTCCTATGGAAAAGACATGCAGGTTATGATTATTACAATAGCTTCAAAAAAATTCCATTCTCAATTGTAAACCTACTTTATCCCACCCCTGTTCAGAAAATTTGATCTTTTGAGAAAAAATAAATGTAAATCTTTTAGAAAGATCATCACCCATCTGCATTCATCTCACCAGAACATTTTTGGAGGAATTTATAAGTTTAGACTGAGAGGTAAAAAGGAGACAGGCACTTAATGCAAAAGGTTTTGTCACAATCCATGAACGACTGATAATTAAAAATAAAAAATACTGGTTATATAGTTATGCTAATATAAATAATAGTGAATACTACATCACTGAAAGCATTTAAGGTAATTACTTTTTGATAGTGAAATATGAAATAAGTAGATTACTTATAGCTTCATTTCAAATCTAAGATACAATTTTTCATCATAGTACATTTCCTTTGTTTTTTATGCTTTTCTTGATTCTAGTCCTTTTAGCTATAAAATAATTTATTTTCCTATGTTGTAAATATCAATTATAAATTATATCACTGCATCTGTATATATTATGACACATTATTTACTGTAATAAAAATTATGACCAAGGAAAAACAAAGAGTGAAAAACATTCTTTCAGGAAACAATACCTCATTAAATATACAACTTGTATCAAAAATGTCATGCTATACAGTTTTTCTTATTACAGAATTAAAATATGTTTGTTGTAGAAACACAAGATTCAGATAAATGTAAGTCAGTTTGTGGACCAAGGAAGGGAAGTAGTTTTTCCTTTTCTCCCTCCTTCCCCTTTCACATTCTGAAACAGAGGATTCATATTATAAGCAATAATCTAGAATGGTGCTAGGGCTTTATTCTGGTCAGAATCACTGGGTGTAGTGTTCCTCACCCTCATACCTGAAAAGAGGGGGTAGTAGTTGTAATTGAATCCAGGCCTTAGGTAAGACCCAACCTGTCCCCTTCTCTCTTCTGTCTGCCACCCAAATCTAGAAGGTCCCAAGATGCATATTGGGCTTGGAGATGGAGAGCCATGGGTTCACTGGAACATTTTAGTGAAAAGCCTTTCTTTCTTCCATGATATGAGTCCAAGAAAGTATTTTAATGTAATCTTCTAAGACAGTGGTCGGCAAACTACGGCTCGCAAGCCATAGTTTGCCGCTCTGTTGACTAATGAATTTGCTGAGCGCTGTTCTAAGGTACAGAATTATAATAAGTATAATTTAATATAACAATAAATGTATTTTTATTAATAAATAAATATATTTTATAACCTAAGTTTAAATTTGTTTCTTTATATAGTTGTTGGGCACCTGTTAGTGCCCTCTCAATGGCCACTCTTTCTTCTTTTCCTGATAATTAGCCCTGATTCTGCTTGGGGTTGCAATGTGCCCCTAGAAAGTATCTCTCTTTTCCCAGGTATTTGCTTTAAACTAGAATTTGTCCTGCAACCCACTTCTGGCAAATGAGAAATAAGGCCAAATCTGCTAAGGTAGGGAGACTTATGGGAAATATTCCCTCTCCCCATGAAATAGGACAGCATTTACCATTACTCCATCTTTTCCAAACATGTTGCTTGGAACTGCTGCTGTAAATGTTTGGCCAAAAAAGTAAGACTGAGAAAATGCTTTCAAATGAGGATAGCAGAAAAGGATAGAATGAGACCTTGATGAGATTACAGAAACAAATCAAGTTCCTTGATGAGAATACAGAAACAAATCAAGAATATACTATCTCCATACCCTTAACGTGATCTTCTGTGTTTTGCAGCTAAATGAAATGTATGATATTTCAAACTTTTACCTCTTCTAAACATAACTTCTATGCATCTATCTATCTATCTATCTATCTATCTATCTATCTATCTATAGCTGAGTCTTTAATAACATTTATGATTATGATTTTGTGATAAATTCCTAAAGACTGAAGCATTTATTCATAGGAGATTCAACATGCTAAGGCTTTTGATATTATATTGTCAAATTGTCCTCAGGAAACATAGTACAAGTTTATGATTCAATAAACACTATAGAAATTCTTTTAAAAATAAAATTATACCCCAAAATGCTAATTTTCCTTAAGAAAAACCTATATCCCTGCAAGTTCCTAGAAGACCCAGCAAAATTGCAAAAGAAAACAGTGTCTATCAAGTCTGGAAAACATACTCAAGTACATGGAATGCCATGAAGGACACCTTCAATTCATAGATGCGTACATATGTAAAGAAATCCTGTAAGTTTCCAGACTTATGGACACCTGGTAGAACTATCAACTAGCAGTGCTCTTTGAGTTTCAGCATTTAAATACCCCCATGAGCATGTGTTCCATAGCACAGTGACTCCATAGCACAGTGTAGCTCTGTGGCTAATGTGCTTGTCCCTGAAGACTGTCACAAGAGCTAGAAAAAATATGTAATTGTCCCTGGAACTTTATTCTCAGACACTTTCAGCTGAGTTTCTGAACTTCAAAGTTCCTACTGCCCCATTCTCTCAGTCTGCCTTCCCTGGAAAGGTCATTCCAAAGAGTTATAAACCCAAAAGCCAGCAATAGCACACTCAGTGCCCTGAAATGGTGGGGAAACATACGGCGGCTGATTGCTTCAATATAACTCAAATTAACAACACAGCAGAACCCCGTGATCAGGTTAGTTAACTGAGAGGTGAAAGAGAGGTTGAAGGTACAGCATGTCCTTTTAAAAGGTTTTTTTTAATCTATCTCTACATTATGGGTCCATTTGAAATGTCTATTCTGTTTATCCCACTATGACTATTCTTAATATCAAAATTTACATGCTAAGATATATTTAAAGCAAACTTCTATGTCATAAAATGTAATTTCCCTTAATGAGCAATTTATTTCCGATTTCCTCTGGGGTCAGTTAACAGTAGGACTACACAGCATTTTCAAATGTTTATTCTAATAAGAATAACAAGTTCATTTTAACCATTCCTAACTGTTCTCTTTAATAAAAAGACCCTCTTTGCTTTTAGCTTTATATCCATCTCATGAAAATGTGAATTTAAAATAAAAGAAGGGGTATGGCAAGACCTAGGTATTAGAACAAGCTTTCTCATCATTTGGTTTATTGACACAGGTGTGAAAGAGAACCACATGAGTTTGTTATGGCATGGTAGCACCAAGAAAAGAAAAATGCTGTCTGTTCTACAGTGCCTAAACTCAACTCTAAAAGTGTGCTGTTGTTGTTAAAGGAAATTTATTAAAGGCCAACAATAGAATTGAGAGGTATCAACATGATCTTTAATCTTGAGATGTTCACAAATTATTGAGAAGGCAGGATAAGTACACAAGGAGTGTTAGCTTTAAGTGCACACTGGGAGTGTACCATGTAAAGACAGGACTTATGCTCCCACAGTCAAGGATCTGCCAGAAGCCAGGAGGAAGACCTGAAATCCATTCTTTAGAGAGAGCATGGCCCTGCCAACACCTTAACTTGGCGCTTCTTGGCTCCAGACATGTTAGACACATTTCTGTTGTTCTTAGCCACCCAATTTTTAGTATTTGGTTATAGCAGCCCCAGGAAATGAATACAATTATGCTTTTATCAATACTTCTCACACCTTATTTGTTTACTCATTTACTTTCTATGTCATCCACAGAATATGTTTCATGAGAGGAGTTCTGGGTGCTGGAGCTTCTTAGATGGGTGAAATATACTATTTATCCTGAAGGGACTTACGAAGGTATTTGTAATTATGATGTAAATTATTTATATATTAATTAATTGAGCACATGTTTAAGTACTGCATGATTCGGGGATTGCTGCAAATTCTGAGGTCACAGTGGCAGTATAAGAGGTTACATTCTGCAAGAGAGAAAGATAAATAAAAAGGTATGAACAGAATGAAAAATAGAAAACAGAATAATATGATCAAGACTGGAATTGTGAAAAGTTAAATTGATTGGTTAAGAAAAGTCAGTCAGAAATTCTACATAAAAATAAAAAGCTTTTGTACAGCAAATGAAACCATCAACAAAACAACAAGAAAGACCACTGTATGGGAGAACATATTTGCAAATGTTATCACTGATAAAGGTTTAATCTCCAACATCTACAGCCAACTTATACAACTTAATAAAAGGAAGATAAACGATTCAATAAAAAAATGGGCAACAGACCTAAATAGAACCTTTTTGAAAGACGACAGAAGGAAGGCCAAGAGACACATGAAACATGTTCAAAGTCACTAATCATCCGAGAGATGCAAATCAAAACGACCATGCAATACCATCTTACACCTGTCAGAATGGCAACCATCAACAAATCAACAAAGGACAAGTGTTGGCAAGGATGCGGAGAAAAAGGAACCCTTGTGCACTGTTGGTGGGAATGCAGACTGGTGCAGCCACTGTGGAGAACAGTATGGAGTTTCCTCAAAAAACTAAAAATGGATCTCCCATTTGACCCAGCAATCCCACTCTTAGGAATTTATCCTAAGAAATTACAAACACCAATCAGAAAGGATTTATGCACCCCTATGTTCATAGCAGCACAATTTACAATAGCTACAATTTGGAAACAGCCTAGGTGCCCGTCAGCAGATGAGTGGATCAGAAAACTGTGGTACATTTACACAATGGAATTCTATGCTGCCATTAAAAAGAAGGAACTCTTACAATTTGCAGCAACCTGGATGGAACTGGAGAGCCTTATGCTTAGTGAAATAAGCCAGTCAATGAAGGAGAAGCACCACATGATCTCACTCATTTGTGGATAATAAAGAACATTGTAAACTGATGAACAAAAGGATAGATACAGAGGCAGTAAAGCATCAAATACACTGTCAAATTATAGCAGGAAGATTAAAGTTAGGTGAGGTAGATAAGAGATCAATCAAAGGACTTGTATCTATGCATATAAGCATAACCAATGAACATAGACACTGAGGGGTTGGGTATGCCTGGGAGGGAGGGGGGGCAATGGGGAGATATGTATACATGTAACACAATAAAAAAAAAGAAAAGTCAGTCAGAAATGAACTAGTTTTGTCAGAAGAGCAGTGAGAAGGTATGTTTAGATCAGGTGACTGAAGCAATAATGGGACAAATGAGAATGAGGGGCTAGGTGTTTGGTCTTATAGGACCTGGAAGCTATGGGCAGGATGTGTCTAAGCACCCTAAAAAGTCATAAGGAGGTTGCAATTAAGATTTTGCCATGTTCTGAATTTTCTTTTAATATCACTCTGGCTGCTGTGTAGTAAATGAAATGTAAGAGGCAAAAACGAGAAGCAAAAAGGAATGATTGAGGAGCGATTGCAGAAGCCCAGATAAGAGACAGTTATGGTTTTATCTAGGTGATAATAGTAGAAGTGATGAGAAAGGACCAGCTATTGAGCTATTTTGAGGCATAGCTAATAGAACTAGTTGTTGGAAAAGAGGTATTGGGAAATTAAAAGTCAAAGCTGAATCTTAGGTTTCCTAATGATCTTTTACAAAGTAAAGCCAAACTATATTGATTGGATGACAGCTCTTCTATTGAGAAGAATTTATTTGATGCTTATATAGAAGAGGGTAGGTGGGCATTTGGGTTAGATGACCTTTAATTTCTTTTACAACTTTGAGTACTGATAATTTCAATGTTCAGGGCAGAGCTGCTTCTCTGCTGTTGGTCAAGTAATCTCAGAAACTGATGAGCCCACCCAGTGAAAGGGTAGCTTGGGACTAGGATGGAGACTCCACTTTTACTCTATTCATGTTGCACATGAATTTTCCAACTTCCCATGACAACACTTTGTTAATCACATTTATGATTATGACTTTGTGATAAATTTTCTGGTAGCCCCAGCAATCTAAACTTGATGTTAATGCTTTACCCATTACCATATCATTCTCATAAAAATGGTCTACAGTAAGTAGGATTATCCTTTTCTAATAGATAAAGGAACTGACTTGGAGAGAGCAGTAACATGTCCAAGATCTTAGAGATATGAGACTAGTTATAAATTGGGTGGCTCTGATAAATATTTTTGCCTTATTTTAGTTTATTTGAAATATTTTTTAATATGAAATAGTGTGACAATGTTTGACCTTATGAATATAATGACCTACCAACATATAAAGCACATATTTTTAATTCTTGATAGAAAAAAAATCTCTTATTAATAAAGTTGGTAAAATCCTGTTGTCATGAATGATTTGGGTGATTTTTAGATCTACCCAAGTAGACCTGTACTTTGACTTATTGGAGAAGAAGCTTCTTTAAAGCCAAAACAAGAGTGTTCTTTCAAAAGAGCGAGAGACTGAGGAGTGGAATGACATTTTTATTGTTTGCTGTATGTTCCCATTCACCAGCTGCTTAGGGAGATAAATCAAAATGACAGTGAGTTGAAAGCAAAATCAAGTTTTGCTAGCATTTTGATTCAAAGAAAAAATCTCAAGAAGCTGAAAATAGAAGGAAAAAAATGAAAGTCATTCTTATTGCTAATGAAATGTTACCTTGCTGTGGAGCAGTATGTGGCTAGAAGAAAAATGACTTGGACTTAATCAGAGGCTCAAAATACAGTGTGCATTTCCAATCTTGTAATTAGGCTGGTATGAGATGTCACAAACAGTGGCCATGACAATGGACTGGTTCTGAAATGCACCCTCTGGATTAAACAGTAGCTGAATGGTGGAGGCACCACTCTGAAGTCTTGGCTAATCCATGTGAAATGATGGCACAAGGGATGCTGCTCCTGCTGGTTCCCACTAAAGCCTGTCCCCATGAACCGGTGGAAAAGCAGGTGTTTTTGTCCACAGATCTGATTTTTTAAAATAAGGTTAAGAGATGACAGCTGTGAGAAAATAAAGCCATTCTCTGGAGAGTAGCTGCCTTGTGGGACAAGAAAAACAGCTCTTGGAAGCCAGCCCGGCAGCACTTTTATTAGTCAGGTGTAAAGAGAGCTGCCTCCTCTGGAGCTTGGGCTGAAAAGTTTCCTTTTAATCCTTTACTTTCTCCAAAAAGAATGCAAAAGCAAGAAAGTGAACCTTGGTGCCAATATATTCATTTGACATTTGTTCAACAAATACTTATTCAGCAATTACTAAAATAATGTTAATGAAAATGCTAACATGCACCTGAAAAACTAAAGAACTCTATAAGTGCAGGGAATTTTGTGCTATATACAAAAAGAGTTTGAATTCAGCATTTAGCATTTCTATACACATGTGACCAGACTGTTAACTGTTAAGCAAGGTCATTTCACGCTGTTGTTCAGGGACACCAAAAATCTTTCCATAAATGATATTGCAAAACCAAATTTATTTATCAAAATTCTGTGCTGTACAAAATAGGTGTACTATGGAGGAATGTAAACATGAATACAATTCATCTCTTTAAGATGCTCACTTTAAGGGAGCTGAGAATTAGGTAACAGAAACAAACATACAAGTCACAATTATGCCTGCTTGGTGAAAGTGTCCTATAAACACTAAACAGAGAGAAAGAAATAGAAATTGGGATAATTAAGAAATAACTTAAGATCAAAATTGGACCTAGATGTGGATTTATATAATGAATTACGGTAGCATATTCTGGCAGAAGTACCAGTAGAACCAACAAAAGGTCCTGAGACTAGAAAATTTGGGGAGTGACAAAGAGTATTAGGAAGAAGGAGATACTTTACTGGGAGATAAAAATGAAATGAGTGGGCTCAAATAACATGTTAACTATTGTAAACTTCATATTTATAGAAAGTCAAGAAACATTAGCCGAGTTTGAGAAGGAAGGAAACTGTACCAGTATTTATCACAATGGAGCTTTAGGAAAATAATGCTTATGTCTATATTACAAACAGAGAGATAAATCTGTTTAGAAGCTATTGCAATAGTCCAGAAAAGAAATGATGAGGCCTCAAATAAGTGCAACAGTACTATAAATGAAGGAAGAGAAGATGTCGGTAACACTGAAGAAAGAATTAGTATTGGCCTTATATAATTGAAAGGGTTGCTTTACTTTGTCAATGCAGGATATTTTTTCTCTAATAAACAATCTCGATGAGAAAAATTTAAAAAAAGCATTAGTATTTGATTGTCAGTGGTTTAGATTTTAAGCCAGATGTGAAGATGTTCTGAAAACTATTGGAAATTCTGATCTTATGTCAAGAGGACCAGTGTTATAGATGTAGATCTGGTAGTTCTCTGCCTAGATTTAAGTGATGGGTGTGTGAGAGCTAATGAAGGTACCCAAAGAAAGAAATGTTAGCAAGCACTGGGAAGAGAACTTTGTGAGATAATACCAGTATTTAATAGTCATCTTAAGAAGGGGATCCACCAATGTAACATGCACAATGAGCCCAAAAAGGCAGGTCCAGGCTATGGGGAAACCAAGTCAGATGCATATGAAAAGGAGGAATTGGTTCTGGTGATTCATAGGCATTGGTGACCATAGGCAGAACAGATTCAAAGGCAATGTGCTGGCCAAATCCATACTTTTGTGAATTGGGGAGTAAAAAACTGAGTAAGGAGAAATAGTGAATAGATAAGACTTTTTGTGACATTTGGGATTTAGGATGCATATTGAATGGGAAGCTGAGTCAAAGGGGATAGTTTTTAGAAGTGAGGACACAAGAGAATGTCTATGAAAAAATCAAGAGAAGGAGTGAATCATGTGTGAGAGGGAATCTAAGAAGAGTCAGGGTGAGAACATAGGTGGGCTACATAGTTTGTCTTGGCAAAATAGAGTTTTTAAATGCAGAAGATTTTGAGGTATATAAACAAAAAGCCATCAAAATTCCTTGACTGGGAGCATAATAGTTTCAGATGATGGCCAGGTACAAGCCTAACTCATTCAGAAGCAGGCAGGAAGGATTGGAAATGAAGCTAAATGAAGTTTAGGAAAAGAGGCCTAGTTGTTGAAGTCACCAAAGATTAGGGAAGGAACAGAGAGGGAGAAGAGAAAAACCTGATAATTAATTGTTATTTTCTTCTGTGATGGTTAATTTTACTTTGTATCGACTTGACTGGGCCAAGAGGTGCCCAGATTAAACATTTCTGGGTGTGTCTGTGAGGATGTTTCCAGACAAAATCAGCATTTGAATTGATGGATTTAATAAAGTATATTTTACTTTCCAATGTGAGTGGCATAAATAGGACAAGAAGCAAAAGAAAGGAAATGTTCCCCTCTGCCTATTTGTTTGATCTTGGGCATCATTCTTCTCCTGTCTTTGGATTAGAATTTATACCATTGGCTCCTTTGATTCTCAGGTCTTTGAACTGAGACTGAAATTATGCCATCAACTTTCCTGGATCTCCAACTTAAAGACTTCTCAGCCTCTTATATATATATATATATATACTAGAGGCTCAGTGCAAGAAATTCATGCATGGGGGTGTCCTCTCAGCCCAGCCTGCACCCTCTCCAATCCAGGACTCCTCAGGGGATGTCTGACTGCCAGTTTAGGGCCTGTCCCAAGGTTGCCCTTCACTGCCCTCCCCACCAGCCTGGTTGCCCCAACTGCCCCCCTGCTGACCTGGTCATCACCAACTGCCTGCCCTTCCAGACTGGTCACCCCTCACTGACCCACCCCCCTGCCAGCATGGTAGCCCCACACAGCCTGCTGTTCAGTTGTTTCGTCATCCCTCACTAACCCCCCTGCCACCTGGTTGCCCCATGTAGCCTGCTATTCAGTCATTTGGTCATCCCTCACTAACCCCCTGCCAAACTTGTAGCCCCATACAGTCTGCTGTTCAGTTGTTACTGTGAGGACATCCTGACCAATTTGCATATTACCCTTTTATTAGTATAGATGTCTGTTTCTCTGTCTATATATCTCCTATTATTCTCTTTCTCTGGAGAACTGTCTAACACATTATATCTACCAGTCTATATGTCATATTTGTGTGTGAACATGCATACATATGAATACATACATATTTTTCTACCTATACAAATGTAATAACTTTCTGTCCTTCCTTATTTTTTCATAAATGAGATTACATTTGAAAAATATGTCTTTAAGACACAAAAATAAATTTAGTTTAATTGGGAATTAGTTTAATTGGTGAGGATTAAAGTTAAGGTATAATATTAGAAAGGTGAAGTCTCTTATAGTCCACATGTACATAGAGTTTTTGCAATGGTCAAAGTACTTTCACATACCATGTGATCTTGGAGCTGAACAGAATAAACTTGGAATCACTCAGATTGGAAGTATCTCTTTTAGTCTGCCAATGAAGAAAACTGCTCTGACTACAGATCCTCATCTTCTAAATCCTGACACAGAGCCCCTTTTACTGTTCATTTCTGTTCAGATAAATATTTGAAGTTATTTTTACAAGGATTTTGGATGGTGAACACACAACCCAATGCACAAATGATGTATTATAGATTCATACACTTGAAACCTATATAATTTTATTAACCAATGTAACCACAATAAATTCAATAAAATATACATAAAAAAGAAACACAATAAAAGGACTAAGACATGAAAGTAATCTTTTTGGTGCTCAAGTTTTTATAAATAGTTACACTCCATGTTTAATATACTATTCATGACGAGTTTTGATTCTATCTCCATGATGTCCATAGTTATTCCCTTGAATTTCAAGACAGTCTTTCATTGCATGAATATTACCATTATCTTCCAGCTTCCTCAAACCTAGGGAATGTAAGGAATCCTTCAAACTGGAAAAAAAATTCAGACTTAAAGACATTACTGAAGAGAAAACAAGCCATACTTTGATAGTATTAATTATTCGGTTGAAATTTACAGTCTGTATATTGAAGAAGCTTTTGACATATCCCACATCGCAGTCAGACTCTATAGAGAAAGCAACAACACAGAAATGTTAGTATTTGCTGAAGCATGTTTTTAACATGGGGCCCAATGATAAAATCCTACATGGGAAATTAAAACACAAACCTTTTTTTGGAAGTTGGTTTGTGAGGACTTCGGTGTTAACAAATATGAAGGGCTTAAGTACCATCTATCAGAGTAGGCTTGTTGCTCCATTTGCTTTAGAATTTTGTATAGGTACAAAAAGATAAACTGTTATTAAATTCTGACATTTTTTCTTTCTCATTTTATAGAAAAGAGGATATGTCATTGGGTGGGCAGCAATAAAAACAGCATTCTTCCAGAGTGGATTTTAGAGCCATTAACCCAGGGTTTCATCCTGGCTTCTTTCAGCAGGGCCAGTATCTAGGGACACTTTTTGTTGAGTCTTACCTGAAATTTATTTTCTACCAAGTTGTTTAGGATCTGAAAAATGGTGGGGCTAAGCACCGCAGGGCTTTTTGCAGCTTCAGGGGACCCATTTTCTGAGGCTGGTTCTTTTCCTGTGGTTCTGTTTCAAGCATATTATTTTGTAGGTTAACTGAGTGCTTCCTTGGGTAATTGAGGTCACCTTCGTGTGGGCAGGAGTTGGTCTAAGTTAATTCCATTTAAAAAATATATTTCCTCTTCTCTGCAGGTATCTTCAAAGATGGCAGTGAAAAAGTCAGAACAGAATGCTGTATTTTAGCTGGTGATAGGTTAATGAATATTCAGTTTTTAAATTTTTTGTACCATGTATTGTATATATAATTTTTATATGTGAAAATAGTTTATTTAAAGACTTTAAAAATAAATGGGGTATTTTAAAGTTTTTGAAATCATATGTAGTAAGATTTTTCCCTTTACTCCATTTTTTTTTCTTTTTTTATTTTGGCACTTATGAGGAAAGCAGAAAAATTAAACAACTTTGCAAAATTCAACTTTTTTAAAAGGATAAGAATTGTAGACTGAGAACTGTGTTGTAGCCAATTAATTATCTTTCATAAATTAATAAAAGCATTTTATATAATTCTACATGTGTTTGTTTTCTTTCTCTCTCTCCCTCCCTCCCTCCCTCCCTCCATTTTTCTTGTTTTGTTGAAGAATTTTTAAGACCTTACCTTTTGGAATGTTGCAGAGCTGTCGTGCTGCAGAAACTGGATATTAAACATAGAGAGAGCTAACATTTAAGCTGAACTTTATTGAATCAGATGGAAAAATATTTAGGTCTTCCTCCCTACTCCTCCTGTTGGCTACAACAGGATCTCCTTATATCAAATAAATCTTCTGAAACTGATAACTTGCACAATGACTTTACTAATTTTTAGGAGTGAGAAGACAAGAGCATCACATAGGAAAACAACTAAAATTGGAAAAGGAGGGAATGAAGATGTGTCAAAGAGATAAGAAGGGCAAGATCAAAGTGTATAAAGAGTGTCTAGGCAGTGACTCCTTTAGAGATGCCTTTGTTGATGTCTGAAGGCTTCTGGACTAGGGAGGGGGGTGGTTATTGCAATAAGTAAGATAAGAGTAATAAAAGGAGAAGGGAGACATTTTCTTCTCCTAGTCACAGAATAGATGTGATTTAGGATGATGGTGATGATGATGATAATGATGATGATGATAATGGTGATAATAGTGATGATAATTTTGTAACATAAGGAAAATGTGAGAAGAATGGTTTTATCTAGTGTGTAGAGGGCATACAGTGGTCTATCAGAGAATAGACTAGTAGTGCTATGTTGAGAAAGTCTCCAAAGAGGGCAATTGTCTTCTTTTTAAAGTCAGTTACCAATCTCAAACACGTGGTAATGCCATGCAATCCTAGTAAGCTATTCCTGATCAACCCACTGTCCTATTTCTGCAATGATACTCTTCTTACACTTTTTAGAATTATGCACCATTTCTAACCTTTTCCTGATTCCTGGCAGGTAGCTTCAGTTCATACATCACATGAAAAATTGAAGCTACCAGAGGGAAACTCCATCAGCCCATGCTGTCCCCAACCCAACAATCCAATCTACTGTACACTCATCATCTCTTTCCTTTCTTCTATTTTAATATGTGAGTGTTTTTCCTCCTATGTAAATCCACTTCCTCCCCTAGTGCTTTGGGTATGACCCCTACTGCCCTTCTCAGTAACTACCCCACATTGTCCCTTTTCTCTTTTGCACTGATCCTTCAGCTGGTTACATTAAACATGTTCAGGTCTCATAGATAAACCTCCCTTCAATAACAAGTCCTCCCCCTCTTGCCCAAATAAATGAATGAATGAATACATAAATACATAAATAAATAAATCTCTGAATATGATTATCAGTATCTATGCTGGAGGTTGGTATTGGGGATGTGCAGAGGAATTAAGCAAAAAAGAAAAAGGAATAGAGAACTCACAGACATGGACAACAGTGTGGTGATTGTGGGGGGAGAGAAGGGAGATGGAAGGGGCATAGAGAGGATAAATGGTGATGGAAAAAATAAAATAAAATAAAAATAAATTAACAAGCTAAAAACAAAAAGAGCATCATTATCTCATTTTCCTCCCTTAATATTGGGTCCATAGTGGTAAAAGGAGCCAGTAAATATAAAGTGATACCAAGCTTTCAGTCTCTGTGAAAGTGTTCTGGATTGAGCATGGGCTGAGATCAGTGGTCTCTTACTCCTCTGTACTGTACTGAGACTCAATGCATCTATGACCTTCAGGGGTTAAGTTGTAGATCGATAACACTGCTCACTTTCCTGCACAATTTCCTCATTGTGTCTTTGGTAGAGTGTTTCACAGAATTTAGACTCCTCATTCTGGGTTTTCTAAAACCCGTGTTTATAGCTCCACTGAGAAGTCCTCTGCTGCCTGCTCCTAATCTTGATTCACTTTGCCTCCTATTCTGTCCTTTCCTTCCCACTGTGCTTCATGCCCTCTCTCCCCTGTGTCAGCTCCCTTCTGGTATAACTAATTGCAGAGAGGCCAGGCCTGGTGAGGCCTTTACTTTTAAGTTTTTTTTTTTTTTTGCAACTCACCTCTATGGTCACTTAGCAGCAAACTGGAGGTGGAAGGAGACAAGAAAAATCAATGGAAACATATGTGTCTGTATAGATTTATATCTAACTCTGTGTATAGCTCTGTAAAGGTGTTACTCTTTTATGTAAATTGTTTGTACAATATAGCAAATTTCTACAACATGCATCTTACCTTACAGCAATCATCATAAATATTGATGAACATCTTTTAAAAACTTCATCACTTTCTGCAACAGATTTAGGCTTCTCTGAAGACAAAAGCATCCTCTAAACTATTTGTTTTAAAGCCTTGTACTTTTCTAGTAACAAAAGTATATGCCATTACATTGTATAGCCAAAGAGAGGTTCAGAAGAATGAATTCATAGAGTTAGTAGAGAATCCAGAAATTCTGCCTCCTGCAAATTAGTTCATCCATCTCTTCTTCTCACTTTTAAGTAGAAGGAATGGTTATGAACTTCTGAATGCTTGTTAATGTATTATTTGTGAAAGGATTCCCAAAAAGCTCTGTTTGGTGTATCCTTTTGAACCTTAAGGTACATGTCCTTACATCTAAGAAATAAAGTAGTGAATAGAAGTCCTGTCAACAAGCACAAGAACACATATGATTATAAATTTTAGGATTCAAATCTTCCTGGAAGATTATAAATATATATTTAAAAAACTGATAATTCAATCATGCATCAGATGTAAACATTTTTATTTAATCCCAAATCCAAGTATTCTGAATGACTGCAAAATAATGTAGAAAACAAAATGTTCTGCGTCAGTTATTTCTTTATTATGTTATACACGCATTGAATAAAAATAATCATAAATAACAATTCTATACACAAATAAAATCTAAGTTACATAATTGAATTTGTGTCCTTTTTGTAAATTCAAACTCTGAATTAAAAAATATTGGGCAAATAGAAGTTGATTCTTTGATCAAATTTATAGGAAAGTATTGTTTTGAACAAGGGCTATTAGGCTCATGAAAATAAAAATTCTTACCTAGTAGGTAGAAAAGTGAGTATGAATGGTTTATAGTACCTTTGTTGTTCTAGCTCCCCTAACTTGACTGCCCTGTTTCACAGGTATCCCCTGGAGTTGTTTAATGCAACAATATCGTCAATCACCTTCAGATTCTCCCCGATGTTAGAGAAATGTCTCCCCTGACAGGTGTTCTAAACAGTTCCCTCAGAATCTGGCTCTTGTTTTGTAAGGTAGTTACATTGCCTTGTAAAGCTCCATCAATAGCTTTCTTCCAACAGTTAGTTATTAAATGTTCAAACATGAAGAAAAGTTGAAAGAATATTACAGTAAAAAACCATATAACTAACACTTGCATTCTACATTTATTATTATGTACTATATCTTATTTATTACATATTTGTTCATCTATTTGTCCCTCTATCCCTATATCAGTCCATTTAATTTTTTTGTGTGTTTCCAAGTTAAGTACAATGATTGGTGTATTTATCTCATAGTATTTCAATGTGCATATATTAACTGAAATTCCATCTTTGTTCACATTTCTTTTTCTTTTGACATAAAATTCACATACAATGAAATGAAGACTTTTTAAATGTACTATGCTCTAATTTTGTAAACAGCATCTACCTGTCTAACTTCTATCCCTCTTTAGATACCAAACACCTCAGAAAGTTTCCTCATGTTCTTCCTCAGTCAATTGAGGTACCAGAGCCAAGTCTGTTCCACTGTATTTTTTCAACAGTGATTTGTTTTGCTTGTTCTAGAACTTCATATAAATACAACCATCTAGTATACACACTTTTGTATAATGCTTCTTTACTCAACATAGTGTTATTGAGAGTCATCCATATTGCATGAGTCATACTTTGTTTCTCTTATTGTTGAGCATCATTCTATTGAATGAATGTACCACTGTTTTCTATCCATTTTAATATTTTCATTGCTAAAAATATTACATATATTAGTACATATATCTCCTTTTTTTCCCCATTGACCTTCCCCCAGCCTCCCCTATCTCCTGTTGCATATTTTCTTCCCACCCCACCCCCAGTGTCTTGTGTCCATTGGTATGCTTATATGCATGTATGCATACAAGTCTTTTGGTTGATCTATTTCCCTCCTTCTCCAACACTCCCCAGCCTTCCTGCTGTTAATTTGACAGTCTTTTTGGTGTTTTACTGCCTCTGTATCTGTCTTTTTATTCATCAGGTTATAATGTTCTTTATTTTCCATAAATGAGTGAGATCATATGGTATTTTTCTTTCATTCCATGGCTTATTTCATTTAACATAATACTCACCAGGTCCATCATGCTACTGCAAATAGTAAGAGTTCCTACTTCTTATAGCAGCATAGTATCCCATTGTGTAGATGTACCATAGTTTTCTAATCCACTCATCTGCTGATGGGCATTTAGGCTGTTTCCAAATCTTAGCTATGGTAAATTGTGCTGCTATGAACATATGGATGCATATATTCTTTCTGATTGGTATTTCTAGTTTCTTGAGAAATATTCCTAGAAGTGGGATTACTGGGTCTAATGAGAGCTCCATTTTTGTTTCTTGAGGAAACTCCATACTGTTCTCAACAGTGGCTGCACCAGTCTGCATTCCCACCATCAGTGCACGAGGATTCGTTTTTCTCCACATCCTCGCCAACACTTGTCATTTGTTGATTTGTTGATGATTGCCATTCTAACAGGTATGAGATGTTATCGCTTTGTCATTTTGATTTGCATCTCTCAGATAATTAGTGACTTTGAGCATGTTTTCATATGTCTCTGGGCCTTTGTCTTCTTTCAAAAAGATTCTATTTGGGTCTGTTGTCCATTTTGTTATTGAATCATTTATCTTCCTTTTATTAAGTTGTATAAGTTGCCTATAGATGTTGGAAATTAAACCTTTATCAGTGATAACATTTGCAAATATGTTCTTCTGTAGAGTGGGCCTTCTGGTTGTTTTGTTGATGGTTTCTTTTGCTGTGCAAAACCTTTTTATTTTGATGTAGTCCCATTTGCTTATTTGCTCTTTAGTTTCTATTGCCCTAGGAGTAGTATCAGTGAAGAAGTTCCTTTGGCATATGTCTGAGATTTCTCTGTTTGTAGATTCCTCTAGTATTTTTATGATTTCCCATCTTATGTTTAAGTCCTGTATCCACTTTGAGTTTATTTTTGTGTATGGTATAAGTGGGTGGTCTAGTTTCATTTTTTTTGCATGTATCTGTCCAATTTTCCCAAAACTACTTATTAAAAAGACTGTCTTGACTCCATTGTATGTTCGTGCCTCCTTTGTCAAATATTAATTGAGCATAGTGGTTTGGGTCAATATCTGGATTCTCTATTCTGTTCCATTGGTCATATGTCTGTTCTTGTGACAGTACCAGGCTGTTTTGAGAAGAGTGGCTTTGTAATACAGCTTGAAATCTGCTATTGAGATCCCACCTACTTTATTCTTCTTTCTCAAGATTGCTGTGGCTATTTTGGGTCTTTTTTTTGTTCCAAATGAATCTTTGGAGAATTCGTTCCAAGTCTGTGAAATATGTCATTAGTATTTTAATGGGTAGAGCATTGAATCTATAGATTGCTTTGGGTAGTCTGGACATTTTAATGATGTTGATTCTCCCAATCCATGAGCTCTTCCATCTGTTTACGTCTTCTTCTATCTCTTTTTTCTGTATCCTGTAGTTTTCCGCATATAGGTCTTTTACCTCCTTAGTTAAAAGTTTTCCGCATATAGGTCTTTTACCTCCTGGTCCACAGAGCAGGTTCCCCCTGCTACAAAAACTGTACATTTTTGTGTAGGCTTGACACTTCCTCCCCTAAAGCCAGGCCTGCAAACTATGAAAGAAGTGGGAGGGGAAGGTTCCGAATCAGTGTTAAAAGTGTGAACCTGCCTCTGATTAACTGCAATCTTGAGCCTATCATCTTCGGCCAGACCACAACTCCTGAACCACGGCTTCCTGAGTTTGTTAGGCTAACTAGGTCAATCAGCCTTACTAGGAACCTCCTGGGTTAGCTGGTCCCTTGCTGCCTGAATTAGAGATTGCCGAGTCAGCATCTATGAGCCAATACGGAAAGGCAGAATGGGTATAAAAAGAGGGACTGCCCCTTTGTCGGTGCTCTTACCAGGCCAGCCTCTGGCAGCCTGGTGGCCAGGCCCCGCCTGACATGACATTGTCTTTAAACCCTGCGTGGCAATCCTGACACACCGCCATGATGACCAAGGAAGACAGGTCAACCTGGAAGTATATAACTGGAAGAACCAGAACCCTCCTGTCTCACTCGCTTCATCCAGAGAAGTAAGTTCTACCAGAGGAGCCAACATGTGATACTGTATGTGCGAACTTTGGAACATGAAGTCATTGCTTCTATTGAATTGTCACTCTGAGGATGAGGGTTCTCAGTTGGTTTGAAAAACACCAGCTGATGCTGGTGTCTGTTCTGTGGGCCCAGGAGAGGCTGCCCAGGGCCGGGCCAGTGAGTGAGTGATGTTGGCTAATTCTGGTGAGCTGGGTTTGCTGTGCTGGAAGTACCCATCAACCCAGTTGGGACGATTGCCAACAGCTGGTAAACTGTGTGGATTGCAAAGAGGGCATCATAGTGAACGGCTCCAGGGACAGAATGGCCAAGGTATGGTCTTTGACCTTAAGACCTCAACAGTGGGCAGCTGATGATGCACCTAGGCAGTGACTTTCCCCCAGGGGCTGGGGTGCTGGACCTCATGTCCCCTTTCACGCTCCTGTCCTGTGGCTATGACATCTATGTTCGATACTGGGACCTCCGAGCCAGCGTCAGGAACCATTTGCTGGCCACAGGTTCCTCCTACTACGGGGTTGTACGACTATGGGATCGGTGCCAAAGGGCCTGCTTAAATCAAGATGTGGTAGTCCTGTTTTGTTAATACTCAGTATCTGTTAATCCACATCACAAACCAGGTTCTGGAAGTGATAAAGGACAGCATGTGAATTTGAGCTATGGGACTGTGGTGGCAATCCAAAGTTCGAGTCTTGCTGGCCAGCCCTGATGACACGCCTTCCCACTGACGTCGACACCCCTGAGCAATCCGGTGTATTGCCATCCCAGCTGTGGGCCAGGGAAGCCAGCTACTCAGGGACCTCTCTTGCTTGGAGGGTGCAGTGATGCCCCACCTGCACCCACAGTACTTGTCTGCCGTAGTCACCCTAGACTTTGTCATCTGAACAAGCCCTAGGACATGGGACCTCTGCCTAAAAGGCCGAGCTGATTGCCCTAACTCAGGCACTCTGATGGGGGAAAAGGAGCCAGGCTGCTGCGTCAGCTAAGGTTTGAGCCCAGATTTGAATCTGTAATAAATTTAGGTGAGCCCAGATTCGAGTCTGTAATAAATTTAGGCCTGTTTGAATTCGGTTGGTCTTTGTGGTCTGTCTTGTGGGAACTCGCTCCGATACAGCTTTGGGTAGTCTGGACATTTTAATGATGTTGATTCTCCCAATCCATGAACGTGGTAGGCTCTTCCATCTGTTTACGTCTTCTTCTATCTCTTTTTTCTGTGTCCTGTAGTTTTCCGCATATAGGTCTTTTACCTCCTTAGTTAAGTTTATTCCTAGGTATCTTAATTTTGTTGGTGTGATGGTAAATGGGATTGCTTTTTTAGTCTCTCTTCCTGTAAGTTCACTATTGATGTATAGAAATGCCACAGATTTCTTGGTGTTAATTTTGTATCCTGCTACATTGCCGAATTCATTTATTAAATCTAATAGTTTCTTATGGAGTCTTTCGGGTTTTCTATATAAAATATTATGTCATCTGCAAATAAGGCAGCTTTACTTCTTTTCCAATTTGGATGCCTTTTATTTCTTCTTGTCTAATGCAATGGCTAATACTTCCAGTATTATGTCCAACAGGAGTAGTGAGAGTGGGCATCCCTGTTTTGTTCTGTTCTTAGGGGAAATGGTTTTAGCTTTTGCCCATTGAGTATGTTGTTAGCTGTGGGTTTATCATATATGCCTTTTAGTATGTTAAAGTATTATCCTTCTTTTCCCACCTTATGAGTGTTTTTATCAAGATCGGGTGTTGGATTTTGTCAAATGCTTTTTCTGCATCAATTGAAATTATTATGTGGTTTTTATCTCAATTTGTTTATGTAATGTATCACATTTATTGATTTGAAGATATTGTATTATCCTTGCATTCCTGGAATAAATCCTATTTGGTCATGGTGTATGATCTTTCTGATGTACTGCTGGATCCGATTTGCTAGAATTTGTTGAGTATTTTGGCATTTATGTTAATGAGAGATATTGGCCTGTAATTCTCTTTCTTTGTATTATCTTTATTGGTTTTGGTATTGGGGTGATGCTGGCTTCATAAAAAGTGCTTGGAAGTGTTCCTTCCTCTTGAAATTTCTGGAATAGTCTGAGGAGGAAAGGTTTTAGTTCTTCCTTGAATGTTTGGTAAAACTCCCCTGTGAAGCTGTCTGGCCCCAGGATTTGTTTGCTGGAAAGTTTCTGATGACTGCTTCAATTTCTTCCATAGTTATTGGCCTATTGTGATGTTTAGATTCTTACTGAATGAGTTTTGAAAGATTATATTTGTCTAAGAATATGTCCATTTCCTCCAGGTTATCCAGTTTGTTGGAATAGAGTTGTTCATAGTATTTTTTAACAATCCTTTGTATTTTGGTGGGGTCTGTTGTTATTTCTCCTCTTTCATTTCTGATTTTGTTTATTTGGGTCTTCTCTCTTTGCTTCTTAGTGAGCCTGGCTAGAGGTTCATCAATCTTGTTTATCCTTTCAAGGAACCAGTTTTTGGTTTTATTGATCTTTTGTAATTTTTTTATCTCAATGTTGTTTATCTCTACTCTGATCTTTATTATTTCCTTCCTTCTTCTTACACTGGGCTTTTCTTATTGCTCTCTTTCTAATTCTTTGAGTTGTAGGGTTAGGTAATTCATTACCATTGTTTCTTGTTTTCTTGCAGAAGGCATGTAGAGCTATGAACTTCCCTTTGAAGACTACATTCACTGTGTCCCATAGATTTTGAATTATTGTGTTTTCTTATTATTTTTTTGCCATGATCTTTTTTCTCTTTTCTTTTATCTCTGGTTACCCAGTCAGTCAATGTTTAATAGTATGCTATTTAGTCTCCATGTGTTTGATTTTTTTGGATTGTTTTTATTGTAGTTGATTTCCACTTTTCTGCCACTGTGATCTGAGAAGATGCATGATATGATTTCTATATTCTTGAATTTGAAAAGACTTTGCCTATGATACAACATATGGTCTATCTTTGAAAATGACTCATGTGCACTTTAGAAGAATGTATATTCTGTGGCTTTGGGGTGAAATTTTCTGAAGATGTCAATTAATTCCATCTGGTCTAGTGAGTTATTTAGGATTAATATTTCTTTGCTGATTTTTTTGTTTAGAGGATTTTTCCAATAGTGATAGTTGGGTATTAAACTCCCCTACTATGATTGTATTGCTGTCAATCTCTCACTTGATATCCTCCAGAAGTTTTTTTTATGTATTTGGGTGCTCCTCTATTGGATGTGTATATATTTACCAGAATTATTTCTTCTTGTTGTATTGCTTCCTTTAGAATTATGAAGTGGCCTTCCTTATCTCTTGTTATGTCCTTCACTTTGAGATCTAATTTGTCAGATATAAGTATTGTACCACAGCTTTTTTTTTCATTTCCTTTCACCTGAAAAATCTTTTTCCATCCTTTCTCCCTCAGTCTGTGCATCTTTTTTTCTAATGTGGGTTTCTTGTAGATAGCAGATATATGGGTCATGTTTTCTTATCTAATCTTTTATCCTTTGCCTTTTGATTGGAGAATTTAATCCATTTACATTTAAAGTTACTATTGATAGGTGCTTATTTGTCACCATTTTTATTCTTTACCCCTGTGTTCTCTCTTCACTTTCTATTTCTTTTCTTTTCTTTTCTTTCATTCTTTCTTTTTTTTTTTTTAACAGCAGACCCTTTAGCACTTCTTGCATTGCTGGTTTGGAGGTAATAAATCCCCTAGTCCTTTTTTGTCTATGAAGCTCCTGATTTCACACTCATTTTTGATTAATAGCCTTGTTGGGTACAGTATTCTTGGATTCAGACCCTTCTTTTGCATGACTTTGTATATTTTATTCCATTCCCTTCTGGCCTGATGAGTTTCTGTTGAGAAATCAGTTGCTATTCCAATGGGGGTTCCTTTGTTGGTAACTTTCTGTCTCTCTTTGGCTGCTTTTAAGATTCTTCTTTTGTCATTGGTGTTTGCCAACTTAATTATAATGTGCCTTAGTGTCAGTCTTTTGGAGTTCATTTTGCTTGGGACTCTGTAAGCTTCTTGTATTTGTTTGGGCTTTTTTCTTCCCTATATCAGGGAAGTTTTCTGTCATTATTCCTTCAAACAGGTTTTCTATTCTTTGCTCACTTTCCTCTCCTTCTGGAACCCTTATTATGCAAATGTTGTTTTGTTTCATGTTGTTCCAAAGTTTCCTTAGGCTCTCCTCCAGCTTTTGTTTTTTTTGTTTTTTTCTAGAAGCTACTCTACTTGGGTATTTTTCATACCTTCTCTTCTAGCTCACTGATGTGGTCCTCTGATTCCCCTAGTTTACTTTTGATGCTTTCTATTGAGTTCTTTATAGCAGCAATGTCATTTTTCATTCCTTCTTGGTTCTTCTTCATTTCCTCTTGGTTCTTACACATATTGTCAGATTTGTCTTCCACTCTTTTCAGCCACCTTATGACCATTTCTCTGAATCCTTTCTCTGGCAGGTTGCTTGCCTTCATTTCATTTATTTCCTTTTCTGGTGATGCCTGCTTTTCTTTCATATGCAGGCTGTTTCTTTGTCTCCTCATGGTCTTTCTTTTTCAGGTGCCTGGTATGTAATTCTTTCTCTCTCCTTCATTGATTTAAAGGCACAAAATACAGCACAACCAGGTACCATGCACAAGGCACTGAACAGAAATGTATTATATTAATAATCCCAAATAAAGCTGACCACCAGAAAAAGGCAAATTAGAGTTTGAGAGAAAGAAGAAGAGAAAAAAAAGAAAGAAATGAGTGCAAACATGAAATTGGGAAAAGGGGAAAAAAGTAAGGGAGAATATAAAGAGAATATGAAAGAAGAGGGGGAAAAACTATATATATGGGAGAAAACTCAAATAGAACAACCATTAATCCCCAAAAAATGCCAGCAACAAGTACCTGGAGATTAATACAAACTACAAACAACAACTAATATCAAGCAAGGCAAGGGAAAACAGAAACCAAAACCAAAACAAACAAACAAAAAATAAGCAAAAAAATCTCACAAACAAGCATAAAAATTTATATAATCAACAATCAAGCAAACAACAACAAAAAGACAGAGAGGAAAACAAAAGTTTTTGGATAGTGAAGACAGAGAATAGAGAATTGTGTATGGACTTGGAGCAGGGGATTAGAAATTAGATATATAAATAGGATGAAATTTTAACAGGAGGTAAAAAGAAAGAATAGGGAAAATCTAAAGCAGGAAAAGGGTATAAGGAAGAGGACAATAAAAGGGGAAAAGTTAGGAAGAGAGTGATGGCATAAAGGTAGAGTTGAGATAGAATAAAATGATGCTAAAGGGAAGATGAAAATAGAATGTAGAACACTACTCCCAAAGTAAAATAAAATGATACTTTTTTAAAAAAAAAGGTAAAATAGTAGTAGTAATAATAATACTAATTGAAAATAAAAATATAATTAATAAAAAAGGTAAAATCAAGAAAATAAGAAAAATTAGTTTCTTAAGTAAAAGATTAAAAAAAATAAAAATAAAATGTGCAGTACTGAAGGTCATTCACTTTCTCTACTGTTCTGTTTGACACAGCTGTTTCCTAGTCAGGACAGTATTTTAGTTCCCTGTGTTCCACTGCTCCTCAATATTGTAAGCCAGTCCTGATTTTTAAGCAGGCAGTGTGTCTTAATTTCTTGTTTTTCTTTATTTACTTTTACACAAGATTCAACCCCTGGGTGGCAATGTTTTTGGATTGACCTCCAGGTCTATAAGACCTTTCTAGCCAGTGCTTAGGTCCTGCTTTCCCTGTGGCATTCAATATTGGTTTGTGGGAGTGGGTTGCCCCAGAGCTGGTTCTCTGATGGTTATTCCCTGCTCTGTTCCCCAGGTTCCAGAAAAACAACTTTCCCCTGCAGTCTCTTAGGGTGTCCCCAATTGGGCTATGTATTGGGCTTAGTAATCAGAAGCAATGATTTAAGCAGAAAAATGAAAAAACAAAAACAAACAAAATAAAAAGAGCTAGTGTAAGAGTATGAACTCTGGTGCTATGCACAAGTCTGCGGGCAGTCTTTTTTTTCCCCTCCTTGGGTCTAAGCAGCTAGCACACTTTAAAATGTTTAGGCTGTCTTTTTGCATCAGATCAAAATAGGTTGCTTTTTAGAGTTCCTTTCTGGTAGCAGCTCTGAGGACCCCCTTTCGCATTCACAGATCACAACAGCTCCAACAGCCATGGATTGTTCTAGGCATGGACTTCCCTGGTCCTCCAGCTCCTGCAATGTGTGCATTTCTCTCTCCTGCCAGGACCAGAGACTCCACCTTATCCCAGGCAAAATCTGACCTTTCCATGGTAGAGTGTAGAACTCCTCTGAATCCGTGTGTTTGTGCCAATTGGGGACTGGTGTTCTGGGGTTCACAGCGGTTCGGTGGGTGCCATAGTTGTAGATTCCCCAGGCACTTCAGGTTTCTGATAACATCCACTTTCCCCTTAAAGATGGTGCAGTCTCCATGTCTGAGCAGGTCACTCTGGGAGGGAACCCAGGGGAGCCTCGGCTAGCAGTCCCCCACAATCTCCTGGAGTATAACTGTCCCTCAACTCACTAACAAACACTCCCCATGCAGCCCTCAGCTGTTCTTTCTATCTGCTCCATGACAAGGTTCGGGACACGTCTGTCTATTCCGCCGCCACACTTAGATTCTTTCCAGTTTTAGGTTATATAAGAAAATACCAATATCACTTCTATACAAGATTTTCACTTTCAGTCATTCTAATGAATATGTTGTAGCATCACATTGTGATGTTAATTTTCACTTCTCTGATGTGACTTAGTGTTGAACGTTTTCATGTGCATAATTTTTGAGGTGTTTGTTCAATATTTTGCCATTGAATCCCCTGAAATCAAATTGTCTTGTTCATTCACATATTTAGTGCTTTCTTGTGTGGATAGTAAGCATTATGACAGATACATTATAGAAACTCTGAATTTGGCTATTTTCCTTTGAAGATTCATTCTTATTCTATCAGAAAACCAGCTTAGCTAGGTTCATACTTCAAAACTCAGGTGGCCCTGCTTATATATCCCCAGTTCTATCAGGCTTTTTTGCAGAGTCTGCTGTCTCCTTTGAAACTGCACAGTTTAGCAACTACTCAAGAATTTTGGTAATTTTTTTTTTTACATTTTACATACAGATTCTGGCGTTTCCATCTATATGACTCCTTGTTTCCAAGATTCTTCACACCTAATTTTCCTCTGCTCTATCAGTCTCAAATTTGTCTTTTCACATATAATGCCAGTAAATTTATAGTTTTCTGATACCCTGAACAGTTTTTTGATGTCCTGAATTATGAGGAGATTAAGGAGTACATCTGAACCAAAAAAAAAAAAAAAAGCTTTAAATTTATAACTATAACCAGGTCTCATGTTTTCTGTCTCTCAAAGGAAGTTTCTTCTCCAGTTTCTGCCTGCTTTGGATGATTATCCACTGCCTTCACAGAGTTGGGTGATTTTACATGTGTCATAGATTTTATATATGGCACCTCTTTTTCTGATGTATCTTTATACATGTCATATTGTTATTACTGGCACCTGTAAGCCCTCTAAACCTTTTGGTGTGGACATCACATGTTATAATAGTGAAGTTCAGAGAAGGTGTTTTTCAGTCCATGGATCTGCTTATTAAGTATGCTTTGTTTTGCTAACAAGAAATACAACCTGTTCCCCTTTTTAAACCTGTCAATTATTTTCAGCATTTGAACCACTAAGTTTATGTACCACAATAACACTGCACCCTTGAGGGAGGTGTTTATCAGTGGGAAAACCCAGCCATCTCCAGGGATGCTGATATTCTTTCTCTCTCAATCAAGGAAGATCAGCATTAGAATCAGTCATAGGTGAAAATACATTAGTATATCTGCACAGAGTATATCTATATTGCCCAAAGAAAGAGTATAAAAGCATTTATTTTGGGGGTGTCTGCATAGAATCATGATTATTATGGTAAAATTCCAAATATATTTTGATAATATCACTATATCAAGTCAAATTAATACATGAAAACTTACATTATAACTAATGGCTTTCTATTCTACTCTTTTTTGAGGGGCATACTCACACTTCTCAGTGTTAGTAGTGAGATAGTATATAAGATAAATATAATGGCTCAAAGTGTTAAACATGGACCAGCACCATTATCATCATCTGGGAAATATTTACAAAAGCAGAATATTAGGTTTTATGAATTTACTGAATCAGAATGTGTATTTTAATAAGATTCGAAGGTGCTTCCTATGCACAATAAAGTCTGAGAAACACTAAGCTAATATATAGGCTGCCTAGAGAAGTGATTCTTAAATTATCTGTGGATATATTTAAATTTTTTTGTGTTTGTGGTTAATATCCATCATAGACCAATATATCTGTAGCATGCAATAAAAACATTAATATAAAAATAAGATATGATATAAAATCTTGATTTTTATTAGATTCATAAAATTACATTTCAAAAATATAATCAGAACACATAAAATATAAAAAATTAAAAATCATAAAAGCTATTTTTCAATGAAAGAGTTCATTTTAGATTATTAATACTTATATAATATGTTAAACATCTTCAAATGACTTTATAATTCAGTATTATTTCTCACAGATTATTATTTGTATGAGCTTATTTGTAATGGTTTGTATGCAAATTCCATTTAAACATTGATGGTTTCATTGCTTCATTAGTCAGTATATCTCTGCAAATATTACAATGTGGTTTTCTCATTTCATCATTAAATATGTTTTCAAAACTGAATCCAATATATATAACTTGAATGAATTACCTTTGTCTTTATTCTTCAGAATCTCTTTCATTTTTATCATTTGTTTCATTATTATTGCCACTTGAGAAAGTCCAATGAAGCTTTTATTGCCATGTATAAATTACTTTAAAATAAATTATTCAAAGTATGCTTCCTTAATTTAGTTAATAGTTATAAATGCTAAATTTATTTAGAAATGTGACTGTCCAAAAATTAAAATAATTATGAAATATTGTTATAAGTGATTGTATATTCTCAGATTCTTTTTTTATTGTTTAAAGTATTACAAATAGCAGTACATATGTCTCCTTTTTTCCCCCTTATTGACTTCCCCCCGGCCTTCCCTACCCCCCAGTATATGCCCTCACCTGCCCCCCCCTCCAGTGTCTTGTATCCATTGGTTATGCTTATATACATGCACACAAGTCCTTCATTTGATCTCTTATAGCCCCCCCGCCGCAACCTACCTTGCCTTCCCACTATAGTATGACAGTCTGTTCATTGCTTCTTTGCCTCTGTATCTGTCCCCTACCTCCCACACCCTGATTTTTTTCTTTAAAAACATCTTGCCTCTGCAGGCTAGAAATATAAGGACAAAAAATGTTTGAGTCCCAATTTCAATGTCCAATAGTTCTGAGTCCCAGTTTCAATGTCAAACAGTTCCTTATGTGTACACATCAGCAATGGTATCTGGATGGTGGACAAATGGTGGCAATGCAGGTATGACCCTCTCTGGTTTGGTCCTAGGCATCCTGTAGCGATGCACAGCTGAAGACTGCTAGCATGACAAGGCGAACTCAACATCTTCCATCTCTGGACTGTTTCTCCTCTTGTCTTCATGGTTGGAACAGACCTGTCAATTCCTCTCTGTTGTAGGAGTCCAGTTGGGCTTAGAGTTGTTTTCTGAAAGTATATAAACATATTCTCAACCAAAAGTTAATAAAGAAATCAGATTCTTATAACTTTTGAATTATAGATGATAGATTAATCTTAAAAATTAAATCTCATAACATTGACTTACAAGGCATAGTAGTATCCAATTGTAGCATAAGAAATTCATACCATGAATTCAACAACTAAACTTGTCTGTTGAAATGACAAATCCATTGATCATGCTCTTGTATGCCACAGTAATGTCAAATTACTATGAAAATGTCTAAATGTTTACACTCAACTATAGTACTTGTCTGTAACAGACTTGGTGGACTTTATCAACCACAGACCATACGTGGAGCAGTATTGGTCTAGACCTGTGGTCGGCAAACTCAGTGAATAGAGTGGCAAACCATGGCATGTGGCTCGCGAGCCTTGGTTTGCTGATTACTGGTCTAGACCACTGTATATATAGATCTATTTCTGAATGACCTATTCTATTTCATTGATTTATATGTCTATTCTTACATCAATAGCTATATTGATTATCAGTTTTATGGTTAGTGTTAAAGTGAACTTAGTTATTTTAAAAAATTTTAGTATGTTAGTCCATTCTAATTTCTAAATTTGCACAAATATGTACATTAAGACTATATTTCCCCTTAATTCTTTTAACATATTTATTTATAATAGCTTCTTTAAAGTCTTTTTAAATATATTTTTATTTCAGAGGGGAAGAAAGAAGGAGAGAGAGTTAGAAACATCAATGATGAGAAAGAATCATTGATTGGCTGCCTCCTGCATGCTTCCAATGGGGACCTAACCCACAACCTGGGCATGTGCCCATGACTGAAATCGAACCTGGGACCCCCCAGTCCATAGATTGACACTCTATCCACTGAGCAAAACTGGCCAGGGCTGCTTTAAAGTCTTTATCTCATTAATCCAACATCTAAGTCTCTCTGGGTCTACTTTCTGTTTACAGAGTGTAAGTCACCGTTTTTTATTTCATAAATTTTTAATATTTTACTTTGTACTGGACAGTGTTAATGATTTTAGAAGCTCTGATTTCTGTGATCTTCCTTCCTATGGTGTTATTGGTTCAAGTTCACCATTCAATTACTGGCTGAACATCTTGAACCCGTGTATGCACATACTTACATTTTGTTAGTGAAGATATTTCAGAACCTCACTACATTGCCCAAGCCTTTTTAAGTTGATAGAATTCTATATTTTTTATTAATTTTTTATACATATCTCCCCATTTTCCCCCTCCCTCCCAGGCATACCCCAACCCCCCAGTGTCTATGTTCATTGGTTATGCTTATATGCATGCATACAAGTCCTTTGATTGATCTCTTATCTACCTCACCTAACTTTAATCTTCCTGCTGTAATTTCACAGACTGAAGCTTTACTGTCTCTGTATCTATCCTTTTGTTCATCAGTTTATAATGTTCTTTATTATCCACAAATGAGTGAGATCATGTGATGCTTCAGAAGAATTCTATATTTGAACTCTGTATATCTGGGCAGGTAATGGCTTTAGGTTTCATTAGGGTAGATCTAGAGTAGGGTTTGTTTAAGATTGGGCTTTTATGATGCCTGTAATGAATGCCCACCTTGTTAAAATAATGTTTACAATTTTTTTATAATCTGGCTCAATCCCATGGCAGCTGCAATAGGGTAAGCCTCATGTTCTCTTGCCCTGCCCATGCACAGTTTATCCTATTGCCAAGAACCACCAGAAAACTCTCTGTGCAACATCTTTCCACATATATTCCAATGATATAAGATGCCAGGATATCTAGACAGCCGACTCCCCTGCTCAGCATAACTGCCATTTTCTATCTGAACTCTGGCTCACTGTGCTGTGATCAGAATATTAACCCCAGGCTGGTAGCTGGTCTGATTATGACTCTCCTCTGTTTGACGATGGAATTAATTCATATTTCTGAGGCAGTGCTTATAGTAGAACTTTCTGCAGTGACATAAATATTTTACATTTTTGCTACCCAATAAAGGTGCTAGTAGTGTCTTGTAGTTATTGAGCACTTAAAATGTGGCTAGAGCACTGAAGAACTGGATTTTTTAAATATTCTTTAATTTAAATAATCACATGAGGCTTGTAGCTACTATACTAGACAATGCAATTTGTAATAGGGATAAAAATCTCTAATCCAAGCGAGAACAACTGCTTTATTTGGGTTTCTTATCTTGATGATGTTGAGTCAATTCTTTCACTAGCTTTGTCTGTTTTCTTGCTTATAATTCGTTTGGTGCTCACATAATTGCTCTGCCGAGTCACCATGACTCAATCTTTCTCAGACGTGTATGTTCTTCTGCTAGTTTTTTTTCTGCATTGCATCTGACATAATGCCAGTCTTAAACTATCGGTCTTCTTACTTTTCTAAATTTAGCCTCTTTTTTATACTCTGATCCATAGTTTTGATCTAAAAAAATGTAGTGTAAGTACTAGAGGACTAGGTATCTTTTTTATTTTACTTTAATTGGATTTATTGGGTGTTATTGGTTAATAAAATTATGTAGGTTTCAGGGATATAAATTCTATATAATCTATATATTGTATTGTGTGTTCTCCACTCCAAGTCAAGATTCCTTCCATCACTATTTATTCCCCCTTTACTAAACCCTTCTGCCTCCTCCCACCCTTCTTTCCCTCTTGGTAATCACCATAGTGTAGTGTGTGTGTGGGGGGCGGGGTTTGCTTAATCCCTTAATTTTCACCTAGCCCCCCAACACACTCCCCTCTGATATTTCTCAATCTGTATCTATGAGTTTGTTTCTGTTTTTTGTTTGTTTGTTTGTTTGTTTGTTTGTTTTGGGGGGGTTTTGTGTTTTTTTTTTGTTTTATTTTATTTTTTTTTTGCTACTTTATTTTGTTCATTAGATTCCACATGTAAGCGAAGTTACCTGATATTTACTATCTTCTCTGACTGGTTTAATTCTGTTACAAAAGATAAGATTTCCTTCTCTTTTTATGGCCAAGTAGTATTCCATTGTGTAAATGTACCACAGCATTTCATCCACTCATATACTGATGGGCACTTGAGCTGCTTCCAAATCTTGGGTACTGTAAATAATACTGCAGTGAACATAGGGATGCATATATTCCTTTAACTTAGTGTTACAGGTTTTTTTAGGTTTATCACCAGCAGTGAAATAACTGGGTCATAAGGCAAGTTCTATTTTTAATTTTTTGAGAGAACTCCATACTGCTTTCCACAGAGGCTGCACCAGTCTGCATTCCCAATAGTGCATTCCCCAACACTGTTTTTTGTTGATTTATTGATGATAGCCATTCTGATGGGTATGAGGTGATCTCTCACTGTGATTTTAATTTGTATTTCTCTGATGATTAATAAGAGTCCTCTAATAAATAGAAGCTATTCCTTAAAAGCATAATAGCACTGTGCTGTGCCTCATTATAGCTATCTGTTTGTCTCTCTACAGTATTTTGATATTTTGATATTTTTACTCAGAGCATATTGGAGGTTTGCATTTTAGAAGAGGGATAGAATCTTCATAGATATTGCTTGGAATTATTTGTATTTCTCAAGAAACATAGATAATAAAACCAAAGTCTATGTGTGTTTTTAAGATTTGTTATTGAGTTTGTGAGAGAGAGGAAGGGAGAGGAAGAGAGAAACAGTGATCAGCTGCCTCCTCCAACTTGGAACTGAGCCTGCAACCTGGGCATATGCCCTAACCCAGAATTGAACTGGCAACCTTTCAAGGCATTGACTGAGCCACACCAGCCAAGGTGGAATATATGTTTTCTTCATATTGATCTAAATTTATGCCATTAGAATATTTTGTTAAAACTATATCATTTTATTTCCAGTTATTTTTTCAAATTCATAATTCAGTGTGCAAGTAAAATTATAACTAAGCATCAATTACAATGTAATTTGCCACTTCATTGTAAAGGCAGGGGTGTTTGTCCATTAGATTTCAACATCTATCTGCTAGAAAGTAACATAAAGTTAATGACATAAAATCTATCTATCTATCTATCCATCCATCCATCCATCCATCCATCCATCCATCCATCTATGTAAAGGCAGTGACTGTAACGACTGAAGGCTCAACCAAACAGCAGAAGTCAGTCCTATGGTCGGTGCTGGCTTGCTGTGGCCTGGAGAGAGAACAGAGTCTGACCCAGAGCCTCTGTGGCAGCTTTTGATCAGTCCTTGCTTCTCTCTTTCTCTCTGGACCCCCATGGGGGATTCTGATCAGCCCGACCTCTCTGATCAGGCCTGGAGATAAGCCCAGAGCTGCTGACTGTCATAGAAACTGACCAATCAGAACCAAATCAGGGTGAACTGTAAGGAGCAAATGGCTGCCTAGAAGGCAGAGTTTTTGATGCTGATTGACATAGCAACTGACCAGTCAGAACCTAATCTAGGTGAACTGCAGAGGTAGAGCCTAAGAGGGGGGCTCAGGAGGAGTTTTAAGGCAATTGGAGTTGAGATCAGGCTGGCAGGGGAAGGGCATTGGAGGCAAGATCAGGCTGGCAGATGAGGGAAACTGGGGGCAAGATCAGGCCTGCATTGGGGGAGGGGAGAGTTAGGAGGGCAATCAAGCCTGCAGGGGAGGGCAGTTAGGGGTGATCAGGAAAGCAGAGGCAGTTAGGGGTAATTAGGCTGGCAGTGAAGAGCAGTTGGGGGTGAGATCAGGCCATATCATGAGAGGGCAGTTGGGGGCAAATCAGGCTGGCAGGGTAGGCCAGTTGGGGGCAACCAGGTCAGTAGGGGAGGGCATATGGGGGTGAGATCCAGTCTGCAGGAGAGGGCCATTGGTGGTGGGATCAGGACTACAGAGGAGGGCAGTTATGGGTGATCAGGCAGGCAGACAGGAAGTTAGGGGCAATCAGGCAGGCAGGCAGGTTAGCAGTTAAGTCCCAGATTGCGAAAGGGATGTCTGACTGCCGGTTTAGGCCCCATCCCATGGGGATTGGGCTTAAACAGGCAGTTGGACAGTCCCCAAGTGGTCTCTGATTGGAGAGGGTGCAGGCTGGGCTGAGAGAACCCCCTCCCACCAGTGCATGAATTTCATGTACTGGCCACTAGTAGATACAGAAAAAGCATTTGACAAAATTCAATGTCCATTTTTAATAAAAACTCTCAACAAAGTGAATTTAGAGGGAACATAGCTCAACATAATAAAGACTTCATATTACAAGTCTTCACAGTTAACATTATATTCAATGGTAAAAAGATGAAAGCTTTTCCATTAAGATCAGAAACAAGACAAGTATGTACACTCTCATCACTTCTATTCAATGTAGTTAGGAATCCTATCCACAGCATTCAGACAAGAAAAATAAATAAAAGGAATATGAATTGGAAAAGAAGAAGTAAAAGTGTCATTATTTGCAGATGACATATACTATATATAGAAAACTAAACACTACACCAAAAAAATTAATAAATTCCGTAGTTTCAGGATACAATTAACATACAGAAATCAAATGCATTTGTATACAGTAGTAATAAATGATCGGAAGAAGAAATTAAGAAAGCAATTCTATTTACAATTGCATCAAAAAGAAAGAAATATGTACATACCTGAAACCTACATAATTTGATTACCAATGTCACTCCAATATATTCAATAAAACAATAAAAAACACCTAGGAATAAATCTAATGAAGAAGTTGAAAGGCTTGTATTGTTAAAACTATAAGACATCAAAGAAAGGAATTGAAGAGGAAACAAATAAATGGAAGGATATACTGTATTCATAGATTGAAAGAATTAATATTGTTAAAGTACCACCCAAAGCAATATACAGATTTAATACCATGCCTATAAAAATACTAATGGCATTTTTCTCAGAACTAGAACAAATAATTCTAAAATTTATATGAAATCACAAAAGATCCCAAATAGCCAAAGCAATCTTAAGAACACAATTAAAGGTACCATGCTTTCTGATTTAAAACTATACTATAAAGCTACAATAATGAAAACAGTATTGCACTGGCACAAAACAGACACAAAAATAAAAGGAACTGATTGAAAAACAGTAAAGCCAACTATAAGTAAAAAATTGTAAAAGTTATATTATACTCTCCTGTAGTCTAATCCTATATAATAAAAATCTAATACATTAAGTGTCTGGTTAGCCATTCAACCAATCAAAGTATAATATGCTAAGTATAATATGCAAAGTATAATATGCTAATGAATGCTGAAGCCATTCAACCCCTCATATGATGTGTACTGACCACCAGGGGGCAGATGCTCTCACTGGTAGGTTAGCTTGCTGCTGGGGTCTGGTTGCTTGGGACTGAGCAAGGTGGGCCAGACATGCCCTGGAGCTCTCCCATGGTTTCTCCCTGGCTGGCCAACCTCCATTGTCCTTCCCTGGCTCCTATCATGCATTGGTGGGTTCCCTCACCCTCTCGCAATCCAGGACCCCTCAGTGGAAGTTGGAGAGCTGGTTTTGGCCTGATCCTGCAGGCCAGGTCAAGAGATCCCACTGGTGCACAAATTCATGCACCAGGATTCATATATATATATATATATGACTAATATGCAAAGTGTCCCCTTGGGACGCTGAGGAGACCTGGAGTTCAATTGCTCACTATGATGTACACTGACCATGAGGGGGCAGATGCTCAATGCAGGAGCTTCCCTCAGCCGCAGGCCCCAGACTAGCTCAATGCAGGAGCTTCCCTCAGCCGCAGGCCCCCTGACCACCCTGCCATTCACCCCATAGATAGGCCCTGATTGCCGGTCAGGCCTAAGGACCCTACCCCTGCATGAATTTTGTGCACCAGGTCTCTAGTGCTTTTAGAAGTTGAAAACATTACAGAGAGATGACATAGTTAATTAATGCATTTCCATAGTCCAGGATATTTGTCACCATTGAAATACACTAATAAAATATTTCTATAAATAAAAATGATGAAAATAATTAATAGTTATTATTATCTAAAACATAGAACTCAAAGAGACCATAAAATAGCATTTTCCAATTTCTATTCAAACAAACTCACTGCTATTTTGTTTCTAAAAAAAGTCATCATCTTCTGTTTTACGACATGCTCTGTATAATCAAACCAATGGCTTAAATTTATATCTATTTTTTCTCACTATATGATTAGTGGAGATTTATTTTATAAAATGGTTACTGCTCAGATAAAAACCCATTCCTATTTATAGCATAGGAAATTGGTAGCATTTTGTTCAACATTTTCTTATTTTGTATTATACTAGTGGCTAAATGTCTCAATGTTTCAGGCTCTTTATTATAAAGATTTCATACACCTTTTCTCTTCTTATCCTCCATGGTATCTACTTTGGTATTTTGCATAAAGTGCCTAGTTATTTGAAATGACACAGATCTACCTTTCACACATTTAAAAGGTAGATGTCTGGACCTATCTCCCTAACAAGTCACTATAGATTTGAATTTAAGCTTCTTGTGTTTCTTAATCTGCCTTCTGCCTATTCCCAAGTGGAGGCCCTTGACCACTCAAACCTCATTGTTGTGACTGTTCAGCCCAATATGTGGTAACTATGAAACACCCCAGGTAGTATAAACTCTTCGGTTAATATGTATGGATTGATAGTTCAATCGTCATTCTTTCCAATGGTGGCATGGGCATTATACTCTGTAACTAGGGACAGACTCAACATAGACAAATGTACCTGATGAGAGAAGTGGAAGCAATAGAAAGAAGAGAGAAAGTGAAAATCTGTTCAGTGTTCAGTCCATGGTATTTCAAAGACCTGAATAACAAAGCAAAGTAGAAAATGAAAAGACTTGAGGAGGGAATGTATGCTTTCAGATTTTTTGCTTCAGAATAACATAAAAAAGTAATTCCATTTATAAACTTGCTGACTTTGTGATAGTTTTTACTTATTTGATCTAATTTAACACAGTTGGCAGGAAAGGGATTTGAGAAGGAATTGAAGACAAGGAAAATATGAGGAAATTCAGGGAAGAGAGATGCAGTTTTTCAGAAAGGACTGAAAGAAAGGATCTTGGCCAGCAGTCAGCCTTTTTGCAGAGAAAACTAGAATCATAGGCTGTGGCTTGATGAAATTACTCCCTGAAGCTACCATGTTTACAACTTCTCTCTTCATGGAGCAGGTCTTTGAACATCCCTTCTCTATGAAATTAAAGTAAAAAAGCAAGTTTCTTCTAATTTCTGATATTCCCAATAGGCATGTGCATGTTTCAAGGATAATTGTAAGGATTCTTGCTTCCCAAACATATATTCAACCTGACCATTGATGTCATTTATTCCATCATTGAGATAGAAAACCAAATTAGGAAATATTTTAAAATAAAATCAATTCCATAATTTGGATCAATAGAAATAAGGATTACATACATGACTGTCATTCTTCACTAGAGTCTTCAATAGCACAAAGAGACAGGAAATAATAATTTTAATATTCAGCCATATTATTTTCATAATTGTAATGAGAAAACTCTTGAATAAAGGCACCATTTAAAACACTGACATTTTCAAAACCTTGCCTTATAAACAAACTTGTGAAAAATAACCTCATGATATGTGAGAACCAACAATAACTAAGATTGGACTAAGACACAAGAATGCCTGGAGCAATAATTTGAAGAAAAAACATGTTGACTGCAAAGCATCTTGCATATATAAAATGCTAGATGCTAATGATGATTATCTGAGACATTTTGATGACTTACGCTCATTATTATGATTCATAAAAAGTAATTATCAGTCATACTTAACATGATAGACACTCTCATGTTAATGACCTTAAAGAAACAAAGTCTGGTCTAGTTTATTAGCTTGTGTCTATAGCAGCACAACTGATTTGATTTAGTGTAAACACTGGCTTGGTGTTAACCATTCATCAGTGTTTTGTTTACATAATCTTATTTTATGGAAAGCAAACGTTCCATGCTCATTAATCTGGTCCAGGCAATTAAATTCATTTATTGTTTCTATTGTCAATCTTTAAACAATTATTTATGAATGGACTGACTCTAATTTTATAATGGTATAATATGCAAGCAAAGTTTCTAGTTCTGCTATTCAATTTTACTTTAAAAGCACAGGCAACTAAATAAAATTTAATTTGAACTCTGAGTCATGATGCAGCAAGATTGGTCAAGGTAAGGTTTGTATTAAATAAATGGGTTTCAATATTTTTTTGTTGTAACTTACATTTTTGAAAGACTTCTCTCTGATTAGGACAATGTAATTGGAAATAGCTCAAAGAATGCACAGCTGGGAAACACTTGAATTTAAGGAGTAAATCTTGTTAAGCATAATATTTTTCAATGTGTTGTCCTTTTTTGCTAAAATGATACTTTGAACAACCAAAGAAATGTGATTGTTTTCACAGTAATAAGCATGATAACAAGTTTACATTAAACTGAGTCGACCACTTAATCTTAGTCCTGTTGTGACCATTTTGTTGTGGTTGGCTTGGATTTTAGGACACTGAAATGAATCTGTACTTTTTAATTCTATCTGTTGAATTTCTGTTTTTCAAATATTTTAATTTTAAAACTCTTTTTTTGTTCTTGTTGTTTTCTGATAACTTAGTTTGCGGGCTTTTTCAGCTTTTTCTTTAAGAATGCAGTATCCTTTTAAATCTCTTCAACCATCCTAATTAGGATTATTTTTCTTTCTCATAGTTATTTCTAATTTTCCAGGGGTTTTGTTCTGTGGCTTCACATTGGAATTATTTTTTCTGTTTATTTTCCTCAAATAGCTGGTGATCTTTGGTTTTCCATTTATAATGATTAATGACAAATTTATTGGCAAAATTTGAGTTAAATGGTACTTATTATCCTTTTAATGTCTATAGGATCTATAGTGATGGTCATTCTTTTGTTTCTAATATTGCGGATATTTGTCATTTATGTATCTTCTTTTTTTCTTCTCCTTCTCCCCCTCTTCGACCCTTTACTTCTCCTGATCCTTTACTTTCAAGAATAAAGATAGACCCCCCAAAATGGATAATTTCTAAGCTGAAATGTAAAAACTTTAGAAGTCATCATTTCCATTTCACAAGAAAAATACTAAGCCATCTACAGATCAACAACTCTTCTTAGATCCATCAGAGAATTGAGGTCACAGGACAAACTGCTCCTCAGAAATTTGGAGACAGACAGATACAAAGAATTACATGGTAGAGAAAGCAGAAGCCTGATGCTGGAGCCAATATCAGTATCAGTGGGAACACTTTAAACTGTAATCGATGAATTGCTGGAGACTCATCATAGAAGAGCTTGAGAGTTAAAATTTCAAGGGGGAAAATGTCCCAGTATTAAGATAGTCTTCACACTTTCATAAATTGTACCTCCAGGAACCCCACCAGGTTTTCATTGTGAAGATTAGAAAAAAATTCCCTTATGCTTCCAGAATAGATTTTTTTAAGTGATAGTCCAATACATCAATAAAAGGAAACAAACTATACACTAGAACATGTGTGACTACCAAAAACATTTTGCTGAATAAAATAAGCTGGACATATAGTAGGATTCCATTTACATGAAATTCCAATCTGCAGTGATAGAAGCAGATCAACGGTTGGTTGGAGGTTAAGGAGAATTGGGACAAGATTTATTAGGGAACTTTGTGGGATGAATGAAATGTAGTTATCCATATTTATCAAAACTCATCAAACTGTTCAGTTAAAAAGAGTGTACTTAATGTAAATTATACTTCAATAAAATTGACTATAAAAATACTAGCATGAATTTTGGTGGCAGAGAAGATTGATGATGTGATTTTATATCTCATATAGAAAAAATAGGAATATACAGAAAAATTTTGAAAGGTAAAGATAATGATGACCTGGCAAAAACAGTGCTCTCCAAATTTCCAGAACTAAAATACATGAGTTTCTGTCTTGCAAGAGCAATAATTATATTATCTTAAACCAAAATTAAATTACATTTCTGAAAAATAAGATTGATAAAATGTCAATATAAATTATTAAATAAAATATTTTAATATATGAACATTCCTACCATTAAACTATTACCATTATGTATTTTAAGCTTTACTTGCTAATTTAGCCTAAACATTACTATTAGCACATATGTGTTTAGGTTAAATTTGAAATATTTTTCTTGGATTAAAGAATGACATGTAAGATAGGTTACTGTAAAAATGCCTGGTCAACCATAAATTCAATGAGCAAATATTTGGTTGATTTTTAAGTAAGATTAGTAAAATTTAGTTATTAAACTAATAGCATGCAATAAATATTAAGTTCTTACAATGGATTGTAACAAAGCCTGCTCTAAAATATATCATATATCTCACTTCACATGAAGAGGAATAAACATCTCAATCTTTAGTATAATGTGGAATCTGATTGGACTTATTGGTCCAGAATAGTTCTAAATGATGGGTTAGAAGAATAAGAAACTGTTTAGAATAAAAGACAGAATACTTCAGCATCCTCTATTCTTTGAGTCTCAGTCTTTGTTCTCTCTCTCTCTCTCTCTCTCTCTCTCTCTCTTTCTCTCTTACTCTCTCTTGCTTTTTATTGTAGGTAAAGTGGATATTTAAATGTTTATATCTAGAAACATCTATAATAAGAATTTAACTTATTAATAGAATCAACCAGGAAGCATATAGTTTTTAATTAACATTAGACTAGGCCGTTTTAGGCTCCTCAGTTGCATACAGTAAATAGGTGGATATTCTACATTCATTTTTTTGGTGATTTTCATTTTAAAGATGATTGCCAGTGTCATTTCTTTCTTTATCTATATATAAATACATGCATAAATATGTAACAAATATATATATATATTACTATATATGAATTATATGTATATTTAAAGAAAACCTTCAGATCTAGCTAGAAAAACATTTGTCACTGGCAAAAATTTTTATTAAAATATGCTCCAGTGGAAGTTAGATCATTGTCAACTCAATGAGCTGCCTATTTTGGAATATTCATGTCAAATAAGTTCATAAAACCAGTAAGAATGAGAAAAGTGACTAAATTTGATTTACTATATTTTTTGAAAGAAACAAAATTAAACTAGGACTTTTGTCGCACTATTTAATAAATTTTATTTTGGGTAGAATAGGTGGACTTCACCTATGTAACGTACTTATTTTTAAGAAATTTTAAATTAATGGATACCGCCCGACACAAAGACACACAAACATACTCACACTCCTAAATGTGTCTTTATTTGGACAAAATGTGTTCCCTAAATTTGGTAATTCAGAGGCTTTTAATGCACTTTGGAAAGGTATAATTTCCCAATTAAAAAAATAAATAAATAGAATTGTAAACACCAGTTCTCCATTTCCATGGAATAGACTTATTTCTGACAGGTGACTATGGATGACTGGATTTGAATTCTGATTTCTTCTCTATCTCTGACCCTAGTGAAGTCACTCTCCCTGATTCAGTTTATTAATGGATAAAATAGGTATAATAACTCTTTCTTTGAAAGAGTTGATAAAGATGCAGCAAAATAATAAGTGTAAGGATTTATTAAAATGTGGTTTAATTTTTTAAAATGACTTTTAAAAAAACAATAGCTTTATTTAAAACTATTGTTCTTTAACCTTTTCTTTTTGCTCTTATTTGACTATTTTTTATAATTTTTAAAAAATATATGTTTTATTGATTTTAGAGAGAAAGAAGAGAGAGGGGTAGAGAGATAGAAACATAGATTGGCTGCCTCCTGTATACCTGCTCCTGGGAATCAAGCTCACAAGGTGGGTACGTGTCCTGACCGGGAATTGTAACCTCCTGATTCATGGGTCAATACTCAACTACTGAGCCACACTGGCCAGGTTTGAGTATACATTTTAAAGGAAAATTTGTAAGTTTCCTTCTTATTTTAAGACCTCACTATTCCATCTTAATACATATCTATACTATACTGCTTTTTATTGTAGGTAAAGTGGATATTTAATTGTTTATATCTAGAAACATCTATAATAAGAATTTAACTTATTAATAGAATCAGCCAGGAAGCATATAGTTTTTAATTAACATTAAAGGTAGGCCATTTTAGGCTCCTCAGTTGCATACAGTAAATAGGTGGATATTCTATATTCATTTTTGGTGATTTTCATTTTAAAGATGATTGCCATGTCACTGAATGTAGGACTATAGGCATCAAATTAAGTGCCAGGGCTGACAAGTCAAGTCGACTTTATATAGCAAACTACTCCAATTAATTAGAGAAAGAGCATTATGAAAAGTTTCAGAAAATGTGTTTTAAGGAAATCCATATACTGCCCAGTGTCTGAGGTGACAACGGAACCTTGTTGATTATGCAGGGCCCATCACCCCCCTGGCATAGTTGAAGCAAATCACAATACAGCCTTTGCAAGGAATACACTTTCTCAAAGATATATAAAGTTCAGGTCTTTCTATATTTAATGGCATCTTTGACAATTTCCTCCTCTTAGACTCTATCCACTCCACCTCCGTCACCATAACAACACACATCCCAAACTGAGCAGCAGGAGAGGTAGGAGTGAGCTCAGTGGGCTCCGATTCCCAAATGGGAGAGATTTTTCTCTAGAGGTTCTCCTATCGTGTTACTATTGTCTAACAGGTACATTCTGATGCCACACTCACTAGTTTAATCTGTGATAAGGAAACACTGGATATTGGAGACAATAAATGTAAAATTAAACAATATCCTTACAGTCAAGGTGCTGGCCCATCCTTTATTTAGCTTTTGTTGGTGCTGCTGTGCTATTCATTTCATGGATTTACATCTACCCCAGATGCTCACATTTTTCTATTTCTTTCCCAATTTACTCAGCTGCTTTTTTTTAGACAAGCTACTTAGAGAAGCTTTGTGGTTCCCTCTGCGGATCATGTAAGGCTCCTTTCCAGGCTCTCCTCTCACGCTTTGTACTCTTCTGCATGTTCTCATCTAGTCTCTAGACTACAATGAGCCAATGACTCAAAGTCATATCATTAGCCCAGAGCTCTCTTATGAGCTACAGTCTGCTATGTCATCCAACAGCCTATTAGATATCTTAGTTTGAATTGCCCCAGACCTTCAAGCTCCTCACATAAATGAATGCCCATAATCCACCTTGGCCAAACCTCTCCCTTTCAATTTCCACCACTTCAGTAAGTGGTGCTATCCTACTCAGTGCCCAAATCAGAACCCTGAGCATGTGATGCCTTTCTCTATCTCACCTCTGCATAGAGTCACCAGGTTTGCTGATTCTACCCTAAATAGTCCACATATTTCCCGCCGCACAGCCACCGCCTTCTATCTGGTCCCCATCAATTTGTGTCTAGATCATGTCAAAGCCTCTAAGTCATACTCTCCCTACAAATTTATAATTTCTCTAACTAATCTTCCACAAAGCTATCATGGTGGTCTTTTTAACACTGTAAACCCAGTTGTGCCAGTTTTCTGCTTAAAATGCTTCAGTGGTTTTGCAGTTGCCTTAAGGTTAAAATCCAAATTCATTAGCATGACATTCTCCAAAATCTGGTCCCTGTCCTCCTGTCCAACCCTATGTCAGACTATCCCTGCCACCCACCTTGACTGCAGACATAATAAAGTACTGTATTTGCAGTTCTAGGAAATTGTCCCTCTCTCAATCCCTGCCCTCTCTTGAACAAAGTTTCCCCACTGCTTGGGATAATCATGACCTCTTTCTTTGCTTTTTAGCTCTCACCTGTCATTAACAATTCTGTTCAAATGTTATTTCCTCTGGAAAGTTGTGTACAATCCTTTCTTATTTCTGCAATTTAAGACTATATTAGAAGCCCTTCCTCTTAGCTCCTGTATTATGAAGCTCTCATCATTTCAGTTCCCATCAATTTTAGTTTTTATTAAGAACTGAATATATGTACCAGGTATTGGGCTAAAGATATACTAGTATAAAAATGAAGACATACTCTTCCCTCTATAAAGCACTTTGTCTAGTCAAGCTCCTTTTCCACAGTGTATAGTCTGTTCACACCCTTTTTAATTACACTATGAGTTTCTTGAGGCCAGAACATCTTGGTCTCCAAAGTTGATACCTGGCACACACTGTGCTTAATAAATATGTAAAGAATTTATTAAGACCCTGGCTTGGTGGGTGATTCAATTGGTTGGAGCATCGTCCCATATACTAAAAGTTTGTGGGTTCATTCCCAGTCAGGTTGTGGGTTTGATCCCGGTTGGGATAGGTGCAGGAGATAATCGATGTTTCTTTCTCTCCTCTCTCTCTCTCTCTCTCTCTCTCTCTCTCTTCTCTCTCTTCCTCTTCTTTCTTCTTTCTCTCTCTAAGTTAATAAAAACAAACCCTCAGGAGAGGATTTTAGAAAAGAATGGCTTCAGCTTTACTGTACGTGAAAAAAAAATGTCAGGGGGTTAAAATTCCAGGTAGCATTTTAAAAATAATCATGCCCATCTGCAAATGAGCAGAGATATTAACTATATATTTGTGGTAAAAATCATCGGTGACTTTTATATATTTTTACCACTATCTGTTTGTGGTAAAAATCATCCCTCAGCACTTTGGCAGAAGCCCAAGCTGCATCCAGGCATTATGGATGTAATGCCTCCTCTCAACACACGCCTTGGCTGATTGGCAGGAGAGCCCCGGCTTTTCTATTAAATCAGTCCCTTATCTCTGACAGAATACTCAACTTGGTTTTCTTATTTTGCATTCCAGTTGCTTTAACAGATATCCTAGAGCTTTTCTTATTAGCCCCCCTGGTGCACCGTGACAGCTGTAAACCATTAGTTTGGGGCTTGCCGGAGGCCTGCAAAACACTGTGCCATGATTGTCTGATTAATCCAATTCATGCAACAACCTAAATTCTGGACTTCTGATGAAGTTTTAATAGAGATGGTGGGGGAGAATATATCTCAGAGCTACTAAAATTCATTTTTCCTCCCAATCAATGCCAGACTAAATTTGTGAAAGCATTTTATTTTTTTATATATTTTATTGTTGTTGTTTTTTTACAGAGAGGAAGGAAAAGGGATAGAGAGTTAGAAACATCTATGAGAGAGAAATATTGATCAGCTGCCTCCTGCACGCCTCCCACTGGGGATGTGCCCATAACCAAGGTACACGCCCTTGACCAGAATCGAACCTGGGACCTTTCAGTTTGCAGGCTGACGCTCTATCCACTGAGCCAAACCAGTTTTGGCTTATTTTTTATTAACAACCAAAATATTCTATTTCTTGCCTGATGAGGTAAATTGTAGATACTCTCTGGAAGTGTTCTTCAGAAAACAATTTTCCAAAGTTTATATCTGTCATTAGCTGCATGAATTGTCTGTACATGGAAAAAGGAAATTGAGTTGGGATATGTCTGTGCTCACCCCTAACTGGCTCCCAGCTGTTTCTATGCTGGTCTCTTTGCCCATCAAAGAGGTAAATGTCATGGACTCGACAGCAGAGTCCCTGAGGTTCTGGGTCTTGTTTAAAGGGACATATTTCCCAAAGGATCTCTGAAGAGCAAATCTAAACTTGAACATCTCATTGCTGTATTATGCTTTAGAAATGAAAAAGGACATACAAAAGAAAAATAAACTGGCATTTATTTCCATACATTACCTCAGTCAAAATTAGCTGCTCAGATAACTGATTAAATATGTAATAGAGAAAAGACAAAGTTTCCATTGTACCTTGTAGCCATATCAATTCTTAACTCTCTCTCCCATGATTTCGCTTTTACCAGATAATGAAAGGAAAGGAAAACATTCTTACAAAAGATGATGGTCACTGTGGTACTACACTTAATTACTACAATTCCCAAGAATACTTTATTTGCTCTTCATAAATGTATTCAGTAAATTCTTCTTGTCTGTCTACTTTATGACAGATTCTTCCTGAGGTGTTGAGAACCCCAAAGTGTTAAAAATAGATATCCCACACCTTCATTAAACTTAAAATACAGGAATTGAGACCAGCATTAAACTTTCCTTCACATGAATAGATATGATTATATTCATGTTGAGGATATTAAGTCAAAGCAAAGAATATGAGAATAGAATGTGAGAACATGAAGTGTTAGGCAGCCTTTTCCGCCCCGCCTCCATCCCTGCCACAGATGTGCAGAATAGTGCTCCCTGAATGGTGTGAGCTAACAACTTCTCTGCCCAAGTGTGGGCAGAGCAGCCCGCTGTTTTGTTGGAGTTGATTGAGGTCCATTGCTGTGTTAGCCAGGAGCCTGCTGGGAGCATCCCTCTATCTAACAACCCAGAACTGTCTGTGATAAGCCACTGCCTGGGAAGATTTTGGGTCTGACAAAAGAAAATTTAATGTTTGTTGCAAGACAGGAAGGCTCCTTGGAAGCTCCTCTTAGAAGTTACTCTTCTAGCTTTTAAAACTCCTTTTGACTTTTCATAGCAATGAAAATAGCATTATTTATATATCACCCACCAGTTCCAAACTCAATCACACACATTATTCAGCTTGAATTTCCATCTAGGGAAACACATTCTAGTATTCTCAACCTCAAGGAATCAAGGCTCAAAAAGGATACATGACTTGCTCAGGGTTACATATGATGGTGCTGAGGTTCAAACCCAGCTCTCCTGAATCCAAAGCAGGAACTTTCTATCATGCCCTATAGCTCACCCCTCCAAAAATTCACATCAATTCCTAGGATAATTGTTTAGATCCTGATTTTAGTCGTCTTCAAGTTCTTAAGCACCTTGGTAATAAAACTACTCTTTCAGGAAGTTAATTGTCATGAACCGAACATGAGCCACAAGGAACAGAAATTATGAAAGTGTCTTTTAGAAGGAGAAGGAAAGTCGGATAGCCAATGTCACTCTCTTTATGAGATGAAAGTCCAGGCAACTGAGAAACAGAAAGTAACAAATAGGATCTTGAATTTATAAATCTATTACACTGAGGTTATATGAGAGGTGTTACATTTGTGGAATCTAGGTGATGATAGAATAGGAAGAATTATTTGTATTATATTTGCCATTTTTCGTAAGTCTGGAATAATTTCTAAAAGAGAGGTTAAAGAACTCTAAAATTTGAATAGCCAAGCTCAAAGGGCACTCTCTTCCTCTAGATTCAGTTCCTTCCTGAAGACCTACCGTCCTACACTGGGAAATAAAGAATTCACCTTAGAGAGAAAAATAATTAATAGGAAGCAATACATTGAATAGGAAGGTAGATTATTGTATTCATGGGGAAAGAGGTAGGGAGAATCCCAAAGAAAGTCATACTCATAAGGAAAAGTAGAGAGCTTTTTTGTTTGTGTGTGTGGTTTTTGTTGTTGTTTGTTTTATGAGGCTCAGGCATGCAAGGAACATGGTTTTGATACTGAAGCAACATGTTTGCTCCTGCCTGACTGGGGAGACAGCATGACCTTAGAAAAGCTGCTTAACAGGAAGTTCTTTTCCTTAAAATATCACTGTCTGCATGTTAGGATCAGCTTTTATTTCCCTCTCTGGCTTGCAGTAGGTCCTTCATTTTTTCTTTTATTTTTATAAATATATTTTATTAATTTTTTTAACAGAGAGGAAGGAGAGGGAGAATCAGAAACATTGATGAGAGAGAAACATCAATCTGCTGCCTTCTGCACACCCCCTACTGGGGATGTGCCTGCAACAAAGGTACATGCCCTTGACAGGAATCGAATCTGGGACCCTTGAGTCTGCAGATCAGTGCTCAATCCACTGAGCCAAACCAGCTAGGGCCATTTTCTCAAATAATACATGTTTTCTTAAGGAGCAGAGGAAGTGTTCAAACAATGATGCAATTCTGGGATGCTGGAGTCTAGGAAGTAAAATGACCTTGGAAAAGCAAAAACTTGGATTTAGCATACTCTCATCTATGTTTCTGTTCTATCAGTCTGCACTGCAAGAACAGTAGCATGATTAAAAGCACACAATCAGAAACCAGGCTGCCTGGTATTAAAGCTTGGCTCCACTACCAATCATCTGTAAGTCTGAGAGGAAGTTATTTAACTTCTCTTATGTCAACTCTAAAATCAGAATAGAGGATGCATTTTCTCTTTTTTTCTGCTCTTCTTTTCTCTCATCTGTCCTCTTTCTTTTCCTCTCTTCCTCCCTGTCTTTCTTCCTTCCTAGCATCACACAACCATCCCATGTTTCCTTTTGAGGAACCCATTACTTGTAAATCTTTCTATCATAAAGGCCAAAGAGACCAGATTTCCTCTCAACCTTCTACCCTATTGGTTAGGGCTCCAGCATGTGACCACATCTCAGCTAAGAGTTCTTCCCACTAAACTTTGCCTCTGGGGATAGGAGTGCACATGGAAAGAGAGATGAGAAGTGGTGATGCCAAGAGACCAGGATTCAGGAGCAGTGGAACTATGGGCAACACCTGGCCCGGCCATACTGCTCCCACTGCTGAGTCCCAGTTCCCCACCCCATCCTTCAGCCTTCCTATAAATTCTGTTAGTTTCCTCATGTTTATCCAACACATTTCTTTTCCAAGTTAATCCAAGTCAGGTTCTATTGCTTTCTAAATGTCTGTATCTTTGTGTACATGTCTATAATTTCTGTTACATAATTGAACTGATATCATAGACTTAATTTCGTAAAATTGTTCTATGTATTCACATTCAATACTAGAATATTTCCATATCATTAAAACTTCTTTTATCAATATTTTTACTTGAAATTCTCACCAGAGGATATTCTTACTGATTTTATTTTATTTTTTAAAAATTTTTTATTGTTGAAAGTATTACATATGTCCCCTTTTGCCTCCATTGTCCTTTCCCAACCCGCCCCTGCCCCCATGCCAGGCCTTCACCCCTTATTGTCTGTGTCCATTGGTTATGCTTATATACATACAAGTTCTTTGGTTTATCTCTTCACTACCTCTCCTTTCCACCCTCCCCTATCTTCCTTCCCTCTAAGTCTTATTGATTTTAGAGATGGGGGAAGGGAGAGAGAGAGAGGAAGATCTATGTGAGTAAGAACATTGGTGTTTTTTTTTCCTTATATGCCCCAACCATGGATTGAATCCACAACTTAGATATGTCCATGACCACAAATTGAGCCCACAACCTTTCCATATGTGGGATGATGCTCCAACCAACTTAGTCACACTGGCCAGGGCTCAATATCTTTTTAAAATCTGAATAACTATTATCTTGTGTTATTATCTTACTGAATTCTCACAGTAGCTATTCAAAATAGGCATTTTTAATAATCCTTTTATAAAGGAGAAAACTGAAGTTCAGAAAAGTCAAGTAACTTACCTGTGGGCACAAAGTAAGCAGAGCCAGAGAGTAGAACCAACATTTGGACCCATACTGCTTCAACCTGGGTCCATGCTGCTTCAACCTCCTCCTTGATGCCTTGTCTCTACCCAACTCCTATGCAAAAGACTCTGAATATAATATCAGCCTTTTACCTCTATTTCTCATAGCACTCATTCTGGCCCTAGCCAGGGAAAAAAATTGAAGTCAGGATGTTATGCATGGCCCCTCTCTTAACTTAACCATTACTGTCACCTGGTTGTTATACATAAAGTAATAAACTTTTCATTAATTTATTAAAAGTTTGTGGGATACCTACTATGTGCAGATAGAGGTCACATATGTCTTTGATAAGCTAGTGGAGGAAAGAAAAGGAGAGGGACTAGTATAATTCCAAATGATAGTCAACATGACAAAACTATATAGATAGTTCTTTGGGAACATAATCCAAAGAACAGAACATCAATGAAGGCTTTTGAGGAAGCTGAACTTACAGGATTTTTTTGATCTTTCCACCACAATAACAGCATATGCGAGAAACATCCAAAGAAACATTAGATATAACTAATATGTGTGTGTTGAGGGAAATTGGAGGGAGGAGGAGGGTTAACAGGAAATATCATGGGCTGAATTTGGTCTAATCAAAACTTTTACATTGAAGCCCTACCTACCAGCACCTCAGAATGTGATTGTATTTACCTCTATTAAGGTTAAATGAGATAATTAGGATGGGGTGTAATTTAATACAACTAATAGCTTAAAAGAAGTTAGGACACAGACACACAAAGAAGAAAAACCATATGCAGGCACAGGGAGAATAGCTTCATCTACAAGCCAAGAAGAATCCTCAGAAGGAATTAATTACGATGACACTGATCTTGGACTTCGGGCTTGCAGAACTGTGGAAAAATAAATATCTATTATTTAAACCATCTAGTCTTGGCAGTCCTAGAAACCTATTACAGGAGATGAGGCTGAAAAGGCAGGCAAGAGCTAGATTAGGGAGGCCTTTACATGACCATGTTTAGGACTTTATGCTCCTATTCAGAAAGAAAATGGGGAGCTACTAAAATATGTAAACCAAAAACAAGTATAATAAAATTCATGTTTTAGAAATGTTTAATCTTTATACTCATTAAATCTACTTCTGTCACTATAAGTTCTTCTATATTGAAAGTAAAGGGATGAAGGAAGAATGACAGTAATTAGTCAGTGACTGGTCCCTACATGTCTGATTAGGCTTTCAAGCTGCATTCTCTGACAGTCCCATAACTGGCTTATCCTCGTTTCCGATTTTATGTTTTTCCCCCCAAATAAGCCCTGAGTCCACAATTCAGACTCTTCCAGGCGATAATTCATGCCTGTCTCATCAAATCTCATCATTACCCATGATCCAGCATGACATTTAGGGAACATTGGAAAGACTTAAAGAGGTTAACAAATGAAAGTATTTTAATACAGATCCAATACTGAGCTTTAACTAGGATTAAGACAAATCTGGGCATAGCTGAAAATGTTACTGAGAAACCCCCAGTTGGGCTTGGACTGCCTGTCACTGTGTCCAATATCCAAGGCAGGGTTGAATCATATTAGGTATTTATTGAGAAGACTAGCCAACCAAGAAAGCAGGATGCTTACAAGCATCAAACCCTGCCTTCCCAGCAAGGTGCAGTGGACAGGATTATATAGGGGAGGGGGTTAAGGAGTCACGTGCAGCCCCGGGGGTCTGCAAATGTCAGCTATTGTCCTTTAGTCATCAGGCAATGAGATGATGTTGATGAGATGTTGTTTTGACTCCTGGCAGGTTGGTCTGACCCTGCTTATCAGTTCTGCTTGCTGAATTCACAATTGAGTCACCTCTTCAATTGCTTCACAGAGGCCTTGAAAAGGAAACTTAAGAAAAAACTTAACCCCTTATCTGTAATAATAAAAGTGTAGTATACTAATACACTGGACATCCTTCTGGACAAAGCCAGGGCTGGGAGGGAAGCCAGGGTCCCGGGTGCTAAAGGAAGGCCTACTCTTGCATGAATTTCATTCATCTGGCCTCTACTTCACATATAAGAAACTTAACTCCCCTATTCACATAAGTATATGTGTTCTAAGATTTAAAATAATTATTACTTTTCAGATTAATTCAGGTGCTCTATCTATAGATTATAAGTCTCCCCCCTATCAAAAATGTGGGTGATAGCTGTGGAATTCCAGAGGAACAAATAGCCCAGAAACATTGGTCTCTGCCATCAATTTCTAGTCTAAACTTTTGGATGTGTGCAAGGTTAATGGAGGAGAAAATGGAATAAACTGGTGTTATGAAATTCTGAGGAGAGGTAGAGTGGCTGCATGTAACAGGGTGGTTACAGAGGCCTTCTCCCCCACCTCATGTTTTACATATCAGATGGCACAGGCTATGTGAGAGGTCTTGCTGTTTGGGGAACATGGGGAGATAACAATGTTGGTGTGGAAACGAAAGTTCTCACAGGAAAGCGATAGATCATAGGAGAACCATCTATAAATACATGAAGTATCTTCCCCTTCAACCCTCATGACACTTAAGGTAGTTATGGAACTGGGAGGGGTTCCGTTGTTGTGTGGGGCAGGTTGCCAAGGGCCAATGAGGTAGTATGACCCAGGGATACTTTGATTTATTGGGTCAAGGAATTACTCAGGTAAATACTGAATACCATTCACCAATTTTGATGCAGTTTTATCCCTATTTCTTGATCAGTGTGTCAGTGTGCATGTGACATATCATGCATCACACTACTAATCTTATCTTCAACTTCTAGAATGAAATAAGGATGGTGGTAAGATTGATGTTTACCCTCTCTGTATCACATGACTTCCTCATATTTTCTTAACTTTTGTGTCTTTATAAAATGCATTGGTAACTAATAATGACTATTTTAAAAATTATGATAAGAGTGGGAACAAGGTGCTGCTACAGTCTCATAAAAATTATCTTTGTGACATTTGGTATTATCCCACTTAAAGAAGGCAGTAAAGATAATTTCTGCATTTAAAAACTCTTGGGCCCCATACTCAATAGATATGAAAAATTTGGTAGAGGGGGCTCTTTTTTTTTTTAATGGTGATTGGGAGAATGGGTACGAGTCAGAAAGAAATTTTTATTTTACTTTTTATTTTTATACTTTATTAATTGTTTACAGAGAGGAAGGGAGAAGGATAGAGAGATAGAAACATTGATGAGAGAGAAATATCTATCATCTGCCTCCTGCACATCTCCCACTGGGGATGTGCCCACAACCAACGTACATGCCCTTGACCGGAATTGAACCCGGGACCCGTCAGTCCCCAGACCGACGCTCTATCCACTGAGCCAAACCAGCCAGGACAGGAATTTTTATTTTTAATGAACAATAACTTTCCTCTCCAGGTTATTAGGATTGCATTCATCTTCACTTCCTGTAGCTGACTTCACCATGGATCTCAGTTATAGACATAAGATCACCATAATTTCTAAATTAACCATGACTGTGTATGAATATATACCAATAAGTGTTAGTTCTACTATTCAGTTAGCCTTAATAATGGTATGACAGATTACACTTTCTAAAAGCAGTTACTGGTAATATTTCTGGCCTCATGTGCTCTTCTAGAAACATACTATTCTCCCACCAAGAGGTAGAGTCTGTTTCCCTTCCTCTTGAAACTAGACCAGCCTTTATGGAACAAAGGAAATGCAGCAGAAGCAATCTACATGATTTCTGAGGTTGTGTCATCAAAGGCCATTTGACTTTCACCTGCCTTGCTCTGCTTTATTATGCTTACCCTTAGGTAACAAGTCATCATGTGGCCAGCTAGCTCAGGCCCCTGACAGGCCATCCAGCAGTGTTCTAGTCTGTGGCCTCAGCTGTGGTTGAAGCTCATATAGTCAGAATCAACTGCCAGACATGTAAGTGAACAAGCCTTCAGATGATTCTAGCAGTCACTCTTCAAGCTGACATTAGTGAAGCAGAGCTATTTTACTGATCCCTTCCCCAAATGCAGATTCATGAACAAACTACAGGCTTTCATTGTTTTGGGGGTGGCTCTTACACAGCAAAAGGAACTAGAACAAATGGGCTTGTTGTCCACATGACATAGTTTCCAGCGTGTTGAGGATGAGTGTTCAGTGTTGCTGTTTTGAGAACACTGAGTTGCAACATTTTGCAGTTATCTTTGAGTCTAAATTTACTGAACAGACATGAGTATAGGCTTTGGAAGCAGAAGAATGTAGATTCAGGTCCAAGCATTTAATACAAACTGGCATACACTCTCTTGGAAACTAAGATTTCAGAATCAGTAGAGCTCAATTTTTAAGGGACAGGGGCCAACAATTTGGGGAGCAGGTTATATAAAGCAATAATCAGAAGAACCTCTTCCAGTTCCATTCTTTGATTCCTGAAATGATAGTATATTGGCTATCAGATTAAAAAGTCCCATACTTTAGCCATTGGTTTGGAATGTATATACCCTTCCACTTAATGACAAAGTGTTGATTTCCCCAGACTTCATATAGTTTGTTGAATTAGATATCGTTCAGTTCATGATGGGTAGCTCGGATTCTGTGACAGGCTGGTGTCCATGGTCAGTCAGTAAGTCTTTATCTGGGCCCATTAGGGGTCTACACACCATCCCTGTTTGCATGGATTTCAGCATCGTTGTATCAGCCAGGTCAAATGCTCTAAGTGAGTAGTTTGCAGTACAATCTTGTCCTTGTGCAGTCCTTCTTTTGCTCTCAATCTCACCCAACTGTCAAAATTAGAGAGAGCATCACACTGTATTAATATATATTGTTTCCACAATTCCAACAATGGTTGGTAGGAAACTTGTCCTTCACTTTGTTTTTGTTTTTTTAATGTGTTTTTATTGATTTTAGAGAGAGAGGAAGGGAGAGGGATACCGAGATAAAAACATTGATGAGAGAGAAACATCAACCAGCTGCCTCCCGTTTGGAAGGAGTATTCCAACAAACCTCAGGCACTTGAAGTCTTAGACACTTTTCTTAAGAGACAGATGTATGAGTTTTCATGGTGTTCATTTCCCACCGTCTGGACCCCATTTGTCTTATTTACACTTCTAGGAGATTTATCACAAAATCTTCCCAGGGTGACTCAACATAATGAATGACCTATGGAATGTCAGGTAGATCTTGACACTCTGTTATAACTGAGAGGAGGAAAGTTGGTAAGGCCTTCTCTCTCTCTGGTGAAATAACTTTTGGTGGTCCTTGACGTTAATAAGGAGAAAAAAGCACTTCTCTGATTAGTATGTATACCAGCTGTCAAGGGCTGTATTAATTTTCTTCAATAAACATGCCACATCTGGAGCAGCAGCTGTGAAATGAAATCACTGCCTAATTGGATCTATGATACTCCATTGTTATTCTCTATAATCCACTTGCCAAACAGGGCAGTTAAGTGAGAATGTGATAGGAGTCATCACCTCTAAATGCTCAAGTCTTTGATGAAGGCATTATTCTCTCTTGTGTCTCCAAACAAAAAGCCTAGACTCTGGTTTGCATGCTGACAAAGAGGGGGAAGTTCATGAACGGTGGGATAATTTTTCCATTTCATGGGTGTGTTTATTCCAATTCTGTATTTAAAAACTTAGGAAATACCCACTAAATGATTAGATCCAGTAGGTCCCCATTTAACAGCTGATCTTTATAAAACCTCAACCAGAAAGTTAGCATTGAGGAGTGCATATTCAACAAGAAATGGTAGAATCCATTTCAACACACATTTTTCAAGTTTCCATTATTTTATTTTATTTTTTTAACTTTTTTATTAATGAATTACATATATATCTTCCCATTGCCCCCCTCTTATTTCCATGCATGCCCTAACCCCCCCAGTGTCTTGTGTCCATTGGTTATGCTTATATGCATGCATACAAGTCCTTCATTTGATCTGTTATCTACCCCACCTCTCCCTAAACTCGCCAGTGTAGTTTGACAGTCTAATGCTTTTCTGCCTCTGTATCTATCTTTTTGTTCTTTATTACCTGTAAATAAGTAAGATCATGTGTCATTTTTCTTTCATCAACTGGTTTATTTCACTTAGCATAATGCTCTCCATTTCCATCCAGGTTGTTGTAAATGGTAAGAATTCCTTCTTTTTATGGCAGCATAATATTCCATTGTGTAGATGTTCCATAGTTTTCTGATCCAGATCATCTGCTGATGGGCATCTAAGCTGTTTCCAAATTGTAGCTATTGTAAATTGTGCTGTTATGAACATAGGGGTGCATATATCCTTTCTGATTGGTGTTTCTAATTTCTTAGGATATATTCCTAGGAGTGATATTACTGGGTCAAATGGGAGCCCCATTTTTAGTTTTTTGAGGAAACTCCATACTGTTCTCCACAGTCGCTGCGCCAGTCTGCATTCCCACCAGCAGTGCACGAGGGTTCCCTTTTCTCCACATCCTCGCCAACACTAGTCATTTGTTGATTTGTTGATGATTGCCTTTCCGACAGGTGTGAGATGGTATCACATTGTCGTTTTGATTTGCATCTCTCAGATAGTTAGTGACTTTGAGCATGTTTTCATGTGTCTCTTGGCCTTCCTTCTATCTTCTTTCAAAAAGATACTATTTAGGTCCATTGCCCATTTTTTTATTGGATCATGTATCTTCCTTTCATTAAGTTGTATAAGTTGCCTGTAGATGTTGGAGATTAAACCTTTATCAGTGATAACATTTGCAAATATGTTCTCCCACACAGTAGGCTTTCTTATTGTTTTGTTGATTTCAATACCAGATTTCAAGCTGTATTACAAAGCCACTTTCTCAAAACAGCCTGGTACTGGCACAAGAACAGATATATAGACTAATGGAGTAGAATAGAGAATCCAGATATTGACCCAAACCACTATGCTCAATTAATATTTGACAAAGGAGGTATGAACATACAATGGAGTCAAGACCTCTCTTCAATAAGTGAAGTTGGGAAAATTGGACAGATACATACAAAAAAAATGAAACTAGATCACCAACTTACAGTATACACAAAAATAAACTCAAAATGAATACAGGACTTAAACATAAGATGCAAAACCATAAAAATAGTAGAGGAATCCACAGGCAGCAAAATCTCAGACATATGCCAAAGAAACTTCTTCACTGATACTACTCCTAGGGCAGTGAAAGCTAAAGAGAAAATAAACAAATGGGACTACATCAAAATAAAAAGCTTTTTCATAGCAAAAGAAACCATCAAAAAAAGTTTCCATTATTTTAAATTAATATTTTTCTGTTTAGTTTAAACTCAACTCTATTCTAGTTAAAGTTAAGTTTTCTTCTAGAGCTTTCTCTACATTGGCTCTACTTATGGGTCTAGAAGTAATTAGGGCTAGTGGAGTGGATCAGGGGAGCATCTTCTTGCAAGTTATCTGCTTCAACTGGCATTAATAGAGAAGGAATATATCCTACTGGCAAGGAATGCTCATCAAATTGATGGGTTCCTGGTTCTTGGATTTTACCCAAGTGCCCTATTTCATTTTTTTTAATATTTTTTTATTGATTTCAGAGAGGAAGGGAGAGGGAGAGGTAGAAACATCCATGATAAAAGAGAACCATGGATCGGCTGCCTCCTGCCCTCCCCCTACTGGGGATTGAACCTGCAACCTGGGCATGTGCCCTGACTAGGAATCAAACCTGTGGCCTCCTGGTTCATAGGTCGATGCTCAACCAATGAGAACACTGGCCAGGCCAAATGCTCCTTTTCAATTCTAAGGTTTCCCTCCACCTGGCTAAGGACTTAACTTTCACATGAGAGACTTCTGTTGTATTTTGCAAACTATAAAAACAAATTCTAAGTATATTTCAGAATTTCAGCTCTCAGTCTTATGGATGTTGAAAATTGTAAGCCTTGAGCTTTTTATATTCTTTGTGTAAGCTCTCTGATGTAGAACCAGCCAAGTATCTCAACAGCCTCTGCCGTCATCACCACTCTGGCAGTCTGATTCAGTCTCCACTTGATTTCCCACCCCCTGTTTGTTATAGGCATTCTTTCCCAGGTTTCAACAGATACACTTACAGCAATTATGAAAATTAGCCACACCATGGGCTATCAACATTATATTTACCACTAATTATGAGTTCACCATTTTATTCATTCATATTCTTATTTTGTATAATATTTTTTCCAAGATACTCCCATGGGTACCAAGAGCAATCAGGATGTATACAGGAAAACAAAATTAGGTATTTCAAGCAGAGATAATTCAATATAAACATGTGGAAAGGACTGCAGGAGCAGAAGGAAGAAACTATTTCATCCTGGAAAAAACAAACCAAAATAAAACTGCTGTCATCTATATAATGGAGTCCATTTGCATTCACAGTCTAATATGCAGGGGTTAGAACTTCCACAGAGACCTAGCCTGCCAGTGTCGGGATCCAGGAAGAGCAGGTCTGCTGGAGGGAATGCACAACCAACCATCTGGTCACTACTCTTACAACCACCAGCTACCAGGGTAACTGCTGATGCTTTCAGAACCAGAATCAGAATTGTTCTTCCTTTCTTCCACTTCAAAATCTCCCATCAGAATTTAACAAGAAGCCAGCTGCCAAGAACGCTGGGAAACATAGTTTGCAGAATCCCCAGGCCCAGTAGTTCAGAGCTGAATAGAGAAGAATAAACTGGTAGAAAACAGATAAATAACTAAAGATGGCTGGATGGAAAGACAGGTTCTGGATGTTGGTGGAATTGAGAAGTTGCTTTAACAGCCCTGGGCTATTCTGTTTTATGAAAAGTAAAATAATAATAATAATAAAACAATAGAAAATTTTTATTTGTTTAAATAACTATTATTTGTATTCTCTGTTGCATGTGGCTAATTATTATCCTTGCCTGGAACAGAATTTGGTAAGGGGAAGTAGGATTTATATGGAATTAACTTAGCTGGGCCTTGGGAGAGAGGACACACACACTGTAGACTAGAGAACTGGTTATCTTTGTTATGTGGTGGTGAAACATTGGGCCATTTTTTTTATCTGTTGCACCTTGAAACATAAAACATGTCTCCATTAAAGCTGCAGTGTTAGGAGAAATGGCAGGAAATCTAGATTTTTTTGATATGTGATGGTTATTTTCTGATGCTTTCTGTAAGAATGTCTTGATAGAGAAATACTAGTATGAGCTTAAACTGGACCTCATTAGCAGAACGCTAAACTAGAAAGGATTATGGCACTACTAAAAAGATGTTCTCTGTCCTGGCTGGAATCTAAATTGAATTAGAGTTCCATAATTTGAAGTCTAATAGAGTTGAAAAGTTGCCTGCTTTTGTTTCCCAAACAGGAGAGTTATAAATTAGAGCAATGAATCTGTATTTGTAGTAACAGATGAGCCTAATGACCCAGGATTTTACCAAGAACCTCCCTAAAATGGGGAGATTACAAAGAGTTTTGACCAGGATCCACATTAAAAAATGAATTTTATATTGCAATCCAGCATGCATATAAATCTATTGCCTACGAGGAGACCAGTGCATTAATTCATGCACCTTGAAAGGAACTGTGAGCTGTGAGGGTCCAGTGGGCACAGGGGCGAGTCTTGGCCCATTCTTGGTTCCCTTCCTGGCCACTCCTGTGAGGCTCCCCAGTCCCCTGTCTGCTGACAGTGCCATACTCACTCGCACCTGCTGACAGTGTGGAGCGATTGGGGCTGGCACCATCAGCAGGTGCAAGTGGTGACTGCTGCCCCAATCGCCTCTCAGGAGCAGGGGGAGGTGGAGAAGCCCTCAGGTGCAAGTGGGATGGAGGCAGCAGCAGGTGCAAGTGCCAGGTGGGAGTGCAGGAGCAAAGAATTTTCAGTAACCACCCTGATGACAGTGACCAGCACACTGCCTTGGTCTGGCATCCCTGCTCACCTGCTCCACCATCCCACTATAGGCAACAACCACAATGTTCTGTGCTCTCCCCCTGGTGGTCAGTGCACATCATAGCAACCTGTTTGGTTCTGCCCTTTGATCTATTTGCATATTAGCCTTTTATTATCCTACTAGTGGCCCAGTGCATAAAATCCATGAACGGGGGTGGGGAGGAGGTCCTGTGGGGGGCTGCTCCTCAGCCCAGCCTGCACCCTCTCCAATCTGGGACTCTGCGAAGGATATCCTACTGCCGGTTTACAGGGATGAGGCCTAAACTTGCAGTAGGACATCCCTCTCACAATCCAGGACTGCTGACTCCTAACCACTCACCTACCTGTCTGCCTTCTGTTTGCCCCTAACCACTTTGTCTGTCAGCCAACTTCCCCCCACAGCTGGCCTGCTCACCTTCAAATGCCCCTGCTGCCAGCCTGATCACCCACAACTGCCCCCTGTGCCAGTCCCCAAATGCCTCTGGACTGCTCACCTTCAAATGCCCCCACCTGCCAGCCTACTCACCCCCAACCACCTCCCCTGCTGGCCTGCTCGCCCCCACCTTCCCTACCCACTGGCTGCTCACTCCAAATTGCCCCTGCCCCAATTGCCCTGATCACCTCCAACTGATCCACTGATGGCCTACTCACCACCAACCAGCCCCCATGCTGGTCTGCTTACCCCCAATGGCCCTTCCCCCTATCAGCCTGATCACCTACAACTGCCCTCCCTCCTTGGCCTCTAACTGCCTCTTCCCCAGCCCTGCCACCATGGCTTTGTCCAGAAGAATGTCCGGAAGGTCTCCTGGAAAGTCTCCCAGTCTAATTAGCATATTATCCTTTTATTGGTATAGATAGAAGCCTGGTGCATGAGATGGGGCCAGCTGGTTTGCCCTGAAAGGTGTCCTGGATCAGGGTGGGGGTCCCACTGGGTGCCTGGCCAATCTGGGTGAGGGGCTGATGGCTGTTTCCAGTCTGGCCATGCTCCCAGCGATCCATGCTCCCAGCGATCCAAGCTCCCAGCCTCTCCTTTTTTCCTTTTCTTTTTCTTTTTTTTTTTCTGCATCTCCTTGAGCAGAGACCAGGGCCAGATGGAAACAGGTATCTGGAATTTATTTATCTTCTATAATTGAAACTTTGTAGCCTTGAGTGGAGGCCAGGACCAGCCAGGGCCGACAGGAAGCGTAGCTTCCTTCAAGCCTCCTGCTTGCTCCAGCTCTGTGGCTGCCACCATCTTTGTTGAGTTAATTTGCATACTTGTTCTGATTTGCTGGTGGGCAGAGCAGAAGTACAGTCAATTTGCATGTTTCTCTTTTATTAGATAAGATATGATATCTCTATCTGCAGTTTTGTAATCCATTCAGTCCCATTCTACTTTTAAAATGCTGACCATGACCCACTAAAATTCCTTCAAAATCCTATAATGAAATATTTTTCAAATACTGGTCTACATCTTTATAATTCCTATTACATTCTTATTCATCAACTCACTTTGCTCTTTTCCCAGCTATATAATGAGATATATCTTTCTGGCCATCCCTTGCACCCCCCCCCCCCTCTACTTTTTCTTGCCATCATAGCTGTCATAGTTGGTTAAATCCAATTCTTCACTTATTCCACACCTGCACTTGAGTAAGTGAGCACCATAAGAGCAATCACCCAACCAAGTTAAGTGGTCCACTAAGCTTCTAGTGACACCTAGGAATCTTCCCAAACTCCTTTTTCAATTCATTCATTTAATATCCTAATAGGTGATATCACATTTTCTCCTTTTTCCTGGACTTTCAACACCTTAGTTCCCTATTTGAAGTTCAGTTGGTATAAATTTCCTATTTCACTGAGAAAATAAAGGCAACCAGAAGAGAATGTCAGCATGCTACCACTGACAAATGAGCCTACTTGCAAACATTCTGCCTTTTATTTTTTCTACTAGAGGCCCAGTGCATGAAATTCATGCACAGGGTGGGGTCCCTAAGCCTGGCCTGCAGCCCCTACAATGGGACCCCTCGGGGGATGTCCAACTGCTGCTGGCTCTTAACTGCTTACCTACCTGCCCGCCTGATCACCCTTAACTACTTACTCTGCCTGCCTGCCTGCCTGATCACCCCTAATTGCTCACCCATGCCCACCTGATCATTCCTAACTGCTCTCCCCTGCCAGCCTGATCTCCCCTAACTGCCTCTGCCACAGCCCCCGCCACCTTGGCTTTGTCCAGAAGGACATCCAGAAGACATGTGGTCTATCTGGTTAATTAGCATATTACCCTGTTATTAGTATAGATGAGGCTTATTGTCAACATCTCCACCTGAGCCCTCAATATCATATTCTCTTGCAATTGTCACTTTTCACCTGCATCACCAATGTTTACCTTTGTTCTAGGTCATTCCCTAAGTTGTTCAAAAACACTCTAACCTATCCCAGATCAATAAAAAAAATCTGTTTTGACTCCACATTCTACCCCAGCAAGTACACATTTCTGTTATTCCTATTACAGAAAAACTCTGAAGTTACTATCTCAACTATGTCTCCTCCCATTATTTCTCGAATCAACCCTAAACAGGCTATTATCACCACCAACAACCCCCAAAAGACTTTATATCAATTTCAGTGGCTTCGAAGACCCCATATTCTTCAGCCTATTAGCAATCATTAATAGATACAGTGGCTGATTCTACTTTATTTATTTAATTTTTTATTGAATCACATTTTATTTCATATATTTTGGGAAATTTCAATTTTAAAAAGTGGTTTATTTATGCGAGCACTTATCTCAGCTATTAAAGATGGTACCCTACTCACCCTCTACCAAAAATACCCCTTATTTATTTTTTTAATAATGTTACATGTATACATATCTTCCCATTGCCCCCCCCCCCTCGCGGGGATACCCCAACCCCCCCGGGGGCTTGTGGTCAATGGTTATGCTTATATGCATGCATACAAGTACTTTGGTTGATCTCTTATCTACCCCACCTCTCCTTAACCTTTCTGCTATAATTTGACAGTCTGTTTGATGCTTTACTGCCTCTGTATCTATATTTTTGTTCATCAGTTTACAATGACTCTACTTTAATTGGATAAATTTGATGTAACATTGTGCAAACTTAACATGTACAGCATGTTACTTTGACAAATTTATATGTTATGATATGGCTGCATTATAAGGATATTTATCACATTGTATACTTTTAGTATACTATTATTTTTATATTCAACATACTGTATATTAAATCTTTATGGCTTTTTTTTTTAGTACTTGTTGCAAGTTTGTACCATTAAATGCCATCAATTTTATCCGCCAAGCCCCTCCTCAGGATACCACCATTTTACTCTCTGCTTTTTTTTGTTTGTTTAGGAGTCTGACTTTTTTTAGATTCCACATATACATGATATCATATATAATACTTGTCTTTGTCTGATTTATATCACTTAGTATAATGTGCTCAGGGTCCATCCATGTTGTCCCAAATTACAGAATACTATCCTTTTCATGGATGAATAATAATTCATTGTATATTTATGCCATATCTTTTTTATGCATTCATCCATTGATGGGAACTCATACACTGTTGGTAGGAATATAAATTAGACCAACCACTATTGAAAACAAGATGGAGATTCCCCGAAAATTAAACATAAATCTACCATATGTTTTAGCAATTCCCCTTCTGGGTGTACACCCAAAGGAAATGAAACCTTTTGAATAGGATGAGAATGGAAACAACTTAATAGCCCATCAATTGCTGACTCTTTATTTGGTCTTCAGAATACCATTCTCTTTGCTTTTCCATATAACTTCTTATAATTTGTTAGACACCTTTCCAAATATCCAGTTCCTGGACCTCTAAACATTTGTGTGCCCAGGTCTTAGTCTCACACATCTTTTTTGTTTAGATATTTTAGGTTACTAAATCTAATTTTTAATAATATCACTTTCGTAAGGATTCCTAAATATATATATTTTAGCAACAATTTCTAACCTGAACTTTGGTCTCAAAAAACACTCACACACAAAATTTGACTACTTGACATCTCCACTCCACTCTTTGAGGACTATGACATTTCATGTCCCCTCAACTGAACATGTCCTTTTTTTTATTTACCTCAAACCTGCCTCTCCTCCAATGTTTCCAATATTAGGAAAGAAAGAGTTTTCTTCTAATTATTTAAGTTTAAATTCTTGAATTTGCTCTTTTACTTCCATATTCACTCGCACTCTATATTGCACCTTTAAGCAAATCTTGTGTGCTCTTTTTTTAAAATATTTTCAGAATATGAATAATTATTTTCCATTTTGATGCTACCACTTATTTTAAGACATCATCATTTCTTGCCTGGACTACTGAAATATTTTATATGGTTTCCCCTGCTTCCATGGTTTGCTTACTTTTCTTGTTGAAATCATCAGATACTGGTGCAAAGGTCAACACATGAATCAATGGCATAATACAGTCCATAAAGAAACCCACACAAATATTGTCAATTGATATTCCATAAAGGTGCTTGGATAATTCAATGGGAAACATAATCATTTTAACAAAGAATGCTTTGTATTTTAAAATTAACTTCACTGCTGAGACCGGTTTGACTCAGTGGATAGAGTGTTGGCCTGCGAACTGAAAGGTCCCAGGTTCGATTCCAGTCAAGGGTATGTATCCTGGTTGGGGGACATCCCCAGTAGGGGGTGTGCAGGAGGCAGCTGATCGATATCTATCTCTCATCGATGTTTCTGTCTCTCTATCTCTCTCCTTTCCTCTCTGTAAAAAATCAATAAAATATATTTTTAATAAATAAATAAATAAAATTAACTTCACTAGTGATGCTCTGGTTTCAACCTTATTGCCTGTAAAATATGCAGAAAATGAATTTCACATATAGTACTATCTCATAATCTTGCTCTGGAACCTTTTTCTTGTTTTATCTAAGAAACTGTTCCATAAAGTTTACTGTTACATATTCCTCTCTTTAAAATTTGTTGCTTAAATGTCAAAACTATTATTAGTGGTCATTGGTTTTCATTTCTCTTCTATATCCTGGGCACACAGGAAACTATGCTTCCCACCATCTTGTCATTAATGAAGCCATCAAAGTCATTCCAGCCAATCTAAGGTAAGTGGAAGTGACCTGAGTCACTTCCTGCCTAAGGCTATAAGAAGCCCCTGTGTGAAAACCCATCCCCATCTTTTCCTACTACAGTAGTGATTTTCAACTGGTGTGCCACAAGAATTTTTAAGACATGCAATACCTGACTATTTACTTAGTCAAAGGCATTGAGCTCTTTTCCTTTAGACTGCCATATTTTTTTAAAAAAATCTTTTTTTGTGTGTGACAGATTGGCAAATATATATACACTAGAGGCCTGGTGCACAACATTTCATGCACTTGGGGTGGGGGATGGTCTCTCAGCTCAGATTGTATGCTCTCACAATCCGGGATCCCTCGGGTAGGGTGCAGTCTCCTGCAGTCTGGGGGTGGAACTAAGAGGCTAGTCAGATTGTAGCATAGCTCCAGCTCCCCAGAGCCTACAGGCAGGAGGAGGGACCAAGATTCCCAGGTCACACATGTCTCTGGTTCCCGGCACCTGTGGAGTGGGGATAGGGACCCAGAGTCCAGTATGATGACAGCATGGCTCTGTTCCCACAACTCCCTCCCTTTGCTGCACAGCAGGTGACCAGGACCCACAGCTCCTGACTGCTGCTGCACCACAGGCAGCTGGGACCCAGAACTGACTCCCGCCATGCTGGCTGGGACCTAGCCTGGTGTTCAGTCATCTGTCTGGACATTTAGGTTATGACAGACCTTGGCTCTTTATATATTAGGATATGTATTATTTGGTGTGCCACAGAATTATAGTAATTAGTTTATGTATGTAATGATGAAAAAGGTTGAAAATCACCACACTATAGTGACCTGGCAACCTGTGCTGAGACAATTGAGCACAGGAGTGAAAGCACATTAGATCTCTGGGTCATTGCTTGGGAGAGAGCTCACTTGGGAAGAAACCATTAGATCTATTGAAAACCTAGTGTGAGCATAAAACAAATTTCTATATATTAAGCCATTATAATTTTGGGTTAATTCCTTTGGTAGTTCACAAAGATGCAGTTATTTGTGTGATCATTACTGAAAAAGAATCTGAAAAAAATACTTAAGCTGAGAGATATTAAAACATTTTAACTTTTATCCAACTCTGTAGCCATCTTCCGACACTGGATAATTTATCCAAATACTACCTTATCTAACTCTGCAGCAGCAATGTTTTCCCTCATGAGATTTTTAATAGTACCTGCGGACAGAGAAATGCACTTTAGTTTATCACCATATTATTTTCCATGTATCATTTCAGCCAATATTGCTGTGGAAAAGGAAGAAGTGTTTCTGTATTGATGTCTCTTTGTCTTTTTCTATTTGTAAGAAAACTTCAAAAGGAAATTCTAAATGTTTATAAAATTCATTGAAAATTTTAATAGCCAAAACATTCCCATAAATTAAACATTGCTAAAAAAAATTGAAGAGTTTTCTTTTTATATCCTGTGTTCATGGTGCTTATTATATGTTTTAAATTCTGAGTACTTTCAGAAAAATCATAATGGTGTCATGCTAGATATGTCAAGATCCCATATACAGTTAAGATGTGATTCATTCTTAAATCTTTTGGATAATTGCAGTATGTTTTGCCTGACTTCTAGTATGATTTGAACCTGATTATTTTAATCATAGAATGTGTGTGATAATAACCTTCTCTTGTAGCTTGTGTTTTCTTAATTATTTCTAGTATCTTCATATAATGGTTTCCTTGCAAGAATCACTTTGGGGATGTCTTTTATGTAAGGTTTCATTCTATTATAATAAGAAAAGATAAGGTATAAATACACCTAGCCAGGAGTACATAAGTTTAAATACATAAGAATATAATGAAAGTTGACAAATGAATCAAGGTCCCATATCAAGCCTTCTGCATTGGTGTAACTCCCACACACCTTCTACACCTCCTATGGCAAAGAGTGAAGGAAGACTCAGTGAGAATTCTTACAAACTCCTTCTTTCTCAGTCCCTCTGTTTCCTCTAATATAAATAGGGGGAACAAAATAAACCAGTTCCAACTCCTTCCTTAATCTAGAGATGGTACTGTTCTAGTCAATGTATAAGCAAAGGTCCCTGAAGAAAGCATCTATCTGAGATAACACCTGACTAAAAGGACTTTAACTTTTGGCCTTTTCTTTTCTTCTAGCTTGAAACATGCATGCAATGCTTTAAGAAACAACCATCTTGCCTGAATCCAGTACCAAGCCTCAAATACCAAACAGTAAATATCAAATTGTGGACTAAGATCCAAAAAAGTCTGATTCCAAAGCTTTAGGCTCTTAATTCCTGTAATATACCACAGCTGGGGTAAAATGAACTTCATGGGAGGGAGATGAAAAAAGAAAACAACAGCAATAGGAAGTTAAGAAATGATAAAATGGGTACAACAGTAAGATTTTTGGAGAACAAGGCATTTCTACAACACAGGACTAAAAAAAGAAATTGATGTCCTCAGGACATTTGTGGAAGTAGGGGATCTTGATGACGCTCCTTTAGTATTAAATATGATTACACATAAGTCACCTTTGTTGAATTGATTCTAATTGTTAGTGAAGCTGTAATAAAAATGGAGATTGTTAAATGCTCTGTGTACTATAGGATTTGTCAGAAGGCCATGAAGTAGGCAAAGAAAAGTGTTGTTAACATATTTTGACATTTTGGCAAGCTTTCCCTACTTGACTAAAAGGCTGAATGTCATGGTGCATCAGATCCATGTATAAGAGCCTATTAACATATATTTTTTTCTTGAATGAAACTCATTTTTTTCCTACTTTGTACAAAGGATAGTTTTATTGTAGGCACTACTAGTAAAAGTTAACACTATAGTACTGCTTATGTAACATAATTAAAATTATCAGGCCTTATTGCATAGAATTTACATTTTTAGTAGTTTTCCTCTTGTACAAGTCTTATACTTTAGAGAGACTCTTGGGAATAGGCTAAATATTTTTAAAACCATAGTTATACAGATTTGAATAAAATAGGGATTCCTAAACAAAATTACGTAGTGTGAAATGCAAATTGAAGGTAGGTAGGGTCCTTCTATTGGAAAAGGTACTGGAAACGAGGACAATGGAGTTCAGAGTAGAGATTTGTTTATGTCAATTTCTGGAATTAAAATGGAAAGATTATATCTTACTCAAAGATATTTAAATAGGATATGTGCAATTTTTGTTTTAAGAATTAAGTTTCCTATACTTTACTGAGCATTTTTTCAGATATTCCACATATAATAAATTTTGTTTTCATAAGTCTACAACTGCCTCCTTCTAAAAATCCCCTATGCCTGACTAGTGATGACCAGGAAACTGAATTTTATTCTTACAAAACAAGCCAGGCATGGGGAGAAATGGGAGCACAAGTCTCTTTGTGGAAAATTCCCTATCATTAGATTCGTGAAACTGGATTTTGAGCACTGCTAATAAAAATACCACCGACAATCTGAGCATCATGGCAAGCAGGTGAAAAGCATTTTGAAAAGCATCCAGATTGAAAACTTCATAAAAATTTGTAGCTGGTAGATAGCACCTAATGTTATATTCTGACACACCCACAGAGCCTGGTCACGATGTGCTCTCTCTGCTGCTTATACCATTGTGTCAAACTCCTGGGTTCCAGATGCCAACATGAAAAATAGAGGTAGAATGAACATTTCTGTAACCCAATTATGGCAATTTAAACCATATAAACCCATTTGGAGTTTGGTCAAAAAATTTCAATAATTCTCTTCCATTTGGCCCTGTCTAAAGGTTTTGCAACCTTGGCACTATTAGCATTTGAGCTGGATAATTCTTTGTTGGTGAGAGGGCTAGCTAGCTGTGCATTGTAGGGTATTTTAGCAGCATTTTTAGCCTCCGACCACTTGAGGCAGTAGCACTCTCTTGTTGAGTCAATCATTATGGACACTGCTAAATGTCCCCTGGGAACAAAATTGCCCTTCCCCACCTCAGTCCAATTGAGAGCAACTGCTCTATTTAGAGAGAAATATTCCAAATGACTATGTGGCCCACAGTACCAAGTACTACACAGGTGTCATACAGAACAAGGGTTCAGAAAGGCCATTCTGGTTGGCAGTATGGATCCCAAGGGGGATGGGAAGGCATAATTCTGGCAGAGTGAGAGGAATAGATTACGTTCAGGGCTTGGGAGAAAGAGATGTGATTTTTTAAAAAAATAGAAATTGGCTGCTTTTCTGCTAGTTGGCATGCAGAGAGACACGTAGGCTGATATTTGGAAGGTCTTACTGGAAGGTGTACTGAACAAATAGATACGTGTTTCTTTTGTTAACTTAGAACTTAACTTCACCTTTTTCTCCAGATGATCAGGTTGAGCATCAGCAAAGAGTTAATAGGAAAGAGGATGGAGGCAGCCACAGAAACAAGAAGCAAAAGGTGGAAGGAAACAAAAGCCACTCTGGCCAGGCTGGATTCTATATTTTGAAAGAAGTTTCTATGTTCCAGGACATTTGGCTTACTGTGTTATGTACATTACTTCAGTCAGTCCTCCCATTGATTCTATAGAATGGGGAGATTATCACCTTCCACACTTCACACACTAGGAAAATTAGGCTCAGAGGGTAAGTTATGTATTAAGTAACAATAATTATCCATCAATGTAAATAACAGATGTTTATACTATCTACTGTTTGTACAGTATTTGTAAATTCAATCATGATCAACAGCATTTTTCTGAACCAATGTGTTAAATTAACTTTTGTAGCTTTATTTTAAAGAGTTTCTATTCTCTCTATCTATTTATTTTAATATTTACCCCATGATATGCTCATTGATTCTAGAGAGAGGAGAAAGGAGAGAGAAACATTGATGCAAGAGAGGACATCAATCAGTTAGTTGCCTTCTATACTTGGTCCGACCATGGATGGAACCTACAACTTTTCGATATACCAGATGACACTTCAACCAACTGAGCCACATTGGCCAAGGCTCTTATCTTCCCTTTAAAAAATGTTTCTGGTTCTGCTTTCAATAATTATTTTAAAAGTAAATTTTGATTGTTCATTCAAGTAATATTATTATTGAATCAATACTGGTTATGGAGGCCCTGGTAAACTTATCTAACATCTATATTGTTGCTATGGGTTTTCATTTACACATATAATGGTGCATATAGTAGCTTGCATATTGTTTTACACACAGAAGATACTTAATCACTGGAATCAAATAATGCACTTAAACTGACATGTTTCTCATATCTCTTACTAAGTCAACAGCCAATAAAAATACGTCTTACAACCTATTTGAGATGGCATTTAGGTTGTATATGTAATTTGATTTTATAAAATGACTTGGCCTTTTGTTTTCAATTTAGTTAACCTATTTGAAACATGATTATTCACCTTGATACCTGACTGTTTAAAGCTTACAAAATACTCACTATTGGAGTAGGAAAACAGCATTTTCAGGAAGGAAATCAGTGAATTGGCCATATCACCAATTCATCTGTGATGGGACTTCTCAATAGCTGTCACTTCTTTAGCTTGAATATTTTGAGATCAAGGTAATTCCTTCCTCATGATGTTCTTATGCTTCTGCTGTAGTGGTGTACTTCGTTTTTCTTTCTTAGCTAAGTTAGTTGTCTGTGTACCCAACTCAGAGGCTTTGCCATCTCAAAATACAGACGATTTTGAAATCAGCAGCAAGACAATACCAACCTGGACACACACTAAAAGGAACCACCAGTGGTTTCTTGAAAGAAGTAGAATGACTATTTTATGAGGAGAATATCTCTCCTGAGTCCCCTGAATCATGGAGATTGGCCACATCCCAATTTTTGGTTCAGCAAAATGGAGAAAAGAAAAAAACTGGGCTGACTAGCTAAGCAAAATACAAGTTGCTTAAAGATTAAAGGATCACAAAGGATATCTCAGGAAGGGCAGTCAACTGGAAGTTTGGAGTCAAAAACTATCAGCTTGTTAGATCAGAAAAGTTTAGGAATTTAAACTCACAACAGAATATAAAATTACACTAGTTTTCCTGAGTATGCATGTGAACATGCATGCATGTGTGTGTCTATGTTGAATATCCATTATCTATATAGATATAGATATAGATATAGATATAGATATAGATATAGATATCTATGACCCAACGCATGAAATTGTGAAGCCCCACCCACCCATGTGGCTTCGCCCACCTGCCCACCGCCCTGCCTTGACACCCTAACCTCTCCACCTAGAGCTCAAGCACCCCTGGCTCCATCCCCAACTCCTCTGGCCTTCTCTGGCTGCTTCAAGACCCACCCTTGGTCCTGGAGTGGCCTCGGGCTGGTCCGGCCTCCTCCGGGTGCCTCCCTGATTCCATCCTGTCTCAGGAGCAGAGCGGTAGCTCTAGAGGAGAACATGGAAGCCTCCTGCCTGCTGCAGAGTTTCCAGTGCCGCTGCCTAGCGGCAGGGGCACTGCGCTCCTTCCCCTGGCAGGTGGGCAGCGGGCCCGCTGAGAGCACTGGGTGGCAAAGGACTGGTGAGGGGGGTGCTCCAGGCTCTCACCCCTGCCCTCCCTGCCCAGGGATGGTCCTACCTCCTCCCGGCGTCTCCCTGCTTCTGACCCATCTCTGGAGCAATGCAGTGGCTCCACCCCACCGCACACACAGCCTCCTGCTGAATGGTCGTTATAGTGAGAGGGCATCATGACCATTAGCATATTAGCTCTTTATTATATAGGATATATATAGATATATACATCTATATATCTATATATATCCTATATAAATATATTTTATTGATTTTTTACAGAGAGGAAGGGAGAGGAATAGAGAGTTAGAAACATCGATGAGAGAGAAACATCAGCTGCCTCCTGCACACCTCCTACTGGGGATGTGCCCACAACCAAGGTACATGCCCTTGACCAGAATCGAACCTGGGACCTTTCAGTCTGCAGGCTGATGCTCTATCCACTGAGCCAAACTGGTTTTGGCTAGGATATATATATATTTTTTTTTAATAAAATTTTCAAGCAGATGCTCATGTTTGCACAGTTTACCTCCCACACCCACAGTTGCACTGAGAGAAATAAAAGTAAAATACTATGCATATTAAAATGTGTAAATATTTTCTCCTACTGATTTTATTAGGTGAGCATCTGATGTGTATGTTGCTCATAATTCAGCCCAGTAGGTTTATTTTCTGGATTCTGTGTTTTACCTCAAGTTGAGCAGAATGCCTCTGAGGTGAAGACGACTGATCTCTTCAGACTCACCCTGTGAAGGATTGTTTTTATTGCTTGCTCAAGCTTAAAAAAATAGCTGCTTGTTAAGCCTAAGAGATCAGAATACTGTCCTTTAAAAAGCCCTGAAATAGGGCACTTTGCATCACATGTGCTCTGCTAATCTCCTTTGGAGAAAAAAAAATTAAACTGAATGCCTTTTTTGCAAATACAGCAGAGTATATGAAGTATTATTTTCTTTTTTAAGGAAAAACAGTGGCAGCTATTTTGACCAGAATGTTGAGACTGTCCTGATTCCATATTCTACCCAAATGAGCTACTACAGTAATTAAAACATCTATATAATAGGGATTACTTTTAGGGGAAAAAAAATTCTACTTATGGTTTAGGTACCATTTAACATTAGGATATAAGAAGTCCCAAAGCTTAAAGTCTCAATGGGAATTTATTATAAATAGAGTCTAAATTATTGCTCTAACTAGACAAGATATTTACTTCGTAAGGTCAGATCAATAAATATGTTGCCTATTTTCAAGGTGACAGTAAGAGTTACAGCTATTATTTTCCTCAAACATTGAACATTAACATTAATTACTGACAGTCCTTTCAAAAAATGTTGAATGCATTGATGAATGGTTCATCGTTAATGCATCTTCGTAGGGTCCTGACATTACCTGAGCGGGACATCTGTTACATAGCTTCTTTTAAGGTTAATGGAGCAGAAGGTGGGATTCAATTACATGGAACTATAATGAAGGGAGACGAAAGGAGAAAACACTAGCCTTTCAGAAGCACATAATGGAAAAAAAAAACAAATTATGGTCTATCCTTTTCACATGTATCTTAGGGTTGTTGTTTTTTTAAAAAAATCATTATATCCTCAATTATTATTTTAAGTTATGTAACTTCTACCTAGTCTAGGCCTCCAAATAGCTTTTATCTCTGTCTTAAAATATAGCTTAGAATTATGGTTCTACCATCCACTGAAACTGCTTTTCACATTAGACTCTGTGCAACCTAATCAGGATCCGCATTGAGTAACCAAGCAAAAAACTTGAAAGCAGCCCTAGCTGGTCTGGCACAGTAGATAGAGCATTGGCCTGAGAAGGGTTCCAGGGTCCCAGGTTCAATTCCAGTCAAGAGCACATGCTTGGGTTGTGGGCTTGTTCCAACGTGCAGGAGGTGGCCAATCAATGATCCCCTCTCATCATAGATGTTTCTGTCTCTCTCTTCCTCTCTCCTTCCTCTCTGAAATAAATAAAAAAATATATATTTTAAAAACCTGAAAGCAATGAGATGGGACACAAAACATAGGAGGGTTAAATTACCTTGTGTTCCTGGGACAGCCAGCAAAGCTGTCTGCAACGTGTTACTTCATTAATGAATCTTGATGGCTCCCTCCCCCGACCCCCAGCATGGAAAATCAGAATGATCCCTTGTCCTATAACTACTTCAGCCCACCAAATGGCTGGCAAGGCTTCTCTTTGATAACCTGTCTACCCTAAAAGGAAGCTAGCTACCTAAGTTGCTTCCAGAGTTCTCTGTTCATCAACATATACACTAGCAGAACGCTTGTTGATTTATAAAGTACAGTACAAATATAAAGCTTGAACTTAACTCAACTTGCTTACAATGAAACAAATAAATTTAGAATCTGTCTTATGAATGACAAGAGGCTTCTCACATGGAACCAAGAGTTTATATTTATATGATTTTTAAACTGTCTGAAAAAAATTTACATTTTCTTCACATAATTCTTATACTAGTTAGGATAGGATAGCTTTTGTTATGACAAAACACTCCAGAATACCATTGATTTAAAACAGTATGCCACTAGAATTTTTAAAGCATGTACTACCTGACTGTATAGTCAGAGGAACTGACCTCTTTTCCCTTAGATTGTCAAATAAAAATATAATAATAATAATAATAATAATAATAGCCAACACAGCAATAGATGTTGGTGTTAATGAATCAAAATTACACCCATTTTTTGTCAGATTGATAAAAAATATATTTTTTGGTGTGCCACAGAATTTTAGTAATTAGTTTATGTGTGCCATGAGATGAAAAAGGTTGAAAATTGCTATTTTAAAACAATAAAGGCAGCCCATTGTTGTGACTCAGTGGTTGAGCATCAACCTATGAACCAGGAGGTCAGGTTCAATTCCTGATTAGGGCACACGTCCGGGAGGGGGGTAGGGGCATGCTGGAGGCAGCCGATCAATTATTCTCTCTCATCATTGATGTTTCTATTTCTCTCTCTCCCTTTATCTCTGAAATAAATTAAATATATTATTAAAAAATATAACAACAACAAAGACATATTTGTGGCTAATGCTCCTTGTTTATCATGAGTCACTGGGGAGGGAGCCTTGCTCTGTAACATCCACACTCAGAGGCCAGGCTAAGAGGGTCTGTCTCTGTGCTCCCGTGATTGCAAAGGTAGAGAAAAGGGAGCATGGTGACTGGGGTGCTGCTTGAAAATGACTCAGAACTCTCCTGCTTGTAGTTTATGGGCCAAAGCAAGTCACATGATCCCTCCTAACTTAAAGGCGATGAGAAAGTTTAATTTTTTTGTGTCTAGAAATAAAAGAACATGGAAGTTTGAAGAGACCAATGACTATCATACCCCTCTTCACAGTGGGTCAAGTCATGGAGAACAAGAAGATTTTCTAAATATGATATTTGGAGAAAGAATGGATAGTTACATACATAGAGCAATGCTTTTATTTTTTTGTTCATAAATTTCTTCTCAACATACCACAATTAAAATATCAAGTTTTATTTTTCACTTCTTGCTTAAAGGAGGATAATACCTTTCCTAACATCTTGGTACAAATTAATTATCAAGAGATGATGGGAAGATACTCCATGAGGGACAGAGAGCATATTCATGGCACAGGAATCAATTCAGGAGTGTGTAGAGTGCAGCATGAGATAATGAGATGTCTGTGACTCTTGCCCTATGGTGGGGTGAGGGGCATGAGGTTAAACAGGTTCTTTTCATGAAATGCAGGGCAATATATATATATATATATATATTAGAGGCCTGGTGCATGAAAAGTTATGCACTGGAGGGTGGTCCCTCAGCCCAGGCTGTCCCCTCTCATAGTCTGGGAGTCCTCAGAGGCAGGAGACAACCTGGTGATCAGGGGAAGGCAATACCCACATTAAACCTCTGCTGCTGCCACTGCTAGCAGTGCTTGCAAGCCTCAGCCGGCTCTGGTTACCTGAGCCTCAGGCAGCCCTGAGTTGCTGGGTAGCCACCATCCGAGGCTTTCTTGTACCTCAGCCTGGCCCTGGGCTGCTAGGGGGATGAAGGGACTGGGAAACTCCAACCTTGCTGCATGCCTGCTGCTCAAGTGGGGCTGAGGGGACTGGGCTCTGCCATCTTGTGGCTGTGGGCACCGCCATCTTGAGGCCATGTTAGTCAATTAATATATTCCCTCCTTATTGGCTGTGGGTGCTGCCATCTTTGAGGGCAGGGCAGTTAATTAGCATATCCCCTCCTTATTGGCTGTGGACACTGCCATCTTTGAGGGTGGGACAGGCAATTAGCATATTCCCTCCTTATTGGCTGTGGGCACCACCATCTTTGTGACAGCAGGAGTCAATTAGCATATTCCCTCTTTATTAGATAGGATTCTCTGGGATAGGAACTTTGTAGACATTTTTACAAACACTATACTGTAAAGGAATAAAATTACATGTCTTCTTTATTTATCATTTTACTCTGAACTCTGTAGAGCAACTTAAAGGAAAATAAAAATTAAACAAATGATGCATTTAAACTGTGAACTTTATGAAAATGCAAACTGAGACAGAATTTCTTTAAAATTGCTGTGCTAGTGCTACCCAAGTACAGTTAACCTTCTGTAGTCATGGGTTCCACATCTGTTGATTGAACAAATCACAAATCAAAAATATTTGGTAAAAACTTAAAATGGTGCTCATGTGTGCTATATGTAGTTAGGCCTACAATGATTGCATCTGTTCTAAACATGTCCAGGTTTTTTTTTCTTATCCTTATTCCATAATAAATACACAATAACAACTAATTATATAGCTTTTACATTTTATTAAGCATTTATTACAAACTAGAGGCCCAGTGCATAAAATTCGTGCACGGGTAAGGTCCATAGGCCTGGCTGGTGATCAGGGCCTATCTGTGGGGTGACTGGTGGGGTGATCAGGGCCCCTGCTCGCACCCATCTTGGGTGGCCTGGTGCTGCCCTCTTGCTACCCCTGCCACCCCACCACCACCACCAGTCACCTCCCTCTGCAGGGTAATCAGTGGGACAATTGAGGGGGCCCCCACTGGCACCACCTTGGATGGCAGCCTGGCACCACCCACTCACCAGCTCAAACCCTCACCATCACCTCTGTTTGCCATTCAAGGTATGCAGGCTAGGATAGCTCCTGTGTTGAGCATCTGCCCCCTGGTAGTCAGTGGATGTCATAGTAACCAGTTGTTCTGCTGGCCATTCTGCTGTTTTGTTGATTTGCACATTATGGTTTCATTATATAGGATTAGAGGCCCAACGCATGAAATTCATGCACGGTACAGTCCCTAGTCCTGGTCTATGATCAGGGCCATCTTCCCCAGCTGCCCATAGCCATCCCCTCCCCCCGACCACCACCCACCCTTGGTTCCCCTTTTGCCATAGGGTGATCAGTGTCTGATGGCTTAGGGGAAGGGACTGAGAGTTTGGGTGTTCCCACCCACTCACAGACCCCACCTCCACCATGAGTCACCCTCTGTGTGTAGGGTGACGGGTGGGGTGGGGGCCTTGGCCTGGTGCTACACACATCCCCCACCACCCACCCCTGTTCCCCATTTGCCATCAGGCAATCAGAACCTGCCCACTGTGGAAAGGGACCAAGAGGTGGTCAGTGCAACTCAATAGTGACTGGTCCCATGGTTGTTCTGGTCATTTCACCATTAGGGTCAATTTGAATATTACCCTTTTAGTTTATTATATAGAAATAGAGGCCTGGTGTACAGGTGAGGACTGGCTGGCCTTCCCTGGTGGGGGCCCCAGATCCATGTGGGGGGTGCCTGATGAGGGGCAAGGCTGGCCTGGGCAAGGGGAACCAGCAGTCTTCAGGCCAGCTACACCCCCAATCAGAGTGGAGGTCCCTGTTGGGGGGTGAGGCTGGCCTGAGTGAGGGACCATGGGTGGTTTGCAGGCTGGCCATGCCCCTATCAGGTTTAGGTCCTCTGTGAGGATCCCCACTGGGGGGCAAGGCTGGCCTAGGCAAGGGGCCACCTGTGGTTTGCAGTCCAGCCACACCCCCAATCAGAGTTGCAGTTCCCACTGAGGGACGAGGCCTGCCTGGGTGAGGGACCACAGTCTTCTGATCTCTGGTCATTCTGGTCATGATGGCATTAAGGTTGCTGGCTTTTTATATATAGATAACCTAGAAATGATTTAAAGTATGTGAGAAAATGTGCATAAATTATATTCAAATACTATATCATTTTATATAAGGGACTTAACACCCACAGATTTTTGTATCTGCAGGGGCTGGTCATCATGGAACCAAGCCTCCTTCCAACATCAAAGGCAAACTGCTATGAAGGTAAATTTGGAACACTGAAATTCAAAATTAGAAACAAGAAAGAGAGATAACTAATGAAATTTGGAGACATACTTCTAAATATACTGAAGTATCCAGAAATAGAAAGAATCAGAATCTGATACCAAAATCATGCTATATACTTTTTGATTGATATAAGTATGTGCTTTCTTATATTAACACTTGATGCCCAATGCAAGAAATGTGTGCAATGAAGGCCAGCCTGCACCCTCTTGCAACCCAGGACCACTCTGGGGATGTCTGTCTGCCAGTTTAGGCCCAATTGGACCCCTCAGTCTTAACTGCCTGTCTGCTCATGCCTTACCACTTGGCTCACTGCTCATTAGCACTGCCACAGAGGCGGGAGAGGCTCCCACCACCTCTGCTGCGCTCACCAGCCATGAGCCTGGCTTCTGGCTGAGCAGTACTCCTGCTGTGGGAGTGCACTGACCACCAGGGGGCAGCTTCTGTGTTGAGGGTCTGCCTCTTGGTGGTCAATGTGTGTCAGAGCAACTGGTCATTCTGCTATAAGGGTCACTGGGCTTTTATATTAATAGAAGTTGCTTTGGAGTTTTTGATCTGATTATGAAACTTTTTTGAATGGAGGCTTCATGAAATCTCATATCAACTGCTGATCTTTTCCTGCTAGTGTTCTCATAAAATACTAGCATATTTTCAATCCATAGTTTCTATTCATTCTTTTGATTTAAAAGCTCAAAAAGTGCCAATGAAAAGATACAAGTGCCTTCAGGCAAGTCATCTATCATGGTGATAATTTTTCCTGCTTCAACTAAGAAGTACTAAAATATATCATAATTTAGAAATATGAAGGATTTTGTTCAGGCTTTCCATGAATTGCTGGCTTCAGGCTGACTTATCTTTAGGGTATTTAAAATGATTGAAATTTTAAATTGTTGGAAACTTAAATTTTAAAAAAGTATAATGAAGATTTTAAGTATTACTGCTTGTCTTTTGATTAATTTTGAGTAATATTTTTAATGCTTAGTAGGCTATCCTGGGACTGAAATGATAATTAGTAAAGATTCATTTTTTTATAATGCTTCTTACACACTACATTTTGTTATTGAGGTTTCTCCTAGATAATAGTCTAAGATTCCTAACCCTTTAACTCAAGCAATTGGTTGGTTTTGAAATAATTATTAGAAAAGAGCAAATGGTATTGAGAAGAGTAGTAAAGATAAATGCAGATAAATAACACACTGAAACACATTCCTGTATGTCAAAGGGGGACATAGCAGAGATGTGGACATGGTGGCCCATGGACTCAGATTAGACTGCCCTACCATGCTCTAATGTGTTGTCAATCTATTAATTCTAACATCCCACATGGCAGTGTATCATATTTTGCCCATGTTACTAAATGCTATTCAACATTTTTCCTATTGAAAATATCCCTACTATGCCAAATGTCATGGGACACACTCATCTTTTTTTTAAGAAACTGATTTTATAAAAAGAGGGAAGGAGAGGGAAAGAAAGAGAAACTTGATGTGAGAGTGAATCTTCAATCAGTTGCCTCCTATACACACCTAACAGAAAATCAAACTCAAAACCTGGGCATGTGCCCTGAGTGGAATTGAAACAGTAACCTTTCGGTGTACAGGTTGACATTCCCCTTAGCCACACAGGCCAAGGCCACACGCATCCTTTTGAAAATGTTCTAATTTTTCTCATATTTCAACTTGTTCTAAATGCTAGGAATCCATGCCACATAATTAACTTTGTCCTTTCTCGTGTATTTAGTCTGTTAGAAATGGAGTTCTAATTCTTGATGTTATCATGATTAAATTCTGTGAAAAATTAAGATAGACTTTGCTAACCAGATAGACATATATAGAAATATCATCTACAGAACCTCATCAGAGTCTAAATGGTTGATAATGGTGAGTTGAAAATAATATTTTATAGTATTTATAGTATTAAATAATATTTACTATTGAAAAATAAATAACTAAAATATAAGGTTTTTTTATTTATCTTACTTTTTTCCATTTAATAATAATTAAATCAATCTATTCTATTACAAGTTACTGCTCAACTCCTTAATGTTAGTTCACTCTGCACCTTATAATAATTAAACTTTTATTTGATTTCCAGTTTCTAAATTTGCAAGGTGTTTTGTGATGAATTAAAAAAAATTGTATAGCATTATTGTTTTACTGTTTAATTTGTATTTTCTATTAAAAAAACTATTTACTATCTTGCAAGTTATTTCATAAAGGTTAGAATATATTAAAAAGATCTATTGATGAAATATACTTGTAACTTCTTTTACATTAGTGATAGCCTTATTCTGAATTCCTATACCAAAATGGAGAGAAGTTTTACTTCATTTACATTTTTGGCACACTGCCACTTGAAGTAGGAAGACAACGAGGATTTGAGTTCTGGCTTTGCCATTTGATACCTTTCAGCCCTAAGCCTAGTCATTTAACAGCTCAATTTTAACATGCATCAAAAGAAAATATCTACCTGCCTTCCCTAGTTTTTGTGCTGTGAAGATTAAATAAGTTTAAAATCATAAAAAACACTCTGATAGTACAAAAATCTTATAGAAATGGAAACAAATAATACCACCATTTAATTATTTGATAGGTTGTTTACTCTTTGGAGGAAATTCACTTTAACTGAAACAAGAATTAGAAATGTCACTAACACGATCTAGATTACTTTTGGGAAGACCTTGAAGATTACAAGTGTCTGCATTCTATGTAGATTTTTGCTATCTCTTTTTTTTACTGTGTGTTCTTACTAAGTTTATAAGATGTAGTTAATTGTGTTATGGGGAAACAAAATCAAATTTCTTATTTCATATTCAACTGAGGACAAAAAGTATGCACACTTCAGTAACGATCTTTTCTCCATTTTAGAATAAAATGCATTTCTTTATGTGGAGCTGAATACATAGTGAGAAGAGCTGGCAAATGGATACAGACCTTGATTGAGATGCTAGCCAGGCAAAAAGTCCTTGTGCCAACTACATTTAGGTATAAGATCTAACATGAAATTTGAATTAGGTGTTTTTCAGAGCCTTTTGACACAAAATGGCTAATTTTTAACATGGGCTATCTTATACTTGAAGCCCTAATTGGAAAAAAAATATATGCACCCCTATTTCATTGCAGTGTTATTTACAATAGCCAAATTTTGGAAGCAGTCCCAGTACCCATCAGTAGGTGAGTAGATAAAAAAGCTGTGGTACATTTATACAATGGAATACTACTTGGCCATACAAAATAAGGAATTCTTACCTTTTGTGACAGCATGGATGGAAATTGAAAGTATTATGCTAAGTGAAATAAGTCAGGGGAAGACAAATACCATATGATTTTATATTTATGTGAAATCTAATGAACAAAATAAACAAACAAGCAAAATAGAACAGATTCATAGATATGCTAACAGACTGGCAGTTATCAGAGGAGAGAGGTGTTGGTGGGCTGGGCCAATGTTTCCCTTGACTTTTTCTCCTATAGTTTCTTGCCTATGGGTAACATTTTATCCTTCACTAAAGCAACAAAACAATCATGATGTTCTTTATCCGTGACAGAAAGAAATAAAATCGAGGGCCTTTGGTTCCTCCTATGTCATGCCTCACATTTCAAAGGAAAAACAAACATCTTTTCTCCATTTCCTGAAAATCTTACTTAGGCAATTTCAATAATAAGATGATCACATGGATGCTCTTTCAGCAAATACTAGTAACAGAAAGATGAAAAGTTGGAGCTGCGTGTTTCACTAATTTCTGAGAACCATCAGGTAAGAGAACCAAGCTCTGCATGGGCAGAACTTACAGAGAAAATAGGTTTAAGACTTATTGAAAGAGGAGGCTTTACTAACACACTCAAACTGCAGATATTTTCAATGTCAGCTGAACTTGAAATCACAGTCAGTACCGCCAGTTCTCTTCACCTTCTTCCTCCTCTGTGCTTCCAATGCCAACTCCCTCCTTTCCATCTCCAGTTTAGTCCTCTATATGGCCAAGGTCAAGCCCTTCTCATTCTGCACTTCTCCTCACCAAATGGACCAAGCAACGTATTGCTTCATTATAGTAAATGCAATCTTGGATTTGTTTGCTAAGCAATAAATCTACAGTCAGTTGGGGCAGTAAGGGAAAGAGTGTGAGTGAGAGAGCAAAAAGGGAGTGCACGGATGTGTGAGTGTGTGTGTGTGTGTGAGAGAGAGAGAGAGAGAGAGAGAGAGAGAGAGAGAGAGAGAGTTATATTTCACAGGAATTTTGGGGGCTGGCAGACCAAGCTCCAATACTAGGGCAACCTCTGCTTCCCCTGCAATCTCTCCCCGGGTGGCCGGCACTGCCATAGAGACCACGCCATTTTGAAGGGGATAACTGCTGTGACTGGAAGCCTAGTCTCACTTCTACCCAGGGAGCCCTCAGACACCACCAGGACCCTACAGCCACACCAGCCAGGGACCTGTTACCTTGGCTGTGAACCCACAAATACCAAGACTCCAGCCTCCCTAGCCATGGGCTCCTAAAAAGTTTGTTCAGGGGAGACAAAATGGCAGCTGAATAGGCAGACATGTACTGCACCTTCTCACAGAGCAGATAGAATAAACAGTTGAATTGGTGAATTAAAAACAGCTGGTGAGAAAATCTATGGCCAGAAAGAACAGAGGATGCCTAGAGAATGGTAGAATAGGGCATCTGGGCTGGAGAGAGACATGTGACCACTGGGACTAAGGGGTCAGAAGGAAATTGTGTGGCATCAAGTCTGCGGCCCTTCAGAACATACAAAACACTGACTGTGAAAGGGTGTCCACAGAGCTGCTGGCAGCCAGGGAATCTAAATCTAAGCCCATAGCCATGGGAGACTGCACCCAGAAAGGCAGCCTGAAGTTTTGCACTGGCCGCACAATGCCTGAGGGTGGGGGGTGAGGGGGAAACGAGCAGTGGCACAGTTGCTCTGTCTTTATATTTTCTTGCTTTTACTCGATAAACCCAGTGTATGGGATCTCTCAATTACAAACACTCACCAAGGCTGCAGTGCAGGTGGAGGTGGTTTTGTGGAGGCTGGGGAGCAAAACAAGAAGAAGTGACCAGGAATTCAGCTCTGGGACAGTCTGGTCCCTCCAACCTTAAACAGCCATTTTTCTTCTGAAGAGCCAGCCCCTCCTAATAGTACAGCAGCAGGCATACAGGATTCTGGTTACCCACAAGATACCCTCAGGGACTGACTGGGTTGAGGAGCCATTTGGTCCCAGAAACTAATATAGCAACAACCTGACCAAGAGCCCATGTCAGATATAGATACTCGTGTAAATATGATTAAAAGCAAGCAGACAAACAAAGTATGCAGACTGGTCCTGAGTGCCTGAAACCAAGGCTGTGGAGACCAATACAGAGGAGCATGGATCGCTGTTAACTTAAACACAGTGCAGACTACCTAACAGGAAACTGAGAAGTAGCAGACAGAATAGTAAAGAGGGGTCTTAAACCAGCCCCCATGGGACATTAAAACATAGCTGACGTGAATGACACTTCATTACTTCACTTTTTTATTTTTTGTCTTTACTTAAGAAAGAAAAGGGGGGAAATATTTTCTCTTTCTTTTCTTTGCTTTATGTTTTTTATTATAATTTTAACCTTTCATTTGTTTTTTTTATTAGTGTTATACATTCTATTTTTATTTTTTATCATTATTTTACTTTATTTCATTTTTTTTTCCTTTTGCCAACTTTTTCTCCCTTTTTCATCCTGTTTCTCGTTTCCTATCCCTGCTTTAGTTTTTCTCTCTCTTTTCTTGTTACTCCTTATTAAAAATTGATCTACTTTAACTGCTTTAGTGACACATTACTATTATAATAGTTTCTGTTGGCTTATTCATATATCTAATTTCCTCTCCCCTTCTCCAAGTCCATGAACCCTTTCCTTTTCTCTTTCTTCACTAGATAATTTTTATGCTTTTGTTTTTCCTTTCTTCACTTGCCTTCTTTTTCTGTTAATTGCTTAGTTTCATTCACCAAACTCTATATAATCTCTACTCTAGTCTCTTTTTTCAAAAATAAATGAATAGATATGTAGATAAATTAAAGAAAGAGAATTTTTTTTATTATTTTGTTTTTTACTTTTCTTCTTATCCACTCATTCTCTTTCTACCACCTCTATACTGAACTGTGGCAATTCACCTACTCAATCAATTCCTTTAAATCTGGAAATAAGCTCTGCCTCTTCAAATTTAGTACCCCACTTTTTCCACTGGGTGTTTGTTGTTTGAATTTTTTGGTTTATTGATTGGTTTTGTGGAGTTTTCTACCCATTTGCGTATATTTTCCCCTTCTTTTTTTTTTCTTTTTCTTTTCTCTCTTACCTTTTTTTTCCTTTTCTCAATATATATTTTTTGCACTCTTTTCTTTCCCCTAATTTTCTTTTTTCTGATGGTCACCCTTATTGGGGTCATCAGTGTCATGAATACATTTGTGTTTTGTTGCCTTTGTGTTGTATCTTGTTGAGTTGTGTTTTGCTCCTTTCGATCAATATGTCAGAGTGAGCCACATAACCAGACACCCTGAGAGGAGCAGAAATGAGGAGACAAGAAACAGCCTTCTAATGAATGAAAAGGAGAAATCATCAGAAAAAGAAATAAACAACATGGAAGCAAGAAATTTGTCAAGAAAAAAAAATCAAAGCAATGGTCATAAGGATGCTCAAAAGGATGGAAGACAAATTCAACAGCATGTGTAAGAATCAAGAGGAAATGAAAAACCAGGGGGAAATGAACAATGACATAGCTGCAATAAAGAATACAATAGAAAGCATCAATAGTAGTCTAGAAGCTGAGGGCCACATCAGTGAGCTGGAAGATAAGGTGGGGAAAAAAAACCATCCAAACAGAGAAGCAACTAGAAAAACAAAACTTAAAAAGCAGGAGGAGGGCCTAAGAAAGCTTTGTGACAATATAAAATGAAACAACATTTGCATAATAGGAGTTTCAAAAGGAGAGGAAACTGAGTAAGGAATAGAAAACCTGTTTGAAGAATAATGACAGAAACTTCCCTGATATTGGGAGGAAAAAACTCACATAAGTTCAAGAAGTACACAGTGTTCCAAACAAGATGAACCCTAAAAGGCCTACAACAAGATACATCATAATTAAATTGGCAAACACTAACAACTAAGAATCTTAAAGGCTGCCAAAGAGAGACAGAAAGTAACCTATAAGGGTTCCCCCATTAGATTATCAACTGAAACACATCTGGCCAAAAGGGAATGGAATAAAATATATAAAGTGATGCAAACCAATGAACGAAATTCAAGAACACTATTCAAAGTAAGGCTAACCTTTAAAATTGAAGGTGAAATAAGGAGCTTCATTGATATAAAAGGGCAAAAGGAGTTTATTGCCACCAATCTACCAATGCAAGAAATGCTAAAGGGACTGCTGTAAAAACAAGAAATAGGAAGGGAAAAAGGAACACAGGCATAAAGAATAAAAATGGTAACAAACAAGTACCTGCCAATAATAACATTAAACATAAATGGATTAAACGCTCTAATCAAAAGACATAGGGTAGTTTAATAGATAAGAAAATGTGACCCATATATCTGCTATCTACAAGAGACCCATCTTAGAACAAAGGACTCACACAGACTGAAGTGAAGGTATGGGAAAATAAAATTTCAGGCGATCGGAAATAAAAGAAAAGCTGGAGTAGCAATACTTATATCTGACAAAATAGACCTCAAAGTGAAGGACATAATAAGAGTTAAGGAAGGCCACTTCAGAATACTAAAGAGACAATTTAACAAGAGGATATAAATCTGGTAAACATATATGCTCCTAATGCAGGAACACCTAAATACATTAAGAAACTTCTGGAAGATATCAAGAGAGAGATAGATAGCAATACAGTCATAATTGGGAACTTTAATGTCCCATTGACACCACTGGATAAATCCTCTAAACAAAAAATCAGCAAAGGAACTTCAATCATTAATGATGCACTAGATCAGATAGAATTAATTGACATTTTCAAATCATTTCACCCCAAAGCTACAGAGTATATTCTTCTCAAGTGCACAGGGAGCATTTTCAAAGATAGACCACATAGTGGTACACAGGCAAAGTCTCTTCAAATTCAAGAAGATACAAATTATACCAAGCATCTTTTCAGATCACAATGACATAGAATTAGAAATCAAATACAATAAAATTTTTTTTAAATCAAACACTTGTAGGCTTTATAGCATGCTATTAAACAATGATAGGGTTACCAAAATTATCAAAGAAAAAATAAAAAGCATCCTGGTATCAAAAGACAATGAAAATACAGCAATCCAAAATCTATGGGACACAATGAAAGCAGTCCTGAGAGGAAAATACATAGCTCTACAGGCCTACATAAATAAATAAATAAATAAATAAATAAATAAATAAATAAATAAATAAATAAGGTAATACATTATCTAACCCTACAACATAAAGCAATAGAAACAAGAAAAGCCCAGAATAAGCAGAAGGAAGGAAGTAAAAAATGATTAGAGCAGAAATAAAGAACATAGAGACAAAAAAAAAAATACAAAAGATCAATAAAGCCAAGAGCTGGTTCTTTGTTGAAAGGATAAACAAGATTGATGAACCTCTAAGCAGACTTATCAAGAAACAAAGAGAGAGGACCCAAATAAACAAAATCAGAAATGAAAGAGATAAAGTAACAACAGACCCCACAGAAATAAAAAGGATTTTTAAAATATACCACAAACAATCCTACTCCAACAAACTGGAAACCAAAACAAAATGAACATATTCGTAGAAAAATGCAAGCTTCTAAAACTCAATCAGAAAGAATAAAAAAATCTGAAAAGGCTGATAACTACTGAAGAAATTGAAGCAGTAATCAAAAATCTTACAGCAAACAAAAGCCCCAGTTCAGACAGTTTTACAGAGGCGTTCTATCAAACACTCAAAGAATTAAAAATCTATCCTCCTCAGACAATTTCAAAAAATTCAAGAGGAAGGTACACTTCCAAGCCCTTTCTATGAAGCTAGCATTACCCTAATTCCAAAACCAGATAAAGACACCACAAAGAAAGGGAACTATAGGCCAGTATCCCTGATGAACATAGATGCTAAAATCCTCAACAAAATTCTAGCAAATCAGATCCAGCATTACATTAGAGAGATCATACACTATGTCCAAGCAGGATTTATTCCAGGGATGCAAGGATGGTACAATATCCACAAATCAATAAGTGTGATACATCACATAAATAGAGACACAAAAATCACATAGTCATATTATTCCATGCAAAAAAACAAAAAAAAATTGACAAAATCAAACACTCTTCCTTGATAAAAACTCTCAGCAAAATGGGAATAGAGGGAACATACCTCAACATAATAAAAGCCATATATGACAAAGCCACAACCAACATTATATTCAATGGGCAAAAACTAAAAACATTTCCCCTAAGAACAGGAACAAGAAGGGATGCTCACACTTTCACCATTCCTGTTTAACATAGTACTAGAAGTATTAGGCATAATGATAAGACAAGAAGAAGAAATAAAAACCATCCAAATTGGAAAGGATGAAGTAAAACTGTAATTATTTGCAAATAACATGATATTGTATATAGAAAACTCTAAAGATTCCATCAAAAACATACTACACTTAAATGAATTCTGCAAAGTAGCAGGATACAAAATTAACAACCAGAAATCAATGGCCTTTTATACACCACCTACAGGCCAGATGCATGAAATTCATGCAAGGACCTTGGCCCTGGCCCCCACTCATCGCTGCCATGACCAGGAACCTCCGCCATGGACCCCACCCATTGCAGGTTTGTCTGGAAGGAAGGACATCTGGAAGAATATCCAGTCTAATTTGCATACAGGCAGTCCCCGGGTTACATAGGAGTCAACTTACATCGTTTTGTGGTTACGGTGCCATCTCCCATTTACAGTATTTATATAAAAAAAAAAGTTTTATCATTTTGACATATGTACATATCTGCTTTATGTTTTCTATTCTTAATAGCTATAAGTAAAGGCCAGGAATTATTATTTTTCTTTTAAAATTTTTTACTGTTTCACTTCATTACTGCTGTGTATGTGTTGCCTGTGAGTGACGACGTAGGTGCTTATGCAGATGGGTTCCAACTTATGGCAAAAATCAAGTTACATCGTGCCATAAGAATCCCTGATGTAACCCAAAGACTGCCTGTATTACGCTTACATTGTCATATATATGTCGAACTCACAGAAAGAGAAACTAAAAAAAAAAAATCCCATTTACCATTGCAACAAAAAACATGAAGATATCTGGGAATAAACATAACTAAGGAAGTTAAAGACCTGTGCGCAGAAAATTACAGGACATTGAAAAGATAGATAGAGGAAATCATTAATAAATAGAAGAACATACTGTTCATGAATTGGTAGAAACAACATCATTAAAATGTCCATACTATCCAAAGCAATTTATATATTCAATGCAATCCCCATTAAAATACCAACAGCATATTTCATAGTCCTAGAACAAACTTTCCAAATATTCATCTCAAATAAAAAAAGACCCCGAATAGCCACAGCATTCCTGAGAAAGAAGAACAAAGTTGGAGGGATCACAATACCAGATATCAAACTATATTATAAAGCCACTGTTCCCAAAACTGCTTGGTACTGGCACAAGAACAGACAGCTATACCAATGGAACAGAACAGAGAACCCAGAAATAGATCCAAGCCATTATGCTCAATTAATATTTGACAAAGAAGGCAAGAGCATTCAATGAAGTCAAGACAGTCTCTTCAATAAATGCTGCTGGAAATATGATCAGATACATGCAAAAAATGAAATTAGACTATCAACTTATACCATACACAAAAACAAACTTAAAATGGATAAAGGACTTAAAAATAACATAGAAAACCATAAAAATCTTAGAAGAAGTAATAGGCACTGAAATAGTAAACATTTGTTATAGCAATATCTTTACTGATACAGCTATTAGGAAAATGGAAAATAAGGAGAAAATAAACCAATGGGACTACATCAAAATAAAAACTTCTGCACAGCAAAAGAAACCATCAGCAAAACAACAAGAAAGCCCAATGCATGGAAGAACATATTTGCCAATGTTATCTCCAATAAGGGTTCAATCTCCAACATTTACAAGAAACTCATCTAACTTAACAAAAGGAAGATAAGCAATTCAATTAAAAAAATAGCAAGGGACATAGACACTTTTCAAAATAGGACATTCAGAAAACAAAGAGACACATGAAAACATGCTCAAAGTCATTAATCATTGGAAAGATGCAAATCAAAGCAACAATGAGGTGCCATCTCACACCTGTCAGAATGGCTATCACCAACAAATCAACAAAGGACAAGTGTTGAAGAAAAGGAACCCTCTTGCACTACTAGCGTATATGTAGACTGGTGCAGCCACTGTAGAAAACAGTATGGTGTTTCCTCAAAAAATTAAAAATGGAACTTTCATTTGACAGTAATACCACTTCTAGGAATATATCCCAAGAAAACAGAAACATCAATCAGAAAGGATGTATGCACCCCTATGTTCATAGCAGCACAATTCACAATTGCTAAGATTTGGAAACAGCCTAAGTGCCCATCAGCACTGAGTGGATTAGGAAACTATAGTATATCCACACAATGGAATACTACACTGCTATAAAAAAGATGGAATTCTTACCATTTGCAATCACATGAATAGAACTGGAGAGCATTATGCTAAGTGAAATAAGCCAGTCAGAGAAAAATAAATATCACCTAATCTCACTCATTTGTGGAATATAATGAACAACATAAACTGATGAACAAAACCAGTTCCAGAGACAAAGAAACATTGATCTGACCATCAAACCTCAGAGGGTGCGGGTAAAGGGGAGAAATCAACCCAATGATATGTATGCATGCATATAAGCCTAACCAATGGACATAGACACCAGGGGTGGGGGGGGTGAGGGTATGAGTGGAGGGTGGGGAGACTATGGGGGAATAAGGATGCATATGTAATACCTTAATCAATACAGAAGAAAAAAAGAAATATGATGGCCACATTCTGAGTATCTGAGATCACAGAAATCCAAAGGCATTAGGAGAAAGCACCAGATAATGGATTGTGTAGAATAGAGTAGGGGGGGGTGGTTAAAAGATGTCTGCCAAGTGAATTGGAAAGGGAGGTATTTGGGGGGAGTAAATTAAGGCTTTACATATAAATCTTTACTTGTTCATATTTTGATCAGAATTAACTCTGGTCCTAAGATGGATATTTAAGAGGAGAGAGACATTATCAGTGATTGATATTTAGAGAGTGTATTGATCACCTAGGAAGTATCATATACAGATATCCAGACCACACCCACAGAGGGAATGGAATGAGACCAAGGAATTTTCACTTTTAATAAACAGCCCTAGCTATTCTGATATATGTGGTCCAAGGGCCATTCTTTGGGAAACTCTGAAAGAAACTACCAGGTTTCCCATACAAAATATGCTAAGTTGTCTGGTGTCTGTGTACTATTCAATTTACAGCTTGGCCTGTCCAGGACTCTGGTGTCTGAGCTGGAGGAAAAATATCTGGACGGCTTTATGAGCAGACTGCTCACTATTGTGGCCACCAAAGGTCCAATTTAAAAGAGAAGAAAAGATCTATAGTTTTGACACATTCAAATCGTGAGGCCCCACATCTGTTCCATTTAGGTCCTATTTTCAGCTGAACAGGATGTAATTTTTCTTTCATATATTTAAGTTGCATAAAGTCCAACAGCAGGAATAGTTTTCAGCAGTAAAAGCTCTATAGATAGCCCAATGATAATTTGTAAAACTCACAAAAGCCAAACATGCAAGTATAAACAATCCTTTAGCTTTTTAACTTTCAAACTATATCCAAAGAGCACAATTAAGTCTCTGTACAATAACTTTCTCATGAAAAATGGCCAGTAAATACTTCCCATAGATAATTTATTTTAGTGTTATTGATTTTTCCTCCTAAAAAGCTGTATTGAAACAACAGCCATTAAGACTTATAGAGCCTTGCAACATCTGGTTATGATTGCAGACAATTGCTCTATTCCTTATTCTTGAGGCTGCCTATAATTCCACAGAGAACACCTTCATTAGCTGCCTACTATTCCCCTTTCAGATGGCACCTGGGGAAAGGCATGCAAAAGAGATAAAGAAATATCTGAATGCAAAGCAATGGTTACTATCCATAAATTACTCAAGTTGTTTACCCATGGAGTCTGCTTGCTGGTGATGTGTTAGAAGAACATTTTGCTTTTGAATTTATTGCCTGGGAGAGCTATGCTCGATGTATTCAGTGAATTAAATACATCCATTTTTACATTAGAAGCATACTAACACATAGCCTTCCACTGAAACAATTTTACATAAGTAAAATTCATCAATAGTTATTAGTCAATTTTGTTAGCAGAAAGACATAAACTGAAGGATTTTATCAAAAAGATCAGTGTAACTTGGGAAACACCTCAGAAGGCTAGAGCATGAGGCTTGGACAATGAGCAAGAAAAAGGAAAGACCTGGTAGGTGCCAGGACCATGGGAACTGTTATGTGAAGTCACTGTTTTCTCCGCCACTGGAGAGAAAATGAACTTGGCTGTTGCTACCAATCAGGGAAATGGGTGTGGTTGCTGCATAAAAGTATGAAGACTCTGATTTTTGTGCCACTCCTCTGAATTTTAAATAGCAGTACAATTTTTATTTTGTTGGCCCAGACTAGATCTCATGAATGGGAGAAGCCTGAATCTGAATTAACTAGGTTTTCTGGAACTTTAGTAGAATTCAAGCCCTGTCTCCCACAAAGACATATGGCATTATTTGGCCATACGAAAAGAACAGAAGCTCACCATTTGAGACAGCATTGATGGACTTAGAGGGTATTAGGCCAAGTGAAATAAATCAGATAGAGAAAGACAAATACATTATTTAACTTGTATGTGGAAGCTCAACGACAAAATAATTGAATGAAAAAATTTGAAAGAGACTCATAGATACAGATAACAGACTGATAATTGCCAAAGGGGAGAGGATTTGGGAGGCTAGATGAAAATGGTGAAGGGATTAAGAAGTATAGATTGTTAATTACAAAACAGTCTCAATGACATGAAGTACAACATAGGGAAAATAGTCAAAAGTATTATAATAACTACATGTGGTGCATGGGTATTTGAAACATTAGGGGAATCAATGTGTAAAGGATATCATTGTGTAATCACTAGGATATACACCTGAAACTAATACAGATACAAATAATCCTATCTAATAAAGGGATAATATGCAAATTGACCATCATTCTAATACACAAGATGGAAGCCCTCATGTGTTCAAAGATGGCTGTCCCCATGTGGACACAAGATGGCCACCCCAGATGGCCCACAAGGAAGGGCAGTTGGGAGGACCAGGCCTGCAGGGGAAGACAGTTGGGCATGACCAGGTCAGCAAGAGAGGGCAGTTGGGGGAACCAGGCTTGCAGAGGAGGAAAACTGGGAGGGACAAAGGCTGGAGGGACAGGTAGTTGGGGCAACCAGGGGAGGGCATTTAGGGGCAACCAGGCCTGCAGGGGAGGGCAGTTGGGGGGAACCAGGCCTTCAAGGGAGGGCAGTTGTGGGGGGGACCAGGCCTTCAAGGGAGGGGAGTTAGGGGTGACCAAGCTGGCAGGGGAGGGTAGTTGAGGCAACCAGGCCTGCAGGGGAGAATAGTTGTGAGTGATCAGGCCTTCAAGGTAGGGCAGTTGTGGGGGACCTGGCTCACAGGGGAGGGAAGTTGGGAGGGACAAGGCCTGCAGAGGAAGGCAGTTGGGGTGACCAGGCTGGCAGAGGAGGGAAGTTAGGGGCAATCAAGCAGGCAGGCAAGTGAGCAGTTGGGAGCCAGCAATCCTGGATTGTGAGAAGGAAGTCCAACTGCCTGTTATCTGGACCTAAACGGGCAGTTGGGCATTCTTCGAGGGGTCCCAGATTGGAGATGATGTAGACTGGGCTGAGGAACACATCCACCTTTACCCCTCTTGCACAAATTTTGTGCACTTTGCTTCTAGTATTGAACATAAACTGCAGTTGAAAAATAAAATTTAAAAATATAGTAAGGGGATTCAGAGGCTGGGCAATCAAAAAATCCTTGTGTTAATCAACAAGGCCTAACAAGAAGTTTGGCTTATGTTTTCTTCAGAACCTTTTGGCTCAAAATAACTAATGTTTAATATGAGATGTACCATATCTAAAGGAGTAAAATTAATAAATAAATCCATATCACAATAGTAATAACTTTAAGGAAGTTTAACTAGTACAGATTCTTCAGAGAATCAGATATTTATGCCCACAAAGAAATAGTTTATAGACATACAAATATGTAGCTGGACAACATTAAATAAATATGAGTTTTCCATCATTCTTCCATTTCATCTGCCAATAAACATGTAGTTAGTGTTTTCTATAGAATGGGTGCTCTGATAGGTACTAGAAACTCACAGGAGATTTTAACTCTATATTTGTCCTCAATCAATTTATATTATAGTAGAAGAAGATATATCTGCAAACAGACAATTCAGTAGTGTAGCTTGGATGCTGTGGAGGTACAAATATGTGAGGGATCAAATTTAAGCAGAAAAAATACTTCATATTTTTTAATTTTATTTTATTGTTTAAAGTATTATATACTAGCACATATGTCTCCTTTTTCCCCCATTAACTTTTCCCTGGTCTTCCCTACCCCCAGGCACATACTCTCACACTCCCACCCCAGTGTCTTGCATCCACTGGTTATGCTTATATGCTTATATGCATGCATATAAGTCCTTCAAGTTGATCTCTTACTCCCCCTCCAAACTATCCCCAGCTTTTCCACTGTAGTTTGACAATCTGTTCAATGCTTCTTTGCCTCTGTATCTATTTTGCTTAATCTACAATAGAAACATGCAAGTTGATCATCACTTTGCTACACCCACCAACCAATCAGGAGCAAGTATGCAAATTAACCCAACAAAGATGGCAGCAACCACAGAGCTGGAGCAAGCGGGTAATGGAGGAAGCCAAGCTTCCTGCCTGCCCTGGCCTCAGCTCAAGGCTACAAAGTTTCAATTATAGAAGATAAATAAATCCCAGATATCTACTTCCAGCTGGCTCTAGCCTCCACTCAAGGAGACGCTGAAAAAAAAAAGAGGAGAAGAAAAAAGGAGGGACTGTGAGTTTGGGTTGCAGGGATTGTGACCAGCCTGCAAACAGCTATCAACCCCTCACCCACACTGGCCACACCCCTATAGCCCAATCCCTGTAAACAGCAGTCGAACATCCCTGGAGAGGTCCCAGATTGGAGAGGGTGTAGGCTGGGCTAAAGGACACCCCTTCCCCCATGAATGAATTTCATGCACCGGACCTCTAGTCAGTTTATAATGCTCTTTATATTCCAAAATGAGTAAGATAATGTGGTATTTTTCTTTCACTGACTGTCTTATTTCACTTAGCATAATCCTCTCTGGTTCCACTCATGCTACTGCAAATGGTAAGAATTCCATCTTTTTTACAGCAGCATAGTATTCTATTGTGTAGATGTACCACAGTTTTCTAATTTACTCTCCTACTGATGGGCATTTAGACTGTTTTGAAGTCTTAGCTATTAGAAATCATGCTGCTATGAACATAGTGGTGCACATATCTTTTCTGATTGGTGTTTCTGTTTTCTTGGAATATATTCCTAGAAATGGGATTACTAAGTCAAATGGGAGTTCCATTTTTAATTTTTTCAGGAAATGTCATACTCTTTTCCACAGTGGCTACACCCATCTGAATTCCCACCAACAATGAAAGAGGGTTCCTTTTTCTCCTCATCCACTCCAGCACTTGTCATTTATTTGTTGGTGATAGCCATTCTGACAGGTGTGAGATGGTACCTCATTGTTGTTTTGATTTGCATCTCTCCAATGATTAGTGACTGAGCATGTTTTCATATGTCTCTTGGTTTTCTGAATGTTCTCTTTTGAAAAGTGTCTATTTAGGTTTTTTGCCCATTTTTTGATTGGATTGTTTATCTTCCTTTTGTTAAGTTGTATGAGTTCCCTGTAAATGTTGGAGATTGAACCTTTATTGGAGATAACATTGGCAAATATGTTCTCCCATGCAGTGGGCTTTATTGTTATTTTGTAGATAGTTCCTTTTGCTGTGCAGAAGTTTTTATTTTGATGTAGTCCTATTTGTTTATTTTCTCCTTATTTTCCATTTTCTTAATAGCTGTATCAGTAAAGATATTGCTATAACAAATGTCTGCTATTTTGGTGCCTGTTGCTTCTTCTAAGATTTTTATAATTTCCCATCTTACATTTAAGTCATTTATCCATTTTAATTTATTCTTGTGTATGGTGTAAGTTGGTGGTACAGTTTTATTTTTTTCCATATATCTGTCCAATTTTCCCAGGACCATTTATTGAATAGATTGTCTTGACTCCATGGTGTGCCCTTGTCTCTTTTGTCAAATATTAATTGAGCGTAATGGCTTGAGTTTATTTCTGGGTTCTCTGTTCTGTTCTACTGGTCTACATATATGTTCTTGTGCCAGTACCAGGAAATTTTGAGAACAGTGGCTTTGTAGTATAGCTTGATATCTACTATTATGATCCCTCCAACATTGTTTTTCTTTCTCAAGATTGTGGTAGCTATTTCGGAGTCTTTTTTATTATTATTCTAGATGAATTTTTGGAGAGTTTTGTTCTAGGCCTTTGATGTATGCTGTTGGTATTTTAATGGGGATTGCACTGAATTTATGGATTGCTTCAGGTAGTATGGACATTTTAATGATATTGATTCTACCAATTTATGAATATGGCATATTCTTCCATTTGTTCATATCTTCTTTTATCTCTTTTTTCAGTGCCCTAAAATTTTCTGAGTACAGATTTCTTATCTCCATGGTTAAATTTATTGCTAG
>JAAGEH010000076.1:22160416-22171560 GCA_011751065.1 Lasiurus cinereus | reverse complement strand
TATATATATATATATTATTGATTTTTTTACAGAGAGGAAGAGAGTTAGAAACATTGATGAAAGAGAAACATCAATCAGCTGCCTCCTGAACGCTCCCTACTGGGGATATGCCCGCAACCAAGGTACATGTCCTTGACCAGAATTGAACCTGGGAACTTTCAGGTTCAATGCTCTATCCACTGAGCCAAACCAGTTTTGGCATTCCTAGGTATCTTAATGTTTTGTTGCAATGGTAAATGGGATTTCTTTGTTAGTTTCTCATTCTGCGAGTTTATTTTCAGTATATAAAAAATCATGGACTTCTGGGTGTTAATTTTGTTGTTACATTGTTGAATTCATTTTTAAGTCTACTAGTTCTTGATAGAGTCTTTGGGGTTTTCTGTGTACAATATCATATCATCTGTGAATAAAGACAGCTGTACTTCTTCTTTTCCAATTTGGATGCCTTTTACTTCTTCTTGTCGGATCATAATGGCTAGTACTTCCAGTACTATGTTGAAGAGGAGTGGTGAGAGTAGGCATCACTGTCTTGTTCCTGTTCTTAGGGAAATGATTTTAGTTTTTGCCCATTGAGTATGATGTTGGCTGTGGGTTTGTCTTATATGGCTTTTATTATGTTGAGTTATGATCCTTCTTTTCCCCCCTTGCTGAGAGTTTTTATCAAGAAATAGTGTTTGATTTTGTCAAATGCTTTTTTTTTTTTTTGCATCAATGGATAGGATTATATGGTTTTAATTTCCATTTGTTTATGTGGTGTATCACATTTATTGATTTGTGGCTATTGTACCATCCTTGCATTCCTGGAATAAATCCCACTTGGTCATGGTGTGCGATCTTTCTAATACAGTGGTACCTCGAAATACGAGTGCCCTAACATACGAGATTTTTGAGATATGAGCCGTCGAGCGAGCAATTTTTGCTTTGAAATACGAGCAACAGTTGAGATACGAGTAATCGTGTGGATCAGCCGGCTGCACATGACCCACCAGTTTACCATGACTGGAGTCTCATAGTTTCCCATGCCTCAAGGTTACAGAACGAATTAAACTCGTATCTTGAGGTAACACTGTATAATACTGGATCCTATTTTCTAGAATTTTGTTAAGGATTTTGATGTCTATGTTCATGAAGGATATTGGCCTATAATTCTTTTTATGTATGTATTGTCTTTATCTAGTTCTGGGATTAGAGTAATGCTGGCTTCCAATAAAAAGCTTGGAATTGCTCATTCCTATGTAATTTTTTGGAATAGTCTGAGGAAGGTAGGTTTTATTTCTTTTGAATGTTTGATAAAACTCCCCTGTGAAACTGTCTGGCCCAGGGCTTTTGTTTGTTGAAAGTTTTTTTATTACTGCTTCAATTTCCTCCATAGTTATCAGCCTATTCCTGATTTTATTCCTCCTGGTTGAGTTTTGAAAGGTCATATTTTTCTGGAATATGTCCATTTCTTCTAGGTTAACCAGTTTGTTGGAATAGAGTTTCTCATAGTATATATATTTTTTTATGATTCTTCATATTTCTGCTGTTATTTTGTCTCTTTGTTTCTGATTTTGTTTATTTGAGTCCTCTCTATTTGCTTCTTGGTGAGCCTAACTAGAGGTTCATCAATGTTGTTTATACTTTCAAAGAAATGCTTTTGGTTTTATTGATATTTTGTATTGTTTTCTCTCTTTATTTCTTGCTTTTGTTGTTGTTGTTATTCTCTATGTCATTTATTTCCACTCTGATCTTTATTATTTCCTTCATTCTGCTCACTCTGGGTTTTTCTTATTGCTCTCTCGCTGATTCTTCAAGTTGTAGATTTACATGGCTTATTAGCAATTTTTCTTGTTTTTAAGGTAGGCCTGTAATGCTGTGAACTTCCCTCTCAGGACTGCTTTCACTGTGTCCCAAAGATTTGGGATTATTGTGTTTTCATTCTTGTTTCCAACATGTTTTTTATTTCTTCTTTGATTTCTTTGGTAACTCACTCATTGTTTAATTGTATGCTATTCATCCTCCAAGAGTTTGAATTTTTGTGATTGTTTTTATTGTAGTTGATTTCTAATTTTAGGCCTTTTTCAATTTTCTAATTGGGGTCTGAAAAGATGCTTGATATGCTTTCAATCGTCTTTAATTTGATGAGACCTTGCCTGTGTCCTGATATGTTGTCTATCTTTGAAAATGTACCATGTGTGCTTGAGAAGAATGTATATTCTGTAGTTATGGGTGGAAAATTGTAAAGAGGTTGATTAAGTCCATCTAATCTAGTGAGTCTTTTAATATATCTGTTTCTTTGCTAATTTATTCTCTATAGGATTTATCTAGTGATATTAATGGGGTATAAAGTCTCCTGCTATTATTGTGTTGCTGTCAATCTCTCCCATGATATCTTCTAGAAGTTTTTATTTTTTATGTGTTTGTGTGCTCCTGCATTGGGTGCATATATGTTTATCAGGGGTATATACTCTTATTGTATTGATCCTTTAGTTTTATGAAGTGGCCTTCCTTATCTCTTGTTATGGCCTTCACTTTGAGGTCTATTTTGTCAGCTATTAAGTATTGCTACCCAGCTTTTTTTTTTTTTACATTTCCATTTGCCTGATAGATATTTTTCCATTCCTTCAATTTAATTCTGTATGAATACCTTGTTCTGAGGTTGGTCTCCTGTAGACAGCATATATATGGATCATGTTTTCTTATCCTTTTAGTCACTCAATGTCTTTTTATTAGAGCATTTAATTTACTTATATTTAATGTTATTATTGATAGGTACTTGTTTATAGACATTTCTGTGCTTTATGCCCATGTTCCTTTCTCCCTTTCTATTTCTTCTTTTTTAAAGCATTCCCTTTAGCATTTTTCCATTGCTGGCTTGGTAGTGATAAACTCTCTTAGCATTTTTGTTTGTTTGTGAAGCTCCTGATTTCCCCTTCAATTTTTTTAATATATTTTATTGATTCTTTACAGAGATGAAGGGAGAGGGATAGAAAGTCAGAAACATCGATGAGAGAGAGACATCGATCAGCCGCCTCTTGCACACCCCACACTGGAGATGTGCCCGCAAGCAAGGTACATGCCCCCGACCGGAATCGAACCTGGGACCCTTCAGTCCGCAGGCTGACATTCTATCCACTGAGCCAAACCAGTCTCGGCTCCCCTTCAATTTTGATTGACAGTCTTGCTGCATAGAGTATTCTTGCATTCAGTCCTTTGCTTTGCATCACTTTTTATACTTCCTACTATTCCCTTCTAGCTTGGTGTGCTTCTTTTGAGAAATTATTTGATAATCTGGTGTGGGATCCTTTGTTGGTAATTCTGTCTCTCTTTTGCAGCCTTAAAGATTCTCTCTTTATCATTGACATTTGCTATTGTAATTACTATGTGGCTTAGTGTGGGTCTTTTGGGATTCATCTTGCTTGGTACTCTCTGTACTTGTGTGACTTTTTTCTTTCCCATATAAGGGAAGTTTTCTGTCACTATTTCTTCAAATAGATTCTCTAATCTCTGCTGCTCTTCTTGTCTTTCTGGAACCCCTATTGTTACGGAGTGAGTCCCCAAAAGATAGACCACCGAAACCAATTTGATCAAACAAGCAAATTTTATTACAGATTCGAATCTGGGCTCAAACCGCGACTGACACAGCAGCCAGCAAATGCCTTGGTGAGAGCCCCAATGGAGGGGCAGTCCCTCCTTTTATATCCCTCCCAACCTATGCTAGCCTGGCACTTTCTGATTGGCTCCTTGGTATCAGGAAACTAACCATCCTTGGGCAATCTATTCTGGGTTGTTTGTTCCGCTGAGCCGGCTTCAGTTAAGATATCACAAGATATCGCGGAATGTTGTAACCCAACGAGACAACCTCACTCAGACACAGAGTTTTAGAGATGGAAATTTGAGCTTTATTCCTGCGCAGGGACTGCAGCCAACCTACGCAGAGGAGAACTGTAGTCCCCAGGTCTTGAAGATGGCTGGTTTTATAGCCCTATCGCAGGGATGAGCAAGCAAGCATTGTCTACAGAAGTGAATATTTGCGGTTAGCACAGCTGCCTGGAGGAGTTATCCTAAGGGCAGTGTAAAATTTTAAGAGACATTTACTGGCTCAGGGGAATGTTCTGTTATCTTATCCTGTTCCAGGGCAAGTTTGGCCCGGGGTTGGGGAGTTAAAGGTTATGCACACAGGGGCTGTTTGGCCATGTCACAACACCTATTATATGGATGTTACTTTGTTTCTTGTTGTCTCAAAGCTCCCTTAGGCTCTCCTCCTGCTTTTTAATTTTTTCTCCAGTTGGTATTCAGATTGCACTTGTTTCTCTACCATATCTTCCAACTCACTAATTCAGTCCTCTGTTTTTTCTAGTCTACTGTTAAAACCTTCCATTGCATTTTTTATTGTAGCTATATCATTTTTTTATTTCTTTCTGATTTTTGCGTAGGTTGTTGATTTTCTCATCCATCTGGTTTATGAACTGTATTACCATTGCTCTGAATTATTTTCCTGTCACATTGCATGCCTCAGTTTCACTTATTTCCTTTCTTGGCAATTCTTCTTTTTCTTTCCTCTGGGGATTATTTCATTGTCTCCCCATCCTACTATCACCAGAAGGTCCACATGCAAAGCTGCAGGGGCCTACGCCATGTACAGTGGGAGCATCACACTACCTGAGTGTCACTGAAAAGCTCTGACATGAAGATGTGTGGCTTCCGTGGGTTGGTGGGAGCCATGCACCTTAAGAATCAGAGTCACCAGCAGTCAGTGTGACCTCATGCGCACACCTAGAATCAGGGACTCTGCATGTGCCATATTGAAAAAAAGCCCCTGCAGGCTTATGACAAAAATCAGAGTCTCCTAGAACATGCCAGAAGTCAGACACTCCATGTGCACATGCCAAGAATCAAGTATTGGAGTCTCTGTTGCTTGGTGAGGCCTTGCTCCATGGATCAGGACTCCTGTGTGTGTGTGCACAGAGAATTGCAGTCAAAGGCACTCAAGTGCATGCACTGAGAACCAGAGATTTGTGCACGGTGAGAAACAGTCCCCACGTGTGCATGCTGAGAGTCAAGTCACTGGTGCACAGTGCTGCCTTTTGTGTGGAAAATCAAGGTACCCGGTCTGCTTGGGGGGCCAGGTTGCACAGCTGTCCTGTGTTGGCAGGAGGTTCACTCCTGCGCCTCGGGAAACATACCACTGTGCGCGCACTAAGCCCAGCATCAAAGTTAAAATGCATAGCCCCCTGTGATGGCAGGAAGTCTATTTGCACAGAGTGGGTCTTGCAGGTCTTATGCCGCTATAGCAGGTTGGCAGGGAGGGGGATGGGATCCATGACTCACAGTAACCTGCAGCTAGGATGTTTGGAATCTTGATGTCCATGGGTCTGTAGGTTACTGTCTCAGGTGATTATAGAGTTCTGGCTTGCATCTGAGATTAGATTGGGTGGTGGTGAAGCCAGGGTCCTAATCACAAGCAGTCCTGCTCTTCAAGATGGAGTGGCCTTTGTGCCCATGCTGGCCACTCTGGAGTGTGTGCAGTGGCAGTGGGGTTTCACAGTTTAAGACTACCCAGTCTGGTAGCCTCCTTGAAGACCCAAAGGGATCTAACTGTCCCTAGCTCACATGCTCACACACACACACACACACACACACACACACACACACCACATGTCCACCCAATCCTCTACTATTCCTTCACTTTCTCATACATTCTCCCTTCCTGCCTACTTGCTGGTCATCCACTATTGGGTCTTCCAGAAGAAAAAAAAAGACTAAATAAAAGATTAAAAGTATGCAAAAGTTATTTTATTTTTTTCCTTTTTCTTTTATTGTTTTAAGTATTATAAATAGTAGTACATAGTTATCCTTTTTCCCCATTGACCTCCCCCTGGCCTCCCCTACCCCCCAGAATATGCCCTCACCAACCCTCCCTATTGTCTTGTGTCCATTGGTTATGTTTTGAACCTCACACCAGGTGAGCTCAGCACTGTAACTATAGACATTACCCTAATTTCTGAAATGAGGCTCAAGGATATATTGTGATTTGTCTAATGTTTATATTTTGAATACACTGTAACACAAATCACATTAGTTCAATACATGCTGGGCTTACAGCCAAGCTTTGGTGGAGATACAAGATACCAGTCGAAGAAAAGTAAAAGATTGAGTGGAAAAAGAAAGGACAGCTAGTAAATTGGAAAATGCAGATTTGGAAAGCTAGAGAGATACTTTAATTAGATGAAGTACAGGAGGTGACTTGGGGAGAATATGTAGAATAATGAGATAATAAGACAAAATATAGTGTGTTGGAGCACACCTCCTTGTAAGAAACTGACAGAAAGAGAGGAGCCTGCGATGGGAACAAAGGAGGAATGATCAGAGAGCCCGTCAGACCTTAGGAGCAGTAGTCACACAGGATGGTGGGATGAAGATAAATTTAAGAAAAATGGCCTGATAGATACCACATTAAACTGATGGGGTTTTTTTTGTAGTCTGTAAGGCCATCATAAAAAGGGAAAGTCCCTTTTGAAAACCCAAACGATCCAGCATCTAATAAAATATCTGGCATGTGGTAGGTACCCAGAAATGTTCTTCAGATTGAAGTATAAAATAGTCTTGCTGCCTGAGAAGGAGTTGGGAATATAATACCATGCAAAATGTTCCCCTAACAAAAATCTACATATCAGTGTGTTAACAGGAATACCCTGAGCTGAAACAGCCATGACGTCCATATTTCTACCTTCCAGAAAATGGGAAGAACTATTGCCAGTTGAGTCTAATCAGGAAGTTATTTGTCTAACTTAAAGAAGAAGCTCTTATCTGCCAATTAGAAAAGAAAATACAGTTACAGAGGATGGAAGGGTAGAACAGAAAAGCAACTGGCCAAAGCCCTCATAGAGTTCAAATAACTGGTGAGATGCAAGTAGAACAGTCATTCCCAGAGTACTCAGTGGCTGTCATGTGTTCACTGCCAGGCTTTTGCAGAGCATCTTACCGGAACCTGAAGCCTCCTTAGTATTATGGTTGATTAAAGGTGTAAATTGAACTTGAAATCAGTGGAGGACACCTAGTAAGGGCAGCGATAAATTTACTGAGCATTCCAGAATACATTTATGTGGAAAAAAATGCAGCACAGGACATCCAGAAAGGATCTCTATAATTGGCATAACATAAGAAGAGAGGAAGCTAGAACAATGCCAGAAGCAGAGTAGATTCTTGGTTAAAGGTTTGCACTAATTCCTTAATTGGAGATATAGCCTGCTTCCTTAATGAGAAACCAAACTAATAGGAGAAACCTAATGTGTAAAAGATATAATTTTAATATCTAAGTATGTTTGTGCCAAATGAATAGTGGAATGTGAATGCTTCTCATTCCATAACATGGGTTGAGTTTGTTAACAAATCTTTTGATTGTGAACTCCTTTCCAGTATATAGATAGATATAAACATTTTGATATGATATAGAAAAATATTCACAGGAACAGATATATGCAGATACAGATAGAGATGTTAACATAGATACAAATATACATGTAAATATAGATAAAAATGTAGATATAGTTATGAATATGGAGGTCAAGATAGATGTTTGAATAAGGTTTGTGCCTCCTGACCATTGCAGGATTCATTCAGGTGTCAATGCCAATTAAAAGCAGGTAAGCAGTGCTGTCAAAAGCTTATTTTAGGATAGTGACATCAGTGGAAGGAGAGATTCCCTTAGTCTCTCCCCTTGAGTTTCAACAATTTCCCCTGCTCAACCAACAAACACATCTGAGAGATCCCTGTATTGAAACATCTAAAGGTGAGCAAGTGGGAGTGAACCAGAAAGGCAAGAAGGGAGAAGAGCTCAAAGGAGCTTTGGAAGAAGCTCTCCAGCGTGGAGCTTAATGCAGGGCTCAACCTGGATAGGGAAGGACTCATTTGTGGATGGCACTCCCTTCAGTCAGGAGGAGCAGAGTTTAGTGAGCGTTCCTGCAGGAGGGGCAGGAGCTGCAGCTGAGTCCAGTGACCTGGGCAGCGATGAAGCAGAGAGGTGCAGCCACAGTTGTCTGGCAGCACTGGGCATTCCAGACAGAGAAATAAAGCCACGGAGCCTGGACGCCTTTCCTTGACCTCCTATAACTCGCCTCCCTCAACCTTCATGTTTGGGTTGCAGAGCACATTACCTGCAACCTGGGAACTGATACCACAGAAGCACTTTTTCCTGAGAGAGAAAAAGGGTCGGGTAGAGGTGCCCCAATGGCAGGGAGAGAGGGAATGGGGGCAGGAGGGCTGCCTGGGTATGCCACAGAAGTCCTCTGGTTGCCATTGCTGGGTGGGCAAAGCAACAAAGGAGGCAGCCGAATTCCCCAGCTCACTGTATGTGATCTTATCAGTAGATACAGAAAAAAGCATTTGATAAGATACTACATCTATTTATGATTAAAACACTCAATAACATTCATATAGAAGGGAAGTACCTCAACATAATAAAAGCCATATGTGACAAATTGTCAGCTAATATTATACTCAATGGTGAAAAACTGAAAGCTATTCCTCTAAAATCAGCAACAATACAAAAATGTCCATTTGTGCCACTTTTATTCAATACTACAGGCCCGGTGCATGAAAATTCATGCACTAGAGTTGGGAGGGAGGAGTTCCTCAGCCCAGCCAGCCACCTCTCACGGTCCAGGAGCCCTCAGGGGTGGGAAGCTACCTGGCCATCAGGAGAAGGCGATGTCCTATCACACCTCTGCTGCTGCCACTGCCAGCAGCACAAGCCTTGGCTGGCCCTGATTCCCTGAGTCTTGGGCGGTTCTGGGTGGCTGGGCAGCTGACATTCGAGGTTTGTCTGCATCTTGGGCCGGCTCTGGGCGGCTGGGGGACTTAGAGGACTAAAGGACTCTGGAGAAAGGTATGAGGAGCGGCCCAGCCCACCTGGGGCCAGCCTGGCCTTGCTGCACACCTGTTGCCTCAGCAGGGCAGAGGAGAGAGGATGCTACCATCTTGTGGCTGTAGGCACCACCATCTTTGAGGGCAGGACAATTAATTAGCATATCACCTCCTTATTAGCTGTGGATGTCACCATCTTTGAGGGCATGGAAGTCAATTAGCATACTACCTCCTTATTGGCTGTGGATGCCACTATCTTTGTGATGGTGTGAGAGTCAATTAGCATATTCCCTTTTTATTAGATATGATAGTGTTGGAAGTCCTAGGTAGAGCAATAAGACAAAAAAAAATAAAAGATACAAAAGGCATCCAAATTGGAAATGAAGAAGTACAAGTGTCACTTTGTGTAGATGAAGTGATTCCTTATGTGGAAAACCCTAAATACTCCACCAAAAAAAAATTAGAAACAATAAACAAATACAGTAGAATTGCAGAATACAAACTTAATGTACAGAAGTCCACTGCATTTCTATATAGTAACAATAAATTTTCAGAAAAAAATTTAAAAATAATTCCTTTTGCAATTGCAACAAAAGGAATAAAATACATAGTGATAAACTTAACAAATGATGTGAAGGCTCTGTATGCTGTGATCTACAAAGCATTATTAATAGAGATTGAAAAAGACTTTGAAAGCTGATATTATGTATTCATGGATTAAAAGAATCAACATATTCAAAATGCCTACATTACCCAAAGCAATGTGCAGTTTTAATGCAATCCCCATAAAAACCCAATGGCATTTCTTAAGGAAATAGAACTAAAAAATCATCAGATTGTATGAAATTACAAAGGATTCCATATAGTCAAAACAATTCTGAGACAAAGAACAAAGCCAGAGGTATGACGCTACCTGAATTCAAATTATATTACAGAACAACAATAATCAAAATAGCACATTATTAGCAGAAAAACAAATACACAGATTAATGGAATAGAATTGAGAGCCCCCAGAAATAAAATCACATGTATATGGGCAAATAATTTATGACAAAGGAGCCAAAAACACAATGGAAAAAAGAAAACCTCTTCAATAAATGGTGCTAGAAAAATTGAAAGCCATATGCAAAAGAATTAAACTAGATTACAGTTTGTCCCCATGTACAAAAATTAGTTCAAAATAGATCAAAGCCCTACGTATAAGGTCTGAAACAATAACTTAAAAAGAAAAAAAAAACAAGGCACTAGACTTATGGACCTTGATCTTACAAAAGATTTTATGAATTTGATCCCAAAGACAAGGGAAATAAAGGCAAATGAATGGGACTATATCAAACTAAAAAGCTTCTGAAGAGCAAAAGAAATCACTAACAAAACAAAAAGGCAACCAACTGAATGAGAGATGATATTTTCAGACAATAGCTTTAGCAATGGGTTAATATCCAAAATATATGAAGAACTCATACAACTCATCATCAACCAACCAATCCAGTTTTAAAAAATGGGCAGAAGATCTGAACAGACACCTCTTCCATGAAGACATGATTCAAAAAAACTCACAGACATTTGAATAGATGCTCAACTTCACTAGCTACTAGGGAAATGCAAGTCAAAACTACAATGAGATACTACCTCACACCATTAGAATGGCTATCCTATATAATAAAAGCCTAATATGCTAAGTGTTCAGTCCTCTGGTCAGCCAGTCAAACCAATCAAAGTATAATATGCTAATGATATCTAAGGCTGCTCAACTGCTCATTATGATATGCACTGACCACCAGAATAACATATTCTGAATGAATACTATGTGTAAGCAGGTATTCTGAATAATACAAAAGTAAGTGTGCAAAGACAGGGCTAGTCTACTACCAGTTATAGTGTACTCTGTAAACAGAAAAAAACATGTTTAATGCACATTATAACATGTGCACACAATAAGTCAGTATTCATGAAACTCCATTTTCTACTCATTACACAGTAATGTAAAGGACATCTCAATTGTCAATGCATTGATGGGTCTGAGTTTATTAAGTTTGGGCATAAAAAGCAAGAGTTTGGACTAAAAGATAGCATTAAAATACCTAGGTGAGCCTTGGATCACTGGTTGTACATTGACCTATGAACCAGAAGGTCACGATTTGATTCCTGGTCAGGGCACATGCCAAGGCTGTGGGCTTGGTCCCCAGGTGGGGCATGTGCAGGAGGAAGCTGATCAATGATTCAATGATTCTCCCTCATCATTGATGTTTCTCTCTCTCTCTCTCTCTCTCTCTCTCTCTCTCTCTCTCTCTCTCTCT
>JAAGEH010000076.1:21978479-22160406 GCA_011751065.1 Lasiurus cinereus | reverse complement strand
TCTCTCTCTCTCTCTCTCTCTCTCTCTCTCTCTCTCTCTCTCTCTCTTCCTGCCTTTCTGAAAGCAATAAAAAATCTATTTAAAAAAAATACCCAAGTGAATTTAGTTCAGTATTGAGGGAATTGAGCATATTTTATTCTAATAAGGAGCAGCCTAATGCAATGCAAACCCACACAGAGGATAAAGTGCAAGAGTGACAAGATGCCAACACATTATGACAGCTACTGTGCCGCCTGACCTGGAACATTTATGCATTTTCTAAAGGTGCGTAAAAAGCAAATTTTATCATTGCTTCCAGTACATCAACCTCACATTTCCTGTTTTTATTACCCATAATCCCACAGGCTCTGGTAAAGCATCAAATTTAAGTTCATTAGTTAACATTTTAAAAGGACAAGATTTTAAGATGCTTCCTCAGATACTCTTTCAATTTTACTTCATATGCCAAGCACTGGAAAATCACTAGTCCCGAAAACAGCCAACTCCACTATTATTATCAACAATAAAATCCACCCACAGATTGAACTATTGCCAACCAACCACTGAAATGCTGACAGCATCACAGGATTTTCCAACTGTGGAGACACAGAAAGCAGCTGAGATCCCCCTCACTGGATGCAGATGGTGAGAAGTTGAGAGTGCTCAGAAGAATGGCTACTGAAGAAAAAGCCATGAAGAACTTCCACAAATGTATCCAGTGATGTGGCAATTAGTTCCAGATATTAGTTACAAACTGATCTTTTCATCTCCCACCTGCTTCTTCTCCTCCATTTGCGTTTCTCAGATCATTGCATTATCATCTACTCAATGGTCCAAGTCAGAAACACCCAAATTGGCTTTTTCTCTGTATTCCTCAACCACCGAAGTCAGGAAATTTCAGTGCCACCCCTCTTCTCTGGTCCCACTGTCACACTTTAGGTTCTATCATTTCTCCCTAGACTATGACTAAAGGTCTTTCTCAGGCTTGTGTTTGAGCATCATTAATTGCTAATACAGTATTCTATCTTTAATAAGTGATTAGATGGCACATTATAAACTTTTTGCTAGAAATTATAGAAATCAGAAATAGCCCAGCTGGTGTGACAAGGTTTTGAGCATAGACCCATAAACCAGGAGGTTAAGGTTTGATTCCTTGTCAGGGCACGTGCGAGGGTCAATTCCCAGTAAGGGGTGTGCAGCAGGCATCCGAATCAGTGATTCTCTCTCATCATTGTTGTTTCTATCTCTCTCTTACCTTCCTCTCTCTGAAATCAATTTGAAACAGGAAATAGAAATAAAATTAGCAGAAACTAGAAATGAAATAAAATGTAGTACAATAAATAAAATAATTAATAGAAACTGGAAATAAAATGATTCAACTAGGATAATTTCCATGTGGTGCTTAAACTCAGATTAAATATTCATAGAACTGAGAGATAATTCTTTAATTAGGCATTATAAAATATTTTAAGATTTGCCTAATTTGTTCGGGGGAAATGGGTATTAAGTGGCTGAAGTAGGATTTAAATATTCTATCCTCCTTTTGTTTTGAGGTTGATCAGAATGTGTGTCCCAGATCCTTCTCCCTCTTTGTATTTGCAAGTGTTGCAAATCCGAGTTCTTAAGAGATTCATTCTCAATAAATTAACAGGTCATCTTTGATTTTAAATGTGGAAGTTGATACGGGGAGTGTGCTACTTCCTTTTCTGTCACAGAAAACAAATTATTTCTCCCAAAACTTGAACTCAATTTTTTGAGGAATTTAGTCAGATCTAGTCTGTGAGTGACAGCACTAACGGGGGCTCTATTGATTATACCATCCCTCCCTACCAAGGCCACCATTACCAGCCTTGTCAGGGGCAGGCCTATTGCTATGTGACAGTCACCTTGGAGACACAGCACGAGCTGCTTCATCCAGTGCCCTTTTCTCTAGTTTCTCACTTTGAACCACTTACACTTGAATGTATTATTTAACGTGGTAAAAAAAAAAGAAAAAAGAAAAAAATGCATTGCTCTTGCAGACCTTCAAGAGCTCAAACAGATTTAAAAAGCTTTGGAAACCTTTCTACAGCTACAATACCCCTGCCCTTGGAAGAACACACATGGTGCTCATATCAGGATTATCAGCAGCGGATCTGGGTGAGTAAAACAATTAAATGAACAATTTTATGAACTTCAGTGGCATATCCCCCTCTAATTACCCATGAAGTTTAAAGGGGCTTCTTATGTCATAAACCAATAATTTTCCCATCTTGCTTGAAAGAAGTACAAAATTGCTGTAGCTAGAGGCTCAGAGGTAGGGTTAACCCTTGACACACAACAACTGTGGCAAAGAGAATTGAAATCTTGATGCAGCTTAAAGCACAAAGACTAAAGTTGACCAGATGTCTAATTTTCTGACAAATGAAATAAACTGACTCTGCTGATTAAATCAGAGATGGCCAATTCAATTAGGTCATTTAAACATGACCTAAATAACGTCTCTATAATTTTTCAATACACCTTTTTAGCTGTATTCTTGAAGCTCAGGTGAGAAGACAAAAAGGGGTCTAGTGTTTATGTACTACGTCAGCTTAGCTAAGCTTGCAGCATGTTCCCAGAATTATCTTCTCTGTACAAGTGTGGACTAGAGATGACCACGACAGAAATTAGTGGGAGAAATTGAATCCAGAAGTAAATCGGGAGTGCTGTGTAGCTTAGCAGTCAATGTAGGGCCCACAGCTAGTGCATCTCATGCATGTTACATTGCACAGAAGCTGGTTTACCCTGTTAGCGTCCATCTAATCTCCTCCCTGTACTTCTCCAGCTTCGGGGCTGGGTGCATTTTTAGGATTCTGAATGAGTCAGCTTCTCCTGCAGGTTTCCCGCCTCACCAACATTACAAAATAGGAGGTGGTGACAGATCCGCTCAATTTCCAGCTTATTCAGGCGGGTTCCAGATTATCCTCCTGGGTTCTAGTTTGTCCTTGCTCTCCTATACTTCACACCATTCTTCCCTCTGCTCATCTCAGGCCCAGAAACAGATGAAAAAGCAAAAGTCATAGTTTGTTTCACCAATGCCCATATTTACACAATGTCAAGTCCATCTAATAAACCCATTATTTCACCTCCTTCCTGATAGTTTTGCTCCCCTGATCAAATTCTGAGTAGCACAGCAGGTATGCCAGGTCCTGTGATGGGTGAATTGCTAAAACTTTCTTCAACTGAGTTCCCTCAAAAATTAAAAATGGAACTGCAGTTTGACCTAATGATTCTTTCTGAGAATATATCCTGATAATCCTAAAACATCAATCAAAGACAATGTGTGCTACTCCTATGTTCATAGCAGCATTATTTACAATAGCCAAGATCTGGAAACAGCCCAGGTGCCCATCAGGACATGAGTGAATAAAAATGCTGTGGTACATTTTCACAATGGAATACTACATGGCTGTAAAAAAAAAAAAAGGAAGGAACTCTTTTCCTTTGGGACAGCATGGGTAGACCTAGAGATTATTGTGCTAAGCAAAATAAGCCAGTCAGAGAAAGACAAATACATGTGATCTTACTAATTTGTGAAATCTAATAAACAAAATAAACTGATTAACAAAATAGAACTGGAGGCATGAATACATGGAACAGCTGACAGCTGTCAGAGGGGAGGGTATGGGAAGGACTGGATAAAAGAAGGTGAAGAGATTAGCCAAAGAATATATGCATATTCCATGTACACAGACAATGGAAGGAGGGAGGGGGAGAGGGGACTAGAAGGGGTAGGGCATCTGTAATAGTGTCAACAATTAAAAAAAACTCACAAAACGTCATTTTAAATAAATTGGAATAAACGATTTATGTGACATTCCCAATGAGTTCCTATGGCACCAAATTCAAACTTTATGGTATACTCTGTGTCACATAGCTTGATGAAGGCTCCTTCTCCCTAATGAAAATACATTAAACATCAACATTAGGGATGTCAGTGACAAGGTAAATAATTCAGAGCAAAGAGCCAGGCTAGAATGATAAGACAGGAGGAAATAGATCAATTAGACTAGGGCAGACCTGAGAAACAAATGAACAAGGTAGAATTAAAAATCTAGAAATACATTCCCAATACGAGAGTACCAGATTCTTAGTAAGATTTTCCAGGAAGGCAAAACCCTTACAAGCATAGAGGAAGAGTTAAGGCTGGTGCAAGTAATTAGCAAGAAAAAAACAGAAAGCACCAGGTTCAGAGGTCAATCCAGGCAGGTCTAAAATTTTGGAAACTTGGATACAATGTAATTCAAATGACAGAGCAAAGGGGGAAACAAACCAATAGTTCAGGACCAGGTTTGGGCACTGAAGATGCAGGAGAAATGTTCAGGAAATGGTCCCTTATGCCTCAAGGTCTGGCTGTTTGGTTGAACCAAGAACCATTCTCCAGGGAGCATGAGCTAAGCCCATGAGTGATGTTGAGATTTAGGCATGAGAAAGATGAAGATCCAGCTAGTCATGAGTACTGAAGCTCAAAGTCAGATCAGAGGCAAGTCACACTGATTCAATGTTGAACTACAAAACATTTTCCTTGAAATTCTGGTTCCTCTTGCTGGAAGTCAGGGTTAGTCCTATTAGTCACTAATGATTAGTGTGTACACTGATTAAATGATTCCTGCAGCTAGGAAGAAAACAAAAACAAAACAAACAAAAACAGGGAACAAGGAGAGGTGACAAAACTGTAGGCTTGAAAATCAAACTTTATATGGATGTGTCTATGAACTATAAATAAATCCTAAACTGCAAAATGGATGATGATTAAGTGACTTACCTGTGTTTTTAGATACATGATTCACATATGTAATATTTGTTTAAAGCAGGTGCTTTTGAATAACATCATTTTGTTCAACATCATTTAGGTTGATGAGATGCCATAGAAATGTAACTGTTGTTTATATCAATTAGCCTATGGTTAAACTATGTTTGTTATATGTAAATTTGCTAAAGTTGCAGAATGTATTGAAATTAAGAGAGGACTTACTATATATGGTGTACTAGATAAGTAAGGGAGAGAGATCATGTATACTCTCTATCCATATAAAGAAGCTATGTTGACCCCATTTTAATGACCATTACATGGGGTGTCCCAAAATATGTATACACACTTTGAATGATTATAAAGTCAGTGATTATTAATATGCACTTCACTTTCACAATTTAAAAGAATCTACAGAAATGAATAATTTTTTTTGCCAATGCCTGTTTTTAAACTGTTGAACATTCTGGTCCAGGAACTGCTGATAATGCAAAGCAATGAAATGGCAAACATCAAGAACCATTTGGTGCAGTATTTGTGTGCCTTCAATTCATCGACTGTTGCCAGTTTTGTGCCATAAATTTTATCTTTTATGTATGGCCATAAAAAAAAGTATAGTGGCACTTTAGGATAAATTTGCTTTGTTCAAAGCTCAGTCTGGCTTCAATCACTATTTCAAATCAGTTAAACCTGGAAAGGAGTGAAAATTAAGTGAGTTATCAGTTGTTAAAAATATGTATAAAATTTTTGGGACACCCTATCTTTAGTAGAGTTGAGTATAAGGGTTCTGCGATTAATTGAAGTTCCTAATTTCAAAGATAATTTGTTTTTCTTAAACTACTTATAATGGGATAAAATAATTTCAAAGACATTATTTATCTGAGTATGATGTAGTTATAGAGATCCATTATCCTGCATTAGGTTGTGCTTTACCAGTTGAATATTTATATTTTTTGCCATAAACATGTATATAAACAAGTAAATTGATTAAATTTGTCTTTGAGGTCCTAATACTTTTGGAATTCACACAAAGGGATATCAAAGCAATTGAGATTACTGATGTGTATCTTGTTGCCACCCTGCCCCCCCCACACACACCCCATGTTTATGTATGTCTTTTGAAAGAAGTCCAACACCACTCTTAGGCAGCTACGTGCTATTTATAGCCAGTCTGAAAATAAAGGAAAAACATGCAGTAATGACAGCTTTCTGGCTCTCTGGATTATTATATCCCTTGCTTAGCAATAACAATTTCTGTAAATACAGATCTTTGAGACTCAGCAAATAAAAGCTCCCACTGCCAAGACATGATAAATTCACAAAGGAATCTACTTCAGCAATATTGGCTTAGGCCACGTTTTGGTAATGATTCACTTCAATATCATCTGTCTTTCTGAATTATTACCCTTACTTTTATTTGCTCACTGGGTCCTAAACAGCAAGAAAGCTATTCACATGATATTCATGCATGCTCCTTTTTTTTGATAGTCTATTTTTTGTTCCCCTTCACCAGAGATAACAGCTTTAAGATTAATATTAGACCATTACATTTTCATCTCTGCATAATTTCAATGCATTTAATGTAGACCAAGAAAACCCGTCTTCTGGTTGAGCTGGGAGCACAGAAAAAATTCTAAGTGTCTTGATCTTGAAGTTTGATGTATAGAAAATTGGTCTAAGCTGATTTCCAGAGGGAACTTGGGGAGAAATCACATCAGGGTCAGTATTATCCATTATCCCTCATGCTAGCTGTTAGATCAAAACAGAACTCTAGTTCTCACAAGGAGTTTCTGGGGGAAAAAAACACACTCAATTTATAGTAAAATTTCTGATCTCCGGAAGATCACATACTGCCATTTGAAAGAGATACGCTATTCGTAGGTGCATGAAGGACTTAGGAGGAGCGCAGAACTGGCTGCTATACACCAAAAAGCACTCATTTAAACTAAAATACTTTCAATGACATAGATGGTCATAAGAGATGCTAATATGAGCTACTGAGAATCCTCTACAAGCAGAGTGACATCAAGACCAGTGGTGGGAGAGGTCTGTCCCCAGACAGCAATAAGGTGTTAAGGGGATGCTTTGATTCTACATAATTAAAAAAGAATAATGAAACCAACTAAAAGTGAATCTACATTTATCAGCATCATTACTTGGAAGTCCTTAATTAACTACATCAGTGTTAAATACTCCTCTCAAAAAAAATGTGTTCATCTAAGTTCTAAACAATTCCTGCAATTACTATTGCATTTTAATGACATGTATTAATATATATGATGTAATTAAATATTCAGATTAATTTAAGTATATAACGTTTTATTTGTGTTTACAATAAAACAGTGAAAATGTGAACAATAGGATATAATATTTTTCTTTGGTAATTGCAACTTTTATTTCATAGGGAAATTTTATTGAATTTAAATAATTTCCTTAAATTTGGTTTTTCACTTTAATTGTTAATTGTTTGTTATAAAATGAAAAAAGTCTAAAGATGATTATTTTTTCTGACTATTACATTCTTATTACTATAAATATTTTTGTCCTACTGAGAAAGAAGAAATTAAAAAATGACCTGTTCCAAGGATCAAATTTCCTACTTACACTTCTGCCTAAAATAAGATATGTTCTGCGACTATGGTTTGCACCTTGTACCAGGCACTCCCTCCAGAGTAATGAAACTGAGCCAGTGTGGGAAGGGCCCTCAGAGGCATAGATGTGATCAGTTCTGCACATGCCATGAGTAAGTTATCACTTTTAATAGTTGTCTGTCCCAGCAGATCAAAAATTTGATTTTTTTTATAGGGAAGAGCCAAGATTTTTTAAAGTAAAAAAAATCCTCTTATTGCATTCCTTTTTTTATGTATTTTATTGAATTTATTGCTTTTTATTAGTTAAAAAAAATTATACAGGTTTCAGGTGCACAATTGCACAGCACATCAGCACATATTATATGTTCACCACACCAAGTCAAGTCTCTATTCATCACCATTTATTCCCCATTTACTCTCCTCCACCTCCGCCCATCCAACCCCCACCCTGGCAATCAATACACTGTTGTCTGTGTCCATGAGATTTTAGTTTTTTTTCTGTTTTGTGAAATTTCTCCATGCTAATGGCCAGCTTTCTTGATTGAGCGCTAGTTGCACAGCAGCTTTGTGAAGACCAGGAGGAAGAGGTGAAGAGCTGCCAGCTTGTTCCAACCCTTGTTCAAATGCTAAATGAATGGTACGTAGGGATCCAAATGATTTATGATATCTGTGATTTTTATCTCCATCTCTTTTATCTCCATCTGAGCTTATGTCTTTTAATTTTTTTCTGGTAGCAGAATAAGAACCAATGTTTGAAAAACAACTGCTTTTTTGCTAAAAATTAATTACCAGCCTTGATTAAGATTATTAAAATGGCCTTAGCCGGTTTGGCTCAGTTGATAGAGCACTGGCCTGCAAATTGGAGGGTCCCAGGTTCCATTCTGGTCAAGGGTACATGCCCAAGTTATGGGCTTGATCCCCAGTAGGGGACTTGCAAGGAGGCAGGCGATTCATGATTCTCTCTCATCATGGATATTTCTGTCTCTCTCTCTCCCCCTCTTCCTTCCTCTCTGAAATCAATAAAAATATATTTTAAAAAGATTACAAAAATGTTGGGAACATCTACTACACAAAGAAAGCAGAAATAATAATTATTTTAGACTTTTTCTTTCATATAAATAAAGTGCAGGATACAGGAGTTCTTTGTTTCTGTTGTTGCCTTCTTTAATGATAGGGAATCTGTAAATACAGCCACTGTTGGTTGGATTATAGACAAGATTGGTTACTAGGATAACCCAAAAGCATTTTGTTTTATATTTTACATGTGCATTCATGTATAGGAGTGTGCGATAAGCCAGGGGAAAGACGTAAGTTTAAGTGGAAGTCATGGCCATCGTTGAGTAGAGCAAAACTTTCATTTCTTTGTTCCCCTTCTTTCACCTTCTACTTAATATTTGTAGCAAATACCATCCTTAATCCTAATTTTTTAACTAATCAAACAACTCAATAGGAGGTAAAGAAGAACTCCACCAAAGGTGAAATAGCATAGTCCTGGTCAATAATATGCCATGGAGAACATATTAAAAGCACATCAAGAATAACACTTTCCACCCCCAGTAGAGCACATTTTTTAATTATGGCTATTTTTAGAGTAATGTATCTTGGTGACAACGGAAGAAGCTTCACATATTAATCTGCATTGAGACTATATGTAGATAATTCAACTAAAACTTTGTTCTGGTTTTAGCCTTGTCATACTTAATCACATGAATAAATATTATGAGAGAAAATTGGTGGCTATTAAAAATGTTTCCCTTATAAATGTATTTTCCTTTTGCATTTTCTTATATTCCCTTCATTTCTTCCAATCTCTTGGCATTAAGCCAACTCAATAGGAGATGTATCCTACTAAATTACATATATTTCTTTATACAGTGCTAGTGTCCAATTAATAGTAGTGGCATTCTCATTCCAGAAGGGCGCCTGCAGAGTTCATAGTTTATGATCCAGTGCTTTCCTTTGAGCATCCTGAAATGATCCTTCACTTGGCTCCTCCATATCTCTCTTCATCTATTGCATCTCCTGGTCTTTGACCTCAAATATCTCCTGCCTGTTTTATAATATATTCACATAAAATGAGGTGCCTATTCTCAAGGCCCCCTGGTATTTCATAGCTGCCTCTAATATTCTTAACTCTATTATCTTCTTCTTGACGGCTCATTATTCCAGGTAGATTTAATAATAACTTGCCAAGATTGGATGCAAAAGTACTAATATAATTAATATCCAAAAATGTTTCATCTCTTCTAAAACAGAGAAAATAAACCTGTCTAAATAACATTTATATTTAGAAAGGAAAATAGAAAGTTTCTTTAAATTAAGAAGTGAACCTAGACTATTTTTGCCACTGTTGAATATTTACAAATATCCATGAAGAGGAGATAGTAATTAATCTTAATTGGAAAGGTTGTATAAGGTGCTGAGGTTAGACTGCCTGGATCAAATTATGACTATCGTTGCACTAACTTGGCAACCTTGGACAAGTGAGTTATCTCTATGGCTCAGTTTTATCATCTAGAAAAGTAGAATAATAAGGTTATAAGCATTAAATAAGTTAATATTTGTAAAACTCTTAGAATAGCACCAGGCATACATACAAATATTGTTTGAATCAAAGTGAGTCTCACTTTCTCAGAGACACTTGGTTGATAGATAGCAAAGGAGAAATGACAACTTAAGCCTTTGGCTTAGGACAGAAAGCAAGAGGAGATATAAAGAGGAGGAGTTCCTGGGAGACTCAAAGACATACTTTCTGTACCTAACAGTTGTTTTTGAGTTTAGGTCTGGAAAGAGGTTGTACAGGTAGCCAACTAGCTGACAGAGGTAATGCATTGCCTTACTTTTTGGCCTCCAGGAAACCTGTAAGAATTGTGATGGTGAGCAAATATGTTGTCAATAAAGCCTGCATCTCCAGGCTTTCTTCTGAGCTCATTATTCATTAAGATGTAAGGAATATTTAGCAATAGACTGTTTTGGTTACAACCTGACTTCTTCAGCATAAATATTGAGAATACAGATTCTGAAGTAGATTATAGTGGGCAATGGTTTCAACCACAAATCCAAGATCAATGGCACAAGGGTATAATATGGTGAGACCTACCACTGGGTATTGATCCTCTGAGCCACAGCCTCACACACAGATGGTAATCACCATCAGTCACACCTGCAAAGAAAGGACCACAACACTTCTCTTCTGCTTGTCAACATGTATCAAAACATTGGCAATGAGGATAATCCCATATGTGTGGCTCTGTAATTCAGCCTTAAACTATTTGTAGGTAAATACTGTGTATGTATATATGTGTGTCTGTGTATGTGTTTATATATATATATATAAAGGGCTAAGTGACCAGCCAACTGACTGATACCTATGATGCATTCTGATCACCAGGGGACAGATTCTCAATGCAGGAGCTGCTGAACTGCCATGACTTGGCAGCAGGGGAACTTCGCGGAGTGCCCTCTCACATTCCAGGACCCCTTTATAGCTGTCAGAGAGCTGGTTTCTGCCTGATCCCCACAGGCCAGGCTGAGGGACCCCACCTGCCAGAGGGATCCCACTCACCCATAGATACCCTTCGAGCTGTGGCACTGCCCCAGGTGCAGCAGGCTGAGGAAGAACCAAGGAAGGTTGGCTCCAGAACATGTCCAGCCTGTCTCACTCAGTCCCACCACACTGGCCACCTTCTAATTAATTTCCTTTCAATATACATGAATCCGTGCACTGGGTTACTAGTAAGAATTATGAAATCATATTTAAAAAACAGAGTTTAATGTGTTATCTACCTGTAAGTGGTTTCATCAGTGAATTTAACTCAAGATAATATTTGAAAATAAAAAAATATATAATTCTTAAGATAGTTCTATAATTCTGAGTGGACATTTCCCAAATGAGTCATATTAGTGAAGTGTGTGTATATGTGTATCTATGTGTAGCACTCTTAAATATTTTTGAGTAAATTAATCAGGGTATCATATGTGGAGTCTAATGAACAAAATAAACGAATGAACAAAGTAGATCCAGAGACATAAAAACATGCAACAGACTGACAAATCTCAGAGGGAAGAGGGAAAGGGAGGGCAGGAAGAGATTAATTAAAGAATTTATTTGCATATACCAGGTATGCATAACATGTGGACACAGACAATAGTGCTATGAAGGCCTGGCAGGGAGAGGGGTGCAGTGTGGAGGAGGTCAATGGTGGGGGGATAAGACATCTGTAATACTTTCAATAGTAAAGATACATTTTTAAAATTAATTAATTAATTAGTAGGAAATATAAAATATCACAGAAATAATTTAAAATATTTAAGCAAACTATATGAACCTCCTACCAAAATGAATAAATAGATAGCAACACAAATTATGTTTTTTTCAAAAGCCATAGGTATATTTCTCCAGGGTTTTAGAAAGTGTGTTCAGCCAGATTCCACCTATCTCATGAACAAAATGAAAGAGAAATCCTTTATTTCTTTGTGTCTCCCATTGCATCCCTCAATGACTACACAGAGAAAGAACCAATAAATGTTTATGAGTTGATGAGTGAAAAATACTGAAAACACTGAACACTGAAACACAGAACAATGGTAGGTTATCTACATTTTACTGAAAATAAAGGTTTAACGTACACATATAAAAACTTCAAAAGATTACCACAAGGTTCCATTTGTAAACAATAGTGATGCCTTTCATCTAAATGATGTTATAGCTATGAATCATTAAACCAACAAACCCAAATGTGTCTGTATACTCAGGTAAAATCCTTTCCTAGAAAGTCTTGAAAAGGTTCTCAGGATAAAATAACCTCTCAACAACATGTTCACCTTTTCATAACACAAAAACAACCAAACCAATCTTAAATATGTTTTTTTCCCTTCTGCTATCAACTTATGCTGCTGAACTTAATTCTTTTCCTTCGTTTTAGTACCAGTTTTTAAAACAGAGGGTAAATGGTCTTGATTCCACTTTCTCACTTTCACTTTACTTTTTTACCCTTTGTAGTCTGGGTTCTGCTATCACTCCTTCACCAGATATGCTATCTCAGATGTGCTTTCCAAATCTATTGGCATTTTCTCTGCCTTCTTTCTCTAGGAAGGCTATGACGCTAGACCCCCAGTTGCTATTTTGGAACTCTGCCTGTGGACTCTGGCCATTGTATTCTCTCAGTTGTCCTTTTTCCTCTGTCTTCTTTGTGAGCTCATCATTTTCTTCCTGTTCTCTACAATCACTATGAGAATAACTAACAGATAATGATGATGATCATTATAATAATAACACAAATTACTTACCACAAGCTTCTGGCCACTCTGCTAAAACTCAACATGTCACAGTTATTCTTGCAGCTAAGTAGGAACAGGAACTAGGTCACGGTCAATAAGAAGTTTAGAAGTGTTATGTAGTATTTCTATGTAGTCTCCTTAAAAGGTCGGGGCACCCTTCTTCTTCATTCTTTGCCCTAGAACTGCTTCTTCCAATGCAAATTAAATGAATGGGGCTCCAGTATCCACCTTTGACAATGAGAATTAGCATTCTACCTTGGAATGATAAATCAGAAAACTGAAAGGAACATGATTCCCTGAAGGCTCTAGAGTAGTCATTATCAATCCTATTTTGGGTAAGAGGAAACAAGATGCATAGAGGTGAAAAAAAACATGCCTATAGTTATATGCAATAGAACTATTGCTAGAACTTAGCAAGCTTAACTCAGGGGGAGGGTTCTTTCTTAGCCACTAAGCTTTGCAATGTCCTGAAGTTGTAGATGCAATTTATTATATGTTGTACATGATATTCTAATTGATAGGTTATGGTGATCATGCAAAATATAAGTCTCCTCAGAATATTAGCATTTTTAGAAAGGTAAAATGAAGTCTTATATCAGGGGTCAGAAAGAGCATTCTTAAATTAACATGGAGATGGGCAGGGCAGCACTAAAATTTGGGTCCAGTTAAGCTACTATAGTAAAACAACAATTTGAAATTATTCAAGAAGTTTGACTACTAAAGAAATATTTTTAAAGCAGAAAATATTGATTTGTCACCTCTTACCTCTCTATTTAGAAATGATGATACTGACCATTCCAAGATTTTGTGTTGATTAAAGATGACAATAAACACATAGCTACAAAACAATAATATAGCAGTATATGTTTTTATTTAACATGAAGAGAGAGTTTTCATTTATCTTGAAGCTATTTGCAAAAGGAAAACTAGAGGTATTTTTCATATTAATGAGATTTTCATATAAGATAAAATATGCCTAATACAACTCACCATCTCATTCCTAACAGTATTTTTATGTTCAGACTAAACTTGCTAGTATTCTTTAAAATTCATGTTTATAAGAAGTAGACTATAACTTCAAAGTTCTTTCATGTATTAGATTTCATCATATCTTACTCATCATAAATATTCTTTCAATCTACTTGTATCTAAATTGAGAAAAATTTAGCACCTCTTAAATTTATTTTCTCCAGATTAAAAAATACACACGTTATAGTAAAATGGCCTTCTTTTGAAAAGTAAAGAAGTGTCATATTTTTAATATTTTTAAGGATATGACTGAGACAAAGCAGGAGATTTTATGCAAATATAATAACTAAAGCTCACCTAGGTTTATTGTATCAAACTCTTTTTGTGTAATTCTAACTATGGAAGCTGAAAATGCTCTTGTAAAACTTGTTGCCATGACAACAAAATCCCCTAAGAAATGAGGCAAGTCTGCATGTGAAGGAATTATTTATGACATTACTTAATAAGACAATGCTTCAACCACCCATTTCAACCTCATGTTTCAGCTTCTCTATTGTTTGCTAAAATTTTTGACCATTTAGCAAAAGTTTCAACCTACACAACTCTTTAGTAAATATGATGAAATTAACCCTTATTTTTTGGCTCTCTTGTAACAACTGTTATTTATAATGAGTAAAAAAAAAATAGGTTACTAGAAGTTGGCAGTATTTATAAGTTATTAAGAAATATTTTACTTGGTCACTTATCCTTGATTTGGTCTGAAGGATCTCCTTTAAACATCCTCTAAAATATTTTTTCTATAAAGAAAAATTTTGATAACTCTGGGAAAATATGATTTATTTATTAAATAATTTAAAATTATTTTAGAGATAGAGTCTAGAGAGAGAAGGGGGGAGAGAGAGAGAAAGAGAGAGAGAAATTTATTGTTCCATTTATTTATGCATTTATTGGTTGACTTTTGTATGTGCCCTTGACTAGAGATTGACCCCTCAACCTTGGCATATCTGGATGATGCTCTAACCAAGTGAACTACCAGGCCAGGATTGGACAAAGAGAATTTATAAGAATGTATAAATGTATTATTGAACAAAGATGAGAAAATAAAAAGTGAAAAGGTAAAAATAATTTACAATAACAAAGTATATTTGTTTTTGCTTTAAAAAACAAAAACTTCAAATTCATTACTAAAAAAAAAACTTTCTGCTGACTCAAAAAATTTTAGAATGTAAATTCCAAAATGAGAATGAAATTCTAATAAATTTCAAATTGAGAAACATGGCCAATATCTTTCAATTTTAGGAAAAGGTAAAAAAAACTATGAAAAACTTTGGTTTGTAGCTTTTTTAATTTTTATTAATTTTTTATACATATCTCCCCATTGCCCCCCATCCCAGGCATACCCTAACCCCCCAGTGTCTATGTTCATTGGTTATGCTTATATGCATGCATACAAGTCCTTTGATTGATCTCTTATCTACCTCACCTAACTTTAATCTTCCTGCTGTAATTTCAGTCTGTTTGAAGCTTTACTGTCTCTGTATCTATCCTTTTGTTCATCAGTTTATAATGTTCTTTATTATCCACCAATGAGTGCGATCATGTGATGCTTCTCCTTCATTGACTGGCTTATTTCACTAAGCATAAGGCTCTCCAGTTCCAACCAGGTTGCTGCAAATGGTTTGTAGCTTTAATGTGACATATTTCTTTAATTTTCTTTTAAATATGAATCCAGCATTTATTCTGTCACTTAGGGTCTTTTTTCATTGTGATTATAAAAGATCTCTCCATTCTCTTCTTCCACTTTTATCAGGAGCTCAATACAAGAATTTGATAACCTAGCTGTACCGTTTGTTTCTGCCAAGTTAAACTTCTCATTGTTCCCTGAAGATGGCATTAACCACCCAATATCTATTTTTCATTCCTCATCAAATGTTTTAGTGAGTGCAATAAGGCAAGAAAAGGAATAAAGAATGAAGTAAAACTGTCTCCATTTGCAGATGATATGATAGCCTATTCAGAAAATTCTAAGAATGTTATAAAAACACGCTTAGAACTAATAAGTTCAGAAAGGTCTCAGAATATAAGACATAATAAAAAACATTTGTAGTTTTATATGACATCAGTAAATTTGTAGAAATCAAATTAAGAATATGTAATATCATTTATAATCACTAAATAATATATAAATTTATTGGATATACATATCGCCAACAAAACTTATATGTGAGCTGAAAATTGCAAAATGCAAAGATAGCAAAAAAATCTTTAAATAAATGGACCTATATACTATAGTCATGGATTGGGAGGCTCACAATGGTAAAGATGTTAATTCCCCCAAAATTTATATATAGATTTAATGCAATTTCTATCAAAATATCAATAAGACTTTTTATAGATATAGACAAGATTATTCCAAAATTTATATGTGAAGGCAAAGAAACTCATATAACTAAGAATATTATTTTTAAATAAGAATAAATTGGAAGCTGAGACCAGTTTGGCTCAGTGAATAGAGCTTGGCTTGCGGACTGAAAGGTCCCAGGTTCGATTCTGGTTGGGGGCATGTACCTTGCTTGCGGGCACATCTCCGCAGTGGGGTGTGCAGGGGGCGGCTGATCGATGTCGCTCTCTCATCGATGTTTCTGAATTTCTATCTCTCTCCCTTCCTTTCTGTAAAAAATCAATAAAATATATTTTTAAAAAAAGAATAAATTGGAAGAAATTACCCTACCCAATTTTAAGACTTCTTATATAGCTGTAGGAGTCAAGATCTTGTGGTGTTAGTAAACCAAAAGACACATAAATAAATGGGATAGATCCAACTGATTTTTCACAAAGATGTAAGTACAATTTGACAGAGAAAGATAAACTTGTCCACAAATAGTTGGAATAATTGGATAACTATAGGCAAAAAAGTAAACCTCGACTTAAATCCACATCTTCTATAAAAACTAACTCATAGAACCATAGACTTAAATGTAAAACATAAAATTTTCAGGGTTTAGAATTTTCTGAAGAGTTCTTAGACATGATTCCACAGCATTATAAAAAAAGAAAATAAAGTCTATTCCTCCTATCTTAGTTTATGTAATTAAAGTATTTATTCTTTTAAAGCATTTATAAATTGAACTTAATCACAATTAAATACTTTTGCTTTATAAAAGAGTGTGTTAACAGATTAAAAGACACATTAGAGACTAAGGGAAAATATTTGCAAAGCATACATCCAACAAAGAACTCATAATTAGAACATGCAATTAATTCTCAGAACTCAACCTAAGAAAAACAACTCAATTTAAAAAATGACAAATACATGAAAAGACATTTCTCATATATTGATGACAAATAAACACATGAAAAGATGTTCAACATCACTAGAAATTAGGGAAATGCAGTTTAGGCCAGGAAGTATCATTATACAGCTAATAGAAGAGCTCAAGTGAAAATGTACATTTACCATATGACTCAACAATTTGTACTCCTGAACATTTATCTCAGACACATGCAACTAATAATGTTCCCACAAATCACTACAGCAGGGAGGAGCAGTTGGGAGGGACTAGACCTGCAAGGGAGAGCAGTTGGGGGTGATCAAGCCTAGAGAAGAGGGCAGTTAGGGGTAACCAGGCTGGCAGAAGAGGGGATTTGTGGGCTACCAGGCCTGCAGGGAAGGACAGTTGCAGGGGACCCAGGCCTGCAGGGGAGGGTAGTTAGGGGAAATCAAGCTGGCAGGGGAGCAGTTAGGCATCAATCAGGCTGGCAGGGGAGTGGTTAGGGGGTGATCAGGCTGGCAGACAGAAGAAGTTAAGGGCAATCAGGAAACAGTTGGAAGCCAGCAGTCCTGGATTGTGAGAGAGATGTCCAACTGCCAGGTAGGATCGGGCCTAAACAGGCGGTTGGACATTCCTTAAGGGATCCCAAATTGGAGAGGGAGCAGGCTGGGCTGAGGGACACACTCCCCCATGCACGGATTTTGTGCACCAGGCCTCTAGTCTTATAATAGAAGTCTAATATACAAATTGTCCCCTAGGGAGTTGTACTGCTCACAATAAAATGTGCTGATCACCAGGGGGTGATGTGGAATGAAGGAAGGCCCTGCCAGCAGCCAGAAGGCTTTGATCAACCCTAATCATCAGCCAGGCCTAGGGACCCTATCCACGCATGAATTTTGTGCACCAGGCCTCTAGTCTATATATTAAAAGCCTAAGCAACCATTACAGCGGAACAACCAGAACAACTGGTCTCTCTGATGCGCACTGACCACCAAGGGGCAGACGCTCAATGAAGGAGGTGCCCCTGGTGGTCAGTGACTCCCATAGTGGGGGGCACTGCTCAGCCAGAAGCTGGACTCACAAATGGTGAGCACAGCAGTGGTGGCAGGAGCCTCTCCAGCCTTTATAGCAGTGCTAAGGAGCAGCAAGCTGAGCAGTAAGGAGCAGCAAACAGGAGATGGTAAGAAGTACAGGGTCCTGGACTGTGAGAGGGATGTCCACCGAGGGGTCTCAGGATGTGAGAGGGCATAGGCTGGGCTAAGGGACCTCCTCCCTCCCCCAGTGCACAAATTTTGTGGAGCCTCTAGTGCAAAAAATAAAAGGGATAAGCTATTAATATACACAACGACCTGGCTGGATCTCTAGAGCATTAGGCTGAATGAAAAATGTCAGTCTTATAAGGCTCCATTCTGAAGGATTTTATTCACAAAACATTTTGAAATGGCAAAAATTATAGGAATGGAAAGCAAATTAGATGCTGCCAGGGAATGGGGCTGGGCTAGGATGGCAGGGAGGAGAGTATGACTAACTGTAATGTAGCAGCACAAGGGAGATCTTTGTGGTGATAAAATAGTTCTTTATTTTGATTGTAGTGATGGTTACATGAAACTACTCACTAGATAGATGGCTTGGAACTATAATTAGATTGTGACAATGTCAAATTCCTAGTTTTAATATTACACTATAATTAGGTAAGACATAATCATTGGAGAAAACTGGGTGAAGGATACACAGAACTTCTCTGTACTACATAACAATTGCCTGAGGATCTATAATTTATTTCAAAATAAAAAGTTTAATTAAAAATCTATTAAATTATAACTTAATTTTATAAAGATTAAATAATAAGTGTTGGAATGTATTGTTAAGAATTTAATGTGCAGTTTAAATTGAAAAGGAGTCAACAGCCTTTGCAGCTCTATTCTTGAAAGATTTCCACTAAATATTGAATTTCATTCACTCAAAGACAATAAAAATGGGGTGGGAGTGTTATCTAAAATCCTTGTGAAACTCTGGAATATTGTAACACTCCCAAAAGTCAGAAAAAAACAACAACAACATGGTACATCTTTATTTCTATACTAGTAGCCCTATGCACGAATCTGTGTGCCAGCAGCTCTCTGGGGGTCCTGGCTACTCCGTGCCCTTTGCCCAGAGGCTCTCTGTGGCTCAGAGGCCCATCCACAGTTGGGCACAGATAGCTTGCCTTATCACCCACTGGGGTGACAATGCAAGTTTCCTCCCCACCCCCTGACGCTCCTTGCCCGCTATCCAGAGGCCCTCTGCAGCCAGAGTGGAACACTTGCCTCCTGGCCATGGTGACAGAGTAAGCATTCCTCCAGGTCACTCACACTGCCTGCTCTCAGTGCCTGACCCTCAGGACTGGAGAATTCCAATAGGGCTGAGATGACTGGGCACGGCCATCCTGTGGCTATTGGTGCCACCATCATTGTGATGAAGTGATGGTTAATTTGCATATCACCCTTTTATTAGATAGGATCCACACATTTTCTTCTCTTTTTTTTTTAAATCTATTTTATTGATTTTACTGAAAGGAAGGGAGAGGGATAGAGAGTTAGAAACATCACTGAGAGAGAAACATCAATCAGCTGCTCCTGCACACCTCCTACTGGGATGTGCCTGCAACCAAGGTACATGCCCTTGACTGGAATTGAACCTGGGACCGTTCAGTCTGTAGGCTGATGCTCTATCCACCAAGCCAAACTGGTTTCAGCAGGATGTTACACATTTTCCATCTAATTTTGATCCACTAAAATAACATGGCTTGCATGTACTTCATCTTAAACCAACTATTAATAGATGCTGGAGCACAGCGAGCATGACTCAATGGTTGAGTGTCAACCTATGAACCAGGAGGTCATGATTTGCCTCCTGATCCGGACACATGCCTGGTTGTGAACTCTATCTCTAGTGTGGGACTTGCAGGAGGCAGCAGATCAATGATTCTCTCTCATCATTGATGTTTCTATCTCTCTCTCCCTTCTCCTTTCTCTCCAAAAGCAATTGAAAAATATTTTTTTAAAGTAGACTCTGAAAAAAAAAACTTAGGTAATACAGTAAATTAATACACCTATGCAACAGATCTTGGGAGTGTACAGTGGTACCTCGAGATACGAGTGCCCTAAGATATGAGATTTTTGAGATACGAGCCATAGAGCAAGCAATTTTCGCTTTGAAATACGAGCAACAGTTGAGATACGAGTAATAGAGTGGATGGGCCGGCTGCACATGACCCACCAGTTTACCGTGACTCGAGCGTCTCATAGTTTCCCACGCCTCAAGGTTATGGAACGAATTAAACTCATATCTCAAGGTACTACTGTATATATCATTCTAATATCCTTCAGGTCCCAGGCTGTGAGAGGGCACAGGCTGGGCTAAGGGACTTCCCGCCATTCCCAGTGCACAAATTTCGTGCAGAGGGCCTCTAAAGCAAAAAATAAAAAGGGATACACTATTAATATACACAACAACTTGGCTGGATCTCTAGAGCATTATGCTGAATGAAAAATGCTTATAGGACTCCATGCTCTAGGATTTTATTCAAAACAAATAAACAATCAAAACCACACCAACATAAATTATAGGCTTCCAAACATGAATTTTGCAACTTTAAAGGTGGTTTAAACAGTGAGTAGCAAGTGGAGTGGTTAGGGGCAAGCACCTCTGAAAATATTACAGGCTGCTGAAAAAATTAGTGAAAAAAGACTTGACAGAGAGAGTATGAAAAGTAAATGGGAGTCGGTCAGACACTAAGTTGCTTGGATTGCAAGGAAGACCTTTTACTTAAACCACTTTAATTTTTAATAGATTTTACTTTTAGAGCATTATTATTCATAGCAAAACTGAACAGAAGGTACAGAGATTTCCCATACACACTCTGTCCATACACTTGCATAACCTCCCTGGTTATCAACATTCCCCACGAGTAAGGTACATTTATTTCTATTGATGAACCTACATTGATACATCATCACCACCCAAAGTCCATAGTTTAAATTAGAGTTCACTCCTAGTGCTGTACACATGTGGGTTTAGAGACGCATATAATGACACACATCCAGCATTATAGTATTACTAGAGGCTCAATGCATAAAATTCATGCCTCGCAGCCCCGTGGCCCCACCCAAGGTCCACTGGTGTTCTGGAAGGTCATTCCAGAAGGTCATCCTGCCTTCCAGTCTAATTAGCAAATTAGCTCTTTATTATATAGGATATACCAGTGGTTGGCAAACTGCGGCTTGCAAGCCACATGCAGCTCTTTGGCCCCTTGAGTGTGGCTCTTCCACAAAATATCATGTGCAGGCGTGCATGTACAATGTGATTGAAACTTCAAGGCCTATGCGCAGAAGTCGGTTTTTGGCTCTCAAAAGGAATTTTAATAGTTGCACTGTTGATATTTGGCTCTGTTGACTAATGAGTTTGCCAATCGACCACTGGGATATACAGTAGTTTCATTGCCCTAGAAATTCTCTGTGCTTCATCTGTTCTTCCCTTCTTCCTCTCAACCCCTGTCAGCTACTGATCATTTTACTATCTATATCATTTTGCCTGTTGCAGAATGTCACATAGTTAAAATCATACCAGTAGTTAGCCTTTTCAGACCACTTTCTTTCACTTAGCAATATGCACCTAAGTTTCATCCATATCTTTTCAAGGCTGGATAGTTCATTTCTTTGTAGTGCTGTATAACATTCCATTGTCTGGATAAGATGATATCCCATCGTCTGAACCATTCCATCTTCAAATTTTTACCTTGGTTTATCTTTGAGGTTTCTTATAGTTTAATCTAAAGTTTGTTCATATAAATTCCTCCTGAATTACCTTTCAAAATAAGCTTTTTAAGATAAAGAAGACCTCTTGAGTCTAAAATCTTTGGCACCAGAATTGTTTTTCAGCAGCTACTAGCTGCATTTAAGAAATAGCCTAAGTAAGTTCCTTAGTATATTCAAACATATTACGCCTTAAGGTAGCTTTGTAACTTTAAGTTAATATCTCCCAGAATTGCTAATATTTCTTACCTCCATGTCTTTCCTATATCAAGTCACACAGATATCTGAAAAGGATACACTCATATAGCCAATAAATCAATTGTCATCCCATAGAGCTGGGATTAGTGGTGCTAAGAGGCAAAGGTAAGATTTGAATGTTTTCTTAATTCAGTATATTCAAATAGATATTTCACCAAAGGACAAAAAGGAAGACCATATAAAAGGTGCTTAAATTAGTCATTAGAGAAATGCACATTTAAACTATAAAGAGATATCATTATAGAATTATTAAAATAGCTATAATCAAAACGACCAATGATTCTAAGTGTTGGCAAGGATGTGGAGAAACTGAAGCCATCATATACATTTCTGGTGAGGATGTAAAATGACATAGTAACTTTAAAAAACATTTTGATATTTTTTTAAAAATTTAAATATACCAACCAGCAATTGCACTCCCAGGCATCTACTCACAATAAAATGTTATGTCCTTATAAAGATTTCTATGAATGTTTAGAGAAACATTATTCACAATAACCAAAACTTGAAAATAATGCAAATGTTTGTAAACTCGTTAATGAGCAAACAAATGGGCTATAACTGCAGTGAAATACTATTCAGCAATAAAAAAAGTAATGACACATGCAACAACATGGGTTAACCTCTAAAACATTTGTCAGAAAAATAATTCAGACACAAAAGCATACACATTATATGTATGGTTAAGCATCAACCTATGAACCAGGAGGTCACAGTTTGATTCCTGGTCAGGGCCTATGCCCGGGTTGGGGGCTCGATCCCCAGTGTGGGGAGTACAGAAGACAGCTGAAAAATGATTCTGTCTCATCATTGATGTTTTTATCTCTCTTTCCCTCCCTTTCTTAAATCAATAAAATATATTTTTAAAAATTTACTAAAATCATTGAATTATAACTTATAATGAGCAAATTTTATGCTACTTAAATTGCATTTCCAAGAAAGCTGTTTGTAAAGAGGCAATAAAGCTTCTCTGATGACAGGTTCACCAATACATTTGAAGCAATGTTCCAATGGCAGACAAAACTAATTTGCAAACAAACTGTGAATCACTAGTAGGGCTAAAAAAATATTTCTAGGAATCATCTCGTTCACACAGAAATGAGAATGGTGTCTACTCAGGTAAGATTATTTATTAAGCGTCTTCCACTCACTTGTATCACTTGTGGTTCGAATGTTTAAGAGTTCCTCAAAGCTGAGTACAATTTAGAAGGGAGAGGGAGAGAAAGGTGGGAAGTTCCAACATAATTATGACAGTACCTTTCTTTTACAATGATTTTAGTGAGTCCGGAGAAGACATTTTGATCAACATGATCCTATCCCCTATGGTATAAACTATAATGTCCTGGGTACTATTAAAAAAAAAGGCTAACTTAGAATTTGAGAGCTATTTAAGAGTCATTTAAAGGGTGAGAAATTCTTCCAAAATAGTTAGGAATTCATAAAGCTTTCTTTTACTTTATAAATTTCAATTAAAAGAAGCTGTTATAAATATGTGAAAACTTAAAAATTAAGTGAAAGATACAAATATTACATAATGGATCTACTGAGCTGAAAGTTGTAGCTCTGAACTGAGAATTGCCATTCCATCCTGATAGAATATGATTCTGCTCTGTTCAGACTGATGGGGAGGGATTGTTGGGTGTAGAGTTTATATACAGACTGGAGGGTTTAAAATCTTGGATCAGCTATCTCTTAGCCCCAATACTATTTTTAGGAATGTTCTCAAAGGCTGCTTTCTGAATGAGCCAATGTCTGACACTATTTTGGGTCAAATTATTCATAGTATAGATTTTTATAACTGGCTATAAATCAGAGGTTTCTACAGCCCCCTCCCTGCGTTCAATTAATTTGCTAGAGCCACTTACAGAGCTCGGAGAAATATTTTACTAATTATATTGCCTGTTTATTATAAAAGGATATAACTCCAGAATAGTCTGATGGAAGACAGACATCAGGCAAGGTATGGGAAAAAGTCATAGCGCTTCTATGCCTTCCCCGGGCACAACACTCACCCCAAATCTTCCTTGTTCACCAACCTGGAAGGTATTAAAACCCAGTCCTCTGGGTTTTATATGGGCTTCATTTTCTAGGCATAATTAATGCAATCATTTAATCATTAGCCATTTTTAATTAAACTCAATCTCTAGCTCCTTTCCACTCTCCCCTTCCCTGAGCTCAGTGGTGGTACTGAAAATTTCAACTCACTAGTCAAGTTGGTGGTTCCAATGGCAATAGCTACCATCCTTAGATGTGGTCCAAAAGTCACCTCATGGACATAAGAAAAGACACCTTTATCACTCTCATAACTTAAAAAATTCCAAGAGTTTTGGAAGCTCTGTGTCAGTATTCAGAATGAAGACCACATACATACTTTTTTGTTACAACTCACAATATCACACAACCTCAGCCCTATGGATAAATTAGGCTAGATAATTCCTTATTTAGGATGGGGTGTTAATCCTAGGCAATGTAGGATGTTTAGAAGCATCCCTAGTTTCTACAGAGTAAATACCCATAACACTCCTGCCCCAGTTAAGCAACCAAAAATATCCCCAGGAAAATTGACAAATTTCCCTTGGGAGCAAAATTGCCTCCAGTTGAGAACTAATGGTCTAAACAATCAGTCCAAAACTCTTTAGAGCAGATCATATAAGAACTTTGAAAAAGTATAATTTTTCTCACCATTGAGTTGTTCAGCTAACTATAAATCTGTTAATACCTAGAAAATGCTAAGTAAGTGTCTTGGAAAGTGAAGATATTTGCAGGAAGAAAAGTATCATTACAGTTTTATTGAATCATCAAATATCATTAGCAAAAACAGTGAATGAGAGAAGCATGTTTCTTTTATGTAGTCAAATTAGGTAAAAGGGGACAGCTTTTTACTACATGGCTGACCTCCATGCTAAACAAATTGCCTTTATGATGAAATATTAATATTTGCATGTCAAAAAACAATATCCAAAATGTGTATCCAAATTTCATCACCGCATGTGAGCATAAAGCTCCACTGTATACAAAGATTGTCACTTAATTAAAGCATCAAAGTGAGAAGAGACATAAAGTGCTTAGTTTTGATGAGCTTGTTAGTTTATAGACCTTATGTTCAACAAACTGAATTAACATTCTGTTCTAATTACATTCTATTACTTGCTGAAAGGGAGGGATGCCCCATTTAGAGTACAAGATGATCCAATGCACAACACCAAATACTGGACAAATAAAACAGACAGGAGTTTACTAGTCACCTATACTCACAGTTGGGGGAGATGGAGGACATTGGGTATCATGTAGAATCACACTGGAACTGCATTCGGAACATAAAATAGGGGATGTGGTCGTGGAAGGCTTCTCAGTAACCATAGGGTAAAGTGACCTTTGGTTATCACGTGGGGATGTGATTGGCTTGTTTGGAAAAAAAAAACTCATGGGCTGCAGGGAAGTGAAATCCTTGTTAGGCTGAGGACCAGGTGGAATGACCTATCCTGGCTAACAGAGAACTAATCCGGTGAGAGCTTTTCCTGCTTAAAGACAATGGAGGTAGGGTTTGCCCATTTGGTGGGGTTGGGGAATTCACAGATGGGTTTTGGGTCCCTGGGAGGCATAGAGATATTAACGCAGCGTAGGGAATTTTCGATCTTATAATACATATTCTCAGACAATTAGGAGTGATTTATGTTAGTTAACTTATCTTAGATGCAAAGAGGAAATCAGTGGTAACTATCTATCTTTCCTGCATGAGTTAGCTGTGTTAAAGCTTTTCAAAACAGATGAGTGTAAAATAATAGATCTGAAACTACTCCAAGAATTCTTTCAATACTTTTAATTGTAGTAACTTTCCTGGGTATAGGGCATACTTCTGAGCACTGCAAGGAACTGTAAAGGAAGAAGAAAACATAGCCCTTTCCTTTAAGTAGCTCATGTCTACATCATCAAAGCATCCTGCACTAATCTCAATGCTCCTGTAGAGTTTATATGCAGAGGAGAAGCTAAGGTAATGCCATGAACTTGCAATCTATTCTAATAAAAGTATAATATGCTAATTAGACTGGGATATCTTCCAGGAGACCTTCCTAACAAAGCTATGGTGGTGGGGGAGGGGGCCAAGGCAGAGGCAGTTAGGGGCAATCAGGCTGGCGGTAAGTGGGGGTAGTTGGGAGCTATCAGGCCTGCAGAGGGGGTGATCAGGCCAGCAGACAGAGTGGTTAGGAATGATCAGGCAGGTAAGCAGTTAGGAGCCAGTGGTCCTAGATTGTGAGAGGTATGTCAGATTGCCAGTTTAGGGTTGGACATCCCCCAAGAGGTCCCGGATTGGAGAGGGTCAGGCTGGGCTGAGGGACAACCCCCATGTACGAATTTTGTGCCCGGGCCACTAGTATTCCATATATATGACTAGGCAGACCATTATGTGAAGGTAAGCCTTAGTTGTGGTTTTTTCCCTGTTTTAGAATCAGAACAAGGCCAAACCCTAAAAAATCATATCATGACTTTCTATAAAGACACTGGGCCACTAAAAAGTCCTCCTCGAAATAATTTTAACATGTGTTTTATTTCTATAAAGTCTAATTTGAAAACCATATATTTAATGCATATTCAAGGATCACGATTTGGAGTCAGAGGTCTGGGTGGGAAAACTTTCTCTGATGTTTTCTCTCTAAGTTAGCTTCACAAAGAAGAAAATACCCACTAGCGGAGGAGAGAGGCTCCTGACAACTCTACCAGCACAGACCTGTCCTATTTGCTGCTGATGTGCTGGAAGACAAAGCCCCTCCTTGATCCCTCTCCTCTCAGATTCTACCTTTCAGAGGGTTTAACAGGAGGTTGTGGGATGTCTTGCTTTAGTCTTCCTTTGTTTCCTTAGACAGGCAGGGAGCCTCACAGCCTCTAGTAAGAGTGTTTCTTCTCCTATTTCAAGCCCAATGGAAAGCTACAGGGAACAGAAAATGGTGCATGTGTATGTAGCAGTAAAAGAATCAGGATCCTGAAAATCTGCTCCCTTCTCTCCCTGCCTGAGTTGTTGAGATTTGAGGAAAAGGTGTTAAGAGTGGAGAGCAAGGAATTTTAAAGAAGGCATGAGATAGCTGAAATTTCTTTCTCTCTCTCTAAACTTGTTATTGTTCCTGAAACTCATGCCCACCAATCCGTAAACTACGTAACTCAAAAATCATTAGCATAGAGAATGTCAACTGAATCTTGTTGGTCTTAGAATAGGATATTCACAACCCTAATGTCCACAATTTGGTTGCAAATGAAATTGATCAGTATGGTCACCATAGCACACATAGAAGCAATATTTGTTGCTGAGCTGAATGACTCCAGGTGACAAGGTGCTAACACTTCTACACTAGCCACTGATCATATTGAACACTGTCATTTATAAACCATGGTCACAGACATTTATTTTCCCTTTTCATACGAATAGTTCCAAAGAACATAAACACATACACACAGTTAAAGACTCAAGTTTGGGCCCAAGAAAACAGTAGAATGAGACAAGATGGGAAGTAGTGTTTGATGCACCCACATGGGCCCACAGGAGAAAAGAGTGGCAGAAGTTCCAGCCTCTGCTCTTCATAGAGTGATCTAAGGTGGTCGGTATCCAGCCAATCTTTTTCCAGTCTTCTTAAATCATTTGCCAATTGGGTCACTTTATCCAGATACAACAAATGGATTGTCCATTTAATTCTGTTTCTAAAACTGTTAGATATCATGATTATAGGATACTAAACAATCTTAATAACAAAGGGAGAATACATCTTTTCTAAGATAGCATTTTTTCATTTAAGAAAAATAAGCCTTAACCAGTTTGGCTTAGTGGATACAGTGTTCAGCCTGCAGACTGAAAGGTGCCAGGTTGGATTCCAGTCAAGGGCATATGCCTGGGTTGTGGGCTTGATCCCCAGTGGGGAGTGTGCAGGAAGCAGCCAATCAATGATTCCCATAATTGATGTTTCTATTTCTCTCTCCCGCTCCCTTCCTCTCTGAAATCAATAAAATATATTTTTTTAAAAAGAAAAAAATGAAGGACACATATCTTTATGTAAGTAGCATAGTTATACACACAACTGTCCTTTCAGCAACTATCAGAAATGAGGCTAGCAACATTTTCAACAGCATTTGCTAGAATGCGTCTACATGTGCATGGGCACCCGAGCGTGAGCACCCGTGCACGAGCACATGTTGTTACACTGTGGAATACCCCGACAGCTATGTGATACAGTGGGAAAAAGACATGGGATTTGGAATCAAGACAACTGAATTTTAATCCCAACTCTTCCACTAACTGTACATTTTACTTCGGAGAATTGATTATTCTCTCCAATTCCTGGTTTCTTCATTTCTCAAAGTTAAGTGTGGTGCTAATTCATTTCCAGAGTCGATTACAGTTGTAAAATGTCTGTTTCAGGTTGTTCAGATTGGGCATATCTTCATTTAATACAATTAAAGTACATTATGCTTATAGATAAAATTGATCTGACATGATATAGGTCAACTATGTATAACTAATTTCAACAATCTTACAGAAAGCAAGGCCCTCCTTGCTGTTTGGGAATAGCATCATACCTACACAAAAAGATTGAGGAATAGAAGGTTTAAACATGTTCTATCCTTCATCACACACAGGAGAAAATATTCAATTGGAAGGAATTCCTGTTCCATCTTCTCGTAATGGTATTTGGCACTTGAGTATTTGCTCATACAAACCAATCGCATGCTTTATTGTGTTTTAAAAATTGGAATCTTTCTCAACTGATGTATCATCATAAAATTTACAAGGGGAGAATGTAATTTATTGTTGAGTGTGTGTGTGTGTGTGCTTATGTGAGTGTGCACACATGCATGTAAGGAAAGAAAAGGATGAAGAGTGAAGTGTTAATTACTGAACATTTATGTAGAAAGGATGCCACCACTTTGATGATCCATTTAGTTATGTGTATCATCATATACTTGACTCCTGTACAAATGAGAGCTGACTCTAGAATTCCTACCTTGTGTAAATATACATCATATACATATAACAAAGATAAAACATTATTTAGTTGTTCTCCAACTACAATGTTTTATTGCATAGAAAAGTAGAAGATATGAAAAATTCTTCAGTAATGTTCAAAATATGTCCCTTAAGCTAGTGTTTTTTTTAATTAGAAAAAATATGCAGTTCTCATATAACAGTCATCCTATATTACATTTTTATTCAGCTCTTGCCTTTCAGTGCCTCAAGGCTTAGTGGCAAATTCATTTGTAATTTTTTTCTTTAAAAAATGAAATTATTCTATTATTTCACATATATCCTACCCTTATGTTTCTAGATTTCACAAACTGGGGTAAACCCGTAATGGTAGGAAAATAATAACATTTTTGATAGGTTGATAGAATTAAACACCATTAAAATAAACCCCATTGTAAACTGAAAATTTCTCCAAATTTCTATGTAGATTTATCATTATCTTTCATGGAAGACAGAAATCTTCTAATTCAAATGTAGTTACCTCTAGGATTTAAAATTTTAACTTCTGCTCAGACACTTTTTTAATTTTATTATTTATACTGTCACAATAGAATTTATCAAAGATAAAGTATAATAAGAGTTTAAAATAACATTATCAGAGCTAATATATCAGAAGACAGAGTTCTCTGAACTCGCTGTTTCATGTTTTTGTCATGGGAAGCTTTTCATTTAATAAACTAGAACCACACCAATAATTTTCAACAAAGACTCAATTCAAACAAGTTCCATAAAATGCACATTTTATTCTGTATCATGAAAAAATATTCACATTTAAATAAAGTGTGAAATAAAACAGAGCTAATCCTCCCTAATGAAATAGTTTGTTGTGCTGAAACCCAGAATTCTTTCAATTAAAAACTTCCTCCTGCCAATCAATTCATTTTTTAAAATGACTATTTCTGAATGACAATTTTTAAATAAAGTAATAGTCACCACAAACTTCCCAGAACTTATCAAATTTTGATCACAAATATTGCAGAATTGACCCTAATTCATAAAGTTAAAATATTTTTACACATTCTCTCAGCAATTGGGTAATTGTTCAACAGTACATACAAAATGTCTATGTTATACATTGCAATACCTTTAAGTAGAAAAAGTGATCTGCTAAGCATGAGAGTTTGAAAAAAGAAAACAAGAAGTATAGCTTAGCAGAATAATATTAAAAAACATCACATGAAGTTATGTCATTGTTTGCAGTGCATGAATTAATTATCTCCAGTGAATTCACTATCATAGTAGAGGTATCTTTAATAAACTCAGTTCCCACAAATAACTTTGGCAAACACTTAATTTCCACAGTAGCATTAGTGTGATAGTCAGAAATTTTATTATACTATACAGAATACCAACTAGTGTATCCAGTCATCAGAAGGTAGAATAAAAAGAAATGTATAATCTTCAATATATATAAATATGCACATTTAATTTTTATTGTCTGAGTATCAAGCACTTTTAGGACTTGTTGCTTTTTTAATAAACAACAATGGATGTTTCAAATGGTTCTCAATTGTTTTCCAGTTTCAATCATATTGGTAACAATCATATTGTCCCCAGGATGAAATGTATGTTCTGTCTCATTTGAACTGTGAATGGGTTCTGAGGTACATCATGACCACTTGGTGGAAAATGCCATTACTGCCAACCAAAACAAGAAGCGCATGAACATTACACTTATCCCTCTCTGAAGAAGAATCTCAAGAATCATAAAATGAAAACATTCAAGCAGAGATTAAAAAAACTATTTTCTAAATATGGAATATATTATATAACCTTAATCTTGATTTTAAAAGGAAGTACATTTGGCCCTAGCTGGTTTGTCTTAGTGGATAGAGTGTCAGCCTGTGGACTGAGGAGTCGCAGGTTCAGTTCCTGTCAAGAGTACATGACCAGGTTGAGGGCACGATTCCCAGGGTGGGGCGTGCAGGAGGAGGCCAATCAATAATTCTCTCTCATCATTGATGTTTTGATCTCTCTCTCCCTCTTCCTTCCTCTCTAAAATCAATAAAAATATTTTTTTAAAAATAAAGTACATTTGGCTTTTGTATAAACTAATATGGGTGTGACATGATATACCAATATTAAAGACGCATGTCTATCAAACCTTCTTTGACATGGAATTCAAAATAAATCTTTAGTGTGGTTTTGCATAGTTTGCTAGCTGTCCTTCCTGTTTACTCTATCTGAACCTCATCTGTAATCTTTCCCATCATACTTTGGTTGGAAAAAGTTGAGAAACAAATGAGGGATCCTTGACACCAACAGCTCTCTGATAAACATTTATGTTGCTTTAATCACAAAGTCCAATTTCCTTAATTCAATAGAATGTGACCATAGAAGGAAAAGGTTAAATTTCATGCTATCAAAGATGATTTACAGAGGAAAAATATTTGACAATGAATTAATTAAATTAGTTACTATGAATACCCAATCTGTTTTATTCAGGTATCAGTATGGGTAGTTTAACCTTATGTGGCTAAACAATAGTCAGTGTTTCTGCATGCGGTGAGACTGGTCAAATCTTTTGACTTTATTCCATGAAGATACAGTCCAATCAGCTAAGTGCTTAGAGACTGTGCTTCTAGGTAATGGGAAGTAGAGATTATAAACTTGGTTGGTAGAAGAACAATATATTTAATATGTATATTAAAGCCCCAATATTTACCAAGCTTGAAAAATGCTTCCATCTTCTTGTTAAATGCATTAAAATCTAACAAGAGTTATGACAGTGTGTTATCTCCAAATAAATAAACAAAAACTATTAAAAAGCATCACACACAAAAAAAACCCACATTACAATTGTCATGGGGATATAAAGTACAGCATAGGGAATATAGTCAATAACATTGTGATAACTATGTATGGTGCCAGGTGGGTACTGGAAATACCTTGGGGGGAACATTTTGTAAATTATCTAATTAACCACTATGCTGTATACCTGAAACCAATACAAAATAATATTTAAAGTAAATATAAGAATAACCAATGAACACAAGACACTGGGGGGTTGGGGTATGCCTGGGAGTGGGGGGGGCAATGGGGAGATATGTATACATGTAACACAATAAAAAAAACCCTGTAATTTAAAACAAAAAACAAAAAACAACTGCTATTCCTACCTTTTTTCCCTTTTTTGTCAGTTAGAACTCTAGTCAAAAACTGTATTTTTTGGTCAATTGTTCTTTGACCATGTGCATTTTGATACAGTGCAAGTCAGGACTTCATTTAAATAATAATTCAGTAATAATATAAAACCCAGTGATGAAAATGAGCTAACTTTAAAAAGCTTTGCATGATATCACTGAGGTTCTGCACAGTGGTTATGAAAAAAGTAGAATGGTCTTTCCCATAGTTACCTTTAGCTATGTTATCATAAAAGTGAAAGCAAGAGTGCGTGGGCTGAAGATTCCAGAATATAAGATCATAATACCTTATTTTTCTCCTTATCTACAGACGTTAGCTTCAAAGAGTAGAACAAATAAATCACATTCATAAAATTAATATTTTTTTTCATTAGAGAAAATTCTTTAAATTCTCTGAAGTAAATATTCACATGCTCATTTAATTTGGAAATAACACAGGTTGTCATTCAAAATAGAAATAGAAATAGTTCATTTGGATAATGCATTTAATAGTGGTTTGGCCAAGACTGTTAATCTACTTGAAACTTAGAGAGTCAAAAAACTAATTTTAAAAATAAAATATTTCTCATCTAAATCCCAATATTAAAAGTGGAAAAAATATATATAGGAAAAAAATCTCAAATATCTCTTGATTTCCTTGACTACTATGCATTACTTTTTTTAGGTTAAAAATGAATTGGAAAAGGAAATGCTAATACCAGTTGCCTCTTACTAATAATTACATTTGGCAATTGACCTGCACCAATGCCTTTTGATTGTGGGGAGAAGTGATGGAAAATTCCACTATTGGATGGGGCACCTTACGAGTTCAACCTCTGTCATTTATTCTAACATATGCATTAACATTATAAAGTAAATTTTTAAAATTTATTTCAATTGAGGAACTTTTAAAAGTACATGATTGAAAGACTTGGAATCTACATTTAAACTAGATAGCTTTTCAATGTCAGTACAGTACTCTGAAAGATGAAGTTGTCTCCCTAGGGTTTGTCTGACTGTTACTAGAATCTCAACCACTTAATAGCTATGCTATCCTGTCAAGTTCCTTAACCTGTTCTTTCATAGGGCTGTTGCAATAATTAAATTTATAACTTAAATAAAGTGGTTAGCATAGTATAAATAGAGAGTGAGCACTTAATAAATATAAGCTTAATTAACTTACTTAAATTCTAAGCCTGAAGGTAAAGCAGCTGATCGACCACTCAGCTTTCATTATCTTCCTGGTTCCCAGCCCAAATCCTCAATGGTCCTGAACCTCATAGAGCATGTAAAACATTGGTCTCAACATAAAAAAATCAAAAAGTAGAAAATCTCAAGTTAGAATACAAACCAATATTCTTAAAACATCTGGCACATAGTAGGCATTAAAAAATTCTAGCTTGTATCCAGCCACCTTCCCTGCATAATATGACTCAGAATTAACTAGAATGTAGGACAAACTAAACAAGTACCAGTATGCCAACACAAATGTTTACCTATTTTCTCTTAATTTCTCAGTTAAACTTTCCCAAACCCTATCATGCCATTTTGTGAATTTAAGTACTCTTCACAGAACAAAAAGTTAACTGCCTTCCTCTAAACTGAATATGATTTGTTTGATTTTGTGTGTTTGTGTATACCCCCAAGTGTTTTGAGAGGTAGAGAAGAACAATAAAGAAAGAACTCCAAAGTATTTTAGTGGTCTTTAAACTTGGATAAATGATAATATTTGCCCTCATTGAATAGCTGAGAACTAATTATTTGACATAAAATGCTCTGAAGATTAAACTTATTAATAATAATTAACATGGGCACTACTTAACAAATTGATGTTTGATATAATTAGCTATCATAATTCTATTAATTACTTTCATTAATAAAAAAATTTTAGCATTTCTCATCTTCACATAATTTATGGCCCCTAACAGATTTTTACTATAGCATTTGGAATCATTACCACTTATTTTCAAAATTATGATAATCAAAAATTAAATTCCTTTGAAGAAATTTTCACCAGGGTCAAAGAAAATTTTAAAAAATATGGCAGATAAAACCACTGAAATTCAGAGTAAGCATTTTATCCTAATATAAATCTATTGACTTTTTTAATGTTAAACATATTAAATAACTCACATTTCCAGGAACAGAATTGCTAATAAGGTTATTATTTTTAGTATCTAAATCTCTAGTTCTAAAAATATTCTAAATAAGAAAAGGTGGGTAAAATCCAAAAGATAAAAGACTTGTAGATTTGTGGAATAGATACCTTTTCAGGGGGGGAAGATAAATGGCAAAAGCTTCAAAGGAAGAACACAAATATCAATAAATATTAAGCATGTGGGTAATTGTTTTGTGCAAATAAATAAACTTAGAGAAATATAATTCATTGACCATCTAAATTTCCCAGAAAAAAAGGTATGGCAAACCTGAACACATATATCGTTTAATGAGGATGACACTGTAGCTATATTGTTAAAACCAAATTTCATAATTCATTTAATGGGTATAGAAACATCTCAGGTAAGCACTCTTTTACTTAACAATGAGAAAAACTGATACTAAGGAATATATGCAACATTTGAATGTTTGAACATATTGCTCAAGTCCTAAGACTGCATTTAGTAATTCACATTATTTAATGTTTAAAGACTCTGACATGGGAATTCCTCTGAATTTGCCCTTTGTTTTTGCCTGGTTATATGCCAGAAAAATGTTATAACTCCAGAAATGTGGATGTTATAGTTTTGCTTCTGTTGGAATGTCCTTATTGTTGTTGCCCACTCACAATGGTTCTATGTCTGTGTGAGTTGTTGCTTTTTTATGACTAATGGAAGCTCCATGCTTAGCCAATCTTTCTCATTGAGAAGTCTGCACATACTTACATAATAAAGTGTCTATAATAATAAAAGCACAATATGCTAATTAGACCAGACAGCTAAACCACCTCCGGATGTCCTTCTGGATGACTTTCCGGATGAAATCAGGGCTATGAGGACCGAGGCAAACTGCCATTGCTGTGAGGGCCAAGCCCCTTGCACTAATTTCATGCATTGGGCCTCTAGTGTGTAAAATAAAATAAAAAATCTAAAGCAATGAGTACCAGTCAAACTAAAATAATGAAAAAATATTCTGTATAAACTCACCAAAGTTGATTTGATTTCACCCATATGCATAATGAATGACTATTCTTACACCCTTATGAATCTAAATGGCCACCTCCTTTATAATCCTCATTGTATATCTGTTCCAAATTGGAAATGCAAATCTTGATTTGGAGTCCTATGAGCTCATGTTAGCCTGAAACCAGAACCTACTTCAAACCTGACTGTTTTTGTTCTGATTGTGTAGCCCCACATACATCTCCTCTTGACTGGTTTTTCTGGACCAAGCTGAATATCTCCTATCATGTCAAATTGATCTATATCCACACTCTAAAAAAAATTAAATGTCATGCCACAGTTGTAAGAGATTTTATTATCTAAGCTGCTAACAACATGTGAGATGTAAATACAAAGTTTACACTGACATCAAGTTGATTGAAAATATTTATTTACATATGTGTAGAATACATATGTAATGCAACTGTGAGTTGGAATGCCATAGGCCTATCACAGTGGATACAAATATAAATGCCGCTGACCATTTTGCAAATAAATCAAAAGGATTACAATGGATAGTAAAAAGTCACGGCCAATAATGACCAATCCCCTTAACTCTCCTTTAATATTCTCAAATATATCAAGCATTTATAATTAATTCTTCTTTAACTTGAGAAACGGTGTCCACTTTCAAAATAACATTTAACTCCTAATTATTATATAACAATTTTTAAATTCTTACTTGATGGAAAGATTACAAAACCCCAAAAGATAACTAAAAGCTCCTCAAGTACATAAAATCTTCTCCTTTGTTTCTATTTGCTCTTCTTTCCTTTCCCAAAGGTCATGGCAAATTAAGTGACTACAAGTTTGAGTGCATCCCTTCATATACAAGACTCTTTGTAGAATAACCAACAATTAAAAAAATAAATCTCAGTTAAAAAAAAAATGTTACCTGGCTGGTGTGGCTCAGTGGTTGAGTGTCTAACCCATGAAAGGAGGTCGGGTTCAATTCCCGGTCAGGGCACATACTCGGGTTGTGGGCTGGATCCCCATTATGGGGCATGCAATGATGATTGTCTCTCATCATTGCTGTTTTTAGCTCTCTCCCCGCCTTCCTCTCTCTGAAATCAATAAAAAATATAGATAAAAATAAAATGTTCACACGTTAAAGTGGCTTCTTTGAGTTACCAATATTACTAATCATATATTATAATTTTTAAAATTCAAACCCTCTCACTAAGGACATAATAACATGAGTGGTTTTAAAATATAATTTAAATGTGTGTGTGTGTGTGTGTGTGTTAACCTTTTTCTTAACTTTCTTCAGTTGAAGGTAGACATTGGAAAACTGGTCATTAGAAAGAATTCTTTAAATATTAAAAATTTTGTTATAAGAACAACTGCTGTTGTGAAACAGTGTATCTTCAGTAAGTCATGATTATTCTTATACAAAAAAGTTGGAAGGGGATGTGCCCTATATTTTGAATATTCACCAATTTATTTACTTTTCTCACAAAATTGAAAATTTCTGCTGAGCACTAGGACTCAGTAGAGAAAGGAAAAAGTCATATTTACATGTATCTTTTTCTCTCTTCCCTCAAAGGACTTTCATTCTTTGTATGTTTATTTGAATAGGAGTTCCAAATACCCAGGTAATTTTCACATATCATTTACTAATGATTATTTAGACCCCCATTCCTTTCCCCACCAACTTCTGATCAAAGAAGTCTCTTCAAAACCTGGAATATTTGGAAAGCAAGTCTTGGCTGATCTATGAAAAAAATTAAAAAATGATAATTTGCTTTAATATAATCTTCATTTGAGAGGAAGATAATTTTCATCACATAACATCATCTTAATATAAGAAGGGAGCAGCTCTTCATTTTATTATTTATTGGTGGGGAAATTGAAGCCCAGAACATATAAAAAACAAAACAAAAACAACAGTATCTTGCCCAAAGATACACTGCATTTATGGCAAAGCTAGATTCAGAACCGCAGACAAATTATTTTCCAAAAGACTGAACTTCCCTCTATCCCTTTCCATTAAGACCACAAGAGAAATACTTTTATACATAACAAAGTATTAAAACACAACATTCATATCATTAAAAATATTCAAATTTTGAAGTTGTCCATGTAGGTATGTACATCCTAGAGAAATGTTCTCATTAGCTACATATAATTTTGGAAAAGAGATAGATAAAATAGCTTAGAAGATAAAAATTATACAAGATAGTACAATTCATTAAGAATGACAAATAATTTCACCAGTACCAGCCAGTGCACACTTCAAAAACAGTCATTGCTCTAAAGACTAATTTAAAAAAAAATGTTTTCTGAAAGAATTTATTTATTTAAAATAGAACAACATATGGGCCAGATCTCACAGATGAACAAAATCTTCTTAAATTTAAGGGAAGCTATGATTTGCATTTGGGCTCCAATAAGATTAAATTTCAAAATGGCACTTGAGTTAGTGGTCATAATTCATATTCCTATTAAAATGCTAGGTACTCCAGGAGTACATTTGTGTTCTTAGGAGCAATTTAAAACCACCAATTTTCTAATTCTCTGATCTACATAATTTTTTTGATGAAATTCTTGGGACATTTATATTTCTATATTTAATGTGAGATGACATCAGTGTCAATAATAAAAGTTTTCCATTTTAACAATGAAGTATGTGTCTCTCTTCAACAGTTATGCCAAAACCATCCTAAGTTCTACTTATGTCAATGTAGGACACTATCAACTTTGTCATCTGCCTTTTGTATGCCTTTTTGTCTTTTATTATAAGCTCCTCTATCTACCAGGTCACATTTAGTGCAATAATATCCTAAAACAGACTGATAAAACGTGCCATTATAATGCACAGCTCACATTTCCTTCTTTGTTTGATCTTCACTATTATGTTATACCCACCTGTCCAGGGTACAGCGTCTGATCTTATATATTATCATAGAAAAATAATGAAGGTGTGTAAGATGCTTTGGAAAATGTTTAGATTTTAAATACATTTCTATTTGTTCCTATTAGTGCATTGTTCAGAAATATAATAGTAAAAATTTTATTCTGGATGCACCAAGAGCATCTATACAGTGTAAGAATAAAACATGCAGTCATCTGGTTCCCCCAAAGGGAATCTACAGTCTATGCTGGTTGAGGCAACACAGAACATGATTGTATCATTATAGCACATATTCAAGCAGGTGCTCACCTTTCATTCAAATCTGAGTAAGTTCAACTGGTAAGAACTAAGGAATGAAGGAACCTGAAAGACTACGCTATGTACAGTGTTTGCTCAACATGTGCATTCCAGCTCATCATGTCATGCAAACTGGAACAGAGGTGGCTGTAAAAGGATACAGTCATAACAGTACCAGAAATAAGCAATTGATGCATTTCTCCCCTTGTGACACTTGTAGTACCGTATTTCCAGCATATAAGATGACTGGGCGTATAAGACGACCCCCAACTTTTCCAGGTAAAATATAGAGTTTGGAATATACTCGCCCTATAAGATGACACCCGGCATATAAGAAGACCCCCGACTTTTGAGAAGATTTTCCTGGGTTAAAAAGTCGTTTTATACGCCAGAAAATATGGTAGTTCAAAACCATACATTTCTTTCCCATACATGTGAACAAATATTATAGGTCAATTTGATGAAAATTTGAGTCAGTGCCAGAACACAGCAAGTATATGCACCACTAATATGCAAAGGCATGGATTACAGCTTTACACTGGCTGTCTGTTTCACAGTCATTCTCTTACAGCTTTATAGCAACTGTTTTTTGTTGAAGCACATGGCTAAAGTTTAAACTGACCATTTTCTGTACTCAGATTATTTTTTACCACTCATCCATCTTTTAAAATCTTAGCAAGCTTGCCTCACACTTAGTTAAATAGAAAAGTACCCTGAAATTCAATAAATATCAGAGGTCAAGAAAAAGGTACCATCTTCACCATGAGAGCAACAAAATCCCAATTTCAAGACCGATACCTCATAGCAGGGGTGGGGAACCTTTTTTTCTGCTAAAGGCCACTTATATATTTATAACATCATTCATGGGCCATACAAATTTATCAACTTAAAAATTAGCCAGCCTGCTATGTTTGGTCAAACATTTAATTATCTCACCCCAATACCTTGGCAGCACCAGACTAAATGTGGGTCTTAAACAGCCCATGAGCTAGATGTTTCCCCACCCCTGTTTTATACCATGATTACCTCATTTTCATGTGCCTATGGTAGGTAGATATTGTAGCATAGCATGGAGACATCATCCCCTGAAAACTTCCATTATGGGTCATGGAAGTTATGGGCATAAAGGGAGGAAAATGGAACCCATGGCACAGAACATCTGTTCTGAGACTCCTGAATGAAAGAGGCACATCTTGTGGGCATGTGAAGAAGTTCTATTACAAATTCTAAAATATCAACTTTTTAATAAATTACTTTGTTTTGCACTTCTCCAGTCTATGATAACTTTTGGTTCTGGTGGTTTTGTTATGGATGCTGTGAGTTAGGTAGAAAAGCTCATAAAAATGGGTACAATTGATCAAAATAACTCCTTTGATTTTGCTATCATCTTGTGGACAGATGGTCTGATAATGTACAAATTCAATTGGTATATATTTTCAACTTGATGCAAACATTAACTGCCCTGCTCCCACTGTTAAATGTCAAGCATGCACAAATTCAAAAGTATGACTTTCTAATCAACTTTACAAAATACCCTTTAGTCAAAAGAAATAAATTCTTCTGCATTTTTAGAAATGAATGTGTATTTGATTCCCAATACATAGCATTTAAAGGATTAGCTATAAACAACTCTTTGTGACTTTTTTTAGTTGATAATAGGCACTTTCTAAGAGGATTTGTAACCCAAAAGACTCTGAAATTCAGTCTCTAGTACTCCCCTTTCCTAAGTGGTCTGCCTGAGCCTCAGGAGTCTATAAACTCAGCAGAAGTCAAGCAGTAGAACTGTGTGCAAAAAAGCTTTAGAAAACTGTAACCAGAATAAAATTATAGAAAAGCAGTTCTCTGAGTTGAGCAATTTAACATCTACTTCTTGTTTCTGGGTTTTTAAACCACATTTTATGTGTTATTGCTAAACACAGTAAGAATCATGTGTGAGCAACTCTGTACCTGTGTTTCATCCCTCCTAGGTGACAGATAAGTTACAAAATTTATCTGTTTTACATTCTTTTGTATTTATGTCATTATAGTTAAAATTTTGTTATAATTACTTAAATGTTTTCTGTTTCTTTCTTTCTTTGTTAAGAGCCTTTTAACTTCACCCTTGAACAAGTTTTAGAAACATAACTTTAAAGCATTCATCACCTTCGGAAGATCAGCATCTCTAACATAGTTAAAAGGTCTCTTTACCCTATGGTGCAGTATTTTTATAATAGTATACACTATATTAAGAGTTTCATGTTTATGGGGTTGATAAAATCAGCTTACAAGATGGCAGCTGTTCTCCAAGACGGAGGGGATAGGGGTTTCCTTACATAGAAGTTAATGGTTCCTATCTAAGTATAATGTTGAAAAAAGAAGAGGTATAGTTGAGCAAAAATGCAATTCATGCACAAAACCCATAGCAATAAATTTTCAATACTCCACACTGCTATCTGACTCAGGCAACAAAACAGTCCTTTAAATGGAAAAAACATTGCCTTTTGGGGAAAAATAACCTAACACCCATTTACAGAAAAATATCCTAAGGAAAGAGATCATGAAATGGGACTAACAGTTTACAAAGTTGAACTCTTCCTTGGCATTAATCTATAGTTTTAACTCAACAGAACAGTGAGGAAATGACAGTGCAGTCTACTCAGCCTGAGATCAAATTTGTCATGGCAATATTGGCAGGTTGGACCCTGATTCTTCAAATATTACATTGCCTTGATTAACAAAAAATCATACTTTTTTTTTAAATTACAGAATTGAGCTTATAAATAAAAGTAAAGTGTGCATGCAGTCAACTGCATAATGTACAAGCAATATCTTATGTTTTTAATAATCATCTTTGGCAGGCCAGAATCCAGCTGGACATGCAATATTTACATATCAAAATCCATATTGTTTTCATCATATTGAAAGCGAGTGAAAATATATATGTATATACTGTATATACACATTCTGTATATAGATGTATATACTGTCTTTAAGATATTAACAAATATATATGTATAATATATATTAAAAGTGGATTTCACCTTTATCAGATTCAGGTGACTCAGGCCTGGAAACACTAAAAATATCCTGACATGGTATTTGGGGAGGTACTTGGAGTGGCGTTTGGGATTCCGGAGAAGAAGTCTGGGGCACACTTTTTTCTGAGAGTATTTTTAAAATTTCTGCCACCTGCTTCTCCAGGGCAGTCATTCTGCAGCTCAGCAGCTGAATGTCCTCCTTAAGTTCGTGTTTGACTTCCTGCAGGGTGGTCTGTAAGGCTTGCTCGGGGATGGGATAAAAGGGGTGCTTGGCATCAGCCTGAATGGGGCTGTGCTCCAGCGGACTTCGCACCTCACCAGCATTATCCAAACGAAGGTCACTTTTTGTAATCCCACTGTCACAAGAATCTGTCTTCCTTAACGGATTTTTGGTCACACTGTTCTCTGAGTCGCTGCCCTTGGGGTCCTCTGACAATAGCCCCATAGACTCAGCTTTAGTGACATTATTCCAGTCTTCCTTTTTCTCCTCATGGGCTCCCATATTATTCTTGAGTCGGAGCCACCCTTTCCCATTTCCGTTCTTCATTCTTATGGGGCTGTTGACTTTGAGACATTTGGGGTCAGCACCGCCATTGGGCTTGAGCTCCATGGCATCACGGTTGTTCTGCTTGAGGGACTCGCTGGTTCTCACGAAGGCCAGAGATGTCTGAATGGGAGTGATCTGTGACACTGTGACCACACTGGTGCCGGTGATGGAGGCTCCATTCTGCAAGGAGCGGCTCTCTACCTGCAGCTGGTTCCGCTCGGGGTCGCTCTGCGAGGAGCCCTGATTCCGCAGCTCCTTCTGCTGCTTGAACTTCTGGAAGAGCTTTCTGACCGGGTGATCCACGGGGATGCTGAGCGTGACTTCATTCTTCTGCCTGAGGCGCTCCTCCTCCTCCTTCTTCACATCACTGATTTTACGGAAAATGATCTGTGGTGGGGCAGAGATATTGAAAACATGATAAAAAAAACAGATGAATTTATAATTGTGTGACAGCAGGCAGATGTGCTTGGTTTCACAGAGGAAACCCTCAAACATAGGGCAAGGTCATTTCTGAAGGGAAAAAATATTCCCATACTATTTAACACATGCAGTGTACTTCAGACTCAACACAGGGCGATTGACTAGGATTACTTAATTCTAGGGTGAATGTAGTGAAGAAATAACTGAATTGAGATACTGCTTTTCTAGATCATGTTCCTATTTAATGGAAAATATATTAGTATACATTATACTGAATATGTTAGTATATGCATATGTGTATATACATATATGAGTAAAGAACTATATAGCCCTTAAATTTACTTGTAATATTTCACTGTTTTTATATGTTTCATATATATGATTCAAAACTACTTTAATACCATCCCCTGTTTAAGGGTTAAACAGTAATATTTCCAGGGTTTAAAAGTACTGATGAATTAGTTAGACAGGTTATCAACAAAGGGCATGAGGAAGGATTAAATGTATTCATATGGCTCCAGAGGGCAGAACCTGGATCTATAAAATAAAAGTTTCTGGAAGGTAAATATCACCTGAATATATACACTTAACTTCAAGCTGCTATCTATTAATTGAATAATTTGAAAACTCATGATCCTCACACAACTAAAATATGCAAACAGAAGTAAGGACTTTATCCAGGTGAGACTTTCACTGAGTGGGAGGTTGGAATCCTCAAATTCCAATATTTTTTTACATTTTAAACATAAAACTAAATACATAATACATGTGATGTTAGATGAGTAATCATAAATAAATAAGTAAACTTTCATGAAAAAAACTATTTAAAAAATAATACTGGGAATGTATAATTTCCAGAAAATAAAAACTAGTAAACCATATAAAACTTTACCACTTATATTATCAGAGTTAGAAGTGAATTTAATAGTGTAAGGTTTTTTACTGAAGAACAAAATAACTGCAGAAGAAGGCTGTAAGGAAATCCAAAAGGAAGTGAGATGAAGTGCTTTCAGAATCTGACAACTTTATGGTAATAGCAAAATAACTTACCTCCACCACCCCCTCTGATTAAGTTGTTGGCTAGATTAGAAATATATGAGAAGTACAGAGTCTCAGGCATACGAAAGAATATGTTGGTTCTCTCCCTTGAACTCTCATAAAACACTTTGTATTTGAAACCATTTTCATCACCTCTTGAAGATTAAGCAGTTTCCAGGAGTAACACAAAATCATTGATTTTATAGCAGAAGCCAATACTAATGATGGTCACTGTTAACAGAAAAGTCAGGGAGATAGCACTTCTCTAAGAGAACATTTTAAAAATTGAGATTGAGGCACTAAAAGCAGCTGATCATGTACTAATAACTGGAAATTTAAAATAAATATTTTCTAAATTTAATAACTGTCTGCAAAGATCAGCATATTTTTCCCATCTAGAGGCACTTTTTCAAAAAGATGCAATACTAATCTCCAAGTCTGATATTAAAGCTCCAACAGCGTACTTAGAGGTCTTTCAAAGGGCTGACGTGTTTCTTACCTTTCCCACTTAAACAGAGCTTGTTCTAGGACTTTAACATATTAACACTCTTTGGGACCAGATCCAAACATGGAAACATAAATACTTTATTCCTGTTTCATCACCTATCACTGAAAACGTACTCACTTTGGGTCTATTAACTGACGTGAGGAGACTGATGCATATAACTGGCCTCATCCTCCTTCATACTCAATTTCCTACCTTTTTTTCTTTTTGTTTATTTATTTTAAAGGTTGTTACTTAGCTTTTGATAGACGTAGTCTTGATGCACTGGTCTTCCCATTTGGGAAGTGACAATAGCCTTCCCATTTGGGAAAAATGGATCTATTTCAAACTCTCAGTGGAGCAGGGTCAAGTGCCTGACACAGGGATGCCAAATAAAATGCAGGATATTCTTGCAATATTTAGGACATATACTGAAAAATGTGTACATGATTTACTTGGACATATTTGTACTTTAAAAACTATTCATTGTTTATTGGAAACTTAAATTTAACTGGGTGGTTCTTTATTTTGTTTGCTAAGTGTAATGTCTTACCCAAGGTACAGAATTCCAACTGGAGCCTCACTGAAAACAATAACACTTAGATTAGATCAACTATTTACCTTTCCAGGCTTTTAAAACAAAATTAACTTTAAAAAACATTATTGGATTAGATGGAGTTTGTTAAAGGAGACGGAATTTATCTTATATATTTTGACTATAGAAAAGAAATTGTGACTAATTGAGAAATAGTTATAAGAATTTTACATATAACAAAGAGATTGTCTACACATTTATTTTCTAATTTAACTGTTGTAACTACTCTGCAATAAGTTCTATTATTCTCATGTTACAGAAGACAAAACTAAGGCACAGAAAATGCCTTACTCTCCCAGCAGTCAAAATACATGCCACCATTCGTAGCTTCTCGTTTCTTTCCAGGAAGTTTCTACATATATTTAATGTATTACATTTAAGAAAGGTGGGAAGCCGAAACTGGTTTGGCTCAGTGGATAGAGCATTGGCCTGTGGACTGAAAGGTCCCAGGTTCAATTTCAGTCAAGGACATGTACCTTAGTTGCGGGCCATCTCCAGTGTGGAGTATGCAGGAGGCAGCTGATCGATGTCTCTCTCTCATTGATGTTTCTAGCTCTCTATCCCTCTCCCTTCCTCTCTGTAAAAAACTCAACAAAATATTTTAAAAAATAAAAGAAAAACAAAAGGGGAGGAGTGGAGAGGGTCAAAGAATGTGGTTTTTCCTATACACCTTTGATCCCACTAACATTAACATTATTGATAATGTTATTGGCTAGTTAATAATATTAATAACAGAAAGAGAGCAGAGGAAAGGCCAGACATTATAATCATGGTCATCTGGGCAGCTTCACTAGGAAGCTTCAACTTCACACTCCCCACGGAACTACCAGTCCATTCCCTGCAGATCACTGGGGGAAGGGAAGGGGTCCAACAAAGCAGCAGATGGAGGAATGATATAGGGAAGGTTCTTGTCTGTCTATCTAATCTGGGATGAAGATACCTGGCTAGGGGGACAGAGCCACTGCAAGGGTGTGAGAACTTGAAGGATTAACCGGTCAAGCCCTGGTCATAATCCCCACACAAAGGAGTTCCCTCTATCTCTTGCTTCTTGTTCCCTATTGCATCCTCTTGCAACATGACCTGCACCCACCTAAGCTGCAGCACAGCCTATGGCCATGTGAACCCCACATACAATGGATTGCAGCTGGGACACAAGCTAAACTAGCCAGATGCTGGACTAAGCTGGACTTTCATGTGGAGAGGAGACTCTGGGCCTTAATCCTAGCCCTGATGGAGACAAGACTGGACTTTCTCCATGGCAGATGGAGGGAAATAGGACATTGGAAAGCCAGGGTTTAATTCCACAGGAATAAAGTTCACTCGTCCTCCATGCAAGTCTCAGGAAATTCCTTTCCTTGCAGCATCATAGGAACTCTACTTCCTCAGGTAACAGGTGGGGATGCAGGTAACACTAATACCTAGATTCATTTGTTTATGTGACAGGGACCTTTGTTTTGTTAACTGCTAAATCTCTAATGCCTACAACAGTGTCTGTTACCTTGAAAGATCTTAATAAATAAATGTTATTTGTCAAATCAATAACCTTTTCATACACTCAGCAAATACATGTTTGTGATCAGTCTACAAATCAAAAATATTACAAACAGGAAGATTGTTTTATATTTCTTTTATTATTTTGTACTCAGTCTAGATAATATATCAGTACTACATGCATTATAATTCAGGAGTGGGGAGCATCCAGCCCACTAGCAGTATAAGGCCCAGGAAATCGTTTGGGCTGGCCCTGCCAAGGCATTAAGGGCAAGTTAATTAAATGTTTGACCAAATATAACAGTTAATTTTTCAGTTGATAATTTTGTAGAGCCCACGAATGATGTTATAAATATCCAAATGGCCCTTGGCAGAGAAAAGGTTCCCCACCCCTGTAATTAATTGATCATAATGCCCGCCCACTCCTATTTCCTCATTTATAAGCCAGGTCCAGAGCTCAACCCACAAATGAGTCTTTAAAGAACCTGAGACAGAACAGTTTCATTGTAAGGATGTAATAACACCCATTAAGAACTTATTTTCCAGCTGATAGCAATACAACACTTTCTTAATGTGAAGTAAGAGAATATAAGCACTAAAATTAAAAACAAACAGATAAAAAGATGATTTTATCATGTTTACAAGGAATAAAGACTAATAATCTACTGAGATGCCACTACCACTTGATCCATGTCTTGTCTGTAAAATATAATAGCTTTATGTTCTGTCTTGTTACAAAGAATGCATTATGTCACAAATAAGAAAATAAAAGAGTAGGGATGCCTAAAGTAATCCACTGTATTTCAAAAACATTAAAAGTAATAGGCTTTCTCTATAAATCCTCATAGTTTTTAAGATAACTTTATGACCCTTAACTCTAAATTTGAATAACAATGTATTTTTTATTACTAAGGAGCTACATTTCATCATAAAAATAGCATGGCAATTATTCTACATTACCATTATGAGCATTCTCAAATATATTCTGTAGAGATGCCTTTTATTTTTAACTATTAATCATGCATATAATAAAATGGTTCAACTTAGTAACAGAATGGAAGATTGATACATTTTGTTTAGTTAAACCCCTAAAAAACAGCATATCCCTCTTTGGATTTTTTAAAAATCTGCATACTACTCTTTGGCAGTGAAAGAATCTGTGAACTTATTAAGAGTTTTCATAATCCAATTGATTCTTAAATGGGCAAGGTGTCATACAGAAATAAAATGTTCTCTGTTAATTCAATACATCAACTATATAAATTTTACAGTTATTACATGGAAATAATGATTTATTTCTAGAAAACAAAACCAACCCACCCTCAAAAAAAAATAGTTTTTAAAAATGTTAAAAGGTCTGAATGAAGTTTATAGCAAAGCAACGTAAATGAATTAAACCATGTAAAAGAAAAAATGTATATACATGATTATCAGTGTGGTGCTGAAAGAAATCAGCCTTTAAAAATCTAATTTTGATATCAACCAAAGGACTTAAATGCATGCATATAAGCATAACCAATGGACATAGACTGTAGGTGGAGTGAGGGCATGTGCTAGGGGGTAGGAGCGGCTGGGGAGAGGTCAATGGGGGAAAAAGGAGAAATATCTAATACTTTCAACAATAAAGAATTTAAATTTTAAAAATATCCCATCTTGGGGGTTTTTCTCAGAGCCCTTACACTTAATGTACTCTGTCTCCCGGCCTCCCCCCACCAAAGGCTAATGAAATAGCTGATGAACATGACAAAAAATTGAGGGCAAAATTTAAAAAGAAAAATCATGAATCAGGCTGAGTCCTGTCACACATCTATTGGTAGAATGCACAATAGCATGTACTATTCCTGTGATCAGAGAGGTTTATTTCATTTAAGCTTTTCTTCTCCGTGCTTCATTATGTTCTGTGAATCCCATGCTGGAAGGTTTAATTTATTTAAATGATAAAAGCTTCTAAAACTTAACAGGGAACATGGCCAACTGAGCTTTCCATTTCAAAAGTAGGACATTTGATTATAAAAGTGATATCAAAATGGAGTAAATTGGATGTGTACTGAACTTTGAAATTCCATAAAGGCCAGGAATGAAAAAGGTTAGAATAATTTGTTTAATGACATAGATTCAGTGGTTTATAATTTGAAGGAGGATAGCAGTGGTGTTTTCTCTCAAATGGCCCATCGCTTTCTGGATCTGTTAGTCTGGGGAATTGACTGTGAATTTATAGGTGTATGTGATCAAGCAGCTGCTCCTATTCATCTGACTCATGGGGTCTAGTTGGTTTGGTTCTTTGTTTCTTTTTACTATTTCTATAAACTTAACCACTAATCCTAACTCTAATCCTTTCACTCCATTCCAACCTCAATATGACAAAAACTTATATTTATTAAACACACTGTCATATCCAGATCAGAGGCTATAAGTTCTTTATAACAAAGGCGGCAATGATGGAGCGTGGCTGATGGCCTTTCAACAAATTCAGATGTGTGAAGGAAGAGTAAGGATGAATCATCAAACTGTTTTGAAATATGGTGGCCTTGCTTTACTTAGGCCACTCATACATCTTTAAGCTCTCCACGGGCAAGTGTAACTGCAAAACCAGCTCAAACAGGAAAGGAGCAAGGGAAGACCAAAGAGTATGGACATACCATATCTACAGCTTTATCAAAAAGTGCATTAAACACTCTCTAAGTCCTGCTGATTGATGGGGAAAGTTTAGATGAATGCCCAGTAAGGTCTGAGTGACATGGGAAGGTGTCTACTTGTCTGCCAGTCATACCTGGGAATAAATTAGTGGTCAGAATGGGTGTGGACACTGCAAGCAAGAGAAACCTAAATATTTAAACTTTCAAAGAAGTTTGTTCTCCCGCCCCCACTTCTCTCTCTCTCTCTCTCTCTCTCTCTCTCTCTCTCTCTCTCTCCTCTTTCTCTCTCCTCTGTATAAGAGAATACACAGGCCCTGAGCCCTCTTGAGACTCTATCACAGGTGGCTGCTATTCCTTGTCTTGTGCCCATTAACACATCTGGGACTCCCACAATGGATTCATGGACTAAACCTGGATAAACACTAAACTACAACCAGCTATAATATGAAATGGAAGCTCTGGACGCTGTTCTCACAGAACCAAAGGACTGGGACATAACAAGACCGTGAACACCAGAACTCTTTTAGAAGCAAAGGGTCCACTGTCCAGGAATCTCTTGGTGCTGGAGTCCCTTCCCATAAATGGACAACCTCCAAGGTCCTCCAATGAAAACTTGCCCAGCCGGTGCTTCCACATACCTGTTCCCCCTAATTCCTTAAAAAATGCCCAGAACCCAGGAAACAGGAGTTCAGGTTTAGAGCTATAGTTTCCTGTTCTCCTTGCTTAGTGAGAAATTAGCAAATAAAGTTACTAATTTCTCCACTTCAAATTTTGATGTTTAGTGTTTGACCCGGTAGCATCAGATACATGAACTATTTCTGTTCAGTAACAAAAATGATGTGTTAATGTCTAGTTCAGCTTTTTAGGTCCCAAATAAAATTTGAGGAATTAATTGATTGATTAATATGAAAAAGGAAGAAAGGGAAGTGAGTAGAGCAGGAGAGGGGAAGGGGAGGAAGAGAAGGGGGGAAGGAGGAAGAAGGATGGAAGGAAGGAAAGAAGGAAGAAAATGTATCACCACAAAATATGTTTTTGGGCATAAGGACTATCTTGAGCTGGTTGTTTTAAGAAACTGCAGGCATAGGAGAAGCTCAGAAAATGGAGAAGTGATCCTTTTCTAAGAGATATTTGCATTTATAAGTGAAATCTCTTCTTGTAAGAGTGTCTCTTTGTAGAAGGAAGACAAAGATGATTCTAAATCTCTATAAATTCTTTATCAATGGAAAGGCATTGATCTAAATCTAAGTAACAACTTACCCTTGTTCACTGTGCTTTTCTAGGCACCCACCCCCAACAGTAACTGGCCTCCCTACTTCCCCAACATTTTATTTTGTTGTTAGCTGGAAATGTTATTTAAGGAGGTATACATGTATACAAGAAGAATACTTACTATTAGTTTCTTTTTTTTCTCCTGTTAATATGTCATTTATTTTTAGCCCAGAAGGGTAAAGAAAAATTATTTTCTTCCCTCACAGAAGGAAGAAAAGAAGTAAGGGTGAAAAGTAATACTTTTTAACTTTGCTAATGTGGATAAATGTGGTTAGTAAGATGCAAACGCAGAACATTGTAGAATTACTGATACAATTCCTAAATTTACTAATGCAATGTTCTAGATCACATTTTTCTTTACCATATAAAAGTTCATTAATATGAATTCTCCAGGCTATCACAAATATGAAAATATATTTTCATAAGAAATGAAACATAAATTACAAACTCCATTACTGATTTAAGTGTAACTGGAATAGAGTCAATCATTATATGTTTCCATTACTAGAGGTATTTGATTTAAAAATAATAAAAGAAGGAAGACAAAGTTGGCGATAATTAAAAAATACCAAATGTTATTTAAACAGAAGCTAACAAATGTTGGCATGATGTGGAAAAGTTGGAATCCTCACATATTGCTGGAAGGAATATAAAACGGTCCAGTCTCGTGTAAAAAACAGCTCAGCAATTTCTCAAAAAGTTAAACATAGAGCAACCAAATGACCCAGTAATTCCATTCCTAGGTATGTATTTAAGAGAAATGAAAACATACAGCCACATAAAAATTTGTATATAAATGTTCACAGCAGCTATTATTCATGATAGCCAAAAAGTAAAAACAACCCAAATATCCATTAACTGATAAACCAAATGTGACATATCCATACAATGAAATATTATTCAGACATTAAAAGGAATGAAGCTCCGATACAGGCTAAAACATGGATGAACATTGAAAACATTATATTAAGTGATAGAAAACCTGACACAGAGGTCACATATTGTATGGTTCCACTTATGTGAAATGTCCAGAATAGGCAAATTTAGAAAGTATATGAATAGTTTCCAAGGATGGAGTGGAGGGGATAGTAGATGAATGATTATTAACAGGTATGGGAATGTGAATGATTATTAAAATGGTGAATGATTATTAATGGGTATGGGATTTCTTTGGGGAGAATGTTATGGAATTAGATAATGATGATAGTAGCATAACTTTGTGAATATACAAACAATGAATTTTATACTTTAAAATGGTAAATTGGCGAGTGAATTATATCTCAATAAAAAAGCAAGCAGGGCACAGCTGGTATTGCTCAGCAGTTGAGGGTTAATCTATGAACCAGGAGGTCATGGTTAGGTCACATCCCCAGTAGGGTGCATGTAAGAGGCAGCCAATCAATGATTCTCTCCCTTCATTGATGTTTCTCTCTCTCTCTCCCTCTCTCTCCTCTCTCTCTCAAATCAATAAAAATATCTTTAAAACAAAAACAAGCAAGGCTTCCTATTCAAAGTGATGAATTTCACAATAGTAACAGCGGAGCATTAAACCAGGAGCAGGGCACTTCTCAGTGCAAGGCCCTGTACAGCTGTACAGACTGAGCATCCACGAAGCCCCTGCTAGGAGGCTTTCTCTTAATGCCCCTGGTGGAACTGGGTCAGTCTATCCTACAGTACTTACTCTGTGACACTTATTAATGGTGAGATGCAGCAGCAAACAAGATATTCATTCACACTATATTTGTTAAACACCTACCATGTTCCACTCTCTGTGGAGTTATATAGACATCAGTAAACAAAACAAATCCCTTTATATATTTCTTATAATGTCAGAAGTTGATGTGAGCTCCAAAGAAAAATAAAGTGTATAAGGGCATAGAGAATGGCTGAGGGGTGAGGTCTCTATGAGGAAGTGATATTTGAACACAGATAGTCATGGAATGGAGAAACAGGTCATGCAGACAGCATGGGGAGTGGGGCCCCTCAGGTGAGAGAATGCTTCCTATATCAAAGAAACAGTAAGGAGGACAAAGTGGGTGCTAGGAAACACAGAGAGAGTGATGGGAGAGGAGGTTGGGAAGAGGCTAGACTCTGGATTTTAGCATGAGGAAAAGGCATGGGAAAGGATAGCCCAGGCTGCTCTCGGGAAATAAGCTGTAAGGTGGGAAGGATATATAGAGGCAGAGTAACCCATCTGGGGTTTTTTGCATAGTTCGTGTAAGACATAATGGTGACTTAAAACAGGGAGGTAGAAATGGAGGTAATACGTGGTCAGAATCTGGATTTATTTTGCCAGTAAAATTGACAAGGTTGGCTGATGGGCTACATGAACAATTTGAGAGAAAAAGAGGAAATTTTTGAAGAAGTTTATCTTTAGTGTAATAAGCAAAAATAATAGTGCCATCTTCTAAGGTGAGGAAGCCTAGAATGGTAATACACAAGCTAGAAAGACAAGTTATCCACCCCCGCTAGATATGCACAGGTATGTACCCTCATGCACATTATACAACAGGGGAGCAGGCATAGGATAACTGACTAAACACTCCCATCAGAGGGGGCAGGGATCAATGGATGAGAGGTTCAGCAATCACTGGTCTAGAGCTGTGATGAAATTTGCCAGCCAGGCCATGAAGGGCCCCCTTACAGGCAGTAGGGTAAATTCTTTTATCAGTCTGCTATCCAGGATTAGCTCTCTCCTCCACTGTTCTCCTTGGCTCCTAATTCCATTTTTTTAGAGCATATTATTCTATCGTCAGACCTGATACAGGTATTGAAGAGTTTGTCCTATTTCAGTTACTTTCTGTCTGTGCAAATTTGGGAGCCTAAGGTTTGGTTTTGGGCTTGCATAGTGAAACAATTTCTTAAAAGCACACTTTTGGTTTCTGTAGCAATATAATGCTCTCAGGAATTTTAGTCAGTTTCTGATCTATTTACAGTGAATTCCATACACTGCAACCTCACAAAAAGTTCTTTCTTAGACATAATTCTCAAGCCTGATTTAATCCTTTGCTTTCTTGGCCTCATGTCTCTATCTCCATCTCCCTCCATACTGGCAGCTACATTGAGGCCAATATGTGTGGTGGGAGATCACTTTCATTATCTGATTCTTAAAGCAGCAGTCACCAACTGGTGGTTCACGGACCACTGGTAGGGTCTGTGAGGTCCGAAAGGTTGGTGACCACTGCCTTAAAGGACTTTTCTGTGCAATGACTTTTCAATCTTATTTCCCAACCCCACCTTCCCCCATTCTTGATTATTTTCCATATTTGCTTATAAGCCAGCCAACCCTTGCCTGAGGTGATCTTCTCATGGCTGACTAAAAGTAACCAGTCCAAAACACCACTCATTAGTGATATTCTGCTTTCCAACATCTTTCAAAAGAGCCATAGCATTAGAAGGCCAGCACAGGTAGCAATTTTACCAAGTGGTTTGTCACTGAAAATTACTTGTCTCCACCCTTCCAAGTCTGAAATATCAATCTCCTTACTTATTAGATTCTTACTAAATCAATACCACACATTTTAGAATAAATGGTGACAGAGCCCCACTCTTGCTATTTAAGATAATATCCAGTAGTATTGCAATTGCCACCAACTTATTAGCATTTTCACATTTAGAATATTTTTTTTTCCTAAATTCTCAGCATAGAATTTTAGCACCCTCAAGTTCAAAGGAACAACACTGATAGAGAAAATCAACACCATTTTGCTTTGTTGGCTATGTAAGAATACAGCCCCAGTCCCATAAATGACCATTACGCTACACTGTCCTTGAGGATGTAATTATCCTGGTCAGAGTAGCTATTGTTTCCATCTTAGAATCATTGCAATAAAAACACCAGAATTAGGGTAATTGTATTAAATATTTCCCATGGATTAATTGCTCATATAATTTGCATGATGATCCATTTTATAGATGAAAAAAACCAAGGCTCAAAGAGATTTTAAAAACCTTTTTTCATTTGTCTATACAGCCAATGAATAACAAAGCAGCGTTTCCAATCTGGGTCTACTGGACTGAAAGACTGATTCCTGATCTAAATTCAAAAGAAATGCAAAGTATCTAAAGGATCAAAGGCCTGGGAGAAGGACATGGAATGAAAAAGGAGGTTGAATCACTTTAATAATGGAATAAGCCAAAAGTCCTGACTTTAGGCTGGAAGTTTAACACACAGAGAGAGATGTATACATATGAATATGTAATGGGACTCCAGTATGCAAGTAGAAAATAACATTATTTAACATTTGGCAAAATCAATCCTTTTTACAACCCAGTTTAGCATTTTCTCCCCACAGCTCTATAAATCAGGCAGGGCCATTATGATAATTTTTATTTGACCAATGAGGGTCAGAGAAGTTATGTGACTTGCCTAAGCTCACTTAGCTAGCAAATGGCCACGCTGGGACTGAAATCTATTTCATAATGGCCATTCCAATGTTGCTTCTGCTATTCCATGGCAGCACTGTGAATGCTATGTGTAATTTTGTTTTGTAGCTTACAATGCACTTTCAACTATATTACCTACTAGATCCCATGTGACACTATTCCTTTGTCCGCAGGTACACAGCTAACATGTGGCCTTAGCTTTCTCCTTATAAGATAATTGTTGGGCCTCAAGGAGAACAATTACTCAGGTAGGGCAGTTATAATCCTTTTAAGGATTGTTTTCATAATAAAAACAATTCCTGGAGCTTTTGTTTGCAAAACCACTTCTGACATATTTATTTAAAAATGTGTTAACTTTTTGTGTTGATATCTAAAAAATAATGCAGTTTTTACTCAATATCACATACAATTTCTTCACTGCTGAGAAATAGTTTTTTTTTCTATTGAAAAATCTTTTAGACAGATTTAGAAATGTGTGACTAGATTATATAATAGATTGTTTTTTAATCTTTTACAGTTGGAATCAAATTTATATAAAGGGGAATAATTCTTGGGTGTTTCTTCATTTTGTGAAATTTGATAGCTGAAACTCAGAAAAATTAAAGTGATTAGGCACTTGAATATACAACCAGTCATTCACAGCTAGACCTAGACCTTCTTTTCCTGGCTTCTAAATCCATTCTCCAGTTCCCTCATGACACAGCTCTTAATTCTAGATCAAAATTTGCAGTAAGCCCGGACAGTGTTGCTCAGTGGTTGAGCGTCGACTTATGAACCCAGAGGTCACAATTCGATTCCTGGTCAGGCCTAGGATTACAGGCTTGATTCCCTGTAGGGGATGTGCAGGAAGCAGCTGATCAGTGATTCTCTCTCATCACTGATGTTTCTATTTCTTTCTCCCTCTCTTTTCCTCTCTGAAATCAATAAAAATATGTTTTAAAAAAATGTGCAGTGAAATGTTTTTGTAAAGTCTTGAGGCATCCATTAGGAGGCAAGGATTTTAATATTATCTCTGACACAGGCCACCTGTATAAACTTGGCAAATCCAAGTAGCCTGTCTACACATCAAGTGTGCTTCAATATCTATTTAAACCATTCTCTATTTTAACAGGATGACAGAGTTACTTCCTGCAAAGCAGACATCAATAGTTACATCTAACAAGGGGCATAAGGACAGCATATCTTTATCTGGTGGAAAAATCTCTCTTTGATTCACCACTTGGATTTTTGAACTTTCCATAGAAATGAAATTAGTCATGCAAGTGACTTTTCCCTGTTTGGACCATCTCTATTCTACTCTAAATAAAGAACGTGTTCAATACATTTATTATTATTTTTTTATTCCTAACCATTTTGCTCTTTTAGATGCTATTGTAAATGAAATTATTTTTAATTATTTTATTTTATTTTAATTTTAATAAATCTTTATTGTTCAGATTATTACAATTGTTCCTCTTTTCCCCCCCATATCTCCCCTCCACCTGGTTTCCACCTCACCCTCTGCCCTTACCTCCCCCACATTGTCCTCATCCATAGGTGTATGATTTTTGTCCAGTCCCTCCCATCACTTCCCTTACCAGTTCCCAGCTGAGAATTGTCAGTCCACTCCCTTTCTATGCCCCTAATTCTATTATATTCACCAGTTTATTCTGTTCATCAGATTCTCAATTCACTTGATTTTTAGATTCACTTGTTGATAGATATGTATTTGTTGTTCATAATTTTTACCTTTACTATTTTCTTCTTCCTCTTCCTAAAGAATATCTTTCAGCATTTCATATAGTACTGGTTTGATGTTGATGAACTCCTTTAGTTTTTTCTTATCTGTGAAGCTCTTTATCTGTCCATCAATTCTGAATGATAGCTTTGCTGGGTAAAGTAATCTTGGCTGTAGGTTCTTGCTATTTATCATTTTGAATATTTCTTGCCACTCCCATCTGGCCTGCATAGTTTCTGATGAGAAATCAGCTGACAGTCACATAGGTGCTCCCCTGTAGGTAATGAACTGTTTTCTCTTGCTGCTTTTAATATTCTCTCTTTGCCTTTTGCTCTTGGTATTTTAATTATGATGTGTCTTGGTGTGGTCCTTTTTGGATTCCTTTTGTTGGGGGTTCTGTGTGCATCCTGGACTTATAAGTCTATTTCTTTCACCAGGTGGGGGAAGTTTTCAGTCATTACTTCTTCAAATAGGTTTTCAGAATCTTGCTCTCTCTCTTCTTCTGCCACCCCCATAATTCTGATGTTGGTATGCTTAAAGTTTTCCCAGAAGCTCCTTACACTATCTTCACATTTTTTTATTCTTTTTTTCTTTTTGCTTTTCCAGTGGAGTGTTTTTTGCTTCTTTGTATTTCAAATCTTTGACTTGATTCTTGTGATCTTCTAGTCTGCTGTTAGGTTTCTGCATATTTTTTATTTCAGTCAGTGTATATTCAATTTCTAGTTGGTTCTTTTTTCAACTCCTCTTGGATCTTGCTAAATTCATCCATTTTTTCTAGGAAATTCTTTAAAAACCTTGGTTTTGAACTCTATATCCAGTTGTTTGTTTTCCTCCATTTCTTTCGTTTGTGATCTCTTCTCTAGTGTCCACATATTTTGCTGCTTCCCTGAGTTGGTAGACTAGCTTTGTGTGCTAAGTGTCCTATATGGCCCAGTAGCTCTGCCTCCCCAGTTACCTGAGGTGGACAATCTTGGTGCACCCCCTTTGTGAACTGTGTGTACAGTCTTGTTGTAGTTAATTCTTGATTATTGTTGGTATCACTGGGAGGGATTGACCTCCAAGCCAATAGGTTGTGGGAACCAGCTGTGTCTGCACATGCGGGCTTGCCTCCAGACTTCTGCCTTTCGCACGAGCGAGCTTCAGAAATTCTGTCTTCTGGTTCCCCTGAGTTTCCATGTGCTCTAGGGACCTGTATGAGTCTGGGTCCCTAGGGTCTCGCCTGAAACTGGAGTTCAGTGCAGTTGGATCTGGATTTCAGGGCTGTTGTGAGGTTCTGTTTTCCTCCCGCTAGAGGAAGCCAGGCACAATCAGCAGTCAGCACTCTGTGTGTGCACTTTCACGAGCCCCCAGACTTCTGTCTTTTGTGGCTCCCCTAAGTTTCCGTGCACTCCTTCCTTTTCACAACAGTCTAGACTCCCCCTATGAGTCGTGCCTGAGCTGGGGTTCAGTGCAGTTGTGATTTTCTGTCTCCCTCCCACTAGGAAGCCAGCCAGCACTTCAGCGTCCACTCTCTCCACATGTGTGTCTCTGTACCTTAGCTTTTTACAGCTCCTCTGAATCTTCATGAGCCCCTCTCTTTTCTTCTGTTTGTAGAATTTTCACTCAGCCAGCTTTCCTGTGGTTCTGGATGGTGTCCGCTCTTTTAATTGTAGTTTTGAAATTGTTGTGCGAGGCAGCAGCTTAGGTGTTCACCTATGCCGCCATCTTGGTTTCTCTCTAAAATTATTTTATTCGTGCTCAGTACATTTAGATAATGCAAAATAGTGTATCATAAACACTACTTGATGTTTAATTTAGTAAAAGGCTACTAGGGACAGAATTGGTGACTAGTGCTACTTGCAACTCGAAAACTTCCTTTGCAAGATTCTCTAAACTTGAGATTTAGAATATCTAACAGAAAGAGTAATGAGAGATCAGGTAGAGACTGGAATCTCAGTCATAGCCAGGGTTCTAATCAGTTATGTTACTTTGTATGCAAGTCCCATAATATTTTTTACTTTAGTTCTTTTAAATAATGATCATGGTGTCAGACTTAAGTAATGATGATGGTGTTAGACTTAGGTTTTCTTTTCAGCATTAACATACTTCAAATATATTAAATAAAAGGTCAGTACCTGAAGCTTAAAAAAAAAAACACTCAACACCTTGAAATAAGACAATCTACTTCATGCCCTTTAACTCATTCCTAACATAATTCCATGCCAGATGATAACACACTTGCCTCATTTTATAGGTGTCAAGAATTCATTTCATCAAACCCTACTGAGGCTTTTATGACCCTAAGTAACAAGTATAGATCTAGGATACATGTGTTTTGATTTTGCTTCTACTTGAGGCAACAGTTTTACATGCTGTGCTGAGAGATAATGGAAATGTGCTGCTAATTACTAAGGTTTCTGCTTCCAAATATTGCCAGCCAGAAATTGAACTGTAATGTCTAGAGTTAAGAAGTAGCTAATAACTCTGTCCCTACAGAGCTGAACTGCAATTAATTATTCTAGTCAAAGTAGAGTATGAAAATCTCTATGGCTATTTCTTTAGTGTAGCAATTGCCAAGAGCTGGATCCTACAATTAAAAATAAAAAGAAGAGTGGAGCTGTTTAAATGACTGGGATAGGCCAGTACAACTGCCCACAACCGTGTATATGCATATCCACACAGCAAAGCCAGCAAAGGCCACAGAAGTCAACCTCAGCAGTCATCACTGGGAAGTCTGATTAAAGAGATATCAACTCTGCGCAGTATTGGAGCATAGACTAAGAAAAAATTTTATATGAATGCTTTACTTGAAACTTTCTATCCTATCTAATAAAAGAGTAATATGCAAATTACCTATCACTACACTACACCCACAAGCCATGCCCACCAGCCAATCAGGAGCAAGTATGCAAATTAACCCAACTAAGATGGCGGCAGCCACAGAGCGAGCAGGAGGCTTGGGTTTCCCCAGTAATAGAGGAAGCCAAGCTTTCTGCACATCCTGGCAGGCCCAGGCCTCCACTCAAGGCTACAAAGTTTCAATTATAGAAGATAAATAAATCCCAACAAAAATGGCAGCAGCCATGGATCTGGAGAGATTGGAGGATTTAATTGCTCCTGGAGATGGAGAAAGCCAAAATCCTGCAGCCCTGGCCTGTCTTGGCCTCCACTCAAGGCAACAAATTTTCAATTATAGTAGATAAATGAATCCCAACAAAAATGGCTGGAGCCACTGAGTGAACAGGAGTCTTGGCTCCACTCAAGGCTACCAAGTTCCAATTATAGAAAATAAATAAATGCCAGATACCAGGGCCTCTGCTTGGACCATCATAGGGGTATGGCTGGCCTGCAAACCACCACAGGCCCCTTGCCTAAGCTGCCCCAAGCCCCAAAGAAACCCCCATCTTGATCTGGGACATTCTTCAGGGCAAACCAGCTGGTCTCCACCTGTGCAGCAGGCCTCTATCCTATCAAATAAAAGAGTAATATGCAGATTGACCATCATTCCAACACACAAGATGGCTATCCTCATGTGCTCAAAGATCCTGCCCGCATGTGGACACAAGATGGCTGCCACAAGATGGCCAGCAGGTAAGGGCAGTTGGGAGGGACCAGGCCTGCAAGGGAGCACAGTTGGGGGTGACCAGGCATGCAGGAGAGGGCAGTTTGGGGCAAACAGACTGGCAGGGGAGCAGTTAGGTATCAATCAAGCTGGCAGGAGAGTGGTTAGGGAGTGATCAGGCTGGCAGGCAGAAGCAGTTAGGGCAATCAGGAAGGCAGACAGGTGAGCAGTTGGGAGCCAGCAGTCCAGGATTGTGAGAGGGATGTCAGACTGCCCATTTAGGCCCGATCCTTTGGACATCCCTCAAGGGGTCTCACATTGGAGAGGGTGCAGGCTGGGCTGAGGGTCATCCCCCCCTGCACAAATTTTGTGCTCTGGGCCTCTAGTTCTATATAATTAAAGGCTAATATGCAAAACAATCAGTTGCTATGACATGCACTGACCACCAGGGGGCAGATACTCAATGCTGGAGCTGCCCCCTGGTGGTCAGTGCTCCTCAGACAGAAGCCCTGAGCCAGCTGAGCTTATGGCTGGTGAGTGCAGCAGCAGTGGCATCAGCCTCTCCCACATCCACAGCAGCACTAAGGATGGCCAACTGATGGCTTAGGAGCAGGCCTAAGCCAAGGGTTCCCAGACTGCAAGAGGGTGCAGGTTGGGCTGAGGGACCAACTACCCTGCCCTGTCCCCCCAGAGCATGAGTTGTGTATACTAGGCCTTTAGTATAAATATAACCATGTAGTTGGCACCAAATATAACATTTGTTCATTAAAACGACTTATCTGTGATTTATTTTATTTGAAAGTATATTTATATAGTCAAGATAGATCTCCCACAATCATATTCTATGTATTTATTATTCTATTTATTAGTCTTGTTAGTGGTGGGTGGAAGAACCTTATACTCCATATATTACCGTGTTTGGAGGCACTGTCTTCTTCTAACATAAATAATATAACATAGGTAATTTGAGAAGAACTTTTGCCATTTTTCTTAGAAAGTACAAATTACATTATCCCAGTTGATACTTCAGAGTTTTTGCTCTGAGGGAAAAATAATCTCTGAGGACAAAACTGACTATTTTCAGTTGAGGATCACAGTATATAAAAGGAGAAAATATGAGAGTTTATAATTGATTGAGGACATAAGAGTGGAAGAAGAGGGAATGTGAGAGTTCATATTTTTGAGCATCAACTGAATTCCAGGCACATATAAGGCAAAGAGAACACAAAAATAAATATATTCAGGGATATACCATGTTTATGATTTAGAAAACTAATGTTAAGGTGGAAAAAATTATTCCCTAATTGATTAATTGATTGATTATAACAAATCTAAATCCTAGTAAATCTTTTAAAGACCTTAAACTAATTCTACAATTCATATAAAAATGCAAAATGAGCACAACAGTTAAAGCAATACTAAATAAGAACAAAAAACTGACTTATATTGTCCATGTTTTATTCTTAAAAATTATAGTAATTAAGATAGTATAGTATTAGCAAATGTCTTAATCCATTCAGGCTCCTAGAACTGAATATTATAAAGTTGGTGGTTCATGAACAACAGAAATTTATTTCTCAAAGTTATGGAAGTTGGCAAGTCTAAGATCAAGGCTTATCTGGTGTCCTGTATGTATCTCACACTATACACAAAAATCAACCCTAAACAGATTATAGATCCAATTATGGAAGGTAAGAAATATAAACCTATTTTTAAAAGTGCAAGAGAAAAATCTTCAATAGTGTGGAGTAAGAAAATATTTCTTAAACTGCAAACAAAAAGGCTAATCATACAGCAAAAAAAGGAGTGAAACTACATGAAAATTAAGTCTTTTTATCCTTTGAAGAGAACCATAGATAAATTAGAGTGAAAGGAGATAAATGCAATACAAATACCCGATAGAGGACTCATATCCAAAATATATAAAGGATTATTACAAATACTTAAAAACAAAAAGACAAGTTTAATAGAAAAATGAACATTTAATTTAAAAAATAATGTATATAGCTATTACATATATGCAGCATTGATCATCTTAAGTAGCTGTCAAGGGATTGTAATTTAAAACCACAATATGTTACCCTTAACACTCACTAAAATAACTAAAATAGAAAAGGAAACCACAAGTGTTAATGGAATGCAGAAAAAACTGAATACTCATAAGATGTTGGTCAGTGTTTGAATTTATTCACCATTTGGAAAACTGTTTTGTGAGCACCTAACAAAATTAAAGATAAACAAGACTCAAGAATTTCACTCGAGGGTATATAACCGCCCTCCTCCCTCCAAAAATTTGTACACATTGAAATAAAAAGACATCTGGATGTTGTAGTAACACTGTTCATAATAGCCTCAAATGTAAGTGCAAATGTCTATCAAGAGTAGAATAGATATGTTGAAGTATTTTCCCTCAAAGAAACCATTACAATGAATATTAATGAACTACAACTACAGGAAACATGAGTGATTCCTACAAAAGTAAAATTAAGTGAAAGAAGATGCAAATGAGTACATAATGTATAATTCAACTTATTCAATTCTAAAAATGAAAAGAGGCAAAACTAAAGTGTTAAAAGGCAGAACAATAGTTAAATCTTGGGGATTGGAGGGAATTGGCTTACATGTTTCCTGTACTGTTCTCAAGCTAGGTTACATGGATGGGTTCAGTTTATAAAACTCCATCAAGCAGTGCACCATGGTTTGTATACTTTTCTATATATGAGCTTTATTTCAATCAAATTTTACTTAATAAATAAGACCTTGTCCCACCCTCAAGGCTGTAGCAGGAGTAGACCCTTTCCTTAGAATGTTCCTACAATGCAATGGGGGTAATTCAGTGTATTATAATTCATCAAAGATATATGGCAGCTGCTTCCTACAGGCTTGTAGATAATGAAGATACAATGATGGATAAGTTTGCTGCTTACAGTCTAATAAAGAATCAAGTTATATCAACAGGTAATTTTCAATACAATACACAAATGCATATATCTGTCTTTGTTCTTGAGGATCTGTAACAATTCTTTATATATTCTAGATATGAGTTCTCTATTGGTTATTTGTACTGCCTGCTACTAAATGGAGCAGCGTATTTTTAATTGACCTTCACATAATCAGCTTGATTAGCTTGACCACCACTTCCCATTCTTTTTGTAAAACACATTAACTGATGCCCATGCATCAGAAACTCTAGACCTGTGGTCGGCAAATTGTGGCTTGCGAACCACATGCGACTCTTTGGCCCTTTGAGTGTGGCTCTTCCACAAAATACCATGGCCTGGGTGAGTCTATTTTGAAGAAGTGGCATTAGAAAAAGTTTAAGTTTAAAAAATTTGGCTCTCAAAAGAAATTTCAATTGCTGTACTGTTGATATTTAGCTCTGTTGACTAATGAGTTTTGCAGACCACTGCTCTAAATGGCTAACCTGTGAACCTCTATTTCCATCAGTTGAATTGCATGCTTTTAAATATTTAGTTGTATATATGTTTATCAGTAGAGTCTCTTGTTCCAGTAAAACAAAGCAAAATTGGAAACTTCAGAGGCTATATTTTGGTATGTTTTCTATTAAAAAAAAATTATTAATGCCTCAAAACATTAGGAATTGAATGTACATTTTTAAGGTTTTAAGTTGAAATAAAACATCTAACCAACATTTTTATTAAACTACATGAAATGCTTTGATAAGAATTTGAGCTCTGGTGCCATATGGCTTGGTTCAAATTGTGGCTAATATTTTCATTAACTATATGATTCTGGGTACGTTATTTAACTTTTTGTGACTCTTTTCTTCATTTGTAAATATAGTAATAACAAGTAACCTGGTGCATGAAATTCATGCACATTAAAAGGGGATTAATGAGAGGAAATAATTTAATATTGCTATTTTCCCTTCCTGTATAATAGAAGTGTCAGAGATGAAAGAAAATTTATAAAATGCATATGAAAACCTTCCTCCTGTCAGAGTCTGGGGCTCACTACAAGACCCAGAATTAAGTCCCTGCCACCCACATGCACCTCAAAATCGTGTGAGACCCAGACCCGGCTGGCCCCCCACCATTGGGCTAGATTCAGACCAGGCCAGTTACACCCTTGTTAAGCCCTGCTGGGCAGTGGGCATAGCCTCAGGTCTCCTGGCCTGGCGCCAGGATGGAGAACATGGCCTGAGGTCCCCCAGCCCAGACAGGCAGGGGGCGTGCCTTGAGATCCTCTATCAAGCCCCATCAGGTTGGGGACATGGCCTGAAGTTCTCTGTCAAGCCCCGCCAGGAGGTGGGGCACAGGCTCAGTTCCCCCAACCCAGCACCAGGAGAGGGGTGCAGCCTCAGGTCCCCCATCAAGCTCCGCTGGTTTGGGGGCATGGCGTGAGTTATCCTGACCCAGCACTGGGGGTGCACCTTGAGGTCCCCTGTCAAGCTCTGCTGGCTGAGGGGCATGGTGTGAGGTCTCCTGTCAAGCCCCACCTGGTAGGGGATACAGCCTGAGGTCCCCTGGCCTGGCGCTGGCGCTGGGGCTGGGGGAGCAGCCTGAGGGCTCCTAGTGCAGCACCAGGACAGGAAGCATACCTTGAGGTTCCCTGTCAAGCCCTGCCAGTGTGGGGGGAGGGGGTGCGCAACCTGAGGTCTTCTGTTAAGTCCCATAGGGCCGGGGGGGGGTCATAGCCTTAGGTCCCTGCTGATTGCTCCTTAAGGCTCCTTATGAAAATTTGGCCTCAGATGTTGGTGCAGCCATCTTTGTGACAGAGTGATGGTCTATTAGCATATTCCCTCTTTATTATATAGGATATTTTTCTGATATAGATGTTGTTAGTACATTGCTATATCTAAGGGATTTTGAAGAGTGCTGGCACATCATTTGCATTCTTTTTATTGGTATTAGGAATATTTATGGTTCTTATCACATCAAATAAGAGAGGCCATAGTACTAGAGATATAGGAAAATGGAAAGGATCTTAGAGGAAGAAGTGATTAACAACAACAATTAAGTGAAGGTCAATAACTTTGCTGTTGTAGAGATTTGTGTAAAACTCAGAAACCTTTGAGCAGGATCTTGAATCATGAGTAGGAATTCACCAAAGGTATAAAGAATGTAAGGAGCTGTGAGCAGAAACACAGCAGCAAAGAGGTATAGAAAACTAAGAGCATGATACATCTAAAGAACCTTGTGCTGTTCTAATTTATTGCAGTCTAAGGGGTCTGTTACCAGAAGATAGAAGGTAAATCTAAAAAGGTAATTTTTAATTTACTTTTTAAAACATTCATTCCTCTTCCAAAAATACCTGTGAGTTCCATGAGAGCAGTTACCATTTCTTCTTTTTATCCAGATGATGTAACCTCCATACTCTCCTGGTTCACTTCATCACTGGTCAATGACCAGCCTGAGTCACCTTATCTGTATGCTCTTCCACTTCCCAACTTCTAAATGTCAGAGTATCTAGGGTAACATCATTTTAAGTAGCAAGTATATCCCAAGAATGACATAATTTTTTATGCAGTCATAATCTGTTCCCTAAAATTCAGACTCATATATCCATATAAGGTATCATCTACACTGAACACATTTTAGAGGAAGATGTTATTAATAATGATTCCAAGACAACTGTCCTGGCTAAAGTGGGACATCTGGACACCACATAGATCCAACTTCTTACTCGAAATTGCCACTTATAATAGCCAATAGGCATCTTAGCCTTAGCATGCCCCAAAGCAAACTCCTGCCTGTCAGATCTCCAGAAGAGGATTGCACATTGCCTGTAGATCCTGAACTTTGAGCTGGAAACAATGCCTAGATGAGACTTGCTATTGTCTACTCTATGTTCTATGTGTGGAAAGAAGAGTAAGACACATAGTCAATCTCTATGGCAGATTACCAATTTACCACAACTTTTTCCTCTGCTTCCCTTACACAAGACTAGATGATACTTCCTTAGCCTCCTTTAGAGATAGGAGTTGTCATATGACTGAGCTCTAGTCAAGGAAATGTGAGCAAAAATTATGTGCATCGTATCCAGGGATAATAAAATTTCCCTACAGGATCAACTCTTTCATTGTCAGCAGGAAAGGAAGGACCAGTGCATTTAAGCAATGATGCATTTAAAAACTGGAAGGATCCTGGGTATCTGAATCATTCAGTGGAAGAATTTCCACCAAACACTTGCTTTGGGTTGATATATAAATGAAAATTTAAACTTATTGTGTTAAGATACTAAAATTTGGAGAGAAACCAAGATGGCTGCATAGGTAAACACCTGAAATTGCTGCCGCACACAACCACTCCAAAACAACTAAAAGAAAAAACAGACATGATCCAGAACCACAGGACAGCTGGCTAAGTGGAAATTGTACAACTAGAAGGGAAGAGAAAAGCACACTGAGACTCAGAGGAGCTGCAGAAGTAAAAGACAGAGGTACGAAGACAAGCGCATAGAGGGCTGGCAACTGAGTACGCGCCTGTCTTTTTCAATCCACAGGGAGACACAAACTTCCAACTGCTCTGAACTCCAGTTCAAGGCAAGACTCTAGGGACCCAGACTCATAAGGAGAGAAACTGGACTGTCTGGCAGCAAGTGGAACTCGAAGGTGGAGCTTCTCTCAGAGGTGCTTGCAGTGATTACCAAGGGACACTGAGACCCTGGGGCCTCTTAGGGCAGGGCTGAAGAAAAGCCATTGCTGTTTGCTCCACCCTGAGTCTCCAACCTACCTTGGCTGTGCTAAGATGCTTTTGCATATGAATGGTCTGGTCCTTTGAAATCTAAACTTACCTAATGAGCTGCAGCTGAGTTAGGGAGACCTAGAACATCCAAAAGAAGGCCCAAGGCCCCACAGCAGTTTGCCTTGCTTCACAGCTAAGCCCTCTCTGGGCACCTTCAAAACCCAAACAAAGGAGAGGAATCTGCAGATCTCTCCATAACTCCTGCTGGGTGGCCTCAGGTAGAGGCTAAATTAGCACCTCCTTAGAGATCCAAGAGCCAATGTACCCAGGGATCAGTGTAGGACCATCCAGATTAAAACTCCTTAGATCCATAAGGGACACACTCAGGGAGCAGACTCAGTGAGCTGAAGCAAGTCTTGCCTCATAAGGGTGTCTCCAGCACAGAAGTTCTCCCATCGTAGACACAACTAATCCTCAGAGCCAACTGGCCTGGAGGTCAATCACTCCCAGTGATACCAACAGTAATCAAGGCTTAACTACAACAAGACTGTGCACGCAGCCCGAGAATGGGTGCACCAAGAGTGTCCACCTCAGGTAACTGGGAAGGCTGAGCCACTGGGCCCTGTAAGACACCTAGCACACAAAGCTACTCTATCAACACAGGGAAACAGCCAAAATGCAGAGACAAAGAAACAGGTCACAAATGAAAGAAATGGAGGAAAGCAAACTACTGCATATAGAGTTCAAAACTATGGTTATACGGTTTTTCAAGAATTTTCTAGAAAAGGCCAATAAATTTAGTGAGACCCTCAAGGATATGAAAAAGGATGAGTTAGAAATTAAGCATATACTGACTTGAAATAAAGAATAATATACAGAGATCCAACAACAGACTAGAGAAATGCAAGAATCAAGTCAAAGATTTGAAATACAAAAAAGAAAAAAACACCCAACTGGAAAAGAAAAAAGAATCCAAAAATATGAAAATAGGATAAGGAGCCTCTGGGACAATTTCAAGCACACCAACATCCAAATTATGGGGGTGCCAGAGAAGAGAGAGAGCAAGATACTGAAAACCTATTTGAAGAAATTATGACAAAAAACTTCCCCCACCTGATGAAAGAAATAGACTTACAAGTCCAAGAACCACACAGAACCCCAAACAAAAGGAATCCAAAGAGAATTATACCAATACACATCAAAATGAAAATGTCAGGAGCAAAAACAAAGAGGGAAAATATTAAAAGCAGCAAGAGAAAAATAGTTACCTACAAGGGAGCACCCATACGACTGTCAGCTGACTTCTCAACTGAAACTATGCAGGCCAGACAGGAGTGGCAAGAAATATTCAAAGTGATAAATAGCAAGAACCTACAACCAAGATTACTCTACCCAGCAAAGCTATCATTCAGAATTGAAGGACAGATAAAGAGCTTCACAGATGAGAAAACACTAAAGGAGTTCATCACCGCCAAACCAGTATTATATGAAATGTTGAAGGGTATTCTTTAAGAAGAGGAGGAAGAAGAAAAAGGTAAAGATAAAAATTATGAACAACAAATACATATCTATCAACAGGTGAATCTAAAAATCAAATGAATACAAATTCTGATGAACAGAATAATCAGGTGAATATAATAGAATCAGGGACATAGAAAAAGAGTGGACTGACAATCCTAGGGGAAAAGGGGTGTGAGGGGTGCGGAAGAGACCGGACAAAAAATCATACACTTATGTATGAGGACAATGGAGGGGGTGGTGTTTAAGGGCATGGGTGCAGTGGGAACCGGGTAGAGTAGAGCTATTGAGGGGAAGGTGGGGGAGGAACAACTGTAATAATCTGAATTAATTACAAACTTTTTTAAAAAGATACTAAAATTTGGAGGTTAATAATCTGAATTAATTACAAACTTTTTTAAAAAAATACTAAAATTTGGAGGTTAATAATCTGAATTAATTACAAAGTTTTTTAAAAAGATACTAAAATTTGGAGGTTATTGATTTCAGTCGCTGGCCATTCCTTTACAAAGAAACTGAAGGACTCTCTGCAAATTTCCAGTTTGATTTACTCTTAGTGTTATATAAATACTAATTTATCTAATTCAAATCAAATAATAAGTTAAAATAATCTACACTCTGTATGAAGATCAGGTATTGTTGTTTTTGTTTTTGTTTTTTCTTTCCAGACATGGCAAGAATATTTTGTTTTCGTAGGCATTTACTTTTATCATTTTAAATGAAAATATAGTGTTGGACTTAATGGATTGTATACAAGGAGAGACATGAGGAACAGTATTATCTTCTGATCTTTCTTTTACTAAAGCCAAAATAAAGTAGCTGCTAAAGTATAGTTATTTAATTTTAAGCATTTCCTGAGAAGCAGTGATTCCTATAGATAAGATTAGCTTATCACCTTTGATAGTTATGGGGAAATGGTTCCACGACAGCAAGATCAATAACTTTACAGCAGTAATGTCCACCATGGATCAATTACTGCAGTCAATGCCATACGTAACCAAATTACATGAATCATATCCCTTCTCTTTCCTTTTCTTTTATTACTGTTCATTATATGGAAATAAAACTCTCCAAATTGTTTTATCTTGTTTAATATTGACAGAATCAAGAAACTTCTTTTCAGATCTAATCAAGAACAACAATATGGGAGTGTTTATTTGTTAAATGAATCTGATAATAAAATAGACTCACAGAAATCTTCATTTCTACTGGGATGACATTAATGTATAATGAAAATATGTCTTTATTGGTAGACATATTTCATCCCTGATTCAATGACACCCATATGTAGTTTCCTTGTTAAATAAGAGGTAGAGAAAAATTATAAAGGCACAATTTCCAATTGGGTGACATTTAACTATATTCCAAACAATAAGTATAAATTGGTGGGATTTGGGAGATGGCTATAGTATGTGACACTCCTCTAACAATGTCATTTTTTTTTCACTTACTCTATTTGTAAAAAATGAATTTTTTGGAATTTTTAAACTATAATTACTGACCAAAACTAATTATATTTTTGGAAAAACTAAAGAAATAAAGAGAAAATATCACTGCAATAATTCAATATAGTTGCCTTCTTTTGAAATACAGTATTTATTTTTTTAGTTATAAGCTACATGGATTTAGCAGAGAGCATTGATTGTTTATACATGGAAGGTGGATATATAAATGTAGAGCAATTTTTATTAAAATTCAAACTTTAATTGTATTTTATGCCTTGTTTTAACCTTAGAATAAATATGTTGTAATGAACATGAACATGCTAATTATAATACTTATGGGACATTTTATCTAAATGTTATGAAACATTCTAAGAACACCATTATCAAGGGTTTAAATGTGTTGCAAATATACTTTTTTAAAAAGTAGCACCTATAAGAAGAGAAATAAAAGAATCTCAGTGGTATACGATGGATTTTGAAGGATGATCAGCAATGGCCTCATTTTCTGTGATTCTGCCCCTCTACTGAACTAATCTGATAAAACCAGGATCCTGAATCATCCCTTCAAATGGCCATCATAATTTACATAGTGCACACCAGTAAATGAGAAAAACACATCATATATACACGGTACAAATGTTAGCTCAGGATCTCCAACATTATCTGTGCTTTCAGTGGATATATCTTGTTCTTGGTCAATTTCTTCTTCTATCCTCTCTCCAACCCCAAGTGACTCTTTCAAAGAAAGATAACCTTCCTCAAAACCCACGCAGATCCCAACTTATCACTCTCAGTAGATGATCATGCCTTATTCCCTAAGTGAGTCAAAAAAATATAACCTTTCTCAAAACCCACCTAGATATCACCTTCTCACTATCATCAGATGATCATGCCTTCTTTGTTGAGAAAATTGGGTCAAGGTGGTCAGCTCACTCAATTTCTTGACTCCTGCCTCTATTCCCCCTCATTGCCTATGCATTCAATACTATTAAACCTCTGCCTCTCCTTTCCAATCTGAGAGAATGAAATGTTCTTCCTTCTGTAAACATTTTGACTCTTTATCTGAGCGCCTGAATATTCTAGGACTTTTCTCCATCAATTACCTTTATATCCTCCAATGGCTTTAACTTTTCTGCTAATCGTTCACCTCAGCTTTTAGCTCATTTCTCTATCCTGGTGGAGGTGAAAAAAAAATTCATAAAATTCAACCCTTCCTTTGACTTTTCAGCTACTTTAATATCTTCTTACTTATCTACTTAAACTACTTAAACTAATTTTATACTAAACATATTCCATTTACCTCTGCAGATCCGCTCCCCACCCTTTTCTACTGTGCTCTGTTCCCTGATATACTGGCCTGCATGTCTATATTAATAGGTTTACTTGCTGCCTTGCTTCCAGTTGGGTTAGGTCAGTGGAAACACTAGAGGAGATAAGAGAGAAAGAAAAGAGGATGAGGGTCTTTATTATCTCAGTTTCTCTCTATTGTGTCAAATGGGCTGCTTTAATTAATTAACTAAAGGCCATAGCCTGTGTCGGACAGCCTTTTTGATACAGTTTCTCTTTCTTCCCAGCCCCTCTCTTTTTTTTCCTCTTTTTTCCTCTCCTTCTTATCATTCTCTCTTTCCTTTTTCTTATCTTTTTAGGCCAATGGATGGTAATGGTGTGCTGTAACTAGCCCATGGGTAGCCCCATCTCTTATGCAGAGAAACCACAGGGTTGCCCAACACTTTATACATAAGCATTTTATTTAGCCTTCCTTAAATTATCCAATCAGAGTCTGCTATTTTTCTGCTACTGGGTTCAAGTCAGATACAATTTTCTTGAAAGAATAGTTTATATAGACACTACTTGCACACTTCCTACTCACTCATCAACACAAACAACTTGGCTTTTGTCCCACCATCCCTATACAAAACAATTTTCTTTCTCTCTGGTCATTATTATTGATCCCCATAGACAAATACAATGGTTATTTTCCAGGCCATACTTTACTGGAATTTTTTCTGCATTTTACACTGTTGATCACTCTATTCTTCTAGTAGATCTACTTCCTTAGCACCCAAAATACCCTGTATAGTCTCCCTTTATATCTAATTCACAGGTTCTTCTTACTATTATCCATTCAAACACTGGTGCTCCCCATAGTTCAGTCTTTAGCTCAATGCTCTTTTAACATTATATGCTTTTCCTAAGTGAAACATGATCTAAACTAGCTATCCACATATTAGAAACAACTATCTGTATATTCCAATGACACTTAATACTAAAATCATATCCTTATACTATGTGCTTATACTCATAATTGCTCCTACATCTATTTTCCTCTAGGATAATGGTTCCATTTATTCAATCAGAAGTCTGAGTCATCTCAGACTCCTCTCTCTTCCCCACTCCCCAGTCATGATTCATTAAAATTATCATTCATACTTCCAGAGAGAAATTCCTTAAATGAAAATCTGACCACATCATTCCATAGCTGAAGACCCTTCAGAAGCTATAATTTGAATGTTTCAAGGCACATAGGTGTTTTCTTTCTGTCCTGACCATCATCTATATCCTCAGCAGGGTAACTACCATGTATTGTGCTTTGTGGGTTATTAATATCAAATTGCTTATAGTTTCTAGTTCAAGTCATAATATTTTATGCCTCCGTGACTTCTTAAGTCTGTTTGTTTTTCCCAAATACTGTTGACCATGTTGTTTGATTGTGCCCTTAGAGTTTTAGCCCAAACAACATTCTTTTCTGGGGAGCCCCTTCTCTTGCCCCTATTTACCACACCCCCTTCTTCTACTGGGATTATACCTTCAGCACTGTCTTCCTGATTATAAGTATCTACACTTGGGCTCCCAGAACACTTTAAAATCTCTCAGAGAATTTCAGATAGTATATTAAAATGATCTGTTAGCATCTCTCTCTACCTTATTAAATTTAGAACTACTATAATGCAGGAAGCATGACTTGGCCATCTTTTAACAACTGCAGAGCATAGTAACCTAAATTAAAACAAATATTTATCATAAATTTTTATACTTAAAAGTCAGTATTAATAATAAGCCTCTTGTTGTAACTTAACCTCAATGTCATTACTTAGAAAAAAACGTTTTGAATATACATGAAAAAAATTAGTATTTTGATATACGTATTATAGGACAGTTTTCCAACCAGTGCTGATATATTATATGCAGCAGCCAAACACCAGAGTAAGGTCCTATATTATGCATTCACTTGAAATCAAGAAAAGTGCATACAAGTTCTGAGGGGAAGACCAGGCTTGTTTTATATGCCTTCAGGCTGAGGAAGATATCATGTTAACAGGTTTAGAGCTATAATCCAATCCTATACCTGAGACCCCATTAGATGTCCTTTAGAAAATAAAGTTTAATGATGTTCAGTTTAAAAAGTGGGAGAAGGATTTTGTAGCATAAGAACTTGTAGAGTCCAAAGCAAAAGTTGATACAATCAAATCAATATTGGTGACATAAAGAGCTGACAAGTATGCTGGAGTTGTAGGAAGTGACTTGGATGGGTTCCAGAGTGAAAGTGATCCTGGCTACAGGGCAGAACAGTTGGTAGAGTACATTGAGGCAAGACTAGTCAGGAGCATAAGTTACCCTACAGATGCTCGGAACTAAAGAGAGAGATTTGATGCCTGAGGCTCCTCAGTTTCACTGTTACCATTTTTCTCATGCATCAACTAAGGAAATATGGACTTGTTATCCTTCACACAAGTACTGTGACTACTGTGACCATCTGATCATGATCATTTTAATAACAGAAATAATTATAACTGCTAATTAGTACTTATATTGGTACCTATGCTATACATACTATATTTCTCCAAATAGTCAGTAATGTTGCTTAGTATTTCTAACTGATACCACTCTGGTCTAAGCAATTGCTAGGGGTTGAATTGTGTCCTTCAAAAAAGATATGTTGAAGTTCTAACTCCTCATACCTCAGATTGTGACTTCATTTAGAAGCAAAGTATTTACAGAAATAATCATGTTAAAATGAAGTCATTAGGATAGACCCTAATCCAATATGGCTGGTGTCCTCATAAAAAAAATTAGATAAATGCAGACATGTGCAGTGGGATGATGTGAACATTCACAGGGAGAAGACGGCCATGTGACTGAAGTGATGCACCTATAAACCAAGGAATGCCAAAGATTGCAAGCAAACAACAGAAGCTGGAAGAAGCTAAAAAGGATTCTCCCCTAGATCTGAGATGATATGGCCCTGCTGACACCCTAATTTCAGACACTGAGCCCCCATATCTGTGATGTAGTCAATTTCTATTATAAGCTACTCAGTTTTTGGTGATTTAAGACAGCCCTAAAAAAACTAATGCAACCAATAATGCTTGGGATGTCATATTAGCCTCCTCACTGGTCTCTTTTATTCTATATTTCTATGTCTTTCTCACACCCCCATAACCTATTCTCAATACATAATATGGAAGCAAGAGTGAAGCTTTTAAAATGAGCTTCATGCCCTACTACTTTCCTATTCAAGATTCTCCAATGACTTCCCATCTTATTCAGAGCAGAAATCAAAGCCCTTAAACTCTATAACTCTACTCCTTTATTCTTATCTCCCACTATTCTTCCTTTGCTCACCACAGTCTAGCCTCGGTGGCCTCCTCTCTGACCTTCAAACATGTTAAGAAAAATTCCTGTTTCAGGGACTTTGCACTTGCTGTTTCCTCTACTTACACTCCCTCTGGATACTCATAAGCCTTACTCCTTCATCTTTTTTAGGTCTTTTTCAACCATCACTTTTTTTGACGAGGCTTAAATTATCCTATATATAATTGCAACCATCTAAAAATGCTCCAATTCCTTTCTCTGCTTCTTCTTCCTCCACAATAGACATCATCTATTTGTCTGTTGGCTTCTCAACATGAATTTAATTTCAACAAAGATTTGATGTTTGCTTTATTCGCTGATGTATACTGAGTGCCTAGAACATACAGATTCTAGAACATGAAAAATGCATGAGGTGGATCCGTTGAGTGCATAAGTACATCATCTCTAGTATTTAAAGGTAGCACAAAGTAGAAGAATGAATATTGACTGCCATTGACGTTAGAATGCCTAGGCTCTATATCCCACTGAATCACTCAGCAGCCTCGGGTCTGTTTACCCATCTATGAAAATGAAGACAATGAAATCCATTCCATCTCCTTCACAGTGCTGTTCTAAGGGTCAATTTGAATGCTGCATATAAAAGTACCTCTATAATCTGTACAGTATTATATAAATATGAGCTATTATTGAAATGAATCTATTTATTTTTATAGAGTGAAAGTAGTTCTGTATGTTAAGAGGTAAGTAATAAAAGATGACATTCTTAATTGTTAAGATGCCAGGCTTCCTGGAAATAGGTTCTCAAAAAGAGACAGTAAAAGGAGCCCTGTTGAGCACCACTGAAATCATTTTTAAAAGTGGGAGCTGTGAAATGCAACATGCATTATTAACAGCTATTACTTGCCAAGATTTACTGAACACACTTGCATATATAGCAAACTACTTAAGAATGCAGGACATTTAAGCTTTCTTGGTGCCACAGAGAGCTCATTATGACTGAATGAGATTTAGCACAATAGCCAGAAAGTGCATCACTTCATAAAAAAGGGAAAGAGAAAATGTTTTTTAAATACAGCACATCCTCAAATAGCATTGGTTCACTCAACATCAATTCATTAGAATGTTGATGAGAAGCCATAGGAACTTAACTCTGTTTATATTAATTAAACAACGGTAAATGGTTTCTTTGTATGTCCTTCTGTTAAAGTCACAAAATCTATTCACAAGTGGGAACTTATTATATCATACTGTGGTTTCTTTAATTTACCTTGTGCTCTATGATTTACTCCTGCCAAATAAGTATTCCATGGACAAAGTCTAGTTTGTATTCCTCTCCCTTAAGAGATCTGGTATCAGAGAGAACCAAGATGGCAGCATAAGATATACATTTGTAAGTGCTGTCTCTCACAACCACACCAAAACTACAACTAAAAGACAAAACAACTATCCCCCAGAACCACGGGAAAGCTGGTGGAGTGGAAGTTCTACAACTAGAAGGAAAGAAAAAAATGCATCCAGACCTGGTAGGACATGCAGAGGCTCAGAAAGGTAGAGGTACAAAGACACACGCAAATCGGGCTGGCATGCGCTGTTGTTTTTCAATTGGGAGGGAGTTATAAGTTCCCGACTCTCTGAACACCAGTTTCTGGTGAGATTCTGGGGACCCAGACTCATACAGAGAGAAACTGGACTGTCTGCCATCGGGTCAGAAAGGGAGGGTGGCTCTCTTGCAGAGTTACGCACTGGAATCATTGTTTACTGCACTTGGATTCTGGACACAGGACACTGAACAGAATGCAGCAGAGAGGGCTGACTGGCAGCCATTGCTGGTTGCCACACCTTAGCCCAGCTCTTTGGCAACTTTTGCATATGAATGGCCTGCCCTCTGGCAGCTTAACCTAACAAATTGCAACTGGGTCAGACAACTCCAAAACTTCCAAACTCCAAGCAAAGAGGAGAAATCAACTCCAAAACTTCCAAACTCCAAGTAAAGAGGAAAAATCTGCAGAGCTCCCTGTAGCTCCTGCTGGGTGGCCTCAGACACTAGCTGACTTGCACTTCCTTGGAGATCCAGGAACCAGTGTACCTAGAGGTCAGTGTAAGACAACATCAGATTTGAACTCCTCTCATACATAAATGACACACTCAAGAGGCAGTCTCGGTGAACACCAAAGCCCTACTGAAGCAAGTTCTGCCCCATAGGGATGTCTCCAGCACAGCAGTTCTTCCATTAATAAGCACAGCTAATCCTCACAGTTAATTGGCCTGGAGGTCAGTTCCTCCCAGTGTACCAATAGCAATCAAGGCTTAACTACAAGACTGTGAACCCATCCCACAGAGGTGTGCTCCAAGAGTGTTCACCTCAGGTGATTGGGGAGGCATAACTACTGGGCTCTAAGGACAATTAGCACACAAAGCCACTCCATCAACACCAGGAAGCAGCCAAAATGTGGAGACCAAGAAACATATCACAAATAAAAGAAATGGACATAGAGTTCAAAACCACATTTATAAAGTTACTCAAGAATCTTCTACAAATGGCTGACAAACTTATTGAGACCTCTGAGAAACTTAGTGAAACCTTCAAGGATCTTAATGAGAATGCCAAAAAAGTGGAAAAAGACCAGTCAGAAATTAAGCATGCACTGTCTGAAATAAAGAATAATATACAGAAATCCAACAACAGACTAGAGGACCCCAAGAATCAAATCAAAGATCTGAAATATGATGAATCAAAAAACACCCTAACAGAAAAACAAAAAAAAAAAAGAGTCCAAAAATGTGAAGATAGTATAAGGAGCCTCTGGGACAACTTCAAGCATACCAACATCAGAATTATGGGAGTGCCAGAAGGAGAGAGAGAGCAAGACACTGAAAACCTATTTGAAGAAATAATGACTGAAAACTTTCCCTACCTGGTGAAAGCAATGGACTTACAAGTCCAGGAAGCACACAGAACACCAAACAAAAAGAATCCAAAGAGGACCACAGCAAGACACATCATAATTAAAATGCCAAGGGCAAAAGACAAAGAGAGAATCTTGAAAGCTGCAAGAGAAAAACAGTTAGTTACCTATAAGGGAGTACCCATAAGACTGTCAGCTGATTTCTCAACAGAAACTATGCAGGCCAGAAGGGAGTGGCAGGAAATATTCAATGTGATGAATAGCAAGAACTTACAACCAAGAGTGCCCTACCCAGCAAAGCTATCATTCAGAATTGAAGGTCAGATAAAGAGCTTTACAGATAAGAAAAAGCTAAATGAGTTCATCACCACCAAACCAGGATTATATGAAATACTGAAGGGTTTTCTTTAAGAAGAGGAAGAAGAATAAAAAGGTAAAGATAAAAATTATGAACAACAAAGTGATAACAAATACATACCTATCAACAAGTGAATCTAAAAATCAAGTGAATAAACAAATCTGATGAACAAAATAAACTGGTGAATATAATACAATTAGGGGCATAGAAAGGGAATGGACTAACAATTCTTGGGGGAAAAGTGGAGTAAGGGGTGCAGGAAGAGAGTGGACAAAAATCTTATACCTATGGATGAGGACAGTGGCGGGGGGTAAGAGTATGAGGGGAGGAATCAGATGGAGGGGAGCCATTGGGGAGGGAGGAATATCTGTAATAAACTGAACAATAAAGATTTATTTAAAAAAAGAGAGAGATCTGGTATCAGGTTCATATTCACCCAATAGTTAAACAGGAAGCCTTTCTTTAGTATCTATTGAAGATGAAGCACTGTGCCTGATAGAGCAGCAATAAATAAAACGTGATCTCTCTCTTGTAGTAATTTACAAGCCATATAGGACTTCCATACAAATCAAACTGTAAGGGCTCTCTACTAAAGAAATTCTCAAAATGCATTGTCAAAGAGGAAAAATGGCTGAGGGGCTCTGGAAGAATTGTAAGAGATGGTGTTATTTTAGTTAAGTTACAAAGGACTTCAACATGAAGAGAAGTAGGGAGGGTGTAAGGGCATGTCAGGCAGAAGAAGCAATTTGACAGGAGCAATAAAAAGGTCCAAGAAGAATTTACATGGATGTATGGTAACTCTATCTGTAAGCAGGTTTAAAGGGGCAATGTAGATATTAAGGAATCATCCTTAATCTGTTGGAATTAATAATGTCAAGTAAACATTCCCTCCAATATAAATTATACTATGGCACCACAGTCAAAGACAGTGATGTATCCAAAGAAGTCTTCAATCTCTTGAAGGAGGAGGGTCACACTTTTTTTTTAAATAAAACTTATAAAACCTCTCTCAAGAATATACATTATCTAGGACATGGAAAAATTTAGTCTTATTTCATTGAAGCTTGCATTTGAACCTCAGGCTGAGATTCTCTAATCAAAATGACAAAACTATTTGTTTGAAGGATTTCAAAATGACAAAACTGTTTGAAGGATTTTTTGTTTGTTTGTTTGTTTGGCCACGGCATACAGGAATTCTTAGAAGCAAAGTTTTGAAGACAGTACTAAAGTAACACTTAAATTACTTGGAAAAAACAAAGAACAAGAAATTATCTGTCAATGTATTATAGAATATTTAAATTATTGTCTACTGAATGTCATTATTTGCTGTCCTAATGGAAAATTTTTGACAGGGAGATCTGTGACCCATTGAAACTATAAGTCCCAAAGGCTTGCTGTCTTCAATTATATACTATTATGCAGATTGAAATAATTCTATGAGGAAGTTCTATGCAAACAGTACAAGTGGAAAAAGACCAGGGAATGGGATTTGAGAGTTTGCTCTTTGTCATATAAACCTGCAGGGACCTTACTGAATGAAAAGTTTGCTGCTTATTTCAAAGATTTCCCATAGAACATTACCTTTGATTTACAACAGCAATTTAATGATATTTTATAGGTAGGCCATAAACATAAAACATAATCAAATGTAAACCTTTTAGCAAAGAAAGATGGTGTTTTACAAGGGTGGGATGGTAATGTTTTAACCTCTGAATCAGCAAGAATTCTTTCTCTTGACAAACAGACCATATAAATAGTTAAGCTACTTCCCATTCCTACAGATCACACATTTAAACAAGTGAAACAAGTATGAGGTCTGGTTAAACCAAAGAAGAAAGATCAAGTAGGAGTCAGTCTGTGATAGAATCATTACATGGACTAAGGTATCAATGTATTGTTTTAACAACCACTGGACACAATATACGGAAGGCAACCAATGTTGGCACCAGCCTCAATCACTCCGCAGGTGCGAGCAGGGCTGGCGCTATCAGCGTCCTGGAGCCATGGTGATGGGAGCGGGCCTGCTGGCAGACAGGGGACCAGCGTATTTGTCAGGATGTGTTTGACTGCAAAAAGACACACTTCTTGTCATTAGCTCTATCTGTCCATTGCCTACCCTTGGGGAGTGTGTGTGTGTGTGTGTGTGTGTGTGTGTGTGTGTGTGTGTGTGTTTATCAATAATATCTCTTGCCTAATTGGTTAGTCTACATGTTCTAGTTACTTTTTAATAGACTGCTCTCCCCTTGTTCACCAATTCCTTATTTGTTCCCCCACTGTTTCCTAAGTTCATCCTTTGCTTCCACCTCACCCTGAAAAAAGCCTTCCTGGGCTGCAAATATAATTCAGCAAAGAACATGATATTCAAGAGATGTAACCCCAAAAGGAAAATGTCCCTATCTTTCAACCTCATTTTGATTTCCTTCCTTATTTTTTTCATTCATATATTTTGACAAGCAATGCATAAAATAAAAGATACTTAATATGGAGGTAGACGTGAAGTGTGGCTAATTCTACATTACACAGCTGATTGTTTAGTGTCAAGGAATCTCTTCTAGATAATAGTAAGAATGAAATTAATATCCACTAACGGGAAAAGCCTTCCCCTTGTCTTTTTAGAATAAATACAGACTGATGAGCTTAGTTTTCAATTTAAAACAAAGATCTCATAGGAAGCTTTTAATAGTCTCATTACTGGCTTTCATTATTTACCTATCTAAAATTAATCTGTTAATTTCTAGACATATTTTATTTTTCAGTAGAAATCACTTCAACATATGCTTTTATTTCTTTGAGTATGATAAACCGGAAAATGCATATAAATCTAAACAACATCCCTCTTACATTTTTAGGGCAAACATTATAATCTTAAATTAGTTTGATTGCTATGTGAAGAAGATTTATAATGGAATGTTCTTAGCAAAGCAGGTGTAGTGACAGATGAAGTGGTTTGCACTATTTGTTAAGAACTTTTCTAAGGAACTTCATGCTTCAGATGTAGGAGAGAAAAGGACTGTTTGTGTTTTTAGAGGGAAGGGTGATTGACAATACAAGAACCTGCTCAGGCTAGATTACAAAGGAGGTAAAGCTTTCATGGACAACTCATGACAGGCAGATGGAGTGCCCTCCTAACTTTGTAGTACAGGCTATAGATAGTGACCTAATACGCCATGGCTCATTCTTTTAAGGAATGGAAGCCAATTTTCAGTTGAAGTTAAGACAGATTTTCCTAGATTTTAGTTTGTAAAAGCTTCTGCATCTCTTGTAGGACCTGACCTTTAGTCCCCTCCCTCCATCCAATGACAATGGAAGTCATGGAGAGGAAGATCAATTCACAGAGTGAAGGTTGCAATTTCCTTAAATTTTTTAAAATTTATCAACAGAGAAAGTAGTTGGGGGGGGGAAGAAACTTTCAGCCAATAAAATTTGATATTATTTGTATATATATAAAACCCTAATATGCAAATAGACTGAATAGCAAAAACAATCAATGAACCAGTCGCTATGACGTGTGTTGACCCCAAAGGGGCACACATGAAACATGGTGGCCTTGGCACCAGGTGGCAGAGCATGGAACAAGGCGGGTGTCAGCAACAGTGGGATGGTGGAGCAGGTGAGCCTCTGGTAGTTACTAAAAATTCATTACTCCTGTGCGCCACAGTTCAGCCCAGCACTCTCACCTGCTGCCAGTGATGGCCCCACTCAAACCCACTAGTAGCGCCGGGGCCGCTGCTTGTACCTGCTGCTAGTGCCAGCGCCTGTCTCAATTGCTAGGCACCATTAGTGAGTGCGAGCAGCAGCTGCTGGCCCTGATTGCCCCGGAGGGCTTCTCCTCCACCCCCTGCTCCTGAGGGGCAATCGGGGCAGCAGCCACCCCTTGCACCCACTGATGGCACAGGCCCCACTCATACTTGCTGCTGGCACCGGCCCCAATTACTCCACAAGTGCGAGCAGGGCTGGCGTCATCAGCATATGGGAACTGTGGTGGTGGGAGTGGGCCTGCTGGCAGACAGGGGACCAGCACTGTGGCAGGAGGGGCCTGGCCACAGTTCCTTCCAAGGTGCACAAATTTGTGCACTGGGCCCCTAGTTTTCTATAAATGTCATTACTCATCTAACCCTTCTTTCCCGCAATATGCAGTAATATAGTTTTGTTTTCTGCTTTTATTTTACAATAGCCTCTATATTTATGTTTTAATACGTATCTGTGCAAAGAAAAAAGCAGCATTTTTTAAAATTAAAAGCTTGCAATGCACTGTAAATTGTTTTGCCAAAATCATCTGTGACTTTTCTGTAGCTAAAGAGAGTTTAGAATAAGAAAAAACCTCAAAGTACAACAATGGGGTTTAAATGCCATCTTTGCTGCTTATTATGGTTACAACTTTTGGGAAGCACTTAGTCTTAGCCTCTGTGGATCTCAGTGTTCAGGATAACAAACTGGAACAATAATATCTTCCTCAAGGGCCTGTTATAATTAAATAAAATAACACCGAGAAACTGGTGGCAAAAAAAGCATACAACCTATTTTAGAAGTTTTAGGATAGTTAATGTCATAAGTACCAAGAGTACAAGGTTTCCTAGAATATGTGATTCAACTCACTTTATATTTTTGAACCATCTTCATGTCTTATAGGTTTCATTATCAGACTTCAATCTAGATAAATTATCATAATTCTATTTAATAAGTAAAACCCTAAATAAAGTGAATAAAATAGTTCAATTAAATTTTCACAAAACCAAAAACAGAAACTCCTAAAGAATATATAGACTAAGTCTCTGTCCAAAAGGTGACAAGCTCTTGCACAGCAAACAATTTTATAGATGAGGATGAAAGGAAAGATATTTTTAAAAATAAGAAGGAAGAAACTGTTACATTCTTTTCCCTCAGCAATCTGGGAATGTTGAGTTAGACAGTCATTTTTAGGAACTAAAATCTCTCATCTGGTTCCCACAGACAGCTAATCAGGTTACAAACACTTGAAGCTCACAAGGGTGTTTCTTAATGTTTTCCAAGAAGCACACAAATTATAATCATTTAGGGTAGATTCTTGGGTCCCAATTCAGAACAATTAAATTTGAATCTGAAGGCAGACCCCACAGAATTGAATTTTAGTCCATACCTCCCAGGTGACTCTTGTGCACAGTTTTAGAGTCGCTGACCTAATACATTGGTTTTCAACTCTGGCTGCACATCATAATCACTTGGGGAACAAAGGGAGGATGTGGGGGCTTGGGCGTGATTGGAGAGGTATCTCTCTACCTTTGTCCCAAAACAAATTAAATGAGAATGTCTAGGGGTGAGGCCCAGCATCATACTTTTGTCCAAAGTTCCCAGAATGATTCAAAAGTTCAGCCTGGTGAAAACCGTTGTTCTTGGACACCCTGCTTCAGCTATATCCAAACACAGACCGCCTTTCTGTGCACACTGGCAGCATCACTGCTGGGCTAGAATGGTCCCTCAGCGTGTTCATGATGTTCCCGTAGCCATGCAGAAACAAATCTTTGGATGTGTTCCCACTCAACTCCACCCCCAATCTGAGCAATTTAATCTAGAGAATAAAACTGATGCTTAAAAGAAGTTTTTCCACTTCATTATTTTTTTTTTATTTTGCTGCAACTTTTAGTCACATAGTAGCCACTCAATAAATATTTGTTGATTGGATATGGATCTCTGTCTTAGTCTGTCTGTGCTGTTATAACACACACACACACACACACACACACACACACACACACACAAATAATAAAATGGCAGTGTTATATACAAGAGAAATTTATTCTTATAGATTCTGCGTTGGGTAAGAACACATTTTCTGTCCGGACCTGCCACCTTCTCTCTCTGGCCTCACATGGTAGAAGGTTGTGAGGAAGCTCTCTGGGCCTCTCTGATAAGGACACTAATCATGTTCATGAAGGCTCTGCTCTTACAACTGAATTACCTTCCAAAGGCTTAATACCATCACCTTGGGGGCTAGAATTTCAAAATATGAATTACGGGAGATGCAAACTTTTCATCTATAGCAGTCTCTTTGTCTTTGTAATGGGTGGGTGGGTGGGAAGAGATCAACCAGAGGACTTTTATGCATTTATGCATAACCCATAGACTTGGATAATAGGGTGGTGAAGGCCTGGGCTGAGAGTGTAAGGGCTAGAAGAGATCTGTCGGGGGAAAAGAGGAACATAAATAATACTTTCAACAATAAAGATTTAATTAAAAATAAAAGACTAAAAGTAGAAAGTTCTATAAACTATATAATAAAGAGGTAATAAGCAAACTGACCATCACATCCTCACAAGATGGCTGCCTATGACCAGGCAGGGAGGTTAGTGAGGGATGACCAAACAACTGAACAAGCAGGCTGTGTGGGGCAACCATGCTACTAGGGGGGTTAGTGAGTGACGACCAAATGACTGAATAAGTAGGCTCTGTAGGGTGACCCGGCCAACAAGGTGTGGGGCATGAGTGGCGACCAGGCCAGTGGGGAGGGCAGTTGGGGGCAATTAGGCTGGCAGAGGGGGCAGTGAGGGGCAACTAGGCAAGCAGGGAGGGGCAGTAAGGGTGACCAGGCCGGTGGGGAGGGGAGGCAGTAGGAGCAATCAGGTCGGCAGGGGAGGGGACAATTGGGGAAAATCTGGCCAGCAACTGGGGGCAGTTAGGAGCAACCCCAGGCTAGCAAGGGGGGAAGTTAGGGACAATCAGGCCAGCACGCAGAGACAGAGATGGGAAATCAGGCCAGCAGAAGGGGGCAGTTAGGGGCGACCAGGTAGGCAGGCAGGTAAGCAATTAGGAGCCATTGATCCAGGATTGTCTGACAGTCGGACATCCCCCGAGGGGTCCTAGATTGGAGAGAGTGCAGGCTGGGCTGAGAGGATCCCCTTTTTGCACAAATTTCATACATCGGGCCTCTAGTTCCAATATGAAGCCACAATGGTAGCTGTAGCATTGCACAACCTAAGGTAAACTTCCAACTTCCAACTTGTTGACAGGTTTCTTTTTAAAATCTACATAAATAAAATTAATATATCTGTCTACCACCACATCATGAAAAATAGGTAGACTGATTTCACCAAATTGGGAGGGCACATTTGAGATGTATACTCACTGTAAGGTATACATTACATGTATATTTGCTGTAAGGTATACACAGTAAACAACAAATTCACAGATTGGGGAGCACAGTGGAAAGTTAAGGAGTCACTCTCCAGAGTAACAAGATACAATGAAAGCCCTTGTGATTGCTACACAGGAAGAACAAGCTGTATGTATTAAAAAACTGTAGTGAGAGAAAACAGAAAACTCCAAACATGAGGCCAAAATCAAAACCCGCAAGGGCAGATGCTTTGAATGGCAGAGCTTGATCTGCAAAGAACCTTTCTCCTCACAAGGACAATTCTAAGTGGCTTTGGCAAGAGCCATAACGGGCATTTATTAATTGGAATAATGGCTAATGTTCCACCTAAGCATGTCCTTGGAAGTCACTAGAAAGTTGTCGAATGACACAGGTTCTAAAAAGAAAGCTCTTTCAGCAAAGGAGAGAAAACTGGTTGTAGGGTTCCCATGTGTGGTTAGGAGCTGGAAGGGTAGTCTTTACCCAATACAAAAGCCAAGAAACAACCTTAGCTTGGTTGAATGGCTAGTGAACACAAGAAATAAAGAATCAAGTTGAGTTTTTCAACTATCATCCAAAGGTCATCCTCTATATTTATTTATTTTTCCAATATCAGCTTTGAACTTTTCTAACTTCAAGGAACTAACGAGAAAAATAAAAACACCAAAGGATTTCATTAATAAAAAATAGTCCTGCTTTATTAAATATTAACTTTTATAACTATTGATTGCTTTAAAATCCTCCTGCTACTACCTCACTTATTCCTTCCAATAATTCCCTAAGCTCTGGAGGATATATTTATAGAAGGAAAAATTTAGTAAATTTTCTGAAGACCTGTTTTGTTTCCAGAAGTGTTATTTTGCCACTTAATACTGAGGGATCTTGGCAGGTTACTTTGCTTATATAGGACTTTGTTTTCTCAATTATAAAATGAAGACAATTACATGTTCCCTAAAGAACACATAAGATACTGCATTTTAAATAGATTTCTAAATGGTAAGAGCTATGGAAAAGTCAGATGGTATAAGTATTCCAATTTTAAAGATGATCAAATTGAGGCACAAGAGGTTAAGGTGGCCACTCAAGAAGAGTGAAATATATTACCATGGTTAAAATATAGATGTTTAAATTCCTTGTCAGTATGTTTTTTCCCCATATTATCACAAGTAATCCTAGATACTGGCAAATGCATATTCTAAGACCAAATCAAGTAAAAAAAAAAAAGAGCAAGAGAGAGAACTTATTATGGTCTGGGTTATTAAACACTGACAAAAAAAAAAGCTTTTCATATCTTGACCATATCTTCGGGAAAGGAAGCTAAAATCACATGAGCTTACATATTCTGGAATAACAAGCAGAAAAAAACTAAATGAAGACAGAGTCCCTTAGCAACTGGAATCAGACTTCACACTATGGTCAGAAACTACAATGGATCACTTATCAAACTCATCTTTCAAAGCCTTTGAGAAAACCTCCTCCGATTTGAAGTGGCTAAGACAGCAGGGACTTTCTTTCCACACCATAGACCTACCAAATCAGACTTCTTGAAAAGATTTTAATAAATCATCGTAGCTTCAGAACACCTTCTAATCTTTCAGAACACTTTCAAAAGACTGTTGGGCAGAAAGTGTAATGAAGTGAAAAAGGAGGAAATTGGGTAAATAACTGAGGAGAATGTAAAGGGTACGTCCTTCTAAGGAAACATCAGCAGATTTATGCAATGTAGCTTTTGTTCTGACCTGGAATTTAGCAGAGGAAGTTCTTTACTACTTGATTCCCTGTGGGACAAACGGTATGCTAATTTTCAATAAAAGTAAAGGTCAAATCTCTAGGCTTTTAATATACAAAAGTTATCTAGTGTGGAAAATCAATTTAGTGGCTGGTTACTCAGTTTTTCTATGTGAATCACAAGTCTATGAGGTGGAAAGTCTCAACAAGTCATTAGTTACTCCATCTTTAAGCCTGTGTTGTCCCAGGTAGTGCAGCAGCAATGGTACGTCTCAAAATAACCAACTATCCTCATACTTTAAGAAGTTATCAAGTAGAAAAGACAACTTTAAAATCAATGTTGAGTTTGACTTTCCATCAAAAGTAATATTTTATCAGAATATCTAACATTATATGGAATGTTCGATAGCCAAGTTCATCTACTCTCTAAACAAGTATAAATTTAATACCTGTATGATACATGATTTAAAACCTTCAGAGAACCAATCACTTATTTTATTCAGTTTTACTCAATTCTTGGAAAAGTGGCTTTGTTTAAAGGAAAGGGATCAGCAAGATTCTAAGGATAAAGACTGAATGGGGGTTGAGAGTGGGTAAGGGCTAGGTATTCATCATGGAAACCCACAAAAAGACTGACTGATTAGATAATAGTAGGTTCCCTGACTCCCACACAGACCATATGTCCTCATATGGGTCAAGTGCCAGGAACTTCTGAATAAGACATGCTGAACACATTAAACTATTCACAATTCTTGATCAGAGCAGCTATTCCCTTGTTCATCCTTATGTTCAGAAGGATCTTCATTCATAAACTAAATAACTTACTGGTAGCTTAGCCATTTTCTCTGTCTCCTTTCAGTGGGAAATAGGGGATTACAAAAGCTGGTCTCAGTTCTCTGCACTACCTTAACATCGGGCAGTTGTTGCTTTGCCAATGGCTTTACAATCATGGTGTGTATGTGAATCACTTGGAATGAGCCCTTACTCTTTTATACCTGGTAGCTATGATCAAATACCTGAAGTGGGGTCCAGGAACCTATAATTTGAAAAAAGCACCCAAGTGGTTCTGATGCATTTAGTCCATGATCTTCACTCTTCCCTATGGTGTGATCCAAACCATCCTCCAAAATATTCATGGCCCCATGGCATCTCCTTCAGATTACCTGCAATTCTTCAGGTCATTTTGCCTGGAATTCCACTAGTAGACATCGAGCAATTTCTTAAAGTATAAATACATGTGTGTGATCTTCACATGTGTACTAATATATGTGTGTTCTATTTATATCTATAAAAATATTTTATAAATATTATACATGTTATAACTGTATATGTTATAAAACTTATAAATTTTATAGAGAGAGTATCCCAAAAATGTATACACACTTTGAATAATTATAAAGACATTGTCTATAAAAATACATTTCATTTTCAAAATTGAGCTATCAACTATTAAAATGTATATACATTTTTTGGGACACCCTGTATTGTATGCATCTGATGTAATACCTATATGTTATAAATTGTAAGTACTGTGATTCCATTTAGGGAGATACTTACTCTCCCCTCATTATATATACAAATGGAGAGGCTTCTATAAGACTAATTAATATTCCTAACATCTTCCTCCACCTTTCATTCACTTTCTTTTCCCCAGTAAAGGGGTGTTCTTTCTGGTTGGTGAGGTTGGAAGAAGCAGAGCTTAGCCACTATCTCTCCCCTTTGGAAGCCATCCTTCCTGCAGAGACGAAGCATTTGGGCATATCTAATGTGGAATAAGCTATCTGAGCAGACTCTGCCCTTGTGGGAGCTGTGATTACCCAGCCAGACCAGTGCCTGAATGGTAAAACTGCCTGATTCAGAGTGAAATACTAGAAAATTCACTTGATAAAGCCCAATGGTCATTATCTCCAATCATCTTTATCAGTAATGATAAGTCATATTTTGATCTCTCCATTGATTCCAAATATGAGGTAAACATAAGGATTATATATCTTGGATCCCTCAAACCAGTACCATGCCCCAAAAGATAGATGTTCAGGGCAACAGAAGAGTACCAAAAATCTTAGTGGAAAATAAGATATAAGTAGGAGGGATTGAGGCAAGACTAGAAGATCTAGGAGGTGGGAGGAAAGTACGAAACCATGAAAGGGAAAATTTACATTACCATTTCCTCATGACCTGGCTCTACTAGTTTTTATAGCATTAGCTCCTCTTCAACAAGTTAAATAATTTAGCTATTATAATCTTTTCTGAGAGATATTATTTATGTTAGGGGAATATAAAGCCATGTAATAATAACTATATTCAGTCTTCTTCCCAACAGGAGATATTAAAATATTGATTCCCTCACTTGCCAGCTCTTTTTGAACATTACAGTACAAAGTACTACTCTAGATGCTATGATTACATTATTCACAATCTTTGACCTAAATATTTAAATTTTGTGAGAACTATGAACCAAAATAAGAAGTATAATAAATTATTTAAGCAATAAACTCAAGGAGCTACATCTCTAAGTTTACCAAAGCTTTTTAAAAATAGATTTTTAGTGATTTTAGAGAGAGGGAAAAGGAGAAGAGAGAGAGAAAAAAAAAAGAGAGAGAGAGAGATCATTGTGAGGGAGAAACAATCAACTGCCTCTTGTGCACACCTGACATGGGATCGAATTTGAAACCTGGATATGTGCCCTGATGGAAAAATCAAACTTGCCATGTGGGGTGATGTGCAAGCAACTGAGCCACACTTGCCAGGGCAGTTTACCTAAGCTTTGATGCAAAAGCAACTTATACCCAGATGACATAGGTCCCCTGCAACCAGGATACTGGATGTAGGGAGCAAGTCATTCCCACACCCAGCCAACCCACAATCCTGAGAGAACTTTACTGAGCTGTATTTTCGACTAGAGACTTTCTCTAATTCATGAGTTGCTCTTTTTAAATGACAGTTCTCTCTTTCTGCATTTCTTTTAATTAATAACACTGTGGAATATTTTTCATTAAAAATGAATTTTACCTTTACTACAAAATGTCAAACATGAGTAAAATGAGTGACTTTTTCTTACAGGGAATATTATAAAAAGGAAAGATATTAGTTCACATTTTCTCTGACAAATTTGACTAGTGGAATGAGCTTGTCCAAGCAATATTTCTTTCTTCCCTTACTAGTGGCCTGTCTTTATTATGTTCTTTCACAAAGAAATGAATAGATGCAAATAGCATTTTTAAAAATTAAGTTCTTCAAAAATGTCATAATGTGAAATTAAATTTTTATGAAAACAAAATGCAGTTGCTTTTTAATTCTAAAAGTGCAATTTAAATTTAGCTTGAGGTTCTAAATAAAAGAGTAAACTTAGCTCTTGTTTTATAAAACTACTGGGATAATACCGAACACAGATTAGAAAAGCTCTTTTTCCATTTTTCCCAATGCTTACCCTGGGTGTCTCCCATTAAGAGGAACATATTTACATAACTCTGTTTTAATAAGGAGGCATGGCTAAGAGGACAGTACTCCAATAGATAGTAGAGTGTTCAGATAGCCACCTTGATAGATATAATGTAGGATGAGTTTAGAACCTATAGCTAAAATGCAAGGTTTAGATTAAGTTAAATTTGCTAACTGCTAATCTTACACACACAGCAAAACAGAAATGGAAGTTTGCTCATTAATCTAGATTATAGACATGCAATCTATGCAGTAAAGATGCTAAGAACTGGATTTGATATCATAACCCCTGCCTATTTTTTTAATATGTATCATTAGCCAAATCATTCTACCAAATGTTAGGAATCACACTTGAGCTTTTACCATAATAGAGGTTATGCTAAATGTGTGGAGTTCAGAAAGAGGTGGTGGTAGATATTGCTTTGTGTGAACAAAAGAAAGTAGCCATTTCCTTTGAGAAAACTCAACATTATCTGGGCAAGTGTAGAAGTGTTCATTTCCATAATTCTCAGCACATTCCATGACTGCATATAGAACCTTTGCCACTACATTTGGCCTTTGGCTTATAAGAGGGAAATTCTAGCTTCAAAGAGACCAGATTTGGGCGCTTCATTAACATTTTCCTTACTTTATGATCACTAGTGAATGACAGACTCCTCTTTACCAACTGCACCACTTCTAACTCCACTAAACCCCAGTTTTGTGTGAAACCCTGGGGACCCAGACTCATATCGTCCTGTAGCACTGGGGAGCTGGAAAGGCAGCAGTCTAGAGGCACTGCACACACACAAGGACCACTCCATCTATTACCCAGAGTCACGTGAGACCCAGGGGCTGTGGAGGGCAGGGCCGACTGTAAGGCAAGGTGGTCTGTTAAGCCCTGAGACTCCACCCATCCCAAGCTCAACAGAGAGGCTTTTGCAGTTTTGCAAGTCTTGTATCATAAGGCTGAATCCAACACACAAGTTCTCCAGCATAGTGAAAATGCAGAGACAAAGGAAGAGATCACAAACAAAAGAAATGGAGGAAAACAAATGACTGGATATAGAGTTCAAAACCATGGTTATAAGGTTTTTTTAAGAATATCCTAGAAAAGATGGATAAATTTAGCAAGACCCAAGAGGAGATGAAAAAGGACCAACTAGAGATGAAAAAAGGACCAACTAGAGATGAAAAAGGACCAACTGAAATTAAACATACACTGACTGAAATAAAAAATATTATACAGAGACCTAACAGCAGACTAGAGGAAGGCAAGAATCAAGTAAAAAAAATTGAAATATAAAGAAGCAGAAAACACTCAACTGGAAAAGAAAGAAGAAAAAAGAATCCAAAAGTGTGAAGATGATGTTGGGACAGACTCTTTGAGTACCAGTCTGATACTGCTACTTATGAAACACATCTCTGTCACCATTTTCATCATCATCATTATCATCAATGCTAATCTTTACTAAGACCTCACATGGAGTAGTTACTATGCACTTAATACTCACAATATATTTATGACATAGGTACTAGATTCTAAGCCCTATGATGACAGGGACACATCCATTTTTTTCACTCATCGTCATTCTGTATTTAGAAAAGCACTTGGCATTGAGAGGCACTCCCATATAGATTTATTGACTATTATCATTACATTTTACAGGTGTATGAACTAAGGCATAGTGAGTAAATTCCTGTGTCCAAGATCATACACTTAAACCCAGACTGGATCTCTATTCCTTATGAAGCAAGATCTTGGAACATTCTCTAGAAAAGAGTAGAGATGCTTCTTGACCATGGATATAAAGAGAACTGCTGTATGCTTTTGAATTGGGTGGAAGCAATGGTCCACTTCTCCTGCCTATAGTTGTTTAAGAAAGAAAGAGCTATGTGTTTGGGATAAGTTTCCTCCTTTCCCCTTTACAAAAACGACTAGACATTCATCTAAAATGAATTCCTAATGCTGTTTGAAAATATATAATTCAGATGCCTTCTGAAGAATCTCAATATTACAATTCATCATTATTTTGGAGCCATTTTTAACCTATTAAAATGTTATTTATTCATAATAATCGAATGGAAAATCTAAATATTTTATCTTTAATTTCCCAAAGAATTTTCTAATTCCTCAAAAATGTGACCTTTGTAAAGTTTTATTAAGAATAATTCTTGTGGAAGATCCAAGATGGCTGTCGATGGAGCTGCAGGCTGCTAGATAGTGTGAGAGTGATAAAACGAAAGGAGAGTGCATGGATGTACAGGGAGTGTCAGTATTTGTGAGTGAGGGAGAGCTATACTCCAAAGGACTGTTGGGAACCAGCAGACAAGATCCCCCTCGCCCACCCTGCCATGACCAGGCAGCCTCTACTAAAACTGAAATCTCTTCCAGAGTAGCCAGCTCTGCCACAGAGGCTGCACCATCTTAAATGGGAGATGGCTGTAATCAGAGAATGACTGTGATTGGAATCCCAGCCTTTCATTCAACCAGGCAGATCTCTGATGCTTCCCGGGACCTTACAACCACAATGTCCAGGAACTAGTTACATCAGCTGTGAATCCACAAATATTGGAACTCCAATATCCCTGACTATTGGCACCTGGGAAGTCTGCTCAGAGGGAGACAAATGGCAAATTCACAGAAGGGCCCTATGCCTTCTCACAGAGCAGAAGGAACAGTTGAATCAAAGAGCACCCACTCAGCACTGGTGAATTAAACACAACTGACAATCCATGGATGGAAAGTTCATATATTGTCTAGGGAAAATTAAGACAGGAGAGAGAGAGCTACGTAACCAGAAACCCTGAGAGGAGAGATCATGGGGAGACAAAGAAACAGCCTGCATAAAAAAAGAAAAGGAGGAATCACCAGAAAAGGTAGTAAATGAAATAGAATCAAGCAATATGACAGAGAAATAATTCAGAGCAATGGTCATAAGATCACTGAAAAGGATGGAAGACAAATTCAACAATATGTGTAAGAACCAAGAGAAAATGAAGAAGAAACAAGAAGAAATGAAAAATGACAATGCTGCAATAAGAAAGTAAATAGAAAGCATCAAGAGTAGACTGGAAGAAGCAGATGACTGCATCAGTGAGCTAGAAGAAAAGGTAGGAAAAAAATAACCAAGCAGAGCAACATCTAGAAAAAAACTTAAAAAATAGGAGGAGAGCCTAAGGGAACTTTGGGACAACATGAAATGAAACAACATCCACATGCAGAAGTACCAAAAGGAGAGGAAACTGAGCAAGGAATGGAAAACCTGTTTGAAGAAATAATGACAGAAAATTTCTCTGATACTAGGAAGAAAAAACTCACACAAGTCCAAGAAGCTCAGAGTATCAAACAGGAAGAACCCAAAAGACCAACTCAAGACACATTATAATTAAATTGGCAAACACCAATGAGAAAGTAAGAATCTTAAAGGCTTCCAGAGAGAAACAGAATGTTACCTACAAAGGAACCCCCATCAGACTATTGACTACTTTCTCAACAGAAACACATTAGGCCAGAAGGAAATGGAATGAAATATGCAAAGTAATGCAAACCAAGGGTCCGAATACTGTACCCATCAAGGCTATCAATAAAAATTAAGGGTGAAATCAGGACCTTCACAGGCAAAAAAGGACTAAGGGAGTTTATTACCACCAAACAAGCAATGTAAGAAATGCTAAAAGGTCTGCTATAAAAAAAAAAAAAAAGAAAGAAATAGGAAGGGAAGAATAAAAATGGCAACAAACAAGTACCTATAAATAATAACTTTAAATAAATGGATTAAATGCCCCAATCAAAAGAAATAGGGTAGCTGACTGGATAAGAAAATATGATCCATATATCTGCTGTCTACACGAAATCCATCTTAGAAGAAGGGACTAACACAGACTGATGCTGAAGGAATGGAAAAAGGTTTTTCAGGTAAATGGAAATTAAAAAAAAAACTGGGATAGCAATACTTATATCCAACAAATTAGACCTCAAAGTGAAGGCCATACCAAGAGATAAGGAAGGCCACTTCATAATACTAAAGGGTTAGCAATTCAACAAGAAGATATAACTCTGGCTGAGACCGGTTTGGCTCAGTGGATAGAGCGTCGGCTTGCGGACTGAAGGGTCCCAGGTTCATTCCGGTCGGGGGCATGTGCCTTGCTTGCAGGCACATCTCCACTGTGGGGCGTGCAGGAGGCGGCTGATCGATGTCTCTCTCTCATCGATGTTTCTGACTTTCTATCCCTCTCCCTTCCTCTCTGTAAAAAATCAATAAAATATATTTTTTTTAAAAAAAGAAGATATAACTCTGGTAAACATATATGAACTCAATACAGGAGCACCCAAATACATAAAAATCTTCTGAAGGATATCAAGAGAGAGATTGACAGTAATACAGTCATAGTAGGGGACTTTATTACTTCACTAACACTACTGGACAAATCCTCTAGAGGCAGTAAAGCATCAAAAAGACTGTCAAATTAAAGCAGGAAGGTTGAGGAGAGGTGGAGTAAATAAAGATCAACAAAATCAATAGCTGGCTCTTTGAAAGGATAAACAAGATTGATGAACCTCTAGCCAGGCTGGCCAAGAAGCAAAGAAAGAGGACTCAAATAAATAATATCAGAAATGAGAGAGTTGAAGTAACAACTGATCCCACAGAAATACAAACAATTATGAAAAATACCATGAACAACTCTATTCCAACAAAATGGACAACCTAGATGAAATAGACATATTTTTAGAAAAATACAAGCTCCCAAAACTCAATCAAGAAGAACAAACTACCAAAGAAATTGAAGCAGTAATAAAAAATTTTCTAGCAAACAAAAGTTCTGATCTGGACAGCTTTACAGGGGAGTTCTATCAAGCATTCAAAGAATAACTAAAATCTATCCTCCTCAGATTATTTTAAAAAATTCAAGAGGAAAGCACACTTCCAAGCTCTTTCTATGAAGCTAGCATTACCCTAATTCCAAAAACAGATAAAGACACCACAAAAAAAAAGAGAACTACAGGCCAATATCCTTGATGAACATAGATGCTAAAATCCTCAAAAAAAATTCTGGCAAATCGAATTCAGCATTACATTAGAAAGAATATACACCATGACCAAGTGGTACTTATTTCAGGGATGCAAAGATGGTACAATAAACGCAAATCAATAAATGTGATACATCACATAAACTAACTGAGAGATAAAAATCACACAATTGGCCCAGACTAGTTTGATTCAGTGGATTGAGCATCGACCTAAGAACTGAAAGGTCCCAGGTTTGGTTCTAGTAAGGGCATGTACCTTGGTTGCAGGTACACCCTAAGTAGGGCGTGTGCAGGAGGCAGGTGATTAATGTCTCTCTCTCATCAATGTTTCTAACTCTCTATCCTTCTCCCTTCCTCTTTGTAAAAAAAAAATCAATAAAATACATTTGAAAAAACACATAATCATATCAATCAATGCAGAAAAAGCATTGGAAAAAAATCCAATACCTTTTCTTGATAAAAACTTTCAGCAAAGTGGGACTAGAGGGATCATACCTCAACATAATAAAAGCCTTTATGACAAACCTACAGACAACATCACACTCAATGGGCAAAAACTAAACTCATTTTCCCTAAGAACGGGAACAAGTTAGAGATGCCCACTTTCACACTCCTGTTCAATACACTACTGGAAGTGCTAGCCATAGCGATCAGACAAGAAAAAGAAATAAAAAGCACCAAATTGGAAAAGAAGTAAAACTGTCCTTATTTGCAGATGATATGATACTATACACAGAAAAACACAAAGACTCCATTAAAAAAACTACTGGACCTAATAAGTAGCACAGTAGCAGGATACAAAATTAACACCCAGAAATTTATGGCTTTTTTATACACTAATAATGAACTCACAGAAAGAGAGATGAAAAAAATGCATTTACAATTGCACCAAAAAATTTAAGATACCTAGAAATAAACTTAACTATGGATGTAAAAGATCTGTACTCAGAAAACTACAGGACATCGAAAAAAGATATAGAGGAAGACATGAACAAATAGAAGAATATACCATGTTCATGGACTGGTAGAATCAACATCATTAAAATGTCCATACTACCCAAAGCCATCTATAAATTCAACACAATCTCCATTAAAATACCAATGGCATACTTCAAAGACCTAGAACAAACTCTAAAAAATTTATCTCAAATAAAAAAGATCCTGAATAGCTGCAGCAATCTTGAGAAAGAGGAACAATGTAGGATGAATCACAATACCAGATATCAAGCTATACTGCAAAGCCACTGTTCTCAAAACTTTCCAGTACTGATATAAGAACAGACATATAGACCAGTGGAACAGAACAGAGAACCCAGAAACTGACACAAGCCAGTATGCTTAATTAACATTTGACAAAGGAGGCAAAGGCATACAATGGAGACAAGACAGTCTCTTCAACAAATGGTGCTGGGAAAACTGGAAAGATATTTGCAAAAAAATCAAACTAGACCATCAACTTACACCATACACAAAAATAAACTCAAAATTGATAAAGATTAAATGTAAGATGGGAAACCATAGAAATCTTAGAAGAAGCCATAGGTAGCAAAATAGCAGACATTTGATGTAGCAATATTTTTACTGATACAGCTCTTAGGGCAATGGAAACTAAAGGGAAAATAAACAAATGGGACTACATCAAAATAAAAGCTTCTTCACAAAAGAAACCATCAACAAAACAAGAAAGCCCACTGCATGGAAGAACATATTTGCTAGTGTTATCTTCAATAAGGATTTAATGTCCCAACATTTACAGGGAACTCATACAACTTAACAAAAGGAAGGTAAACAATCCAATAAAAAATGGGCAAAAGACCTAAATAGACACTTTTCAAAAGAGGATATTCAGAAAGCCAAGAGACATATGAAAATATGCTCCAAGTCACTAATCATTGAAGAGATGAAAATCAAAACAACAATGAAGTACCATCTCACACTTGTCAGAATGGCTATCATTAATGAATCAACAAATAATAAGTGCTGAAGAGGATGCACAGAAAAAGGAACCCTCCTGAACTGCTAAGGGGAATGCAGAGTAGGGCAGCCACTATGGAAGACAATATGGAGTTTTCTCAAAAAGTTAAAAATGGAACTCCCATTTGACCCAGTAATCCCACTTCTAGGACTATATCCCAAGAAACCAGAAACACCAATCAGAAAGGAAATATGTACCCTTAATTTCATAGCAGCACAATTTACTATAATTAAATTTGGAAAAAGCCTAAATGCCCATCAGATGAATGTATTAGAAAACTGTGGTACATCTACACAATGGAATACTATGCTGCTCTATAAAAGAAGGAACTCTTACCATTTGCAACAATATGGATGGAACTGGAGAGCATTATGCTAAGTGAAATAAGCCAGTCAATGAAAGAAAAATTCCACTTGATCTCACTCATTTATGGATAATAAAGAACATTATAACCCAATTAACAAAAAAATAGATACAGAGGCAGAGCAGCATCAAACAGACTATCACACTACAGCAGGAGGGCTGGGGAGGGTTGGGTCAAGGGGGGAGGTAAAAGATCAACCAAAAGATTTGTATTCATGCATATAAGCACAACCAACAGACACAAGATACTGTGGCGGGGGGGGGGGGAGCATGGGAAAGTCAATGGGGGGAAAAAGGAGATCATGCAATACTTTAAACTATAAAGAATTAAAAAATAAGAATTCTAAAATTAGCCCAGTGATTTTCAGAATTGAAAAAAATAAATAAATCAGAAATCTCTTTTTTTGTTATTTCCTGCCTCTTTTCTTGAAATACTTATTCCCTTAAGGGTATCCAGATGTACTATTAGAAAGCTTTGCTTTAAGTTAACTCTGCAACATTATTACTCAGCCATTTAATCAATAAATGTCTGAAGAATGCTGGAGTGCAAAGACCAGTTGAATGTATGAAAGAATAGACATTTCTCTATCTCTAAGAACTTACCAGTCAGCATATGGGGACAGGGCATCTACTCAATACACATAAACCCTCAAAGTAACATATAGTAACTATTAAATAAATAATACAGTGGTGGATGCTACAGAATTATTAAGAAAGGAGAGATCATGTGGAACTGGCACATGGGGAGGATAATGGAAAGAGTGGGGCCAAGCTGATCCTTGAGGAGGAGCTGAAATCACTGCATAAGGAGACTAGTATCCTATATATTAAAAGGTTAATATGCAAATTGTCCTCTTGACCGGGAATTCAACCAGGAGTTCGATTAGGGGGTGGTGATGGCCAGCCAACCACTCATGGTCCTCTCCCTCGCCAGCCTTGCCCTCGATTGCCCCCTGACCCCAATTAGGGGTAGGGCAAGCTGGACCCCACCTGTGCATGAATTTATGCACCAGGCCTCTAGCCTTTTATATAATAGCAATTCAAATAACTCATATCATTTTCCTCATAATATATTTTCCAAGTTCACTTCATTTTCTATCTTGATATTTCACTCAAATTTGTGATCTCAAATTTTTAGTTTTTAGAAAAAAAGTATTTTTATTACTAAATAAAGAAATACCATTGCCCCATCTTTCCATTTAAAATAATTTCTGTTGCTGTATTAGTGGCTATACTTTGACTTTATTACTGCCCTAGTCATTTTTATTAGTTTGACTTCATTTTGGTGAGATGTCAAATGCATCTCTAATCTTCTTTAACCAAAATTAATCAGCTTAATGTTTGACAAACCAGAAAACACCTGAATACTAAACACCTCCACTGCCTGAAATCAAGAATAAAGTAGCAGGTTTCTAAACTGGTTAGGTTTTCCTGAACAATGTGAAAACACTTGGTTAATTTTAAATTCTATGGCATTAATTATGATTTTATTCCTGGGATTTAAATATTTAACCATGGAAAATAGAGAGGTACCTAAGCATCCAGAAAATAATGGGTAAGTTTATTTTATAAAGTTTTCTCAAAAGTTGGAAATTTAAGTCTCTTATTCTGTTTGGTATAGTAAAGCTGGCTTACTCATCAGATATATTTTCATCCTTTCTAATAAAAGAGTAATATGCAAATTGACCATACCACTGCTACACCTACAAGACATGCCAGGAAGCCATGCCCACAAGCCAATCAGGTGGAGTATGCAAATTAACCCAGCCAACATGGCTACGGCCACAGAGAGGGCAGGAGGGAGGCTTGGGTTGCCCCCAGCGATGGAGGAAGCCAAGCATTCCACATACCCTGGCCAGCCCAGGCCTCCCCTTAAGGCAACAAAGTTTCAATGACTGCCACCAGCAAGTGAGCAGGAGGCTTGGCTCCACTCCAGGCTACAAAATTTCAGTTGTAGAAGATAATTAAATCTCAGATACCAGGACTTCTCAAACCACCAAAGGCCCCTCACCCAGGCCACTCCATCCCCAAGGGAACCCCCACCCTGATCCGGGACACCCTTCAGGACAACCCAGCTGGCCCCACCCATGCACCAGCCTCTGCCCTATCTAATAAAAGAGTAATATGCAGATTGACCATTACTCCAATACACAAGATGACTGAACCATGTGGTCAAAAGATCCTGCCCCCTGTGGACACAAGATGGCTACCACAAGATGGCCATCAGGGGACGTTAGTTGAGAGGGACCAGGCCTGCAAGAGAGGGAAGTTGTGGGCAATCAAGCCAGCAGGGGAGGGCAGTTAGGGGTGACCAGGCTGGAAGAGGAGGGAAGTTGGGGGTAACCAGGCCTGCAGGGAAAGGCAGTTAGGGGTGACCAGGCCCTCAGGGAAGGGCAGTTGGGGGCAAACAGGCTAGCAGGGGAGCAGTTAGGCATCAATCAGGCTGGCAGGGGAGTGGTTAGGGGGTTATCAGGCTGGCAGGCAGAAGTGGTTAGGGGCAATCATGAAGGCAGGCAGGTGAGCAGTTGGGAGCCAGCAGTCTTGGATTGTGAGAAGGCTAACCGACTGCCCGTTTAAGCCTGATCCAGGTAGGCTTAGGTTCCTCCATCGCTGAGGGCAACCCAACCCAGGTAGGATCGAACATCCATCAAAGGGTTCCAGATTGAAGAGGGAGCAGGCTGGGCTGAAGGACACACACACACACACACACACACACACACACACACACACACACAAGGTGCACCAGGCCTCTAGTATAATTATTGTAAGTCTATTCTGCTGACATACTCATTCTGATTTATTTAAAATTTTTAAAGCTCTCTCTCTCTCTCTCTCTCTCTCTCTCTCTCTCTCTCTCTCTCTCTCCCCTTCCTTCCCTCGCTCCTCCCTCCCTCTCATCTCTCTCTCTCTCTGTGTCTCTCTCAGCATTGCTTGAGCTTCATTAATGTTGCCAAGCTCCACAGAATTGCTGGTTCACAGTTAAAAAACACCTCTCTAAAGGAATGTGTTAGTAGAAGGCCACAGGAACCCAACAACAGAGATTTTTCATCATGGCAAAGCTACCAAACCCATATTCTTCTCAGGAGAGCAAACATCTGCTTTAGGACCTACTTTGCAAATACTTTGGAGAAGTCAGCTGTGTTAGAATAAAGGGGATCAGGCCTGTCAGCCACTCTCTTTGCTCCCCACTTCTCTCCTCCAACCCAACAGCCCAGAGAATGTCCTCCTGGCCTGTGATTTCATTCAGTAACAAGCCACCCTATGACTTCCAGGTGGGGAAATGTTAATGCTAACGAGCAAGCAGTCAGCCGCATCTGATGGAGTCATACATCCCTCAGGCTGGAGCTGATCTCTCAGGCTTGCTTTCTGCGGGCACAGCAGACCCTTCCTTAGAAATAGCACCCTCCACAATGGCTAAGCAGGTCATTCTACATCCTGGTTTCTGAATGCCTGAGCAGAAGGAAACATTGTTTTCTCACTCAAGATGGGGTATGTATCTTCCAGTCCTGAAAAACTAACTTTCAAAGAACCTCTGTGACATACCACCCATTGAATGAGCTGGAACTACAATGCACTCCACAACCATATCTGAAGCAGTTGCTAAGGCACCTATTAAAAGAGGGAAGCAAATTCCTGGCCAGGGTCCAACGCCCCACATTACTTTTGTGTGCTGCCATTAGGGAAACTTGGCTGCTTCTTATGTGCAGAATTAGCAGTTAAGAGTTCTCATTCTGCAATTCCCATTGTGAGTGTTCATTTCCTAAGAAACTGAAGCTCTACCAATGAAATCACTCTCCAGAAGATGAAACTGTGGACACAGAATAATCCCCATGAAGTCAAGTGCTAACCTCTAAGAATGTTGGATGAACCAGTTATAACCTGATTCAGAAAGAAGAGCACAAATGAAGGACTTTCTCTGTAGCCCTGCTGGGTCATCTGATTGGCCCTGGCTATTTAATAAATGACTAGATTTGATTCCTTTGAGAAAAGATCACTTGATTGGAATAGCAAAATCTATGAAATGCATCTCCCAGCGGAGGGGGAAACATGGACATTCCAGGAAGGCAGATGCCATTTTGGTCATAATAGTCAACTATTCAGAATGCAATCCAACCACAGAACAGTCTCTATTTTCTCATTTGCAAAGTGTGTGTAATGTTTAAAATGCCCTTCTATTCTATATAAATTAACATGTGTTATTACAATATTTATTTTACTTCTCTGGTCAAAAGTCTGAATGCACAGTAATACTGAATTCACTGTAAATATCTTGAAACTCCTTCTCCGAGTAACCAAATGCTTCTCAAAATATTTTCTGGTTGTTAAAGTGTTGCAACGCTACCCCCTCAGAAGCAGCATGGAAGCTTTTATAATGTGTTTCTATTGAGCTGTAGATTTTTTCAGGTACCTCGGAGAACAGAAAAAGAACAGTCAGTGGATTCAGCTCAAAAAGTGAAGAACTCATTACAATGACAAACTATATGATCAAATTTAGATGTTATGTTGGGGGTTGGGAGGAAGGACGCTCCCCCAAGAACTCAGCCTAAAAATATACTAAAATACAAGTCCATAAACAGATACAAGTTTAATATTATACATATAGCTTATTTTTCTCAAGCACAGATAATATCCACTGACTTCATTTTCCAGAAGAGAGAAGTAAAAAGAGACATAAGGAGATAAGTCATATATTTTAAAAGTGCACGTATTCCACACTTAAAACAAAACCAAAAGGTATTGGGGGAGAAAAATAATACATGCCTTTCATTCTTCATAGGAATCCTTGCCTTTTTCATTCAAAAGGAGTGTTTCCTTTAAATAAAGATGGTGTGATATAGCACCAGGGTTTCAGTGGTCCCTGGTCAAATAATAAGGGTTCCGAATTAAGATGTGGTAGACATATTGCAAATGAACAGTCTGGCATCAGCTATGATGCCCCTAGAAAGGCACAACTGTAAGGTACAATTCAGCCCTAAAATAAAACAAATGCTGAAGCACTGCACCTGAAAATGGGTTGTTGTTATGTTGAGGGTTCCCAGGAAAAAGAACTTATAAAATATCTACTCCTTGTGTTACATTAGATAAGTACTCTTCTGTCTACTAAATGGTTATGCACCTCCTTGTTTACTGCTTAAATACATATTTTCTTGTGCTCAGAATAAACTCTAGTTTTGAAATGCGGCACTGTCAAACAGATAATATAACTTACTGTGGAGTATGTTGTTAAATTACTGAATTCAGTCCTCACTCTGAAACTTGGGAAACTGTCCTTAAAGAACTGGAGGCATCATAAAAGAGTGAGAGGTCTGTGAACCTATGTCCTGGTAACTAAATGTGGAAACGTCGCTCTTCCATCTGGAAGCAGACCAACAGCGAGCCCTAAATAGAAGCAGCTGAAGGGCTCAAAAGACTGCATAAATAGGTCTCTGCTTCATTTAAATGCACAAGCCAAACTCCTGGAATTGCTGAAAGTCAGCCTCCATCAGGGAATGAGCGCCAGCTCAGAGCTGAGAAACTGATACTGGAACCTCAGAGCAGCTATCAGCTGTGTAGCCAAGAGCAAGTCACCTCATCTCTCCTAGCTCACTCTCGTGTTGTGTAAACTGCCAGGCAGGGAGGTACATCAGTGCAGAGGGTTCAAAGTTCTACATGCCATAACACGTGAGCAGAGCTACTGCCAACAGGCCCAGTAGTGCACAGTGAATTTGCAATCCTGATGATCAGTTGAGGTCCTGGGAGTTATAACTACTGTCTGCTCAGAGTCCAGTGTGCTAAGTCCTTTGAATGAGATTAGGGTAATATTCTGGAAATCACGGCCCCTAGCATCATGTGAGTTTAATTCGCTCAATGCTCATGTCCAAACTGCTGTACTATTCTGAAAGCACATGACAAGTTGCTACCTTGTGGCAGAATCTGCAAGTGAGAAATTGCAGCTACAAATTAACTCCAATTGTGATTTAACATGAATTAGTAATGGTCATTTTCTTAATCCTATCTCATAAAGTTTTTTGCCAAAGTTGTTAAGGACATCATTTGTTTTCCTGGAGGATAGTGATTATTCTAGTCAGTATTGATAAAAGCTGGGCTGGGTGGAATGTCTATTCACATTTCATTCATTCACTGACATATTCACTCAATTATAGCAAGCATTTGTACTTATTACAATAACGGGATTACAGAAAATTCCTACTTTATGAAGTCCTTTGTTTAGGTGAAAAATGAGAAAACATGGCACCACAATCAATGCTATGATGGACAATGTTTTAGTAAGTGATTTCTTTTTCACAGGATTAAGAAATTATGGATTTTTGGAAGGAGTATGCTCCCATTTTTGCTTAGCTGATATACCAGTGAGGGCATCAGGGGAAGAAAGGAAATTAGTGAAGTCAGAACACCCATTATTACATTGCTAGATCATTTCTTTCAAGATACCAGTACTAAAATACATGCTGACTGAAACATATGTACATCTAACAATTCCTCTAGGCCTGCTTCATATTCAATTCCATGTGTTTTCCATCCACAAAAGGTAATTGCTATAGAGATGCTTCATTGCTCACAGAAAAAAAAAAGGGGGGGAGCGTATTTTGTGCTGCTAGATCCTCCATGATAAAAATGCTTTCTGGAAAGAAAAACAGTTACTGAGTGCTAGCTTGTTCTAATGCAAGAGTGAGCCTGAACCACTATTTTTTTTAAATATATTATATTGGTTTTTTATAGAGAGGAAGGGAGAGAGATAGAGAGCTAGAAATGTCAATGAGAGAGAAACATCAATCAGTTGCCTCTTGCATACCTCCTACTGGTGATGTGCCCACAACCAAGGTACATGCCTTTGATTGGAATTGAACCTAGGACCTTTCAGTCTGTATGATGCTCTATCCACTAAACCAAACCAGTTAGGGCTGAACCACTATTTCTTACTCCTGGAACATTAGAATACAGGATTGGTGCTATACTTAGCTATAAAATTGCCAACTGGGTTCAACTGCTCTCTGTTTAAGAACAGTGTCATCTGTGGAAAAGGACCCTGGCTTTATGGGTTTAAAGAGATGCTGCAAGTATCTTTCTATTTTGTTTTACCAATTTTTAATTTGTATTAATCATTCTGGGGAATTTTTTTAAGTTTAAATGAGAATCTTTTCTTAAATCACTGTAGGAGTGCAAGAACATTTTGCTAGTCTTGATAATTATGCATTGCCCAGAAATTACAAAAATCAATACTGAATGATGTTGCTACTGTACATCCCCAATAAAGCAGACTCATTTCAGCTGTCATGAGTTTAAATTTTAAAACAAACAGCAAATGGTGTTGTTATTGACTGAATGTTTTTTTCCTCCTCACCAAATCCATATGTTGAAACCTTAAGCCCCTCAGTTTAAGTGTATTTGGAGATATGGCCTTTAAGGAAGACAATAAGGTTAAATAAAGTCAAAAAGTAGGACCTTGGTCCAATAAGATTGGTGTCCTTAAAGGAAGAAATATCAGGAAGTTCATTCTCTTTCTCCATGTGCATACTCAGAAGACAGGCCAAGTGAGCTCCCGGTGAGAAGGCAATCAATCATCTGTAACACAGAGAGAATCTTCACCAGATATCAACCCTGCCTGCACCTTGATTTTGGACTTCTACCCTTCAGATTGTGAGAAAAACAAATTTCTGTTTAGCCACCCAGTCTGTGTTACTTTGTTATATAAGTCTGAGCAGACTAATACAAGGATTAAATTAATATTGTTGAAAGGTCCCAGATTACCCTATGTCTTGTACTAGGGAATATAGAGATGATCAATAAAAATGAATATAAACCAGAAGCAAGATGAGTCTTTGAGGCAACAATGGAGACCTTTCTTTGAGACCACAACTAAAGGGCAAGTGTCAGTTTGGGATCACTTTTGATCAAGGTCCAGTGGGCTCTATTCCATGATGACAGTAGATGTACTAGAAACTTTTTTTCTGGAACTATTTGACTACAAAATTTTGATTACATCAGCAACAAATTCAGATAAACCATGGAATGAAGGCCATGGCCAATCATGGTCAGGCCCTGGCCACAAGAGAGGTTTACAGTCACTAACACAATGGATATGGTCTTCAAAAGGGAAACCTGTTTTATGATGCAACTAGAGGTCTGGTACATGAATTTGTGCACCAGTGGGGTCCCTCAGACTGACCTGTGAGATTGGGCCAAAAATGTTCTTCGACATCCTCCCCCAAGGGGTCCCTGATTGCAAGAAGATGCATGCCAGGCTGAGGAACCCTACCAGTGTGCAATCAGGGCTGAGGAGGAATGCGGGAGGTTGGCCAGCTGGAAAGGGACTGCTGGCAGGCTCCAGGGCATGTCCAGCACATCTTGATCAGTCTTGATCTGCCAGACTCCAGTAGCAAGCTAACCTACCAGTAGGAGTGTCTGCCTCCTGGTGGTCAGTGGCTGTAACAGCAACTGGTCAACTGGACAACTGTCTGCCCCTGGTGGTTACTGCACATCACAGCAAGCAGTTGAGCAGCCTTAGAATATTATTAGCATATTTTGCTTTGGTTGGTTGAACGGCTAGCCAGTCAACTGGACACTTAGCATATTAGGCTTTTATTAGATAGGATTTTAGTATATACTGACATGTTCAATTTTTATTATTTTTCAAATTTCAGTTATCTATATATTTGAGTTATTGGAAGTGGCTATATAGCAATCATAATTCTCATTTCTAAAAAAGAATTGTCCTCAGCACCAGCCCATTCCATGCCTTTTCCTGTTATCATCCAGGTTTCAGATTTTCCCAACTCTACATGAAAATACTGTACTTGTTTTTCTTTTCTTTCTTCCTTCCTTTCTTTTTCCCTTTTAAAAAACTTAACAAAATTTTAGTATTCATAATTGCCACATTTGGAGGGAAACTTGCCACTTTTTTTTCATCATTTCTAATGTGAAAGTGCTAATCTCTTAAAATAAAAAAGTGCAAAGATGAAAAAATAGGTGTCTTGTTTAATGTGAGAAAATTTCTTTTTATAGATGCTTATACTAGGTGGTGCAGCAGCCAGAATAGTTCTTAAAACTATTAGCAAGGAGTACATCCGAACACAGTAATATCAGCAAACCCAGATTTTCCATATTCAGCAATATCATTTGAACACTACTATATGTAAGTTACATGCTTTTACTATAACAAGACCCTTCACAACACAAGTGACATATCTGCTGTGGCCATACCATATACAATGGTTCATTCTGAGCCTGGGAGCTTGATTAGCACTCTGAACACTACGTATAGCTTTCTTTTTTGGCTCCACTATTAGTTTTATTCTGAATCAGTGTGGAAAACACTAAAATCAAACTATTAATCTCATACAAACTCATACCATATACCGTCCTTCTTCCCTATTGAAAATGAAAACAATTGAGTATTGCATTTTACTCATAATTTTCTACATAAGGCTTCTAATCTGGGTTGAACAGCAGAAATACAGCCAGGATGAATTTGTGCACCAGTGGGGATTCCAGGCTTACTTCCGCCACTAATTACCTAAATGAACTTAAACAAATCATGCAATTCTCTGGGTCTCAATTTTCTCATCTTTAAAGAAAATAGATTGGACCTAAACAATCTGCAAGATCCTTCCTTGCTCTAGATGATTTCTCTGTTTGAAATAAAATTCTACCTCCAGCATTGCATTACCTCCTGGATTAGATTAATCTCCTCTATGCCCCCTTGGTGCCCTGAGGGTAGCCCTCTCATAGCATTTATTTGACTCTAGTATGATGTATTCACCTGGCTCCCTCACTAGATTGCAGGCTCCTGAAGAGCAGGCACTGGGCCTTTTACCTCCCTTACCCCATAGTTGTGCAGTAGGAGCATGATGGTTGTATACGGCATATATACTGAGCCAGCCAATACTCTCTGTGCCACACTTTATCAAAGTGTCTCACCAGAAGAGGTACAGAAAATAACAAATAAAACTCTTCACTCATCCTATTAAACAGTCAATCTGGTGAAAAATATGTTCTGGCTATTTTGAAAGTGAAGAAAATACTCAGAAATAATAAAAATTCCCAGACACATTTAATGTTGTTAGAAGTGCTAATGTAGCATTTATTTTAGGTTTCAAAGACATGGAATATTCCTGACACCCTTGTGGACAAATATATCCACCAATTTTAAAATACTTTTTTATTCTACACTCATAAAGCATACTGTCAGTAAGTGTCAGCATCTTTTATGGGGTAAAGGTTATAGTGAAATTACCAAGATTTCTGCAGATTTGATGAGAATACAGATTTCTCATCAACCTTTATAAATGGTGCATTGGTGCTCCTTAAGACCACACCCAGGTCGGATGATGTGCTAGGAGGACTCACAGAATTTAGTATACAGTTGCTGTTTGACTTCCTACTGCATGCGGATACAAAGCAAACTAGCAAAGGGAAACAGTGAGTGGGTGAAGTCCAGGGGCCGCTACGCACAAGTTTCCCAAGGTCCTCTTTCTAATTCCTTCAGCAACAAGTCCTGACAACACGTGGGAAATTGCCACCAGGGAGGCTCACTAGGGACATGATGCCCAGCATTATTATTGGAAACTCGTCACATGCCTGGCACACACCAAATCCAGACTCCTGGAAGTAAATGGTTAACATAAACCACACTGTCTGAATGAAGAGTGGGGCCACAGTGAGCCACTCTTCTCAGTGTTGGGAACCCTCTTGAAATTCAAGTTTCCAGATGCCAGCCAAGCGCCCACGGCACAAGCACGTCTTTCAAAGTACAGCAGTCACACCTGCTGTGTTAACTCCTTTCACATGAATGGTAAAAGGCACTGTGTAACCACTAGGCGGGGTGAGCAGAAGTTCAAAAACTGCTTTAAAGGTCCAATTCGAATCCTTTAAAATGTAGATATCACCAGTACCGGGTGCGCCGCTTGCCTTCTCAGACCCATACAGAAGGGCTGGTCCTTAGGTTAATAAACACCGTTTTGGCATTCCAGAGAAAGGTAGCTTACCTGGGTCAAGCTGTGAGAAATAAATTCCTAAATTCCTGCTGTTCAAGCCCCACAGTCTGTGGTGCTTTGTGATGGCTGTCCAAGCTAAGGCAGCTGCTGTCACTCTGCAGTGGCAACAGTGAGTGGTAAGACAGAGACCAACTGGCCATCAAATTCTAAAACATCAACTTCCTGGTCTTTGACAGAAAAAGTTGTCGACTTCTGCTCTGGTTATTGGATTAAATTACCTGTTTTATATAAAGGGGCTTAAGGATGTTTAGTGAGAGCTCTATTTGCAACATAAAAATACTATTTTTTCTTAATGGGGATAAAGGCAAGCTGCTAAAGCAATGTGGCATGCCTCCCTATGGCAGCCACCGAGAACTGCACACCCTACAAGTCGCTCACTCAGCCACTGGATCTGCTCATGCGGCCAAAACTGTACCCAATCATAGCTCTAAATCAGGGCTCTCAAAATCAGATCCCCCAATCTACTAGGAGCACACCTGTAAGTATGGTTAAGACAGCTCTGAGATGTTAGTAGCACACTAAAGATAGAGTTTTATTATACAATTCACAGCAAATGTTAATTGCAAGAATCCTTACAATAGCAGTAAGAATAAAATATTTTGTATTAGTAGCTCATTTGGGAATGATTGAGCAAATGAGAAACTATAAATTGCTGAGAGTGTGTCAACTTCCTCATCAACAAAATAGATTATACAGGGTTTTGTTGTCTGTGGGTAGTTGACAATTAATAAGGTTAGTTATTATATGTAAAATATGTGGAAGTACCTGGCTATAAAATAGGCTCTCAAATGGTAGCTCTTCTCATGAATCACTGGAGTGTATTTTCTCAGATCTCCTTGCAAAAACTACCTGACTTTGTCTCTAGCTTCTCTCCCTATCAGAGGCAATCATGCTGGTTGGTATGTGCACTCAACTCTTACAACCACATGTGTGTGAATGTGTGTGTTGCACATGTGTGTATGTGTGTGTGTGTGTGTGTATGTGCTCAGATGTATGAAAGAGAAAAGGGGACAATAGTGCTTTAGGATGGATTCATTTTGAAGAATCAAAATTTATTTTCTCTTGGTGAGTTCTTAATTGTCTATGAGACCTTGCATTGTAAACATATCAATTGGTGATTAGCTATTAATCCCTCTGGAGCTGAGTTTCCTTCCTTGTTTGTTTTAAAGAGAAAATAATGGCCCCTTTTCCCCCCACAGGAATATCATAAACATCAGATGAAATTCTGTGTAAACAACATGCTTTAAGGAGGACAGTGACAAATAAGATCGCCATAACAAGGACTGTGACAACATAGATAGTTGTAAGTGAAAAGATTCCAAAACTGGCAAAATTTAGATTGTAAGAGACTTAAAATATAAGTGCTTCAAATATCTAACAGACTGCCTTGTAGAGAAGGAATCTGTCATTGGAGAAGGTAGAGCATATACCAAAGGAGACATAGCTTTGATAATACTTAAAGGGACTCAGAGCTCCCTAACAAATAAGCAACCCTTAGTTTATATATGGCACCCCTCTTCCGCATTCATCACTGCCTTAACTTTCAATTACTCGCACAAATATATCTTTCCCAAATTTCTGTTTCACATAATATTCACAATTGACTGTAGGCTCCTTACGTAAAGACTCTGTATTTAGTTTTTGTGCTACCAACAGCTCTTTACATTTTGCCTTGCAGGCTGTGGACGCTCAATAACTATTTGTTAACAAAAATAGAGACCAAAAATGCTATTCAAGGACAGAACAAAATATTGTGACACAGCTAGTATGATTATGACTACTGCAGTCTTCCTCCTTTAGAACCCAGAGTAGGGAATTACATTGATTTGCTTATTGTCATTTCTCTGTTTCTATGAAAGAAAAGTTAATTTGTTTTTGGATTGCCTTTTTCCTCCATGTTAACTACAGGGAAGGTTCAGTTTAATAGGGTAGAAGGAAAGGCTTGTTATTTCAAAATATTTCACCATAGTAGACAGGCAATCATTTTATATGAAATTCATTCCATGCAGTTATCCAAATGTGTATATCATCCTGGGCAATAAAAAAGCACTATCTAATGTCCAAAGACCTACAAATCAGAGTTAGGAGATTTCTTTATGCAAATTAAATCTGTGTCACACCATCAATAAAAAATAAAATGGCAATGAAGATTATATTTGCATCAGCAGTGCAAAGCAAAAAATTCCTATACCTATTTGTAGGACATGTGTGTGATTAATTATTTTTTGAGATAGTATGCTTGAAAGAATTAATGAGGAATAAGAATTAATGGAGAAGGAAGTTTTAAAGTGAATCGAGCCCTGGCCAGATAACTCAGTTGGTAAGAATGTTGTCCCAATAACCCCAAGTTTGCAGGTTCAATCTCCAGTCAGGGCACATATAAGAAGCAACCAATGAATGTCTCTCTCTCTCTCTCTCTCTCTCTCTCTCTCTCTCTCTCTCTCTCACCAATAAAAAATTTAAAATATATCAGGAGTATATAATATACAAACAGTTTAATTTTATGAGCTTTTAAAAAATCCACATAATAGAGAGACACTTATAGTAATTTTTAGCAGTGTTATAAACCCCAAGAACTAATTATAGAATAGTTGGTTGCTTTTCCTCAAGCCTGTTTTTCATTTTGCATCTTAAATTGCAATATTTCAAATTTTTATCCATATATTCAGGTACTATTTCCCCCTTAAAAAATAAACAAAAGATAAATTAAGGGAAAGAAAATGATGTTATTTTAACATTGCTGGGAATGTACTGCTGAAAATTAAATAACTTTCCAACCCTCCACTAATAAAGCATGACATAGTAACTCTCTGCATAATAAAAGGGAAAGTGGATCCAGATAACATACCCGTTTCCTTAGATTGCAAGTAAGAGTGAGATTCCTTGAGAATGAGTTTGCAAAGGCCGTGTAAAAGTCCAGGACTTTGAGCAAGGCTTCTCGCTTGATGATGTGGAGGTCACAGTATGTCAGCGCCCGGACATTGGCACACGCGTGAGCAAGGGTGGTTTCCTTCCAGAAGATGTCTCCAAATACATCACCTTTCCCTGAAAAATAGTATAGGATACACATTCAAGCATCTATACTAGTTCCTATCCTAACTACTACTTTCATTCTGTTTCATATATGGTATTGATCTCCTAGGATAATTTCAAGTCTGAGTGTGGGATCCCATCTGTACATATACTAGTATAACAATTTACAACGCTCTTACAGAATATATGAAGCATTCACCCTGAGTTCAGTTCTTGTTGGAAATCTGGAGTGATATGAATAAGTGGGATCAGATGGAAAAACCAAAAACCTCATTTTAACAAAGTTTCATTATATTCTGCCACCTTCACTTATCCCATTCTGACCAAAAGGAGCAAGGGAGATTTTATTTTATTTTTTTTAGTTTCATCCCTTCTTCTGTCCCTTCTGGGTACAGATAACACTAAAATAGAATATACAAGATCTACTGTTACAACCTTTATAAATTTGGAACTGATTCAACACATATTAAACATACATTATTCAGCAACTAAGCTTTGTGCTCCAGGCACACTAAAACTTACCGCGATTTATTCTCCAAGAATGCTCTTCTCCCTCCACCAAACTTACACTATACAAGTCTTCAGGGCACATCCCGAGAGCTCTCATACACAATTACAGAGCCTAAGGAACTGAGTTGGGTAAAATGTGGAGACCCAGATGTGTTATGCCATGAACAGGTCCATGAAGAATGCCCTACTGTAGTCAAATGGGGATGTCTTTTTTAAAAATCTAGCAATCACAAACTAATCTACTATTCACTTCAGAGTTCATTCCAATTGGTGATCTCCATTCAACTCATCAGCCCAAATTAAGAGTACTTCGTTGCCCTTCCTGTTGAGGCAATTCCGTAGGAGCCCCTGGCAGAGGCAGGTAGAAAATCTTACAGGTAGTCTGCCGAAGACTTACTCTTTCTGTAAATATTTGTTCTGATCCTGAAGATTAAAGTCAGGCCAGCCAGACCAACAACAAGAAAAAAATAACATGTAACCATAGAAGAAAGAGAGAGGGAGAGGGAGAGGGAGAGGGAGAGGGGGAGAGGGAGAGAGAGAGAGAGAGAGAGAGAGAGAGAGAGAGAGAGAGAGAGAGAGAGAGAGAGATTATAGATTCTTTGCCCACACAAGCAGTTTGGAAATCCTTAGTGAATTAATTACAAGGCACTAAAGCATTCTCAGATTTAAAAAAAAAGAAAGAAAGAAAAAACATATATTATTGAGGAGGTAATTAAAATCACCATGTAATCATGTGGTCAGCACAAAATAAGCATAATGGATATTTATTTAGTATTGAGAATTTCATTTGATTCTGAACCCTCAAAAATTCCTTTTAGTTAGTGACACTGATAACTCAACTACTTTCTGATAGCCATAAATTTGTCCAGAAAAAAGAATAATTATAGATCTGAGACCCAAATAATGTGTCAAAGGATATAGAGCATCATAATAACCTAAAGGAGACTAGGTACAAAAATTTAAAAGATAAACCCTACCTCTACTTACACAGATAAATTTCAGAAATGGCATTCTCTTTAAATTAGTAATTCTAATTATATATATTTATTCTAATTACATTATTAGAACTACCAATTTACTTAAAAATGTTCATTAAATTAATATTTACTACATCCAAAAAAGGTAGAAATAAGATAAATATAAATGAATAAATAAACTATGGAATATTATGCAGCCACTAAATAAATTGAAAAAAAGGCAACAGAGAGGTGTTCAGATTATGTAAAATAATAAAAGCAGGATATTAAGTCATACACATAGTAGGACCTCATTTTATACATTTATCTCACCTGCCAGAAACACACATATGCACAAAGAAAATGCATTAAAATGGTAGATTCTCTCAGTGTTATGGGATAATGGATAGATATTTAATCTTATAATTGATATGTGTTATTTTTTAACAGAAGAGATTGACAGCTGTTATATTATCAGAATCCCTGGTGCTATAAAAATAACAGGGCTTTTAAAGCGCTGCTTTGATTTACCTCTTCTTTCTTTTCCTCTACCATTGTTATTCTTCTTAAATGGGGGTGTAGGGTGTTTGAAGAGATAGAAAAGGGTTATATTTCTTTATGTTTCATTTCTGTAACCAGTTCTAAAATGATCACTCATAATACAACCTCTCACCCATTTATCAGTGCTCATTAGTTTTCAACTATTTGATTTTTATGTATAGTAATTAAAACAATAATCAATGCCTTTGACTTATTACTGATTTCACTCTGGGAATAAGTCAAGAGATTCAGAACTAACATATGTAACATTCACTGTAGTATTATTAAGCACAATCCCAGATTGGCATAAGTAAATAAATATATGTCCAATAACAATGGAAATTTGTCTAACTACCTATCATTAATTCATACAGAATTAAAACTAGTTTTTGAAATAAATGCAAAAAATGCTTATCTTCTAATGACAAAATTTTTAAAAGATAAAAAGAAATATATGATTATGATCATTGCTATCATAAAGTACATAAAAATGAAAGTGAAACTCCAAGACTAAATGAATTGTGAATGAATTATCTACCTCAATTTCTTAAAGAAAAATAATCTTGCTAAAACCAAAATATATTGCATTTATTGTTCTATGTTGTTCTGGATAGTATATTATGTTGCTATTAATTTGTTAATTGACAAATTGTGTTAAATCAAAAGGGATAAAATACTAAAAGAGAATGTATTTAAATAATTACAGCAATTGGCTTCAAATAATGTAATTTTTTCTTTCTACTTTATGTTTTCCAAAATGTTCTTGTAATAAATCTGCTTAATTTAAAAATAGCAAATTATTTTCACAGATGTTTTTCCTTACACTTTTAAAGAGAACTAAAATAGTAAAATATGTACATAAACCTATAAAATAATAAATAAATATTCATTGATGATATAAGTACATCATCAATAGGTAAAATATACTCAATATATAAATAAATTCCCCCTTGCTATTTTTAATTATGGAAGCATTCAAAAGTCTGTTACGTATTTTATTTTATCTAACTAATGAAATAAAAATCCTTACCATATCTCTATCAAAAAATTTAAATTTGAATAATTTATATTTTTAGTATCTTAGAGAAATAAAAATTCTATGATGTGGAATGAACAGAATTAAAATAGACTATAAACTCATGATGGTAGGGAATTTTCTCTATTTTGACCACTGTCATTAACCTCAATGCCTAGAACAGTTCAAGAGCTCAACAAATATTTATTAAAGAAAAAATACACATTAGAAAAAGAGATAAAGGGAGAAAAACGGGGAAATGCAATATTAGAGGTAGAATTGGGGCTCTGCCACTAAGTGTGGCTTATATCAGGTTACTGAACCTGGGTCATCATCTATTTCTTTGATCATAAAGGGAACCGGATAGACAAAGACTAATGCTTAAAGTTTCTCTACATCCATAATTCTATAGTGAGTCAACTCAAAAGCATCAAATTATATTTTCAAGATAATATTTTGTCAGTGTCTCATTGCAACACACACACACACACACACACACACAAACACACGAACTTTAAAATATATTACCTCAATTCTAAATCCCATTACAAGGTTGAAAAGAAACAGAAAAGTTAATTGACTCAAAGTAAAACTTACACCCTGCTCTCCCCTCAAAAGTTTATAGGAAAAGTAATAAATGTGGATAACGCTGCTTCCAACATCAGAACTGGCATTACATAGTAAGAAACACTAATTGTTTTATAACAGAGAATTTCCATTATTATATATAATGTATCAATTGGAAATTAATCAACCATTTCAAAATGTGCTTATCCAGTTATCTCTATCACCTACTATTCACTCAATTCACAGTTATTCAAGAAATATTATGCACATTTATACTGAGTGACCTATAGAAGTCACAGGTTGTGGAGATATGAGATTATGTACGGAATATCCAATAGAGAAGTACCTGTCTCTTCATTACAAAGATTTTGCACATTTCCAGGGCTGGGAACTACTGTTCATCTTGATGAGTGCAGAATATCTGATTCTGGTTTTTAGGTCAACTCCCACTTAATGTAAGTAGTTTTAGCTATAAACATTTTAGAGATTGAGAAAATGAACCTTCCCTCAAAGCCCTAAAATTAGTAGAAAAGCTCACACTCAACATGAAGTTGTTGTTTGGTCTATTTATATTTTCTCAGTTATTTGCATTAAGTCTAATGAAGTAGTTAACTTCTAAACCACAGAAAACACAGGACTGTAAAATAGAAGCAAATGTGAAATATTCATAGAGTGGGAAACTGAAAATTTTAAAGACAAAATAGAGACAGAGTTACAAAATAGTTAAAGGACTAATACAGATCATAGTACACTCGGGGATTATGGTCTCCTGAGATGCTGGTTTTACAGCCAGAGTATTTTTTAAAATATGGAACACATCATTTGGTGAGTTAGTGACATGGATAAAATAAATGCATACAAATTATCTGTAAGTCATCAGTAGATACAGATTTCTAATATAGCCAACAAATCCCTAAAAATATAGCACTTGAAGTTTACTTATTAATTTTTTGGGGGAAGGTGAAGGGTGTAGTGATAGCTCTGTTTTGATGATTCTTCTCTAGAATGAACATAATCCATTTTATTTATTAGATAACCCTTCACTTTAATTGAAAATTGCAGTATGCTCATAAAGTATATTATAAATACATATGCACAAAATATAGTCATTTATAAATAAACAACAGTATGAGTTTTTAAATTATACAATTTTAAGAACTTTGAGTATTTACAGTGTCATAAAGTAATATTTTCAAAGAAAATAACAAAAATAAGATGATGAGTATTGAAATTTCAAAACTATATAGATTTATATTATATAATTAAAGCCTAGCAACCGAACGGTAGAGTGACCAGAATGATTGGTTGACCAGTTGCTATGATGCACACTGACCACGAGGGGGCAGATGCTCAACACAGGAGCTGCCCCTGGTGGTCAATGTGCTCCCACAGGGGGAGCACTGCTCAGCTGACCGAGAATGGAGGTACTCCCACAGCAAGAGCAGCCACTCAGAGAGCAGGTCCACAACCATTTAGCTGATCAGGATGAGCAGCACTCCCATAGTGGGATGATTCCCGCAGGCCACGGCCCCCACCAGTGCATGAATCCTGTGCACTGGGCCTCTAGTTAGAATAGAATCTTTTAAAACATTTATAATTGATGCCTGCCAATCCTCAATGATTAAAGTCCAAAGTCATTCTGTTGAAAAATTATATTAAATGCAAACTTGTAGGCACTTTTAGATAAGTAAAAAAAATTTATCTATTAAAAAAAAAAACTAGTGAAGCTTATTAAATAATAGTAAAAATTGAGAGTATCCTTAAACATATGGAATTGATGGTAACCACCTTTAAGAAGTTAGATTATATGGTAACACACAGGCTGGTAATCCTAAATTTGGCACCTATTAGTGTTAAGAACAAGTTAGTGTATATGTATGTGTGTGTGTGTGTGTGTGTATATATATATATATATATATATATACCAAAATATGCCCAAATCAAAAAATTATAGCATATTATTTAAAAGTCCAAGAAAAAGACTAAGTTGAAAAACAGTAACATCTTGAAACCCTTCTGTTTTCTTACGAAAGGATTTGGGATTGATGCCTATAATAATGTTCATATTATATAACAAAGTCTTATAACTTTCACATATGGGAGAAATTATGGCTGTCCTATTCACTCCATTTAATTCATGCAACCAGTGTCCTTATGCTAACCTTAAACTGGAACATGGGCTATGTGCAGTGTGAGGATAGAGACATGCAAAAAATAAAAATCCTGCTCTTAAGAGTCTTTAATTTTCTAAGTAAAAGAGACATGCCAAAAATTTTTACAAAACAGGAGGGTGGGAGAGTTCTATGGGACCAGAATAGGCAAAACACACAAACACAAACTGCTTTGGATTTGAGGGAATTCAGGAAAGAACTCACAGATAATATCATGTTTGAGTTTAATCATAGTTGAATCTCAAGGGGAAGGGCAGTATTTGTGGTTGACAAATAATGTGAGACTGATCTGCCCAGGGAGTGATGAACAACATTAGCCCATTCACCATCCAAGAAATCTACAGGATATAGAGATAGAGCCAAGTCTAGAAGGAAAAAGTGGGACCCAATAGTGATGCCATGCAACAGATTCTGCTTAATACTGTTTTAAAGAGAAAACCACTAAAAGTTTTTGAGTTAAAGAGAGTCATGACCTGTCCAGTACTTTGAGAACAGAACTAATGATAAAGTGAAGAGTGAAAAGGGAGCACTGTTGGAAGGCTATTTACCTCACTGTGAAACAATAATATTGTATTTCACAGATTACGTGCATATAATTTCACCTTATCTCCACAACCACCTCATCAAGAGTGAAGGCAGTGACAAACAAGGGTAAAGCAAAGAAGATACAACAGAGATGATGAGAGTAAAGGAAAGCTCTAAAATATGCCTATTGATTTGAGTGAAGTCGTAGTGATCTATTTAAGATACTCTAGGAAAGAAATGTGAATCAAGAATTTCATATCCAGCAAAACTGACTTTCAAGTCTAACGGACACAAACCATTATCACCAACATAAAAGAACTCATTATTGTTGCCATAGATCTTTCCTAAGGAATTTATTAGTGAAAGTGTTTCAGACAATCAAAATACCTAAAGGGACATTGACACCAAGACTAGTGATAGCAATAACTAATATTTATTTGTAGGGCTCAGACTAAATAAAGGTTAAAAAAGTACCGTGTGTATGTCTATATGCTCTGACAATGATTACATATAGCATAACTATTAAAAATAATGGTGGGTGAGAAGCGACTAGAACAAGTATGGCTGGGAAAATGCAGATGAAGCTTTCTTAAGTGGATGTCAGGGCCTTAGGTAAAAAAAAACACAAAGAGCACTGAGAAAAGCAGGCCAAGCTACCCTGCCCTAACCACAGAACATCAGCCCTCAAAGAAAGAGTGGAGGATTCAGCATGAGAACTGAAACAGGTCACAAGACCAGGACAGACTCAAGGGGTAGAGAAGGAGGCTCCACCTCCTCATAGGAAGAGCTGCAAAGGTTTGTGGCATTCTTGCAATCCTGGAGCATTCCTGAGAGTTTCATTTCTACTTTCATCCCTACCAACTAGATGAAATATGAATTCTTCCCGGAACCAGATGAAAAACCCATTCACGGAACTTAGCATCCTCATCTTATGTTCTGAGGGGTCATGAGATTCACACTCTAAGTCAGGTCTCCCCAGTTTCCTTGCCTGGTAGTAAACCAGTCACTAAGAAGAGAACCATATTTTTATGTACTTAGTAGCTGATTAATGGTCTTATACTCAAGTAATGTTTGGTAAAGAATTTTTATAATATACACTGGTATGGTACTTAATAGTGTTGTTAGAAGAACCTTTCTAAATAAAAGGAAACAAGTTGGTAAAAATATAGGCCCTCTATTTTCTGTCAAGATTAAAAAAAATAGTTATATAAATTCAAAATTGTACTTTAAAAGTCCTGTTAAAGAAAGCATCATGTTTGTAATATGATAACATAGAGTTAGACATACCTGGGTTCAAATCCTATGCTCATCACTTTTTTTTTTTAGCTGTAACTGGGTGAATCATCTGATACTGTAGTGCTTTGGTTTCTTCATCCATAAGATAACTATATTAAGTGTGTTCTTCAGAGAATTAAAGGGTCTGATGTAATAATGCATATAAAATAATGAGTACTCAATAATTATTGGTATCCAAATCAGACAGACTTTCAAAGGGGCCTGAAGTGTATTTTTCATAAGTATACTTTAAAAGTTTTCATAGAAAATATTAAAAATCAAAATGTATTTATGAACTTTAAATTTTATTTTAAGCATGCTAGCAGTTACATTTTATACTCAAGTGCTAAAAAGCCGATCCAACTGAGGAAACTGACATGATAAATTTATATTTTAGAAAGATTCTTGTAGTGGCAGAAGAATGTAAAACTGGAGGTTGGAGATGATGACAGATTGCAAACAGACAGGCCTTTCAGACGCAGCCACAGCCCAGAACCAAAATTTTAGGAGCTGTGGTCATGGGAAGGGATATAAAGATAGAATAAAAAGATACCAAGGAAATGGAATACACAGACTTCCTTTTGAAGGATGATAAGGTTAAATTTGAAGTTGAATCTAAACTACCAAATTGTAAAGACTCATATTATGTCTAAAAATCGGTAGGCTGAGGATCTTTAGAGTGTACAATTTGAGCCATGGATAAATGATATTATAAGCATAATTTGGAAAATTTAAAGTAAAGACAGGCATACATATTTAAAACCAAATACTAGTTTGCCCTTTATAAAAATGTCTGACTAAATTAAGGTCATCATCATAATTTGTAGAGCAAACTTACCCAGTTCATAGTTCAGCATCTCAAAACATAGAAATCTGGATGCAAAAATAATTTTCTAGGGCTTGGGAAAAGCCCTTTTAATGATTTAAAGTGTGAAACACTTGACTTCTAACAGCAAGTATATAGAAAGAAATCTTAGGCACAGAGTAAAAGTCACATTTTCACAGGTTCTCAAAATAGCAAAATATTATTCATTCACATCTCAGATGATTTTCTTTTTGGAATAAAAATAAGAAGCAGACATTTAATTCTGAGAACCATAATTTATAAATTTTCCTTGATAATGCACAAATATTTATAAGATATGGACTGATTCTAATTAAAAAGAAATATTAACCCAGGTACTAGAAATTACCTTTTACACTATTAAGTTCATTTCATCCTGTCTTTTCCTTCCTCTCCTATTCCCTTCCCCTCAACCACATAACAATATCTAATCCATCAAAACAGTACATAAATAAGCATAGTTTTCTTGAAGATTTGAAGTTAAAATAAAAATACTTAGATATAGACTTTCTTAGATTAATGATTCCAAGCATATGGTTCTAATAATCAATAAAAACAGAAAGGAAAAACTGTGAATGCAGAAAAATATCTTAGAAGCTAGGTCTATTGTTAATGGGGAAATGATATTTTTATAGTCTCTAGAAGGTATATACCTCATTAAGTCACTTAGAAGGAAGCCGGCTATTTTAGTCATACCTGTAAATCTGTTCACATTAGGTAATTATAAGGTTGGAACTAACAAGCAAGAAGATATGAAAGAATATAAAATATTATGCATGCATCATGAACTGAATTTAGAATTCTTTGTGTTTCTTAAAAAGTGGGAAGGTCAAGAAAAAGTGGAAGTGTAGACACTGAAAGAACTTCAAGTGGAAAAAGAAGACATGCACTGCAATTATCGTCAGATGCCCTATTTAGAAAAACATTTTGAAGCCAACCTTCAGTGTTAAAAAAAAAAGGTATTTGTTGACTGTATTTTTAATCTTTCCATTAATTAGTTACGCTTTAGAACTCATTCATTAAACACCATGGGACTTTTGACACACTAAAGAATTATGCACCTACCAAAAGACTGTTTAGAGGCAAGGATCCAAAGGAATAAAACTGCACCCGTTTTTTGGATCCAGAGATTTTAATTTATTTTAAAATGACCTTCCTTTTCTTCCTTGCAATCGGCAAAATATCAGTGTTAAGGGAGAGCAAGGCCTGCACATTTCTCCTATTAGACCAACTTAGACAAATTCTCATTTTTCCAAGTGTACTCAAATGTATTTCTGTTTACTCCTTACAAGACAAAAAATAAAATTATTAGACAAGATGAAAAAGGACATATTTCAATGTTCAAACCCACAAATTTCAATGAAAAAGTTATGAATATCTGTGTACCAAATAACACAGCAACAATCACTACAAAGCACAAACTACAGGAGGCACAAGCAGACATAGATAAGGCACATTAACAATAAGATACTTTAGCATGCCACTCCCCAATCAAGGATAAGTCAAGAATAGAAAAAAAAGTAATGTATAGAAGACCTAATCAACTTACTTAATAAGGTAGAAAACCTAAAGATATTTCTCAAACTTTGAACCCTGATAATTTCTGTAAGTTTTCATTAAGTTTGCAATTATTCCAAAAATAAGCAACTAAAATATTAGAAGAAGAAGGAGAAGATGGAGACAAAGGACAGAGGAAGGGGAGGGGAGAAGTAGGAAGAAGAAAGAGAAGAAAAAAGAGGAGGAGCTGGAAAGGAATGTTCATCAAAATGTCACCAGTAAATATTTTCATCTTTCTTTCTTAAAACATTAAGCAATCAGGAACGTTAAAGGAACTCCTCTCCTCATTTTTAATGGTAAGATAAAGTACTATTTAATTTAGAAAAGTCTGAAAACATGCAGTGTTGCTCAGTGGTTGAGTGTGGACCCATGAACCAGGCGGTCATGATTCAATTCCTGCACAGGGAGCATGCCCAAGGTAGTAGGCTCAATCCCCAGTAGGGGGTATGCAGGAGGGAGCTGATCAATGATTCTCTCTGACCATTGATGTTTTCATCTCTCTCCCTCTCCCTTCCTCTCTCTGAAATCAATACAAACAAAACATGCATTCTCAATGGAAACCACACTGAGATATTATGAAGTGGAGCCAGTGTGATGATCTGCACGTCTAGAAGCTGGCTGAGTTAGGGAAGGCCCTTCTAGCAGGTTCCAGGCCCTTCCAGCGAAGCACAGGCAGCAGTGTGTACCCAGCTATGGCTGCCTGGAAGGTGGAGCCTGCAGACTGTGAACACAAGGGTGGGTCTGACTCACGGTAGACTCACTCTTTGAGGCAGGTGGTGCCATCATCTCTGTCTTGCAGCATCACACCCCCCTTTCCTGCAGAAAGTCCCCAGGGGTCTACAATCCTGGCATACAATCCCCTCAGGTCACCCACCTAGACTAGCGGAAGGCTCCACACCAAGAGGAGCTCCCGAAGCCTGTCTTCACATCTGTCTCTCCTCAGATTACCCAGATCACAGACCGAAAGAGAGGACAGGGTCTTCCTGGGTCTCGGAACTATGCCACCCCGGCGGCCCCTCTGCAGCTCGGTCAGCATCTCGTCTCCCTACCTCTCCTGCTTACTTCTGCCTTGGGAAGATCACTTCCAACTCAAAACATGTTTTTAAAACAAAAACCTTCTGACTGCTTTTTGGCTGAACTAATCCTTGTTAGAGGCCCAATGAAAAAGCAAATGAAAGGTTGCCAAAGATGTGTACATATAATTTTACTCATTAAGCCTAGAGATGAAAAGTCTCTGAATCTCAAGACTTTTGAGGAGGATAAACTAAAAGCACACACTCAAGGAAATAAAATGTGACAGATGTATGATGAGATTGGCCCAATACCCAGAGGCCCTGTGTTCATTTTGACTGTGTCACTGGGCAAAACCAGCTACCGTTTTATTTTAAAAAGAAAAGAAAATGCATTCTGTCTGTTTCACTGAGCAAATGATTGAAGCCTAGCAGGCCCAGCACTGCACTCAGGACTTTCTCCATGCCTCCTTTTAGAAAAAAAAAAAGTTACCTATGAAGAATATAGGCAACGCAAATGCCATGAGCACACAGCTGAGGCCATTTACCACAACGGTCCTCACTCTGTATAATATATTGGATGTCTGTTCTCCCACCCGCCATGGGCAGAAGGAATGTGTAGGGAAAGAAAATACAGCTGTTTGGGGCTTGTGTCTTAGCCTCTTCTTTAAGCAAATAAGAATGGCTGTAGTATGGATATGTTTCATTTTACCACAAAGAATCCTGCTGACAAAATGTGCCCTTGCTCTGAAAGATTGCATACAACTCCTTTATACTCCAGGAAACAGAACAAAACAAGCATTTAGTAGCGTTCAAACACGTACAGTGCTGACTAAACAGTTAAGAAAAAAATGTTTACAAACAACAGTGTTCGGTCGCTCACAACTCTGCACCATTGCCTCTAACCCTTACAAAGCGACCAGGACCTGTTTTCCTGGGAGGGGCTGCTGTTTCTCAGAGCTCGGTTCTGTCTCTGCCAGGTAATTGGGATTTTTGAGATGAGTTCCTCGTTTCTGTGCTGGATTTTGCTTTTGCAGTTGCTAAAATACATCAGTCAATCTTGTATTAACGAGAATAAGTGGCTTTCAAGCTGAGGTAGGTTGACCTCGGAAGCTAAAAAAATCCAATAGTTTAAAATTGAGCTCATTTTTCATGAGACACAAGCCAGGAAAAATGTGATCAAAACGGAGTTGACATCCTGCAATTCTAACTTATTTTACTCGAGGAAAAAGCCAGAAATGATTCTTTCTGACTTTATTATTGCTTTCTTTTATAGCTATGTGGGCTTCATGAACTTGCTGCTGATATTGGTGCAAAAAAAATAATAATAATCTAAAATGTCATTAGCATTTGTTCTACCAATACATCTATTAAACAGTCCCCAAACATGTAATCTTTAAAAAATGTTTTGTCATTTACATGTACTGCCACTGCCTTTTCTGTTAGTAAAACTAATTACTAGGATTCTGAATTTTTGAATGACTTTATTCTTAGCCAAATAATTTTCTTGGCTTGTGAATGGACAGAGCCAGTTTTAAAACCCTTAATCTACTTGCTTTGTGATTACTTCAGTATAGTGGGTCAAATTCATTTCTTTCCTCATAACTTTCAGCTCACTACTTAGGTCCGCTGTGATGAGGTAAAAAGACTTAGAGCAGCGGTTCTCAACTTGTGGGTCGCGACCCCTTTGGAGGTCGAATGACCCTTTCACGGGGATCGCCTAAGACTATTGGAAAACACCTATTTCCCATGGTCTTAGGAACCAACACACAGCTCCTAGGTGTAGCAAAATGTAGCAATGTAGTTTACTGTTGTTATATGAAGACTATTGCCCATGCTACACCACGATTCAAGATAAAATTTCATTTATTTGTAATTAGAAATAAATATTTCACAATATATAATTACATATTGTTTTGTGATTAATCCCTATGCTTTAATTATGTTCAATTTGTAACAATGAAAATACGTCCTGCATATCAAATATTTACATTACAGTTCATAACAGTAGCAAAATTACAGTTATGAAGTAGCAATGGAAATAATTTTATGATTGGGGGTCACCACCACATGAGGAGCTGTCTTAAAGGGTCGCGGCATTAGGAAGGTTGAGAACCACTGACTTAGAGTAAGATGATCTGTACTCTCGCCCTCACTCGGGTACTCGCTGGGCCAGTCACCAAACATTTTGGAGCCGCACTTTGCTCATCTCTAAAAGAAAATGTTGAATTAGAAAGGCTCTATGGCCCCTCGGAGACCAACATTCTAGATTACTAACCTGACAATCATTCCACAAGCCATTTTCACACTTACCAACGTGGAGGCACAGCCACGTTAGGCTGAGGTCCACAAGGTACTATCCTACTGTTGCCACAGCAAGTGCAGTCCAACCCTCATGCAGCCCATTAGGCTGCGGCCAGTACTGACGTTCCTTGCTGAAGCAGCAATAATTACTAGTTTTCACGAAGATTTATCATTTGATCAGCGACCCAGTTTCCAAAGTCAGCAAGCAAAGGAAAGTGCTCGTAAGAAACCTGAGCAGCAAAACCTCTAACACTGTTGCGCACTTGCTACTACATTAGGAAAGTTCACAGTTACCTAAAATAGCCACCACCTCATCATCCTGGATGACTTCCAGGGATCCTGAGACCACAAAGCAGAGGGCGTCCACGCTCTCCCCGGCGTGGTAGATGAGGTCCCCGGGCGCGCAGTGAATCGTCTGGAATTCCACCGCCAGGGCGCGCAGGCACCCATCGCTGGCCAACCGAAAGGCAGGGTGCTCATTAAACACCTTCCGGTTCAGGTGCACACAGATATCAGCTCTCATGTCCTTCGGGCAGATGGAGAGAACCTGAAGGAAGTGCAAGAGGAATAAGCGAGAAGAAATGAGAAAGGGGCCATTTCAGAAAGAAAGAAATAAAAAGTCATCCAACCAATGTTTACTGACTATGACAAAGTCGGTGACACCCCATACTTGGTACTGGGAAGGAAGAGTTCAAAGACACAGCTCGGCTCTCCAGGACCAAATAATAACCCAGCGAGATGGACTGATGGGCAATGGACTCTTTCAATACAGTACCACGTCAGGAAGCATAGAAAGGAGAGTCTGGAGGGGGTCAGGGAGCATCTCAGAAACAAAACATAACTTCACCCAAGGGCCAACTAAAATAGGGCGTTAACATTCATTTTAGTCTCATCTCCATGTTAGATTTTTTTTTATAACTAACTTAAAACTCAGGATAATGTACTTTATTCTACATCAGAGGTGGATGTAGAGAAGCCAGTTATAAGAAAACAAAATCAACAAAAGCACCCTCGTGACTTCACATGCTGTCACGGGCTGCTATAACTCCACGTTTAATGTGTATTTTTCCACTCACATTTTTTATTTTGCAGGTGAATTTATGCCCAGGAAGTGAAAAGTGTATCCACCACCAGACTTCTGTTTGGCTTGGACAATTGCAAATGTCGATGCCGGCAAAAACTGGGCACATCATCTTGCTGGCAGCCCTTGCCTTCTGGCCTTTGACTCCTAAAGACTGCTGAGGACAGCAGCAGAATTCAAGCTCTAGGCATCCCTTAGAAGAGCCGGAGTTAGGGAGCTTTTATTGCCGACAGCTTTCAGACAGGGCAATTAAAGACCCAGACTAAAATAGACATTATCATCATATTTAATCAGGGCATCATCCAGCAAGATGTGGTTACAGAAGTCAGCACTACCCAATTTAAAGACACATGGGCAAGCTCGGTTAGAACCTTCTACCAATCCCCTTGGTAAACTCTTCTTGATAATCAGAAATTATTTTCTTTGCTAAGTTTTCAATCCCCCAAGCTGAAGTTTAAGCTGGTTTCCACCCACCCCCATTAAGTTACACTGAATAATGCCTTAATATAAAAAAGTTTTCTTTCCTACACTAATTGCATTTTAACCTTTAAAATGTATCTGAGGGTTAAAATAATCCCCTGATTATTCACTTTATTTGGTGCTCAATATCAATAAAAAGGTGGTTACTTTCCTGTGTAGAAAAGTCCATCATAAATGTCAAGACCTTAATTAAATTATGCTTTCAGTATTCCTTCCCTTAACCATTCCTAAAACTGTATATATTATTTTACATTTCCTAATATATAAAAACCCTGGGTTGCAATGACCAGTAATGATCAGAGGCTGACCAACTGGAAGTCAGTGCTGGCCCCGCCCCCCAGCAAGTGTTACAGGCAATCAGGCATGCAGGCAGAGTGGTTAGGGGCGATCAGATAGGCAGCTGGCTCCTGCCCACCCTGCAAAGAAAGAGGGAGGCCCAGGCCAGCCAAGCCATTGTACCCTAGCCTGTCACCTGCAGAGGGAGGCCACCGGTGGCAGGGGAGGCAGGGCAGTGCTGCACAGATGGCAAGCAGTGGCAGCAGCGGGGATGGGTCCAGCTGCCTGCAGCCAGGGAAGGAAAGCCCCAATAGGCCCTGATCTCAGGCCAGGCCTAGGGACCTTACCCAAGGGGTTCTGGATTGTGAGAGGGTGCAGGCCGGCCTGAGCATCCCTCTTCCCCGAGTACATGAATTTTTGTGCGCCGGGGCTCTAGTATAGTATATCTGTGGGGTTTTTTCATACTGTCTTGAATTCCTCTAGGTAGCGGCAATTCAAATTAGAAATCTAATCTTTAGGGAAAGAAATGCCTAACAGAGCTTCAGAAGCAATTGGCACTTCCTTTCCACATCAGTTGCTCTTCATAATAATGTAATATTTTATTTAATATATTAATGTTTAGTGACTTCTAACAGCATTATTCATTCAATAAGTACTATGGAGTACACCACTGCATTAAGTCCCTGAATCTAGAAGGATAAATATGACATTGAATTTGCCTTGGAGTAGATAACCATGTAATAGGAGGAGGTAAGTATGTAAAGAGACAATTATAACACAACTAGAGGCCTGGTGCACAAAATTCATGCACTGGGGGGGTGTCCTTCAGCCCAGTCTGCTCCCTCTCAAATCTCGGACCCCTTAAGGGATGTCTGACCACCTGTTAAGCCTGATCCAGGTAGGATAGGGCCTAAACAGGGGTTGAACAACCTTCTCACAATCCAGGACTGCTGGTTCCCAATGGCTTGCCTGACTACCTTCCTGATCACCCCTAATCACTCCCCTGCCAGCCTGATTCATGCCTAACTGTTCCTCTGCCAGCCTGTTTGCCCCTGACTGCCTTCTCCTGCAGGCCTGGGTCCCCTGCAGGCCCAATAACCCCCAACTTTCCTCTTCTGCCAGCCTGGTCACCCCTAACTGCCTTCCCCTGCAGGCTTGATCACCCTCAACTGCCCTTCCTTGCAGGCCTGGTCCCTGCCAACTGCCCTCCCCTGCTGGCTATCTTGTGTGTGGCCAGTTTGTGCCACATGGGGGTAGGATCTTTTGACCACATGGGGGCAGTCATCTTGTGTGTTGGAGTGATGGTCAATTTGTATATTACTCTTTTATTAGATAGGATAGAGACCTGGTGCATGGGTGGGGTCTGACTGGTTTGCCCTGAAGGGTGTCTTGGATCAGGGTGGGTGATCCCATGGAGTGTGGGGTGACCTGGACGAGAGGCCTGTGGTGGTTTGCAGGCTGGCCATGCCCCCCAGCAACCCAAGAGGGTTTTCAGGCTGGCCACAACCCCAGGGGCCCTGGTATCTGGGATTTATTTATCTTCTACAATTGAAACTTTGTAGCCTGGAGTAGAGCCAAGCCTTCTGCTCACATAGCCATTGAAATTTTGTTGCCTTAAGCAGTGGCTCAGCTGGCCAGGGTTTGTGGAAAGCTTGGCTTCCTCCATCGCCAGAGGCAACCCAAGCCTCCCTCTTGCTCTCTTTGTAGCCATAGGCATCTTGGTTGGGTTAATTTGCATACTTTCTCTGATTGACTGGTGGGTGTGGCTGGTGGGTGTAGTGGAGGTATGGTCAATTTGCATATTACTCTTTATTAGATAGGATGAGAAAAAATGACAGGGCATGGTTAGGTGACATGGGACATGTGCTGTTTAAAAGTCATTACTTATGACTTTGAGGTAGCATAAAAGATTGGGCTCCAGAGGATTACCACCTCTATAACCTAAGATATTTAATCTCTCTAAACTTCATCTGTGAAATGGGTTGGTAATGTTTATTTCATAGACTCATTACAGGAATTAAATGGAAGGGCTTAAGCTTAGCCCAGTTTAGCCTTGCACATGGCAAGGGCTAAACAAATTATAGTTTTTATTAACCTTATGGAAAATGAGTATTCTTACAAAGTTTATTGTCACTTTAGCTCCCTATAATAGCAATTTGCTATTTTTCCTTTTCTATCCCTCTCTAAATTATGTCTTTTGACTGTTTGATGAGATTTAAGCACAACTAAGAAAATATTTCAGCATGAATCTAAAGTTTTTTCAAGCACTAGCTAATGTTAATATTTTTCTCAAGTTGAAAATAGAATGAATGCTAGGAAAGCAAAAAGTAAAAATAATTTTAAAGTACACACACATTAACATTACACTGGATAGCTTAATGGAAAAATGAATCATTCTTCTATTCCATTTACTTTGCAGAATTTTCATTGTCTTAGACTCATTTTGGTAATAGTCATTTTATGTTATTTTAATTATTTCAGGATTCATGCTGCAAATGAAATCTTCCAATGTTAGCAACATTCTCTATTTAGTGGCATATCAGAAGAGGATTTTTATTAATTTAAGTGTATCTTCTCTTTATGTTTTATTTCATTTATGACACTGATTTATCATTTTGATTGGTGATATATTCTAAAGTCCAAATATCATAAATTGACAAGTTAAAACTTTGTGTTAAAATAGAACAGAGCTACACTCAGCTCTGTCTCCATACCTAGATAGCATATGTGCCTTACATGGTGTATCTGCCATCCATATATGAGTATAGTATTATTTTTTCTATAAATGAAGGCACTACTAAATGTCTTAGGTAGTAAAAAGTTAGTTTTAAGTGTTAAATTATCATTCAAAATGACACTAAGACCTGGCCCATTAATCCCAATTCAATGCACTCGGTCTTGAATATCATATCCAATCTCTTATAAGCTACCTAATAGGTATCTCATAGTTACAAACAAATGGAACTACATTTCAGTAGAAAATATTTAAGTTAAAGTGACTTTTATTTGTCTCTAATGTTGATGATTTATCCCCTCTTCGTATCAAGATACTTATAAATTAAAGTTGATTCTTAATTAGGACAATAAGTTTTCTCTTTGGAAGAGCTATGGCTGCATGAATATAAGGAGTCATTTTTAGAAATCCATAAGTAAATTCCTGGGTGGTGGGGGAAAGAATGACATGTTCAGGAGGAAAAAAACTCTTTTGAAATTATTTATGATACCAGTCCCATTAAACCTAAGAACAAGAGATATCTTTCTGGCTCCAAAAATCAATCTCAACACTGCAACTAGAGAACACTTAGTACAACACAAAATGATCATTTTATCTTGCTCTCTTAAAATATCCAATGGCCTGCTTCACCAGGTAAAGCCGCAGTCCTAACCAAGCACCTAAAGCTCTTTATGATGGGAGCCTCCTTCAGCCACATCTCTTACTACCCTGCTCCAACCTGCATTCAGTCATACAGTATTTCTTGCTCTCTGAACCTGACATACTTTCTCATGACTGCCTTCCTACATGCTGTGCCTTCAGCCTATCATATCCTATCGTCCCCTTCTCTGCCTAGTCATCTCTGATTCATCCACAAAGCACAGACCATCCCTCTCTTTGCCTTAAGTTCAATTTATAAGCAACTCTATCACAGAATTTGGTAATGCATAGAAAGGGAAAATGAGAGTAAGAGTGTTGTGATCTGCATTTTTTTTAAATAATAGCACACAATAGTAACATTGAATTATCAGAGTTGAAAGGACTTCAAATTTTTACTTTTAACAGTAAAGTCATTCTTTGGTTTCTATAATGAAATATTCTTTATGCCCAATAGATAAAGCTGATACAAGCAGAATTATGCTGGGTGAAGCTCTGATGGGAAAGAAGACTCCCAGACAGGGCTACACAGGGGCACATTCAGTCATTCATTTAACTCATAGCTATCAAGTGCTAATCATGTGTTAGTTACATGCTGGCTACTATGCAGGCCATCCAAATCCAAGAGCAAAAACTTCATAGTGCCTGCATTGCAAGAGCTTCCAGTCAGGAAAAGCTTTAAAAAAAATCACTGTTCCTATTCTAATGCCCCATTTTACAAATGAAGCAAATGTATAGCATAAAAGTTATGAAATTTGCTTAAGGCTTCTCAATAAATTACCAGCAAAACCCAAAACTCTTGACTTCTCACTCTTAAGCCATGCTCCTCAATGAAGCTCAACCAGGAATAAAATAGAACATCTGGTACTTTCTGATGTTTTCTGGTTGTTAAATAGTACAAAAATATAAATGGTGATTTCTGAAAATCAAGTAGAGTCTAATTAATCAACGTAAGTTTACTTATTAGGAAATCACTAATGTCCTCACCACCACAGAACTGCCTAGATTTCTTTGCAAATTTATTTTCATTTTTAAACTCTTTAATTTTATCTCCAATAAATGTTTTATATGTTTTAGAGTGTCAGTAAAGACATAAATATTCATTGATAAATTATTTATTTATGCCATTACTATTAACCAAAAGGGAGTCATCTTATTAGAAATATGAGTTTTATTGTATTTATGAAAAGGACCTAAGCTAGATACTAGTTTAGAGTGAACATTTGGTGAATCTCACTCTCCTTAACGACCTTTCCCCATTACTTTCATCTATTAGGTATTAGTAATTTTTTAAAAAAGCTTAGAAGAAGACTGAGCATAATTATTTTAATTAGAGGCCAAAGAGTTTAATCAAGATCCTCTAGAAACTGTCTGGAAAAAGTCAAAAGAGAAGGCTTGCCACTCTCTTATTCATTGTTTAAATATACCTAAAATGTATTTTAACAATTATTATACTCCATACAGGAAATAAAAAATCATAAAGAAGAAAATAAAATTTCTCCATTATTTATACATATTTATATACCATTTTCATAAAATTTGAATATCTAAAGATTGATTTCCTGCCATAGTCACCCAGTATTATATTAAATCATTTCCTATGACATGAACTAGTGACTTAAAATATAATTATAATCACTGCGTGATAGTCCATTATATTATTGAACACAATTCATTTAACCACTGCATTATAATTGGATTTTAAGATTTTTAGTTTTCCCTTTCATAAATCAAGTTGTAATAATTACCCTATACTGATAACTAATTGTTTAAGGATATATTTTTAGAGGTAAAATTAATGGGTAAAATATAAAATCATTTAAAGTCTCTTGACAAATTGTCTTTCAGAACAGGTGTACCAAATTACACTCATACCAGTAGTGTATGAAAGTATCTTAGTATTTTTAATAATCCTCACAAAATCTCCCTTTTCATTTGAAGGAGAAAAGGCAATTTTATGTGAAAGAGACGTAGATTTATATAGTGTAATGACATAGGGGGCTGGAGAGCTTTACTCTTACAGAAGGTAGTCTCCTACCACTGTGCCCTAGTTCAATGACCACAGAGTAGTCAGTTTTAATCAACCTATAACCAATTCCAAATGTGAAAATGGAGCTGATAGGGATAATTTTACTTTAAGTGCCTGAAAATAGTCAATTAAACAAGGGTCCCTCTTGAGATCCGTTACTGCTCTAAAGTAAATTATTAGATTGATTATATATAATCAGGAATAATGAAGTGTCAGCTATTTTTAGAAATTTATAATAAATGAAGAAGATTCCCCTGTTTTCTTTCTTAGGACAAAGGAATATATGCATTAACAACATTTTGCTAGGCAATGCAACGACCACTGACATTCTTCAAAATTATTGCTTCTTTTGATGCAATTAAGTTATGCAGTGCTGGTTATTCTCTCCTCACCAATCCAATGAGTTAGTATTAAGTTAGTAAAAATCCATGGGAAGAGTGAGGCAAGTGATATTTAAACATCAAACATTTTTACAATCTTTCCTGTGAATGAAGTACTCAAAGACTACCATCAAATGAATTAAAGTTCTTTACAGGCATTCAATTCTCATTCATTTTATAGGAAGAAAAGAAAGCTCACTTTATTTAAAAAAAAAAAAAAAGCCTTAACCCCACAGCCATGTGCACCAAGGGAGAGCCAGCTGTCTGGATATAAGTCTGCCAACTTCTGGAATTATCAAAACCTCCAAGGAATTAACTCAGGGACAATGTAATGAAATAAAACCAAAGCACATTAACACCCTTTATTTAAAACTGAAAGGTCATATTTAGACCAGTGAGAGATTATAGATTAAAATTTATGTGTTTCACTTTAGAGATAAATTTCCTGTGAACAGACTTCATGTACAAAGTGAGCCTTAAGTTTTTTGTTTAAAATTATAGAGAACCAATTCTATCAAGTTTTTCATGGTCCTGGTTTTGCAGTTGTGTGACTAATGAAAAAGAATTGTTACCATTTTTTAACTTGCTAAATAAAGCTGCAGATGTTTAAGGCCTCTAACTTTCCAAAGTGAGGGCTGATAACATTTAGACTTTCTATTGTTCTTCGTTCTTAATCTGGTGTCTGTGCTTTTTAAAATGCATATATTTGACTAAATAAGAATACTTTCCATTTTATAGAAAAATATTTTCTAAAATTAGAAATATATTTTAAAATATATTTGATTAATTATCCAGAGTGGAAATAATACTGTAAATAACCATCCAGGATCTTTCTACAGTCACCTAAGACAAATGAGGTTCCCAGCTCCTTTAAGAGAATGAGTTCCTCACGTACACTGTGGGTGGAAGTAAATTGGTACTTCCATTACTTGGCTATATTGACAAAAGTTAAATATATCTATATACATAAAAGCCTAAGCAACCATTATGACTGAATGCCTGGTGCATGGGTGGGGGCCGGCTGTTTTGCCCTGAAGGGTGTCCCGGATCAGGGTGGGTGTTCCCTTGGGGCATGGGGTGGCCAGGGAGAAGTGCCTGTGGTGGTTTGCAGGCCGGCCACGCTCCATGGCAACCCAAGTGGAGGTCCTAGTATCTAGGATTTATTTATATTCTACAATTGAAACTTTGTGGCCTGGAGCGAAGCCAAGCCTTCTGCTGGCACAGACATTGAAACTTTGTTACCTTAAGTGGAGGCTTAAGGTGTGGGGAAAGCTTGGTTTCCTCCATCATCAGGGGCAACCCAAGCCTCCCTCCTGCTCTCTCTATGGCTGTAACCATCCTGGTTGGGTTAATTTGCATACTCACTCTGATTAGCTGGTGGGCGTGGCTGGTGGGTATAGTGGAGGTATGGTCAATTTGCATATTACTCTGTTATTAGGTAAGATTTGTGTGTATATGTGTGTATATATATGTATATATGTATATGCACAATACAGTATATGTGTATATTCTATCTAATAAAAGAGTAATATGCAAATTGACTGTACCTCCGCTACACCCACAAGCCACTCCCACCAGGCCACCCCATGCCCCAAGGGAACACCAACCCTGATCTGGGACACCCTTCAGGGCAAACCAGTCGACCCCCACCTGTGCACCAGGCCTCCATCCTATCTAAGAAAAGAGTAATGTGGAGATTGACCATCACTCCAGCACACAAGATGACTGCTATGTGGTCACAAGATCCTGCCCCCATTTGGACACAAGATGGCCACCATAAGATGACCAGCAGGGGAGGGCAGTTGGTAGGGACCAGGCCTGCAAGGGAGGGCTGTTGTGGGTGACCAGGCTGGCAGAGGAGGAAATTTGGGGGTGACCAGGCCTATAGGGAAGGGCAGTTGGGGGATACCAGGCCCACAGGGTAGGGCAGTTAGGGGCAAACAGGCTAGCAGGGGCGCAGTTAAGCATCAATCAGGCTGGCAGGGGAGTGGATAGTGGATGATCAGGCTGGCAGGCAGAAGCAGTTAGGGGCAATCAGGAAGACAAGCAGGTGAGCAGCTGGAAGCCAGCAGTCATAAATGGGCAGTCAGACATCCCTCAAGGGGTCCCAGATTGGAGAGGGATCAGGCTGGGCTGAAGGACATCCCCTCTCCTCCTGTGCCCCCGCTACACAAATTTTGTGCACAGGGCCTCTAGTATACAGATAAAACTCATATAGAAAATAAGTAGAAAGTTCAATCATTTTGAAAAATTAGAAAGTGAAAAAATTAAATGAGATAAAATGAAATACCAACATTTGATTCATTGAGATCATATTGAAAGATATTTTCATAACCCTAACACTCATCTATAGATTACAGATACAGTGTGTATATCACATATCCATGTGTATGTATGTAAAATGCACTATAAAATCAGAAACTTTTCAAAGAGCACCATGTCTTCCACTCTCCCAATACGCTGCCACTTATCAGACTAGACCCCAATCAATAAGTTCTTATAAGTAAAGCCTGTTCTGTTATTACTTATAGTTGAAATAGGGCAGTAATATTAGACTGAGCTTTCTGGTAAATTAAACCCTTCACTATTAGCAAAATGCCTCAGGAGTTTAGCTCTGTGGGACCAGAGGAATAGACAAGGGCATAGTTATTTGAATACTTATATGCACAAATGTGCTTCTTGGAGTTTTCTATGGCAGTAACTCATGCATAAGTAAAATAGAAGAAACAACACATAGACTATAACAAATAAAATAAAAATGCAACATGCAAAATAAATGTAATTCCTAAAGTTAAGAAAATGAAAAGGAAAGCCTTATATTTAAAAAAGATAATTATAATACATACGTACAAATGACTCATATCCAAGATATAGAAAAAACACCTACAAATCAGTAATAAAAGAAGTAGACAACTTTTTTTTAAAATGAGTCTACCATCTTAAGTTTGTATCTATGCTGTTTATAAGACCCTCCAAAATTGAACAGTGAATATTGCTATTTAATTGCTTACTTAATTGTATATATGCTGTGATGGTGACTAAAATGTTTCAACATTTTTAGGACCAAAAATAAGCTCACTTTTCTTATTTGCATAAGCCCTAAGTAGCAGAGAATACACACACACACACACACACACACACACACACACACACACACACACTGGCGCATGCAATTCTTTGCGGGTATGGTCCCTAGGCCTGGCCATCTCCCTGGTGATCAGGGCCATCTTCCCTAGCTGCTGGCAGCTGCTGCCACCCACCCCCAGTTCCCGGTTTGCCATTGAGGGATTGGAGCCTGTTGGCCAGGGGGGAGGAACCGAGAGCACCTCATAGCAACTGATTGAGCAGTTCTGATTGTTCTGCCATTCCATTGATTTGTATATTACTCTTTTATATAATAGATGTGCTCCAATCCTTCTACTTCTAGGGAAAGGGGAAAAGGAGGGTTGCTGAAAGTGATAAGGGAGGCAGCAGGGTGAACTTTTTTTTGGGGGGGGGGCAGGGGCGGAGAATTTCCTCCTGATGAGGGCCTTGAAAGGACAGCAGCCTACTTCTGCTACCCTCTGTCTCCAAAGACACCATTTCTGCTTGGCATCTGGCAGGACAGAGCAGTTGCAGGTACAGGATTGGGAGCACCTTTCTGCATGCAGCTCCCTGGAGAGTCTCTTCTGGCCAAGGAAAGCTTTGTTCTAACCATTTATCCTGGAAACAGGGCTGCTGGGTGGTGTGGGGCAGGAGGGCAGAATGGAGGGGGCAGGCAGGACAGGAAGAAGTATGGGGTAGAAGACTGGCGGGTGAGGGAGGAAGAGGGTGAAACCTGTGCGGGGGGGAGAAGGAGGCTGGTGCAGAAGGAGAGTTGAGGTCAGCAGGAAGGTTTGAAGGTACTGGGGGAGTAAGAGGGACCAGCAGATGCCAAATAGGAGACAGGGTCCACAGAATCAAGTAGGGGGTCCACGAGTGTGAGTATAAACTAAGTCCCTTCCCCAGACCCTGCCATCCCAGGTCGCTAGTGGGAGGGGTCCACAGTGAGGTGCTGAGCCCCCTGAACTTTGTGTCTGAGATTCCAGAACATGTGGCCAACACTCCCTGCTCCTGCCATGCTGGCAAAGTGCTGCCATTTGGAATGCATTTGCAGACACATGGATTGTTTTTACGTTAATACTTTTTAATTCACTCTATTTCCCACTTGTCATTTTTTATTATTGACAAAGCAGATTCTGCTGGTGTATTCCTTTGCGGGGGGTGGCAGGGGTGTTCTCCAATGGCAGAGATCCAATGAGAGACAGAGACAAAAGACCCAGCGAGACATGGGGAATAAGTAAACAGAATCAGAGAGCAAGGAACAGGGAGAGGGATGTACAAGGCAAGACAGGCACATGACCCAGGGTGCTGTAGACTGGGATAGAGCTTCCTGACCCAGTGAGAGGGCTCAAAGGGCTCATGCAGTGGAGTAGTAGCTCTGTGGGCATGTTCTCCCTGGGCACAGCTCCCAGGCCCCGGGTATTGGTGAACTGGAATCCCTGGATAATCAGAGCTTATTACATGTGTCCAAACAGCCTCATGAGCCAGCCACCGCTCCCCCAGCCTCCCTGCTGTGATCCTGCTCCAGCAAAGGGGCTTCACTGGCACAGCTGGAGCTGAGCACCTGGAGGAAGGGCGCAGGCAGAGAGCCCTAGGACCCAGGATTTGGGGTGAGCCCTCCACCTCCAGAGTGCCCCCTGCAATTAGAGACTCCAGCACACGCTGTGGCCCCAGAATGGCAGATCCCAACCGAGTTAGGAATTAGACCGGAACTTGGTCCGAGCTCCCCTTGACCTTGTGCTGAGCAGGCCCTGGGGGCTTGGGCTCCAGTATTTGGGTCCTTAGGTTTCTATTATTTTGGCCTCCTGAGCATTCCCGTCTCTGCAAAGATTTGAGACGGGCTTTCCTTGTACAGTGGTACCTCGAGATATGAGTTTAATTCGTTCAGTAACCTTGAGGCGTGGGACTGGTGGGTTGTGTGCAGCCGGCAGATCCACGTGATTACTCCTATCTCAAATGTTGCTCATATTTCAAAGCAAAAATCACTCGCTCGATGGCTCGTATCTCAAAAATCTCATATGTTAGGGCACTCTGTATTCTGCTACGGGGAATGCCTGTCTGGAGCTGAGGCTGCGGGATGAGGAGAGGACAGAATCTGGTGCATGCCTTTTGGTGATCAGTTTGTCTCTGCCTGTGTGTGCCACAGGACCCCAGAAGAATGACTTTTCTGAGCTTTCATTTGTGTGTCCATACTGTCCATTCCTCCTCTGAGACACGGAGTCCAAGGGGAAGGAGAAAGGTGCATATTCCTCACACGTGAATGAGGCTTTACACTTTGAACTGCTAGCCTGAATCAGTGATCTAACTTGAGGTTTCAGGAACTTTTGGCGGGTTGGGTTGGAGTGGTGGTGGGGTAGGGTTTTATATTTCTATAGGGGCCTGGTGCACAGGGGGGGCTTGCCCTGATGGGGCTCTCAATCCGGATAGAGGTCCCTGCTGGGAGTGGGGGCGACAGAGGGGTTAGCTAGCTGGCCCCACCCCCCTGGGTACACTGGCCTCAGTGGACATCATAGCAACTAGTACTAGTTACATTATTATGGCTTTACAGCCACAGGCCTTCTTTAAAGAGCATTAGTATGCTTAAATAATCTAGAAACTAAACCATCATCTTTTTGATATAGCATACTCTGTTAACATTATTTAAAGCATTTGGGAGAAATTAGCCATAAATGAATTTTGATTTGTGTATTACCTACATTAATATGTGTCACCACTGTCAGCATAACTGAGAAACTAAACATGTCAGTAACACTAGTCATAAATCAAACCATCGCAATTCTTATCATCCAGAAAATAGCCATAAATAACAGAGTAAATAATAATGTCTGTGAATAGGAGAAAAGACTGTCACAGAGCATGTAAAATGTTCACGTTAACAGACACTCTCAGATGTCACTTGATGCTGCAGGCAACCCTAGCAGAGTCCCAGATCTTGCAAATCTGACCTGGTTTCTGCCCATGGCAAATCAAAGACAGAAGGTTGATAAAAATTTTGCTGGAAGTGAGAATTTTAACTCTAAGGAAAAGTAATAGATGAGAGCCTACTGCCAAAGAAATATTCAAAAACCTGAAATGTAAAGATGAACATATGGAAATCAAAATGTAAAACATAATGCCATATATAATTCACAAAACAAAATACTTGGGTATAAATCTAACAGAACATAGACAGGATCTGTATCTTAAAAATTACTAAATACTGATGAAAGTAATCAACACCTAACTGAATAGAGAAATATATCATTTTAATGAATTTCAAAAACCACCATAGTAAATATGTCAATTTTCACCAACTTGATGTATAAGTTTAATGCAATTTTCATCAATGTTTGCTATAGACATAGACAAAAAAAATATTCTAAAATTGATATTAGAAGGTATAAGATCTAGAGTAGCTAAGACCATTGATAAAGAAACAAAGTACTAGTAGGAATTTCCCTACCCAATCTTATAACATAGTATGTAACTATAGTATTGTTGGGGAAATAAAGCCTTTTCAACAAAGGGTACTGAAGAAATTGGACATACATTGGAAAAAAAAAACTTCAACCTAAACCTCACACCTTATACAAAAATTAACTCAAAATGCATCATGGATTTGTCCAGCTGTTATGGCTCAGCGACTGATTGTCAGCCTATGAACCACAAGATCATGGTTCAATTCCTGGTCATGGAACATGACCAGGTTGCAGGTTCAATCCCTAGTAGGGGATGTGCAGGAGGCATTCTATCAATGATTCTCATCATTGATGTTTCTATCTCTCTCTCTCTCCCTCTCCCTTCCTCTCTCTAAAATCAATAAAAATATATATTTTTTAAAATGCATCATGGATTTAAATATAAAATTTTTAAGTTTATAAAACTTGAAGAGAATGAAAAGGTAAATTACAAACTGACTTGCAAATCACATATCCAACAAAAGGCAAAGATCTAGTCCTGGCCAGTTTGGCTCAGTGGATAGAGAGTCGGCCTGTGGATTCAAGGGGCCCAGGTTCAATTCCAGTCAAGGGCATGCACCTTGCTTGCGGACACATTCCCAGAAGGGAGTGTGCAGGAGGCAGCTGATAGATGTTTCTTTTTCATCAGTGTTTCTAACTCTCTATACCTCTCCCTTCCTCTCTGTAAAAATCAATAAAAAATATAGATGAAAAATAAGCACAAAAAATATGTTAACATCATTAACCCTTACAAATTAAACCCACAATGAGATCACTGCCCACATAAAATAAAAAATAGTGATAACCCTAAATCATGTGAGGTTGTACAGAAATTAGATTGCTCAAATACTACATATATAAATTGTACATCCACTTTGGAAAAGTTCTTACAAAACTGTGTGCTTACCAGATGACCCGGCAATTGCGCTCTTGGGCATTTATTCCAGAGAAATGAAAATTTATGTTCACATAGAAGCCTACACCTGAATATTTACAGCTGCTCTGTTAGTAATAGCCCCAAACTGGAAACAACATAAATTTCCTTCGGCAGGTAAATGATTGAACAAACTGTAGTACATCTATGTCATAGCATACTTCTCAGCAATAAAAAGGAACAAAATTATTACAGGTAATAATGTGGGTGAATCTAGGAAATTGCACTCAATGAAAAAAGCTAATCTCAAAATTTTGCATGATTATATTTACATAACATTTTTGAAATGACAAAATTAAAAGAGATTGAGGAGAGATTGATGGTTGCCAGGATTTACGAAGGAGGGTGAAAAAGGCAGTGGTTTTGGCAGTAGATGGTGACACAGAAGATCCTGGTGGAAATGTTCTATAATAACTTGAGTGGTGGTGGTGGCGAGAAAGAGAGAGAGAAAGGAAGAGAGAGAGGAAGAGAGGAAGAGAAGAGAAATGTATGTGAGTAAAAATGGTGAAATCTGAATAAGGTTGATGATTCCTATCAATGTCAAATTCCTAGCTGAGAGAAATTGGGTGAAAGGTATATAGAGTCTCTCTGTATTAGTTCTTACTACTGCATGTGAATGTACAATTATCTCTAAAAAAATTTTTAAAAGAGCTAAAATTTGCATTAGCAAAAGCTAGAAGTTTTGCCCCTCCCTTTCCAGAGGGATAATAGCCCTCCAAATAATCAAGCTCCCCCCCCAACCCCAGAACATCAAGTAACAACAGGATACTGCATTTGGTGCCATTAACACCCTTTCATTGTGTTACTTTACATAAAGCAAAAAACCCTTGAGAAAGCCTCTCAATAGCAGAACTGTCCTGAGCCTTGGATTTACATGTCCCAGCTTGACAGGAAGATTAGCTGAATCTCACCAGGGACAACTGTGGTTTGTCCTTCTGCTCCCAAGAAGACTGAAAGCCAAACCTCTGACCTGAGGCATTAGCCTCTAGCACAGAGCCAAAAACTCTGCTCGGGGGAATCAATTTGCAACCTAATTTATAACAGAGTTCTCTATAAAATATTCCAGCTTTATCTTAAATGCCCAGCACACTACAAAACTGTATTGAAATGTTCATTGAGACAAAGAGTTTGGCTCTTGGTAATATTTTTTAACTGAATAAACTTTACTATTGTTGTCCCTTTTAAAAATCCTTTATTTACCTTAGGTTTGTAATAATTTATATTAGGTTTCTATCTAATCTAACAAACTGAGGCAGCAGCATCAAAGAAAAGGAAATAGTTATTTCCCTAAGTTCACAGAGGTTTGCAATGTACTCTCAAACAGTTCTATCATTGCTTACTATTTGTTTGATTCATTGATTACCTGTGAATGCCAGAAATACGCTGTCTGTTGGATGTAGACACACACACACACACACACACACACACACAAATACGCAGCCACTACCTTCAGAAGTCTCTAGTCTATTGGAAGAGTAAGATATTTTAACAACAATAAACTATAGTATTTTATCAGTGAGATCTGAGCAACATATTGGGAAAAGCCAAATACCTGAGTGACTTAAATGTACCTTTCCTAGGATTGTCAGCACCTTTATGCCTATTTGTGAAATCACAGTACTAGGTATCTAGTATTGCAATGGGATAGCAAACACAGTTCCCTTTCCTAAGGTTTAAATACAGCTCAACAGGAATTTCAGTATTTTTTCTTAGGCTGAATTCATTCAGATTTTGAAAGAAATAGAAAATGAAAATTAATTTTTACAAAAAGTATATTATGTAGGTAAAAATAGTATCAGTAGGTCAAAGGGAAACAGAAATTGACTTCATCAATCTTGCTAGATTGCAAGTCCTGTGTGACAGAAATTGTCTGATTGGTCATTGTTATCCCAGAGCCTTGAACATTGTTGAGTGTAAGTAAGGGCTTAATCAACATTTATTATTAAATACTGGAACAAGACACAGATCTTTAAATTCTAACCTGTGCATCAATAGCTATCTAAATACTTATGAATTCATGACCAAACTTCCTGTCAAGCCTCAGCTCTCAACATAGAGAATTTTACCTCCTTTAAAAAATAATTTTTCATTTTCCTTTAACCACACAATATTTATTATGAAGTTAATAAGCCATTATTAAATCAAAACTCTTCTAACAGAAGATTTACATGATAATAAAGTATTACCATTTACAATAAAGAGGATGTTGGCTTGGGGTTCTAGTTTTATTTGCTTCCTTATCATGTGGAAAAATGGTTCTCAATTATCTTGAGAATGGTTGAATGAATGAATTACTTCTAATTGTACTGTGCTCTATAATTTACTGAAATGTATGATTCATTAAAAACATGCGAAATATGAGATCATTGATTTTTCTACTCTAGAAAGCACTCTAAAGCCAAGTAATAACTATCAGCTTAAACATGTAAGTCTCCTTGAATGTACTGAAATTTTAAATTGTGCCATTAGACAAGAGAGGTCTTAACTGAAACAACCAGGTGTAACTTGGGGGCTGTGCTGGGTTGCTTCTCTTCTAACAATGACAGGTTCCCCCTGGAAAGGATGCTTTCCATTAATTTCTCATTTATTATCAAGATAAAGTTTGATATAAGATTTTAATATTAAACTATTAATTCAGACTTCATCTTCTGACTCTTCTTGGGTACTATTACTGTTTCTCACAAAATCTTCCCAAATATACATTTAAATTTTAATCTTAGAAATTTAAAGATCATGAAAAAAATATAAATTCTGAGACTGGTTAAATATGGCAGCTAGAATGGGAGACTATATCTTGTCTCCTGACTGTTGATATAGCATTTTGTCCATCATACCTCAGCTACCTCCAGTTTTTACCCAAGGTATGGAATCCTCTAATCTTCTCATTGGATTCTAGGAGTGGAACCTCTAACTCTGTATTAGAAGAGTTATGCCCAAGATCTAGAATTCCTTCACACGAGCCTGTTATATTTCATCTGAGCAGCCAACCTATATAATTTTTCTGATGGCCTTTGCTGTATATTTAACTCTGATATTATGATAGTGCAATTCCAGTAAAAAACTAATGGGATTTATCTTTAATGTATAAGAAGATGATGACTGGGAATGGTAAAGAAACTTTATTTTTTTAAATATAAACGTGTGAAAAAACAGGAATAATTGAGGTGTGATAAGGAGATACTTGTCCACTACATAATGATATGCAATAAGGAGCATAATAGCTAATAAAGATTATTGTCTTGCCGAAACAGCGTTGGCCTGTGGACTGAAGGGCCCCAGGTTCCATTCTGGTCAAGGGCGTGTGTCCTGGCTGCGGGCACATCCTTACTGGGGGATGTGCAGGAGGTAGCTGATCGATGTCTCTCTCTCATCAATGTTTCTAACTCTCTATCCCTCCCCCTTTCTCTCTGTAGAAAATCAATAAAATATATTTTTTAAAAAAAATTCTAAAGATCATTGTCTCTGTAATGCAGACCTGGTGATAATCCAAGTTTTGTTGTGTGTGACCTAAGGCAAGTCATTTAATCTCTTAGAGCCCAATTTCTATAATAGTAAATTGGAGATAATTATAGTACTTATCTACATACTATAGGCCCAGTGCATGAAATCCATGCATGGGGGAAAGGGGGTATCCCTCAGCCCAGCCTGCACCCTCTCCAATCTGGGACATCTCTCTCACAATCCAGGACCGCTGGCTCCCAACTGATCACCTGCCTGCCTTCCTGATTGCCTCTAACTGCTTCTGCCTGCCAGCCTGATCACCCCCTACCCCTCCCCTGCCAGCCTGATTGATGCTTAACTGCTCCCCTGCCAGCCTGTTTGCCCCTAACTGCCCTCCCCTACAGCCTGGTCACCCTTGACTGCCCTCTTCTGCAGGCGTGGTCCCCCCTCAACTGCTCTCCCCTGGATCTTCCCCAACTGCCCTTCCCTGCAGGCCAGGTCACCCCCAACTTCCCTCCTCTGCTGGCCTGGTCACCACTAACTGCCCTTCCCAGCAGACTTGACTGCTCCCAACTGCCCTCCCTTGCAGGCCTGGCCCCTCCCAACTGTCCTCCCCTGCTGGCCATCTTTTGGTGGCCATCTTGTGTCCACATGGGAGCAGGATCTTTGACCACATGGTGGCAGCCATCTTGTGTGCTGGAGTGATGGTCAATCTGCATATTACTCTTTTATTAGGATAGAAGCCTGGTGCATGGTTGGGGGCCAGCTGATTTATCTTGAAGGGTGTACCAGATCAGGTTGGGGGTTCCTTTGGAGCCTGGGGTGGCCTGGGCAAGGGGCTTGTCATGGTTTGCAGGCTGGCCATGAGCCCTGGTGACCCAAATGGAGGCCCTGGTATCTGGGATTTATTTATCTTCTATAATTAAAAGTTGTAGCATGGAGTGGAGGTGTGGGCTGGCCAGAATGTGCAGAAAGCTTGGCTTCCTTCATTGCCAGGGAAACACAAGCCTCCCTCCTGCTCTCTCCATGGTTGCAGCCATCTTGGTTGGGTTAATTTGCATACTTGCTCCTGATTGGCTGGTGAACGTGGCTGGTGATCATGGTTTGTGGGTATAACAGAGTGATGGTTAATTTGCATATTACTCTTTTATTAGATAGGATATAAAAGCCTAAAATATAAAGTATCTTCTCAGGAGTTCGATCAGGAGACAGGGAGTTCAATCACTCACTATGACATGTGCTGACCACCAGGGGGCGGCATGAAATGAAGGCAGGCCCCAGCTGGCAGCTGGAAGGCCCTGATCAGCCCTGATCATCTGCCAGGCCTACAGGCTCTTCCTGTGCACAAAACACAAGAGCTTTTTCTAACATGACTATATTTACATTTATTTTTATCTATTTTGCTCTATTTTTTCCACTCTCTTGCTGCCTTCAGCTCTGTCAGACAGGGATGCTTATGATTATTTGGCACAACTAGTAAAGGAGCTAAAAGAGACTTTTCAGTACTTCCTAGACTAGACATGAATTTAAAATCAAAAGCAATCTTCCCAAGCCAAAGGACAGGTACCTCTTAGGCATTATCATAAAAACCATAAAATAGATGGGAGACTGGGTAGGGAGTAGAAAAACCACAAAGCCCTGGAAGAAACATAAAATATAATAAACATACTCAAATAATAACAACATAAATTACACAAATAAAAATACTATTTTTTTAAAATTTCATTTTGTAAAATCTAACCATCTACATAATCCTACTTTTTTTAGTAAGTTGCAAAAACTGTGTGGGAAGCACTAGAATTTCATTCAAAAGTAAGTGTTTTAATAGCCATTTCTGTAGATTTATTCTAGTGAGAGTTTGAAAATGGATCAATCAAGGCAGCTCAGAACAAAATAGCAGTTTAGATACAAACACCTCCTCATACTATGACATAGTCTGCAGCATGTGGATTCATTCATGGCTTACATTTTCTCCAAAATCCACATTATATTTGTGTCTTTGCCTTCAGTGTGCATGTATATAGAAATACTTTTTTCACCCAAATTACTCTCCAACTGTGTTTCCATTTTCATCTATATTTAAAGACAACAGTATGTACCAAATGATAGGAAAACACTAAGATTAAAAATGGTGTCTGGCATGACCTATTTCTTGCAGGTAAAGAAATAAATCTGTTATAACCCCTATTGTCTACATTATTTGCTCACACTTATTACTGCTTATCTTGTGCAGGTGCTATGTGAGTACTTTTTATTCCCCAGCTAAGTAAGTAAGGCGGGTGGTGACATCTCCATCGTAGCTGTGACACAGAACCATGGAACACACTCCTCATGCTAAAGCCAGGCTACTGAACAAGTCATCGATGGCCCCGTATGGACAACTCCTACTTCTTACTCCTGGACTATAACTATCAAATGATTCATTTGTCCCTTCCTCAGAGGCTAGTGGCAAAGTGATGTTATATAATGACTACACTAAAATAGTTTCAACATGGTACATAAAAAGAAATCACTCAATATAATTCCTAGAGAGAGGTTTGAGTCATTCAATATTGAACATAGTTATAGAACATCTCCCTACCCTTAATAGAGAAAATTAATGCTGCCTATTACTTGACACACAAAAAAGTTTACAAGAAATTATATTAGCTAACAATAATGTAAAGCTTGAACTGCAGCACTCATAAACTATGCCAAAAGTCATAACAAACTATCCTATCTAATAAAAGAGTAATATTCAAATTGACTGTCCCTCCAACACACAAGATGGCTGTCCCATGTGGTCAAAGATGGCTGCCACAAGATGGCCAGCAGGGAATGGCAGTTGGGAGAGATCAGGCCTGCAAGGGAGGGCATTTGTAAGCAATCAGGCCATCAGGGGAGGGCAGTTAGGGGTGACCAGGCCTGCAGGGAAGGGCAGTTTGGTGGGACCAGTTCTGCAGGGGAGGGAAGTTGGGAGCCACTGTTCCTGCAAGGAAGGGCAGTTGGGGGGACCCAGGCCTGCAAGGGAGGGCAGTTGGGGGCAACCAGGCTGGCAGAGGAGGGAAGTTAGGGGTGACCAGGCCTTCTGGGGAAGGGCAGTTGTGGGGGACCAGGTCTTCAGGGGAGGGCAGTTAAAGGTGACTAGGCTGGCAAGGGAAAAGTTAGGCATCAATCAGGCTGGCAGGGGAGTGATTAGGGGATGATCAGGCTGGCAGGCAGAAGTGTTTAGGGGCAATCAGGAAAGCAGGCAGGGGAGCAAGTTGGGAGCCAGCTGTCCTGGATTGTGAGAGGGATGTCCGACTGCCCATTTTGGCCCGATCCCTGTGGGATTGATCGGGCCTAAACGGGCAGTCAGATATCCCTTGAGGGGTCTCAGATTGGAGAGGGTTCAGGCTGAGCTGAGGGGCACAACCCACCCATACACAAATTTTGTGCACCAGGCCTCTAGTGTCTATAATAATAAAAGCCTAATATGCTAATTAGACCAGATAGCCAAACAACCTTCCAGGCATCCTTCCAGATGACCTTCCAGATGAACCTGTGCTGTGAGGACTGAGGCAAGCCCCTTGCATGAAGTACATGCATCAGGCCTCATATATATATTTGTATGTTCCAAATTCCTATCACAGCAAATATTAAAATTCTCATTTACTTGTAATATATCTAGTAAACACTTGAGCCTTAGTTCATTTCACACCTGATACATGAAAGAAAAAATAAAATTGAAGTTTCAGGTAATGTCTACCTTTTCAGATAAGGTCTGAAGGTCAACTAGAAAAGATATATGTCAAAAGTAACTCTGAACACTTACTCTGTAATATTTCAGTAAGTAACAACTGAAAAGCGTGTGTGGACATGACAATATGTTTAGGTAGAGAGAAAAATGTCACAGCTTTCAGATACTTGGGGCATGATGTTTCACACTACAGACTGAGGAATATAGTTCTTTGTAATGATAGACTCTCAGGCTCAACTAGATGTCTATTTAAAGACTACAGGAAAAACATGCCAGTTGTCCCATAGGCCTGGCCTGGCTTAGCCCTATCACTGATTCTGCGTCTTCATAATTTTTTTAAGATGGTCTTTATTCTATCACCTAGGAAAAAACAGTCAATTTCATTTGCAAAACTATAGTATTTAGATGTACTATTTTTAAAAATCAGAACAAATAATTATTGAATTATTATAGAATTGTGGCTTATACTTTTTAATTTTTTTTATAAAGTATATTTTATTGATTTTTCTCAGAAAGGAAGGGAGAGGGATAGAAAGTCAGAAACATTGATGAGAGAGAGACATCGATCAGCCACCTCCTGCACACCCCACACTGGAGATGTGCCCGCAAGCAAGGTACATGCCCCCGACCAGAATCAAACCTGAGACCTTTCAGTCCACAGGCCGACGCTCTATCCACTGAGGCAAACCGGTCTTGGCTATACTTTTTCATTTTTATTGAATTTATTGGGTTAATAAAATTATATAGGTTTCAGGTGTAAAATTCTATAACACATCATCTGTATATTTTATTGTGTGTTCACCATTCAAAATTAAGGCTCCTTCCTATATTTTCTTATACAGGACCCTGTAAATATATGTGTTTGAATTACAAACAACTACTGATATATAATAGTACTCAAGAGCACTCAGACACAATTACCATGCAATCTGTGTGGGGACCTGTTCTACATTTTCCCTGCATCCTTACTGGCAGGTAGTTCATTTCCTCCTGAAAGAAATAGATAGATCATTGTATTTTTAAATACTTCAAATATTGTTTAAATTTTAGTTTTTTAAATTAACTAAATGTATTGGTTCACATTGGTTAATAAGATTATATAGATTTCAAGGGTACAAGTCTATGATATATCTCCTATATATTGCATTATGTGCTCACCACCAAAATCTAATCATCTTCCATCACCATCTATTTGCCTCCCCCATCTTTCCCTCTGGTATCCACCATACTGTTATCTGTGTCTATGAATTTCAGTTTTATATTCCACATATGAGTGAAATCATATGGTTCTGAGCTTTTTCTGACTGACTTACCTTGTATAGCATAATATTCTGAAGGCCAATCCATGTTGTTGCAAATATTTTAAGTAACATGTCATAACACTCTCCGTCTTCAATTAGCCAAACTTAATATTCATATTTCCTTTAACTTATTTGATTTATAACAAGATTCCCAGAACTTTATACCTTCCATTCTGGCAAGTGTGTAGCCACTTGATAATATTTCTTTTAAAATATCCAGCTGTAAGCTGAACACATATTTTATCTATAATCTGATAAACATCAACTGTATTGGGATGATTATTACCACTCTTGATCCAAAGATAAAAGTGTTTCAATGCATCTTAAGACCAATTAAGCTTCCTTTTACTATATTCACATGTATATATTTATATAGTACACTGAACCCAGCACATTTGTCTGTGGAGTTCTTCTTGGAAGGCTGCTGCCTTCATTTTTGAGTTCATCTGTACATTGTTATAGCAACCTCTTGAGTATTTAAATATTGAATCAAGAAAATGATGCCAGTCTGACCAGTGTTGCTCATGGTTGAGCATCAACCCATGAACCAGGAGGTCATGGTTCAACGCCTAGGTTGTGGGCTCAATCCCCATTAGGGGGTGTGCAGGAGGCAGCAGATCAATGATTCTCTCTCATCATTGATGTTTCTATCTCCCTCTCTCTCTTCCCTTCCTCTCTGAAATCAATAAAAATATATTTTTAAAAAAGAAAAGATGCCATGTATGTATAAGAATGTCATTCCTGTTTTTCACATTTCAAAATACAAAGAAATATTTAGACATGCTTTTCTAAATTGAATATATATATATATTCAATTTAGAAAATTACTTCTATATATATATATTCAATTTAGAAAGTTACTTCTACTTGTAGAAAGAATATATTGTCTACTGTATTTGGAAGAAGTAGAGTGCTTCTGTGACAGATTAGTTTTAAAAATAACCCAAGAATTTAAAATACTCAAAATATAAATTTCTTTCATTCTACAGGCATAATTTGGCCTGAATATTTTGCATAATTCTGATAGAACTTTTCATATAACAAGATCTTCCAACTGATATTTTATGCTTATTATGAAACAAGAAATGAAGATTGAAGAGCTTTTTCCAAACTACATATTAGAAAAAAAGTAAGACATTGGAAAATTAGGGAACTCCCACCCTGATCTGGGACACCCTTCAGGGCAAACCAGCTGGCCTCCACCGGTGCACCAGGCCTCTATCATATCTAATTAATAATTAATTAGAATTAATTTTAAGCTTTTAATTTTAAGCTTTTCATTCCACAAAACAAACTAAAAAAAAATCCAGTATGGTGAGAAATATGTGGTCTATACATTATACAAGTTGCACATTTTATCATACAATCCCCAGAGCTGAAAATGAAGTCTCTAACCATCTACTTCTCTTGAATTATTTCCCAGTAAAATAATTTCAAAACTGTAGGATACATTTTTTTAGTTTTAACTATCGAGCTTTTTATTTTTTCCTCTGATCAACTTTTCTCTTCTAAATTCTCATTCATTGCACCCATTTCTTTTATCTTCTAGGTGCACAGAATGAGAGCAAGTAGCAAAGCCCAGGGGATGGATTTGGATATCAAATTTTAAAAGAATCTAGAGCAACTATTGTAATTAGTAGTCAATAAAATACTTTCAACCAAATAAAATTAATCTAGATAATGTTCTGTATGTATGTATGAAAAAACATTGCCTAAGGCTACCTTTTATGATAAAAAAATGCTACAATCTCCACATCAGTACTGACTTTAATGCCACAAGTTGAATTAGAGAAAACATTATTCATATAAGGCAAGTTAAGACTGAATTAAATCACAATGATTAATTTACTTGTGGGTTAAGGCTAAATTTTTTTAAATATCTATAAAACAATGTAGAAATGATAAAAGGAAATCTCAGTAATCAGGGTAAAGTTTTTCTGTAATTAGCTACAATGCATCATTAAATTCTATTGTACTAGCAACTAAAAAATATATCTCTTTTGAACTAATAAGAGAAGCATCAGAATAAAGACATTTAGATTTAATACACTATATTCCAACCTTTTTCATTATATACTCATAGTTAAATATGGTAACAACAATCATTAATAAAATATTTGAAAGAAGCAATCCACAAAATGTGAGATAAGAAATATAGTGAAACAAGTATTTAACTATTGAGGAATAAGAAATCTAACAAAGGTCAAATAGGGGATATTTGTTAAAATTGAGAAGCTATTTACTAAAGTTACATCATCAAGTATATTCATATTTCTAATATTTTAATCCTACAATTACAGAATTTATGTCATTACTGTCATCAGCCATTCATTTTCTTTATTCCACCCTTATATTTTTAATAAGCTCAATTTCATTCTTATTATCAAAAAATCCTAGAGTAAAGATATCTTATCTAATAAAAGATAAAAAAAATCCTAGAGTAAAGATATCTTATCTAATATGCAAATTGACTGTACTTCTGATACACCCACAAGCCACTCCCACCAGCCAATCAGGATCAAGTATGCAAATTAACTCAACCAACATGGCTGCAGCCACAGAGCTGCAGCAAGCAGGAGGCTTGGTTTCCCCAGCAATGGAGGAAGCCAAGCTTCCCTGCCACCCTGGCTGGCCCAGGCCTACACTCAAGGCTACAAAGTTTCAATTATAGAAGATAAATAAATCCCAACAAAAATGGCTACAGCCACAGAGTGAGCAGGAGGCTTGGCTCCACTCAAGGCTACAAAGTTTCAATTATAAAAGATAAATAAATCTCAGATACCAGGGCCTCCACTTTGGCTGGGGGTGTGGCAGCCTGCAAATCACCACAGGCCCCTTGTCCAGGCTGCCCCATACCCCAAGAGAACCCCCACCCTGATCTGGGACACCCTTCAGAGAAAACCAGCTGGCCCCCCACCCATGCACCAGGACTCTATCCTATCTAATAAAAGAGCAATATGTAAATTGACCATCATTCCAACACACAAGATGGCTCCCCCCATGTGGACACAAGATGGCCACAACAAGATGGCCAGCAGGGGAGGGAAATTGGGAGGGACCAGGACTTGAATAAAAGCTTCTACTTAAGATGGTGATACATAAGGTCGATAGTTCCCTCGTGACCTCAGTCTCACTGAATGTGGACCTCAAAGAATCTCCTGTATTTGACATCTTAAACACTGACTCACACCTGCACACCAGAAGAGGATTCTTTTCCTTCTTAGGATATCCTCCCAACTAACTACATAGTGGCTCATTTATACATTAATCAAATTCCATGGAAATGTAATTTGTCCTTTTCTCCTCTATAGTCACATTTTCCACTTTAAGTAACCATTTAAGTAGAAAATTTATCATGTAAAATGTTTAAGAGGAGCACATGTCATTCTCTTTCACAATTCTTTCATATAATTACCCTGAGGATATCAGCAGGTTTCTCTCCCTCAATTTTCACATTCCATGTTCATTCCCTACACATCCACTCAACCACCTGCTCCTAACAATGCCTGCTTTGGCTTAAAAAACTATCTGCTTGTTGTTTTATGAAATTCCCCTAACTAAACATATATTTTGTTCATTTGCTTTTTCCCTTTGACTTTGAAAGGTACTTGTTGAGCAGGTCTTATAGAAAAATCACAAGTCAACCTCATATGATTAAGAGAACAAATCAAGTGTGTGGGAAATGGGAAGGAAGATAATGCACTGTTTCATTATCTTTTGTCAAAAATCAGTACCTAAAAATGAAAGTCTCCACTGATACTTATAAAGTAAAATAGCTCACATTCAGTTTTCTCTAAAACTGCTGTGTGCGAGCCCTATTTGTCATCTTCTATATTTGACCTGAATCAGCTGGATGTAGGAAGTGAGAATTTTTTTTTTTAATTTGGTTTTGTTTATTCTGAGTAGGCCTTCAGTTCTTTCTTTGCCTCTAATATGAGATTAAATGGGAAACATTAAAAAAAGGTTTCATTAAAATATAAGCAAGAAATTAGAGATATCAAATAAATGGGGAGGATAGTATCCATTTTATATATTTGTGTGGAAAAAAAAGAACTGTAAACATGTGAAAGGGGAGAAATTTTAGGGAGGATAGCAAACATAATTTTTTAGTTTATAAGCAAGGAAGTTGTTTTCTAAATTTTAAATGGGCAAAAAAGGTCAAAGAAAAAAATTAAGAATAAAATCTACCAGGAGAAATGGCAGCACTGTTAGAGTTTTAGAGGAAATGTAGCAAATTACTTGAGTGGTAATGAGTGTGTTTTATGGAAATGCAGTAATTAGCTGTTTTCAGAACCCACAATTTCTAAATTGAGTGTGATGACTAGTACTAATTGATGATTAATGGTTGAGTGCTTTGCACCTTCTAAGCATTCAATAATATGATTGATTGATATGCTACTTATGAAATAGAGTAACATTTATGAAGCAATTATACAAGCAATATGTGAGTGAGAAAACTACAGGGATCTGAAAATCCTATTGAAACAGAAAATAAATAACAACAATAATGATAACCCCTACCTTCTCTGTGTCGATGCCTTTTGACATGGACCAGGTTGAGACAATGTAATCCATGACTCGTTCACTAAGGCCTTTGGGGACCTGATAAAGTTTCAGAAAGTCCCGTACATTATTCAGCATCTCATGGTATCGGTTGGTGTTGGCATACATTTGCTGGAATATTGTGGTAACATTTCCAAAAATAGTTGCATAAAGAAGAGCTGAAAGAGAAGAAATGATGAAAATGAAACAAATATTGCAAGTGAAAAGAAAATGTGAATATTGGCCCAATCAATGAATAGTATGACAGAGATGTCTTTATAAACGTTTGGAGCTAATACATGTTCGCCACTGAGAAAAGTGCCTGAAATTTGGTATTAATTTAGCAAATGTTACCTACAGTAGAACAAATATGCATACAACACTCTGGTCAATGTGGCAAAACATGAGAGTAGCTAACAGATTTCATGAAGAATTAATTAAATGCTCCAAAATTATAATTTGCCTAGGAAATTCTAGCCTCACATCTAAAGTCATCCTCCAGCCTTGTGCTCTTGAATAATCAATTTGAATTTTCCAGGGATTGATGATCCAGTTTAGAAATATATGTTCTTTCTCATTGCTTGCTTCTTCCAGCTTTTGGAACACTTTCCTACTTATAAATATTGTTGACATAACATAAGAAATAAAAGGACTGAAGACAAATTAAAGTTTTCATTTTTAGAAGGTTCTGAAGAGAAACTCAATTGGAATTAACAGCTAAAAGGAAACTTTGGTAATGCCTGAAAATTCATTATTAAACTCATGTCAATATATCCATATTATAGATTGTTTTATTTCATCATTTTAATTAAGAGTAAAGCCAGCTTGCAGACGAGTGCTATTTATCTATAGGAGCCTAGGATGGGAGAGGTTTTGTAATGCCCCTGACTACGATCCCCTTCCTCAACCCATAATTTACCAACCCTACTATCTCCACATCTGGTCAGGCTACCAATGTTTACTGATCTTGTAAAATCTCAAAAGCAGCTGAGTTCAGCCCAAATTGACCATGCCCCCAATTGCACACAACCCCGACTCTATCCCTTCCCTTGGTTAACACTAAGCTCTTTTGAAAGCAAGCAGTACTTTATTTACCTTAGTATTCAGTAAACACGATGTTTAGTAACCACATACATTCCATAAGCATTTGACAAATAAGTGGACTATCAGACAATGATCACTTCCATTCCACATCCTCCAAGCATTTTTTTAAAATGACTCCTCTAAACAAAGTATGGGCTATTTCATTTTGCCATTTCATCAACCAAAATTCCTTTTGATGGAGGTGATATAAAATCAAGCTACTGATGCAACTTAACATCCTTAACATATTTTCATAAAATCATGTGGGGGTTTAAGGACAATTGTTCTCTGAATACAACAAATTACAATTTCACATCAGGAAGCTGTAATTTTATCAGTATTTAGTCAGTTGTTGCTGTTATTCTTGTTGTTGTTTTTACTGTTACTTACAAATTTTGAAGAGAGTGCAGGTAATTTTCAAGATAAATGATATTTTGTTAAAACTGAGTAAGAATAATATAGTGCTGACATTTCTCAACTGGATCTTTAAACCTTTGAGTATTTGTACTTAAAAAATAGAGGTAATCACAGACTTAACATCTCTATTCTACCATTGTGGTATTAAGAAAGTCAAACACAGAAATAATATCTAAAATAATGACAGAAAAAAAAACATGTAAAAATATGGAATTTCACATTTTCAGAGAAGAGAAGGAGAATTTATGTTTTTCAGATAATGAGCATTTGCCCTGCTGGTGTGACTCAGGGGTTGAGCATTGACCAATGAACCGGTTTGATTCCTGGTCAGGGCACATGCCTGGCTGTGGGCTCAATGCCCAGCATGTGGCATGCAGGAGGCAGCTAATCAATGATTCTCTCTCACCATTGATGTTTCTAGCTCTCCTTCCTCTCTTAAATCAACAAAAATATAAAAGAAAATAATAAATTACAGAAAGAGAGACTAAAAAGCAATCCCATTTACCATCACACCAAAAAAATTAAGATACTTAGGAATAAACTTAACTAAGAAGGTAAAAGACCTATATACAGAAAACTACAGGACACTGAAAAAAGAGATAAAGGAAGACATAAACAGATGGAAGAGCATACCATGCTCATGGATTGGGAGAATCAATATCATTAAAATGTCCATACTACCCAAAGCGATCTATAGACTCAATGCACTACCCATTAAAATACCAATGACGTATTTCATAGACCTAGAAAGAACTCTCCAAAGATTTATCTGGAACAAAAAAAGACTCCTAATAGCCACATCAATCCTGAGAAAGAAGAATAAAGTACATGGGATCTCAATACCAGGTTTCAAGCTATATGACAAAGCAACAGTTCTCAAAACAGCCTGGTACTGACACAAGAACAGACACATAGACCAATGAGATAGAATAGAGAATCCAGATATCCACCCAAACAACTATGCTCAATTAATATTTGACAAAGGAGGCATGAACATACAATGCAGTCAAGACAGCCTCTTCAATAAATGGTGTTGGGAAAATTGGACAGATACGTGCAAAATAATGAAACTAAACCACCAACTTACACCATACACAAAAATAAACTCCAAATGGATACAGGACTTAAACATAAGACAGGAAACCATAAAAATACTAGAGGAATCCATAGGCAGCACAATCTCAGACATATTCCCAAAGAATTTCTTCACTGATACTGCTCCAAGGACAATGGAAGCTAAAGAGAAAATAAATAAATGGGACTACATCAAAATAAAAAGCTTTTGCACAGCAAAAGAAATCATCAACAAAACAACAAGAAAGCCCACTGTATGGGAAAACATATTTGCAAATGTTATCACTGAGAAAGGTTTAATCTCCAACATCTACAGCCAACTTATACAACTTAATAAAAGGAAGATAAATGAACCAATAAAAAAATGGGCAACGGACTTAAATAGAACCTTTTTGAAAGATGACAGAAGGAAAGCCAAGAGACACATGAAAACATGCTCAAAGTAACTAATTATCTGAGAGATGCAAATCAAAATGACAATGCGATACCATCTCACACCTGTCAGAATGGCAATCATCAACAAATCAACAAACGACAAGCATTGGCGAAGATGCGGAGAAAAAGGAACCCTTGCGCACTGCTGGTGGGAATGCAGACTGATGCAGCCACTGTGGAGAACAGTATGGAGTTTCCTCAAAAAACTAAAAATGGAACTCCCATTTCACCCAACAATCCCACTCTTAGGAATATATCCTAAGAAACTAGAAACACCAATCAGAAAGGATTTATGCACCCCTATGTTCATAGCAGCACAATTTACAATAGCTACAATTTGGAAACAGCCTAGGTGCCCGTCAGCAGATGAGTGGATCAGAAAACTGTGGTACATCTACATAATGGAATTCTATGCTGCCATAAAAAAAAGAAGGAATTCTTACCATTTGCAGCAACCTGGATGGAACTGGAGAGCCTTATGCTAAGTGAAATAAGCCAGTCAATGAAAAAAAAACAAAAAAAAAACACCACATGATCTCACTCATTTATGGATAACAAAGAATATTATAAACTGATGAACAAAAAGATAGATACAGAAGTAGTAAAGCATCAAATAGACTGTCAAATTACAGCAGGAAGGTTAGGAAGAGGTGGGGTAGATAAGAGATCAACCAAAGGACTTGTATGCATGCATATAAGCATAACCAATGAACACAAGACACTGGGGGGTTAAGGTATTCCTGGGAGGGGTGGAGACAATGGGAAGATATGTATACATGTAATACATTAATAAATTAAATTAAATAAAATATGTGTATACATATAAAAAAGAAAATAAGCATTTTAAGGATTAATGAAATAATGCTACAATCATGTTTTAATAATGCCCAGCTATTTTAAGTTATCAATAAATATCACAGAACTACCTATTATTTGACATATTTAACTTGTTTGGCTCCCTAAATGCTTGCAAAATATTCTATTTGCCAAAGTGTCTTACTACTGCATTTTAGTATAACAAATTACCACACATTTAATCTTTGTGGGTATATTAAATATGCATACATTCTGCTCAAATGAAAAGTTTAAGTACTAAAATATAAAGAAAACTGCCAATATATTAAAAGTTTGCAGCATTAATAAATGAAGAATGTAATCAACATCTCAATAACTTTGGCATATTTACAAAGATATCCACTTCTGACTCCCATTTTCATGTGAGTATTGTGTCCTATACTGGAGAGGACTGAACAAGGTTATAATTTAAAGTAAGAGATTCAAGTATATGTGTATATATACTTTAAAATATTTTTACTTATAATAAGCTGCAAAAAGAATGCAGAAAATTTGCATGTATCCACATGCAGCTTCTTTCAATGATAATATAGCTCTGCCCTGAATTATAGACATGCACATCTTCTTGGATGCCTGACAACCATGTCCAAAAAAGAACTCTTAATTTGTCAAAACCGGTTTGGCTCAGTGGATAGAGCGTTGGCCCGCAGACTGAAAGGTCCCAGGTTCTATTCCAGTCAAGGGCATGTACCTTGGTTGTGGGCACATCCCCAGTGGGGGGCGTGCAGAAGGTGGCTGATCGATGTCTCTCTCTCATCAATGTTTCTAATTCTCTATCTCTCTCCCTTTCTCTCTGTAAAACATCAATAAAATATATTTTTTTAAAAAAGAACTCTTAATTTACAACACTTTTTTTCAACCAAACACACAATTTAATCTCAGTATATTGCAAAGCCACACCTAGTTGCTCAGACCAAAAACTACCAAGTCATCCTTCAATTCACTCTTTGATTCATCTCCTACATATAATCCATCAACAATTCCTCTTGACTCTACCTTCAAAATATAGCCTCAATTCAGTCACTTCTTCACCTCTGCCAGCACCTTTGCATATTCTTTAATAGTATATACCTTTCCATTTACTAGCTTTGTGTCTATGAGCCAGTTACTAAATCTCTCTAGACTTTTACGATATCATTTATCACTTTAAAATTGCACTAGGATCTTCACAAAGAGGTTGTATTAAATGAAGTAACTCATACAAAACAAGTTAAAAAATAAAGTCTAATAGTGAGTATCTATGAATTGTTATGTATCATCATCATCATCAAGGAAATAGCTTCCAAATAATTAATATTTCATGCAGCAGAGTGAAATATATATATATATATATATATAGTCACACATAGAACTAATTTCAACCTAGTCCAAGATAATAAGAGCACTGCCTTCCTCGCAGATCAAAATTTCTACCAGTCATCTCTCACTCCCTTTGCTCCAATCATACTAGCCTTCTTGGTGCTACTCAAACATTCTGAACACATTAATTCTTCAGAGAGTACCTTCACTAGCTGTTCTCACTGCTAAATCACCCCTTGTGAGATCTTTACCTGGTCTATATCCTCTCTTCATTCATATCTCTGCTCAAAAACCAACTCAGCATAGAACCCTTTCCAGACCTCCTGTCTAAACATACTCTTCCTCCATTATCACACTCCATCCCCTTACTATGTCTATGTTCTTAATCTTGTTTATCACTACTTTAATTTACACTGCATAGTAATTTAGTATTTGTTTATTATCTACCTTCTCCATTAGAAATGCAAACTTCATGAGTGCAAGTACAGCCCTTGCCCTTTTTGCTAACTGCTATATTTCCAGAACACAGACCAGTTCCTGAAACATAGTAGATGTCTAAAAAATTTTTCCAGAAATTCATACACCGAAAAAATAGTTTTCAGACACATTCTCTTTTCAAGTCAAAATCTCTGGTGATACAAAAACAGAGAAGAAATATACATTATTAATGCAGATAAAAGAATAAAATATTTAGAAGTCAAGATGTCTTGACTATATGAAGATAATAAATTGGGAAGACCTATTGTCATTCATCAAATATGAATGTCCACGTTTGGCTTGGCCAGTTTTGTAGAGTCCTGGTATATAATTTTACTCTCTGAAAGGGATGCTATATAGTCAACTCACATACTTTAATAATGATAATTAGCCCAATTTGTTAAAATTTGATAAGCCACTTGTTATATGCCATCCTGCAACCTTTTGGGCTTAACGCAACTTAAAACAAGCTAATATTACAAGCTTACCATATTTAGGGTGTCAGTAATTCTGGCATACACACCAATAAATGACTTATTTAAAGGCTATATATATATATATATATATATATATATATATTCACCACAAAGGGATTATTTAGAAGATAATTATCACAGCATAAAAATGGCTGCAAATTCCCTGACACCTTTTCCATTGAGAAGCAGGGTATATATCCCTTCCCCTTGATGCTAGGGGTACTCTATGACTGTCTTAACAATAGAATATGGTAATATGATCATATGCCAATATCTAGGCCCATGCTTAAAGAAACTAGAATCTTGTCCAGCAGGTGTGATTCAGTGATTGAGCGTCGACCTATGAACCAGGAGGTCACAGTTTGATTCCCAGTAAGGGCACATGCCTGGATTACAGGCTCGACCCCCAATGTGGGGTGTGCAGAAGGCAGCCAGTCAATGATTCTCTCTCATTATTGATATTTCTATCTCTCTCCCTCTTCCTTCCTCTCTGAAATCAGTAAATATATTTCTTTTAAAAAGATACTAGAATCTCGCAATTCCACACTATTCGAACATCTGCTCTTGGAGTTTGGTTCTTAAGTGTCAGGAAGCCAAAGCCTTCTTCCAGAGAGATCCACCTGGAGAGGAATCAGGGCCTCTGGGTGAGCTTCCAGCTAAGCACTGGCCTTAAACTGAGCAATTTAAAATATTGATATGAGAAGACACTAAAGTAACACTGAGACCACTTAGGTTCAACCATCACTTCTCTTTCTACTTATATTCATATTTAATAATATAGGTAAGCTATGAAGGAAATTGTTCCATCAACCTATGATTGCATGTGAAGCAAGTAGCTTGACAACACCAGCTTAGCAGCCATGTAAGATCAGCTTGCTGAGCCATTAAGAAGTGGATTTTTCAGACTCATTCAAACTGACCCTGCTGATACCACATGGCCTACTAGCCTTGCACAAATTGCAGATTCATGAGTAAAACAAATAGCTGTTCTTGTTTCAAGCCACTGATTTTGATTAGTTATGCAACCATAATAATAAACCCTAATAAAGACAGATTTGTTCTTAACTTTGTAGGAAAACTGGGAGAGAAGAATAGTGAGGTTCTTATCATGTACATCAGAGCCCAACAGTACCTCTTGAAAAGTGCTTTCTAAAATTTTAATGTATTTCATATTTGAAACTAACAATTGCCTGTTGTTTTTATAATATAAGCATTAAAGTCATGAACTAATGTTTAATGTTTTCAAAGAGATACATAGGGAGAAAGATTGAATGATGCAATCACAAATTTCATTATTCATTTAAGCATTTTTGGATTCAGTAGATATTTATTAAATACCTATTATATGCCAGCCACTACACTAGCCACCAGTGATACAATGATAAAAAAAAGATAGACATAATCCCTGCTCTCCAGTAGTATCCCCTAGTTTCTACAGAAAACTATTATTAGTCTTTAATTCTTCCAAATCACAATCTTTGAGAGAAAGCTAATAACCTTTTTCTTTTCATAGTTTACCAAAATCCACAAATAAACTTATAACCATTCCAAGTATGTAATATAGTTTATTTCTCATGATTAAACAATTTGCAGAGTCAACAAAAATCTATATTCAGCTAATTAATTGTAACTCAGCTTCCACTGCTATGATTGCGTATGCTAACAGACAAGATGTTGATGCACAGATCTCTGAAGAAAGGATGCTCTCCAGTCACTTCAATTTGTTTGTTCCTGAGGTCAAATTGCATCCATTCATCTCCTTATTAATAATTTGTATGTTTAGACTTTTCGTGATGACATCTGACATTTACTTTTCCTAATTATCTTTCTTTTATAAACCTTGGCAAGCAATCATTGGCCCTAAACTGAGCAATTTCAAATACTAATATGAGAATGCATTTCTGGTAACCTTTAAAGCCACATAGGTAGTCCAACCTTATTGGCCTTTTTATTTATATTCACTAAAGTCCACATTTAATGATGATATTTAAGATTTGAAAGGAAAATGTTCTACTCATCTGTGATTGTATGTGTAGCACACAGCATCTTAAAACATTTGAAATAATTTGTTGACTTTAGAACATGTAAAGAAGCTGGTCTTCAAAACTTCCCATTACAGAGTCTTACTCTCCTTCCTGCTCTTTTATAGCAGCTACTGATCTCCCAGATGCTCTTCTGTAATGATCGATATATGTGACACCCTCTGGGCATCACTATTGAACCAGACACATCTTCTTTCCCAGTCTTCTCTTACCCTATGCTCCATTAGTAGCAGAAGTAGGTCTATTATTCTGTTAGAACTAATCTCATTAATTTCTTTATGTTGTGTTAATTATCAAAAGCAAATGCATTATCCCTATCAGCGATGCTGGAATTTTGAAGGGGGAGTTCCAGGTAATGCAAGTTGATTGAATCATTTTTAACTGTCAGCTAGTAGATAACTTGGGGCACAAAAGGGGCACATTCTAGAACTTCACAAAATACTGCATAAATTGGACAGATTGCACCAGCTTATGGCTGACCCCATGATTACCATACACTGACTCCATTAAAATAGCCTCAACACTTATTGATATTTCCTATATACCTTAAAGAGTAATTTAGAAAATTAATCATGAACCTATATTCATCAATTACTAATATAAGATCAAAAATATTAGAAAGGGAGAGAGGGGGATAAATGAAAAGATGTTTAAAGGTTGTTTTTTCAAAAGAACTCTGAGAAATTAATAATTAGTAAAAACAAAGAATTAAAAGATCAATATAGCTTTATCTCTACTTTATCCTTCTATAATAGTTACTCTATATAAGTAAATCAATTTTCTTTATTCTCTATAATCTAGCACAATTCATTTGATTCTAATAAAACTCACATTGCTTAAATAGCTATAGAAGTTTTTGTAACTCTGATAAAGATGAACTGGCAAGAAAGAACAAAGCCTTATAAATAAGAGGAACAATAATAATAGATGTCAATGAATACTGATCACATCATTTCAGAATCATTTATTATGAGTCTAAGAAAAAGTCCCAAAATATATCAACCATCAGGCAACCAGAGGCAACCAAAGATTAAAACTGGATATTATCTTTAGATGAACCCAACAGCTGATACAAAGACTACCTGTCCAAACACACACACACACACAAACACACACACGTCTTTGGAGGACTGTCTTAGGTACTGAACACAATTTTAAATGAGGATACACCTATATATGCCAACCTTGGGACACTGTTTCATGTTTCTCAGGAATTCTAAAACCAAGTTAGAAAGAAGCAGAGGAATAATCGACAGGAGGGGTTGGGAAATAAACAGGCATATAGACAGAGATTTCCAGTGATAGAGTCACTCAGACATGCTAGAAAGAAAAGAAGATACTTTTATTTTGACATTATTTTTTAAATCATAGTTACAAAAAAAGACTAAAACTTTAGTTGAAAATAAATGATACAAAGAAGATATCTTTGTGTCAAATAACATAAAGATGGGCAAAGAATAGCACAAACATAAGGAACAGTACTCCCACTTGGAAAAGATAGCATGATGGACCCTTTTTTTATTTTCAATTAAGGAGATTTTGTTTTAATTTTCTATGTTTAAAATTTGGTATTTTTATAGTTTCAAGAAACAACTGAAAGTTGTGGTGAATCTCAAAATATGGCCACAAATTATTTCTATCTTGATATGTACATCTCTTTGTAAGGAGACTTCATGGCTCCTTCCACCAACATCTGTTTATTCTCAAGTTATGTATGTAGGTTATGGTTTTGGTGCTTCAATTCTGTTTCTAATATGTTTCCTCTCTTACATTAAGAGAAGGCACATTTTCTATCTATCATCTCCATTCATACGAGTGTGCACACACACACCCAGACTTCAATTATAATATGATCTGATGAGTAGATTATAATGACATGTGTGGTACTTTCATGATACCTATAAGTTCTTATATTGTATCTCTTTATTTAAAAAACTTTAAAATACAAAATAAGGAAACTACAATGTTGAGATTTAGATACCATAGCAACCCAATGACTTGATGCATAGATAATCCTATGTCCTTCAAATTATAAGATGCATAGATCTACCTTCTATGCCTAATTGTAAGTCTAGCTTTATCAGTTACAGAAAAATAATGAGCATGTACAGTAAATCCAGCAATTTCACTATGGTGAAAAAAGAAATTTTTAAAATTTATGGTTGTTCTGTGTTATTTTGCACTAGATATATATTTTAATTACTTTCTAGCAATCTTTACTTTTCAGTAATAATCCTCTCAATAATTTCTCTAATTTTTAGCACTAGAATATGAAAAGAAGCAATAGAGTAATAATATTACTCTTTCTACATTTCTATATTGTAGGTGTTACAGTTATGCCTACATTAATATGGAAGCACTAAATATAACAACTTGACATAATATTGAAATACCTTTGTGCCAAACCACATGTAATACTTATCCACTGCTAACAACTTAAATAAACAGTTGGTGATCCTAAGAACAATCCCTGTAGAATATCCAAGAGCTTCTCGTACCTTCTGAGAAATAGTGTCATAACCTATCTTCTTATTGACTCTCAACATAATTTATTCTTGCATTCAAATATTTGTTCATGCAGTTCCCTTGTGGTGAATCTCAAAATATGGCCACAAATTATTTCTATCTTGATATGTACATCTCTTTGTAAGGAGACTTCACGGCTCCTTCCACCAACATCTGTTTATTTTCATCTGTGCTGGCTTTGACTTGATTTCTCTCAATAGAATGTGGCAGAGATGATATTATGCAACTTCCAAAGCTAGACCTTAAGAAAACTTTCATTTTTGACTTGTACTCTTTCGTAACACTGCCTTGGGACCACCATTCCTGAAAGAGCCTGGGTTGTACTGAGCAAGACAGCAAGGATAGAGAGGTCTTGTCATCCTAGTGGTGCCAGTGGAACCAAGCCCCCAGCTGAGGTGCCAAGTAAATGTAGCTGCCAGAGGAAGCCCAAGCAAGAGGAGCAGAAGAACCCATTCGATGGGTAGGGCCATGAGAAACAGTAAACCACGGCAGTATTACTTCACTGTGTTTTGGTGTCATTTCTTACATAGCAAGAGATAACTGATCTCTCCCCTATGAAAGCTCTCCTTTCTTAAATCCCAGCCACTCTCAGGGCTTATTTAACTCCTTCATAAAACCTTTTCTGATTATAACAGGTCAAGGAACTTCTCCTCTTCTCAGACAGAACCTAGCAATACTTCATTCTTAAAATAGTAATGATATGCCTTGCTTTATATATTTAAATTCCATTATATATGTTAACATATTTTGCTATAAATATAATGAACTTCTTAAAAGCAAGTACCTTCAAAAATTGTTAAAATCTACGTATCGACAGCATAATTCTGAACATAAAACTAAAGAACACATAAAAACAGAAGTTGAATAAAATTTAAAAGATTCTCCTTATGTAGCAAAGTAGACAAGTACCTAAAAAACTGTCCCAGGCCTAATATGACTAAGAATATTGTCAAAGTATTCTGACCTGACAGTTTGAAGAGATAGAGGGGAAACTATTAAGATGTGCAAAATCACAAAGGCTATGGCTACAGCAAAAATTACTTGCTAATAAATTCCAAGAATATTACAATCTGGGTATACCCATTGTTGAACTGAACAGTTTATAAAAGTAACATAAATGATATGGTATTATTGTAGAAAACGGTTTTATAAGAAAATAATCAATAAGATTTGCCTGTACCAAGTATGAATCAAAAATTCAAATTGTACCATTTCTTGGAAGTTATATGGTAGCATTATAAAATGAGTGCAATAAAATGTTCACTTAAATGTTTTTATAATGATAAAAAAAGTAAAATGTTCAAAAATGAAGATTGTGTGATACAAATGATGGCACAACAATATAACTGAAACCATTAAGATGATGATGGGGCTTCTGGGCATATATTAGCAAAGATTAATGGTGTGTTTTTGTTAGGAAAAAAAAAACATGTTACTTAACTCCACTCTTTGGGCAACAGTATTTGTGGTGATTTTTATGTTCTTTAAATTTTCTGCAATATTTGATTTTTTGTAATTTGCATGCACCATTTTTATAAAAAGTAATTTGCATTTTACAGAAAGGTAGATTTATAAGCTTTCATAAGGAATTACTATTTTAACCCAATCTAGATATATAAAACGCTAATATGCAAATAGACCAAATGGCGGAACAACCAACCAAATAACCAATCACTATGACATGAGCTGACCATAGGGAGCACACATGGAACATGGTGGGTGTCAGCAACAGGAGGCAGAGCATGGAACTTGATGGGCATTGGCCACAGCAGGATGGTGGAGCAGGTGAGTGGGGGCACCAGACCCGGGCAGGATGCTGGTTGCTGTCATCAGGGGGAGCCTCTGCTGGTTACTGAAAATTCTTTGCTCCTGCACAGTGTGGTCCAGCCCAGTGTTCCCACCTCCTGCCAGTGCCCGGCACTGGCCCCAATGGCTCAGAGCCAACAGCAGGTGCAAGTGCTGGCTGCCAGTCTCAATCGCCCTCAGGGCTTCTCCACTTCCCCCTGTTCCTGAGGAGTGATTGGGACCAGCACCTGCCTTTCCTACCCACTGCTGGCAGCGGCCATACTTGCCTCTGCTGTCGGCACCAAAGCTGCCACTCACACCCAGTACTGGTACCAGCCCCAATCACTCCACACTGTCAGCAGGTGCAAGGGGAGCCAGCGCCCTCAGTGTGAGGGAGCGGCAGCAATGGCACCAAGGCTGCCAGCAGACAAGGAACTGGGGCCCCAGCAGGAAAGGCTGCACAGGCGTATGGAGGATGGGCCAACACCCGCCGCTGTGCCCACAGGAGCCTCATGGCCCTCAGTTCCTTTCAAGGTTCACAAAGTCATGTACTGGACCCCTAGTTATAAATATAAGAAAAAAAATAAGATCAGAATTTAGTCTCAACAGCTACATGACCTAACATCTGTATGAGCTTTAAAGTTAATATAGTAAATAACAATCATTCCATCCCATAGAAGACCTGTTATAGCCAATGTTAGTTGCTTATTTGTCATTGGTTTGACCAAAACTTCTTAAATATGAATCTTTTACAGATCTCCATAGAAAAACCATTTTACAATCACTGCAGCAGGCAGAAGGGAGGAGATGCAGATTCAGGACATACTGGGGACTGTTGCCACAATCCCAGGATGCTAATGCAGGCCAGCAGCTGAGAAACCCATTTTCTCAAATCTAAAAACTAGCAGTGCTACATCAACCAGTGTCATTGGCAGAAACTAGTCATGAAATGTCTCCTTGAAGAAAAAACAGGAGTGAGGGTGACAGGTGATGAAGCCAAACTTGAATTTGATCTCAGCAGATTTGTCACAATAATTTTTAAAACATGCAATATCTGCCGAGACTGGTTTGGCTCAGTGGATAGAGCGTCGGCCTGCAGACTGAAAGGTCCCGGGTTCGATTCCGGTCGGGGGCATGTATCTTGCTTGCGGGCACATCTCCAGTGTGGGGTGTGCAGGAGGCGGCTGATCGATGTCTCTCTCATCGACGTTTCTGACTTTCTATCCCTCTCCCTTCCTCTCTGTGAAAAATCAATAAAATATATTTTTTTAAAAATTTAAAAAAAAACATACAATATCTGACTATTTAGTCAGGGCACTGGCCTATTTTCCATTAGATTGTCAAATTTTTAAAAAAATGAAAACAGCTAACACATAGCCATTTTTTGTCAAATCAGCAAAAGATACATTTTTTGGTGTGCAGAAAAAAATTAATAATTAGTTTATGTGTTCTATGAGATAAAAAAGGTTGAAAATCACTGATATAGGTAATGGCAGAGAGCAAGGTAAGGACAATACATGAATTGGCATGGATCAGCACTTTCTCTAGCCAAGGCTTGTTGGATTTTGGGGCACAGACTCCATGCATTTCCCTGCCACTAGGATTTGTGGGTCTTATGACTCTGATATCAGTGTTTGTTGAATAAGGGATAAAATGCTATTCAAAAAAGCTTACTCTGTGGTTTTAGAAAAGTTGTCCTGGAGTAAAAAAGGAACTAAAACCAGGCAAATAAACTACCAGGTTGGTCACCATCTCTGTGAAGAGAGATATGATAAGGATCAGAAATAGACCAGTGGCTGACAGATTAAGCAAAAGACCTGAGGAAGAATCAGCAACACAGAGTACTTGAGTCCTAATACATATTCTTGGAGTTTTGGGGGGCCTGGGAGGGGCTGGCCATATCTTGGCATTCTGCATATTCAGTCTGTACTATCTTCTGTTGTGTTGATCTGTACCTTCCCAAATATTTTTGTAAATCAATTAATTCATAGTTGTATACCTTTACTTCTCTACATAAACTGTAAATTTATTGTAGACAAGATAGTGTATTTTTCCATGAACTGTGCATTTTCTAGGAGAACTTGTGCATTGCTTGCAGCAATAAGTTAACTGAAGATTTAACATGCACTGTTAGCATAGATTTACATGTGAAAGGGTACTTCACTGACTTCTTTTAAAGATAATATCCCATCCTGTGCTAAAACATAATTGAATCTTAGAATGAGTAATCACCAAGAAAGTATCGTGTGTAAGACAATCACATTATTATCAAACTGGAGTCCTGGTGCATGAATTTGTGCACAGGTGGGGTCAGGTCAGCCTGCCCCTATGGGGCCTGATCGGGGGTGGGGCCAGATGGGGGGAGGGGCCATGGGCCGTTGGCCAGCACCGCCCCCAACCAGGATGTTGGGAGGCAATTGAGGTCTGGGCCAGCCTTGGGGGGGAGGCTGATTGGGGCCCAGACCAGACTGGTTGGCTGCTGCAGTGGGCATTATAGCTACCAGTCATTCCAGTTGTTATGGTTGCTCCACTGTTCCAGTCACTGGGCTTTTATATATATAGATTAGAGGAACAAATCCATGGGATGATATATGACGAAAAAAATCCATCATCTGGAGAATAAACAGCAGAATATATTATTCCACTTATGGTTTCTGAGAACATGATTTGTAGAAACTTTGAGTATGCTGGCTACAGAAACCTATCACCCTAAATCTATTCATTAGGAATTAGCTAGAAAGTAAAACTTAGTTCACTACTTACATTGAATGGAGCAACATCAACCTGTTAGATCAACAGAAATGGCATTGATTTAAAAGGTTTCATTTTTTTTTGAGAAAACTATCCTCATCTTTCTCATTTGCAAGACTGTGTTCCCCATGAAACACTGTATATCCCATGAAACACTACATGATGTATTACTAATTTCTCTATCTCCCACATTACCAGGCTTCATTCTTTCCTGATTACACTTGGTACCAAATGTTCACCTTTTCAATAAATCACTACTGTCAACGTCTGACATGCATGGAATAAAGCCATACCAAGTTCATTCCACTAGGCACATCACTGTGGCAGAAATGTCAACTACAATAAGCATGTGATGAAAAAGATCTCCAGGGCTCCTGGCAGGTAGTCCATAAAGCCGGCAGTAGGTTAAAGCTGAATATGTACATGAAGAGGCTGGGTGACTGAGGCTGACACCTGTCATTAACACTATCAAGAAGAAGAAAGATGCCACCTAAGATTCTGCAGCTTGCACAATTTATAGGTGCTTTCACATTCGCATTTAATCTTTTTGACAAACATGGGTTTGCCTTAGTCTCCACTGATGGGTGAGAAATCTGTCTCTACTCCCCATCCATATTTCCTCCGCCCGGGTCCAGGCACTCATCATCTCTCAGCTGAGTTACCACAGCAGCCTTCTTACTGCCCTCTTTGCCAATGATCATATGCCGACTGTAACAACTGAGTAATATTAGGCTTTTCTGGGGAGCACAAAAGAAATGGAAAACTCAGTTGCTTAATACTGTAACTACAGGGTGGATCTGGGTTAGGTAGTTCTTCATATTTTACCAATTTATAGGCCTAAAATGGGGCTCTTGCTGCGTGAAATAAATCCCTTTTGTAATTATCACGGCAAATTCATATGATTTATCTGGAAATGAGAACTGTACACAGATCAAAGATGCAAGCATGTATCATCAGTATGTTATAATCCTTGGGCACTCGGTAAAAATGACTTGACCAATTGGCTAAACCACAAATACTATTTTGGGGAAGTATGATTATTTAATAATTCAATGCTCTTTGAATTTCATTAACTAGTGTTTTTTGAGGCACTTAAAGAAATCAAACTTACTTATTTTTGCTCTTCTGAGAAGACTTGGAGTATAAGAAAGTAATAAAATTTCATATCCATTTACCATAAGTGCTCAAAGTCCTCCTCAATACTTTTGCCCAAATAAAAGGATTTAGGGGTGAATGTAGAGGCAGCTTTTAGATTCCACAAACCACAAGCCTGTTGCTTACACAGTGATTTCTGCATACACATAGGTCGACCAATGTTCATGCTCCAGGATGGCTCATGCTCCAGGGGCTGAGCTGGTTGTAGCTTTACTATTAATGATGAACCCAGGTTTCTAGCATAACAAGCTGTTTTAGGAGACTCAATACCCCTGACTCTTAAGCTTACAAAATGCCTGAGGCCCAGAAACTCCTGAGGCTAATAATAAAGAAAAACAAAACCATTTGTTTTAAACTAAAAAAAATCCTCCCCATGGAAGAATAAAGTTTGCCTCTAAGAACTTCATTACTGAAGAAGTGAGGTTTTGCTGAATACTTTGCTTATGTGTTTATTACCACAGAAGAGAATTGAACTTCACCAAAAAACTCATAATAAAAGCAAGAGTACCTTGTGTATAGATGTGTTTCTTTTCTCTAAAATGGCTGTTAAGATTAAGAGTTTCAGATTTCTGGATCTCAAAAGCACCACACAATAGTTTTTGTAAGCTTGGAAATGTTATTTATTCTTTCCGAGTTTCTGTTTCTCAGCTACAAATAATAATAATAGCCCTAGCTGGTTTGCTCAGTGGTTATAGCACCAGACTGTGGACTGAAGGGTTTGCAGATTTGATTCTGGTCAAGGGCACGTACCTGGTTGCAGGCTTGGTCCCCAGGCCCCATTGGGGCCCATGCAGGAGGCAACCAATAGAGGTGTCTTTCTCTGTGTCTCTCCCCCTCTCTTCCACTGTCTCTAAAAAAAAAAAAAAAATCAATGGGAAAAACATCCTCAGGTGAGGATTAAGAAAAAATAATAAAAATAATAATGATGGCCGAAACCGGTTTGGCTCAGTGGTGAGCGCCTCGGCCTGCAGACTAAAAGGTCCCAGGTTCGATTCCGGTCAAGGGCATGTATCCTGGTTGCGGGCACATCCCCTGTAGGGGGTGTGCAGGAGGCAGCTGATTGATGTCTCTCTCTCATCGATGTTTCCAACTCTCTGTCCCTCTCCCTTCCTCTTTGTAAAAAATCAATAAAATATATTTTAAATAATAATAATAATAATAACAGTAAATCTTTTGGAAGAACTTAATGACATGATGTATATAAAATGTTGAGCACAAAGGCTACAACATACAAAACACTCAAGAAGTTAAGCTATAATTCTATAGAAAAAAATAGTGAAATTTTGTCAGCTCTCTGTATATTGTTTATGGGAATATATCAATAATTAATCACTTAGGTAGAATGGATAAATTCCTGAAATGACACAATTGATCAAGCAGCCATAAGAATACAGAAAAATTAACAACCTATTAAAGACATGAAATTTGAAATTAAAAACCTTCTTGCAATTTGTACACCTACCTATAGTGTGATACAGTTATCTCATTCTGCTCTCTACCCAGGATAGGCATTAAAATTACTACACCTTTGACAATTTAATTTGGAATTTATTTATTTTTTAGCTTGCATTTTTGTTCATTATCAGAATTGTTGATCTTTTTCCATATAATTTGCCTCTTCTCTATATATTTTTAAAGCCCATTTTTATAGTTCTGCTTTTAATACTACTTAAAAGCAAATATTACCCATGTCTTTTACTAGTAGTCATAATATAGCCCATGTAACAATTTTAAATACACAGAGCCAGGCCAGGACTTTGTGTGCACTTTCTGCTGCATGAGAACAGTTTTATTAAAGAGTATTTAATCAGGTACACTAAGCAATGTTTATTACATATCTGCTCCACAACAAGCTGCATTTTTTTTAAATTGTCTATCAGAAATTTATTGATTTACATTTATATTCAGAGAACATTTTGGTGGTGAGAATGTGAGAGACACTGAACAACTAAACATTTTGTCTCAATTCCTACTCATACTTTCATAATCAAGGGCATACCAACAGCTTCTTTATTAGGTCTGGCTGGAGAGATTTGGGGTTATAGCTATGAGGGTAGCCAGTAACAGGGCCTGCCTTGCCCATGTAAATATGTTTTCTGTAGAAAAGACTACAGCATTTAAAAAACAGTTTGTTAGTGGTTACAATTAAATATTACAGCTATAAATTCTATCATTTTAAAATATGCATATACTGGCACATTCATGCACTTATACAAAGCACTCCAAATTCCCAAAAATAAAGGGAAAAGCATCTCAAAAGTAATGATGAAAATTTTTTTCCAAATAGAAAACCCTGGACTGAATTTTAAAGGTCCTTTTAGAATATAAAAAAAGTAAAAAGAAGGATCTTATTTTCAATGCTGGCAAAATGTAAAACTCATCTCAATTGACACACCAGTTTGGATATTGTGGCATTCTATAGCCAGAAAGATCCTCACTCAAAAAATAAATTATTGGTTGTTTCCAAGATGGTGGGATAGGTAAATGCCTACACTCACCACCTCCTACAACCACATCAAAATTACAACTAAAATACAAAACAACCATCATCTAGAATGGCCATAGAGCTGGCTGAATGGAAGTCCTACAACTAGAGAAGTAATGAAGAATGCACACTGAAACTGGTAAAAGGTGTGGAGGCCCGGAACAGGCTGGTCCAACACCCAGATACCGTGGTGCCATTTTTTAATGGGGAGGGAGATTGTCTCTGTGGAGACTGCCTGTGAGGAGCAAGGTGTCCCAGGCCCACTCCAGATGCCCAGCCCAGGGTCCCAGAGCTGTAAAAAGAAGTCCCCGTAACTACAGGCTGTTAAAACCAGTGTGGATTGGGGCTCAGTAACACAGAGACTCAACTGTTTTTCTTAAAGGGCCAGCACATGAACTAAATTTACAAGGTCCTGCTTCCTCTGAGCTCCAACATCAGGGCAAGGCTCTGGGGGACACAGACACACATGATGAGGAACTGGATTGTCTGGCATTGGGGCAAGAACTCAAAGAGGTTTTCTCCCAGACAAAAGTGCTCACAGGGGTCATTGTTCTTAGGCTGGGACCTCCTGGTCCTAGCGATGACTGGCAGCCATTTCTGTTTGCTCTGCCCTGGTAATTCCCTGAGACACCACCTCATCCAATTTACAACCCCACCCAAGTTGCCTGTAGCACCTTTTGCATTTGAATGGCCTGTTCTTACTCAGGCTAAAATCTCTCAAACAAGATGCAGCTGGACCCAGGATCCCCAAACCTATTACCCTGTTTCCCTGAAAATAAGACAGTGTATTACATTAATTTTTGCTCCCAAAGATGCACTAGGTCTTATTTTCAGGGGATGTCGTATTTTTCCATGAAGAAGAATATGGTACACATTTATTGTTGAACAAAAAAAAGGAAATTTATTACCTGACAAACCAGCTCACTGATTGGCCACAGCACAGCCAGAGCTGTTCAGGCAGTGTGAGGTCTCTTTAAATCAGGAGTGAGACGTCTTACAGTAGCTTTGGGGGCCTTATATTCCAGGGAAGCCTTATGTTTGGGGGAGGCCTTATTATCAGGGAGGTCTTATTTTCGGGGGGAATGCCTTTTATTACAGTGAGAGGCAAAACTGGAAGTAGATCTTATTTTCAGGGGATATCTTACTTTCGGGGAAACAGGGTAATAAAAGGCCCAAGACAACACCACCACCAGCCTGCCTTGTTTCACAGCTGGGCCTTGTTTTGGTATTCCCAAACCTGATACAAACAGGAGGAATCTACAAATCTCTCTGTAACTTCTGCTGGGTGGTCCCAGGCAATGGCTGACTTTGCACCTCCCTGGAGACCCAAGAGCCAGTGTACCCAGTATCAGACCATACCAGATTACAACTCTACACATCCATAAGTAACATACTCAGGGGCAGACTCAATGAGCACCACAGCCCCATGGAAGCAAGTTCTGCTCCATAAGGTGTCTCCTACACAGCAGCGCTCTTTCTGTAGTCACAGCTAGTCCTCACAGCCAGTTGGCCTGGAGGTCAATTTCTTCCAGTGACACCAACAGCAATCAAATCTCAACTAATAACAAGACTGTGCACACAGCCCACAAAGAGGTACACCTGGAGTTCCCCACTCAGATGACTGGGGAGGCTGAGCCACTGGGCCCTATAGGGCATCTACTACACAAGGCCACTCTACCAACTCAAGGAGATATAGCAGCTCTACCCAATACATAGAAAAAAGTCACAGGGCAGCAGCCAAAATGCAGAGACAAAGAAGCATGTCACAAATGAAAGAAATAAAAAAGCAAACTATTTAATATAGAGTTCAAAACCACAGATATAAGGTTACTCAAGAAATATTCAAAGCAATGAATAGCAAGGACCTACAATCAAGATTACTCGACCCTGAAAAGCTATCATTTAGAACTGAAGGTCAGATAAATAGCTTCACAAACAGGAAAAGGCTAATGGAGTTTCAAAATAAATGAATAAGAAATCTAATGAACAGGATAAACTAGTGAATAAAATAGAATCGGAGGCATGGAAATGGAACAGACTCATGATTCTCAGAGGGAAGGGGGTGGGAGGAGATGGAAAGAGATTAACCAAAGATCTTATATGCATATATGCATCACCTATGGACACAGACAATAGGTAGTGAAGGCCTGAGGTGGGGTGGGAACCAGGTTGAAGGGGATGATAGGGGGAGGGGGAAGGGGACATCTGTAATAATCTCAAAAATAAAGATTAAAAATAAATAAATTATTGAGTACCAACTATAATCCAGAAAATACATATGATCATAAATTTTTAGAATGATGATATGTAGATGAATAAGAGCAAGAGATAAAAGCCAGTGGATTGTAGGAAAGCAGAGATGAGAGGGTTGTGAAGAATTTCATCATCTTAGTGGCAACTTTCTCATTGTGCCCAATTTTTTTTCTATAATGAACAGTCTGCATAAATTTAGTGTAGTATTTGTTCATTTGAAAACATCTCAGAAACATGGATATATTTTTAGAAGATAGTGAAAAATAAGTTCTGGATGTGCTCCTTGTCAATCAGATTTATGCTTAATTTATATAACACATAACTTGACAGTGTCCACATGCTGACATGTGTATAAGGGACTATAAAGTGGGACCACTTGCCTTCCTGGTTCTAACCTATAGTGTAACATGCTCACTGGAACAGTGATGCCACCATTCTCATGCCCCCAATTGTTGCTTCACAACAGAGTTTGGAATGTTCATTTCTTGCCTTTTCTTTTTTAATGCAGCTTACTAAATCTGTTTTATCGTTAGAACACTGTACACACTGAACATGCTTCCTGGGTGGATTTTAATTGAGGAGCATAACTCTCCAGAATTAGTCACAGATACAAATACACAACCAATCAAGGCTCTTATTAATAAAACATGCAACTTTAGCTCTATGTATTTGGTCAACTTCATCAGCACTTGAGAAACCAAGCTAATTTTTTAAAAGAACCTTCTGCAGAACAAGCGCCTTTCGCTTTCCATTACTTCCTTTCTACTACATGTCCTAAGAAAATTTTCTAACACCCCTGAAAATTTTCTCTTACACGGATGTTAGCTTACAATGATAAGTTTCTGTGGTTAGGTTTTAAGTCTCCAAACATCAATTTAGTCTCAAATTACATTAAGGAATCACAGTGGGAACTGTTTAATGGGTTAATTAGCACTCACTCTTCCAAAATAGCTGCACTCATCAATCTGGGAAATAAGCAGCAGATGGTTTTCATTCTGCTCTCTGAGGTGTGGTTCACTTCCCACTCCTTGTTGTCCATTTAGCTACTTGATCCAATCAGAACATTTTTTTAGTAAGAATGGGACATTTTTCAAATTTCAGGAGAATTCAATTGTCTAGTGCAGTTGTCGGCAAACTGCTCGTGAGCCATGGTTTACTGCTCTGTTGTCTAATGAGTTTGCTGACCACTGGCCTAGGCTATGTCTAAGAAAACTGAGCTGCCCTATGTAGAAGGCTAGTAAGAGTTAGTCCCTTAGGTGCCTGTTGCTATTGCTACTCGTGGAATGTAAATATTTATATCCAAATTCTAGGACACTTTAAAACTGGGATGCTGTCAATCCAGTGTTCATTAAGACTTGACCTATAGGTGACATACCCAGAAAGAAAAGTGAGATTGAGATAGGCTAAATAAAATATATATTTGTAGATAGACACAACTTCTGTTAGAATGCACAAGAAGCTATTAATAATATTAAATACCTCTGTGCAATAATGGGGTCTTGAGGGTGGAGGGAAATTTATCATGTCAGACTCTACTGTTCTTTTTTCCAGCATGAACATATATTATAGCAATCACCATTATCATCACATCACCATCATCACCACTGTGATACATGGCTCATAAGAGTAAAGCTGGAGGAGTGTGAGTTAAGAATATTTAAGCAATCAGGGCAAATGTCCTTGCTCCCATTTTAGAATATCTGGATGTAGAATCATAGCCAGATGCTTTCCCTTATACAGACACAGAAATTTAAAAGTTTCTAGTCCCCAAAACATCTAACCCAGTGGTCGGCAAACTGTAGCTCGCGAGCCACATGCGACTCTTTGGCCCCTTGAGTGTGGCTCTTCCATAAAATAACACATGCGGGCGCGCACATACAGTGCGATTGAAATTTCGTGTCCCATGTGCGGAAGCCGGTTTTTGTGCTGTTGATATTTGGCTCTGTTGACTAATGAGTTTGCCGACCACTGATCTAACCTGACAGCCTCAGCTCTTTTTGCCGCTTAGAGAACCATCAACACTGTAGAAAAAGCATATTTTCTGTGTTGGAATTTTTTTTAAATTCAGATTGAAATTATAATAAAACTGGATAATAACTCACAAAAGCCTAATAAGCCTGTAATGTACTGATAATATAATAGTATTAGCAATCAGTGTGTATATAGTCCACAGTTAAAATCTAATTTCCCTGCTCTGTGATTTGCATTCCATACAATTGACTTAGAAATGAAAATGACTATTTTAGCCTTGCCATTTAACCAACACTGAAGTATGTAAATGTAGGGGATATAAATATACCATAAATATGCTAGCTGTTTTTAAAAGGGCAATAGACAAACACAAAGGCATAGGAGACTAAATAAGAAGGAAGTGAAAAATTGATGGTAAAAATACTAAAATATATACTCAATGCAGGTTCAAAGTACAGAAATTTTCATTTGAGTTCTGCAACACAAAATTACATCACATCAGTATAACATAATTGAATTTAGATATAAATTAGATGCTTTTACTTAAAATATCATTGAAGAAAGACAAATAATTAGTATATGAATTATTTATATAACTTTATAAGAAGCCTATATAGAAAAACAAAGATGATCTCAAGTCCCTAAAAAAAAAAAAAAAAGACTATTCTATTTTAAGGAATGAAAATAAAGACCAATTATTGAAGGATGAAATGGATAATAATAGTAATTATATTTCAATGCTTTATTTTAATGCTCAGAAAAAGACTCCTAAAATACCACCACATTTTTAAAAAGTATATAACCAAACATTCCAACAACCAATATAGTTTTAGAGAAGTTCTGTCATCTCCTTGAACCTTAATTTTCTTTCCTTTGGATTGCATAATATCTAAAGTTCTTTATAGTTCAAAGATAACTACATTAATTATAATTATTATTATATCTCATATTCTGAGAATATAGTACAGATATGATCTTATCCTATATAATAAAAAGCTAATATACGAATCGACCTAACAGCAGAATGACTATTATTATGATATACACTGACCACCAGGGGGTAGACGCTCAATGCAGGAGCTGCCCCCTGGTGGTCAGTACGCTACCATAGGGGGAGCACTGCTCAGCCAGAAGCAGGGCTCACAGTTGGCGAGTGCAGTGGCAGTAATGGAAGCCTCTCCCTGGACTGCAAGAGTCCCAGACTGCAAGATGGATGTCTGACTGTCGGCTTAGGCCTGATCCCCAGAGGGAGCAGGCCTAATCTAGGAGGCGAACATCCCCAAGGGATCCTGAACCGCAAGAGGGTGCAGGCCTAGCTGAGGAACTAGCCCCCCCCGCCCCCGCTCAGTGCACAAATGTCATGCACCAGGCCTCTAGTAAGAATATATAAAGAAAAAAAAAGTAAATGATAAAAAGGTAAAGGCTTATAACTAAGATGATAAGTTTTCATTATTGGTCAGGTTTATAAATAATCATTAAGGAATTATAGTTAAAACATTCATATAGTAAAACACATTTTTTAAATTTTCAGTGAATTTATTGGAGTGATACTGGTTAATAAAATTATATAGGTTTCAAGTGTATACTTCTATAATACGTCATTTATATGTTGTACCTAATGTTCAACACTCAAAGTCAAGTCTCCTTCCATCACCATTTATAACCCCTTTGACCCTTTTCTTTCCCCACCCCCTTTGCCCCCCAAACCTCTGGTAATCACCATACTGTTTGTTGTCTATGTCTATTAGTTTGGTTGTGGGTATTTGTTTGTTTGGTTTTTTTTTTTTTTGGCTTAATCACTTCACCTTCTCACTCAGTCCCCTAACCCCTCTCCCCTCTGATAGCTCTGTATCTATGAGTCTGTTCCTATTTTGTTTTGTTTTTTTTAATTTTATTCATTAGATTCCACATACAAGTAACATTTGTTTAATTTTTATTTTGTTTCCCTTGCCCAAGGAGATATATAAGAAAAAAATGTTACCTAAGAAATGTCCAAGATTTTACTGCCTATGTTTTCTCCTAGAATTTTTATGGTTTTGAGCTTTATATTTAACTCTTTAATCCGTTTTGAGTCTATTCTTATGTATGGTTTAATAAGGTTATTTAGTCTCATTTCTTTGCATGTATTTGTCCAATTTTCCCAACACCATTTATTGAAGAGATTGTCTTTACCCCATTATATGTTCTTGCCCCTGTTGTCAAATATTAATTGACCATAAAGGTATGAGCTTATTTCTGTGCTCTTTTCTTCCATTGACCTATAAATTATTTTTATGCCAGTACCATGATGTTTGATTTCTGTGGCTTTATATATAGTTTGATATCAGGTAGCATGATTTCTCCAACTTTGTTCTTTCTCAAGATTGCTGTGGATATTCAGGATCTTTTGTGGTTCCACATAAGTTTTTGGAAAATTTGTTCTAGCTCTGTGAAATACACCACTGGTATCTTGATAGAAATTGTGTTAAATCTATAGATTGTTTTGGGTAGTATAAACATTTTAATTCTTTTAATTCCTATTCATGAACATGGTATATGCTTCCACTTATTTGTATCTTCCTCCATTTCTTTTCAGTGTCATATGATTTTCCAAATATAGATCTTTAATATCCTTCATTAAATGTATTTCAAGGTATTTTATTTTTATGGTGCAATTAAAAATGGGATTGTTTTCTTACTTTCCCTTTCTGATAGTTCTTTATTAGTATATAAAAATGCAACTGATTTCTGGATACTTATTTTGTATCCTGCTGCTTTACTGAATTTAATTATCAGTTCTAGTAGTTTTTTGGTTGAATATTTACAGTTCTCTATATACAGTATCATGCCATCTGTGAATAATGACCATTTTACTCTCTTTCCTATTTGGATGCCTTTTATTTCTTCTTATTTTATGATTGTTGTGGCTGGGACTTCTAGTACTATCTTCCTATATAAATCCCTAATATGCAAATAGACTGAACAGCAGAACAACAGAACAAACCAGTCGCTATGATGGGCACTGACCACCAGGGGCATGCATGGAACATGGCAGGTATCTGCCGAAGCAGGATGGTGGAGTAGGAATGCGGGGATGCCAGACCAAGGTGGAGTGCTGGTCACTGTCATCAGGGCAAGGCTCTGGTGGTTACTGAAAATTCTTTGCTCCCGCATGCTGCAATACTGCCAGGCACTTGCACCTGCTCCTGAGGGGCGATAGGGGCTGGCAGCCACCTCTTACACTCACTGCTGGTGGGACCCCCCGATACTGCAGCCAGCACTGGAGTTGCTGCTTGCACCTGCATCTGGTGCCCAGCACCAGTCTCGATCATTCAGTGCCATCAGCAGGTGCAAGGGGCAGCTGCCAGCCCCAATTGCCCCTGATGGCTTCTCCATCTCTTCCTGTTCCTGAGGTGTGATCAGGGCAGCAGCCACCACTTGCACCCACTGAAAGCACCAGCTCCACAAGCACCTGCTGCTGGCACTGGCCCCAATTGCTACATGCCATCAGCAGGTGCTAGTGTGGCTGAAGCCATCAGCACATGGGGCCAGTGCTGGTGGGAGCAGTGCTTCCAGTAGACAGAGGACTGGAGGCTGTGGCGGGAGGGCCTAGGCAGGGGTGCAGAGGATGGCCAAGACCCGCCCCTGTGCCCACTGCAGCCTCATGGCCCACAGTTTCTTTCAAGGTGCACAAATTCGTGCAGTGGGCCACTAGTGTTAAATTAAGAGTGGTGAAAGAGAATCCCTGTCTTGTTCCTGATATTAAGGGAAATGCTTGTAGTCTGTGTCCTTTGAGTATAATATTAACTATAGGTTTGTCATATATACCCTTATTATGTTGAGGTATATTCCCTCTGTCCCCATTTTGCTTAGAGTTTTTAACATAAATGGATGCAGGATTTTATCAAATGATTTAGAAAAACATTTTTCACATGATTAGTTAAAGTGAGAGCTAACTAATGGAGAATTATCCTATATAGCACACTTGAAGACAAAATTTTTAAATATTTAAAGTATAAAAACAAATTAAATAAATATTAAAAACAATATTAACTCATTTATTATACATTTTCCAAACACATAACAGCAGACAGTAGAAAGACAATGACAAAATAACATGGTCTGTGCCTTCAGGGGAGTTAGGTTCCAGTAGAAGTAGTAAGAAGTTGAATAAGTAAGTACTTTAAAATGTTATGGGAATAAAGAGAGACGTTTGCTGACAGGATGGTGAGGATCATTACAAAGTATCCATTTGTGTTTCAGAATGATTATTTATCATCACATGGGAGAAGCACAATTAAATGCAAAGTTAGGTAAAATGTATTATTTTACAAATAAATAAAACGTTTAAAATTCCAAAAATTATGTTAGAAGAAAGGGTTAGGCCCTGAGGAAAATATGAAGCCCTAAATCCCATAATTTTTGCTCTGGATTCTGTGCTGCCAACATATGTTTACAAATAAACATCTCACAATTATTAGTCATGTTTGCTCAAGCTGATCATTTCTCTCCCTGGCATCTGCAGAGAAAACACACACACACACACACACACACACACACACACACACACACACACATACACATCAAGCATCACTGTTCTGGGCATCTTCAGGCTGCATCTTTGGTACAGATGTACTAAACCATCTCAAATTGCACAGCCGTGGGTTATTTGTTGTTGTTTTTATTTCTTTTTATTATTGTTGTTGTTTAAAGTATTACAAATACATAGTAGTATAAATGTCTCCTTTTTCCACCACTGACCTCCCCCTAGCCTCCCCTACCTGCCAGCAAATGCCCTCACCACCACCTCCCCAGTGTCTATGTCCATTGGTTATGCTTATATGCATGCACACAAGTCCTTCAGTTGATCTCTGACCCTCACCCCAATCCTCCCCTGCCTGTACAGCTGGTTTTCTCTGGAAACTCATCAACCCAAAAGATAACAGCCAAGCATAAAGCAGTTTGGTCAAAAACTGCAATACTCGTAGCATATACAAATTCCATGCTTTGATTGTTGTTTATATGCCACGTGGTCTGCACTTAAAACTGACAAAAAGGCAGAATCCTGCAGGGTGCATGGTTTTGAAAACACAACCAGACCCGTGCTTTTTTCAATGGCTGTGCTACACCAGAGCTCTGGCACAGTTGGGCCTCCCCTATCTTTAACCAGGACTGGGTATGGCTGTGCTTGGAAGCCCCAAATGAGTATCATACCAGTTGAAAATGTAAAAGAACATTTCCCATTTGCTACATGAAATTCTTCATGCTGTCAGATTTGAACTGAACCTTGAAAGAAATTGGTCATGAGCTCTTTGCAAAACTGGCTTCATCAATCATGCTTTTGAGAAAAAATATGGTTCCTGTCAACATGAGCGTTATGCTAACATAGTCACTTCCTTTCAGAATACACAATAGAATAAGAAATTTTTAAAAGGCACAAAACGTAAATTACTATATTTCTGTATTTTTTAAACTGTCTGGCAGGGTGGCTCAGTGGTTGAACATCAACCTATGAACCAGTAGGTCACAGTTAGATTCCTTATCAGAGCACATGGACAGGTTGCAGGCTTAGTCCTGGTGGGGGACATGCAGGAGGCAGCCAATCCATGATTCTCTCTCATCATTGATGTTTCTATCGCTCTTTTTCTCCCCCTTCTTCTCTGAAATCAATAAAAATATATCATTAAAAAAAGGGGGGAGGAGCTAATACCAGAAGAGTTAAGACTATTAAATGAGATAGTTAAATAACAGAACATTTATAGAGATGAGTCGAATTGACAGTATGACAATATGGGAAGTTGTACTTTTCAAAATTGTTAAAATAATATTTCTAGACATAAGAAAGTACAAAACAAAAGGCCACTTTTTGTTTACCTAATTCTCTACCTCTGATAATGGCAGAAAGGATATTTGAAGGGGCATTACATAATTAACCACCTTGCTCCTAATTTCCTTATATACATTATTATGCTATCTTACTTAAATATGTTTATTTTATTAGTATCACTGTGTAGATTTGAGGAAACACAGTATAATCAATTTACTGCCACGCTGGACTTCAGGTGGACTTTAGAACTATACAACTCAGCTTGTGTGGTCTTTTTGGCAATGGCAAGAAAATAATACAAACCAAATAAGCTTTTGGTTGTGAAAGAAGTGAAATAGCATTAGTTAGATGTTCTGCTTCTGCAACAGACTGTAAAAAAAGGACTGCTCAAAACTGCAGATCAGAAGTTGTATGGCTCATGAAATTCAAGGTCAATGTTTGGACATTATAAGGTATTTCCAGAATAGGAAGACAAAGCACAGAAGTATAAGAAGCAAGCAGGACAAAATACAGGGTTGGGCAAAAGTAGGTTTACAGTTATTCATATGGAGAATAATACAATAATTATTACAACAAACAAACAAATAAAAAATGCTGCACTTTGAATACTCACACTCTAAACCTACTTCTGCCCCAACCTGTGTTTATTGTGCTTTGTCTTATTAAGAACATAAACCCTCTGCCTGGAAGAATGGAAAAAAGTTCAATTTTATCCCAGCACCCAATTTCATTCTGTTGAAGTTACAACGTCTTATGCATATCATAAAAAGATGTGCCTGTGACATTACAGATTGTTTTGAAACTTTCTATGAAAGAAAAACTCAAACAGAAATTATGGAAATATATATATTCCCATTAAATTATAACAATAGATGAATTTGTTTTCTTCCAAAGCTTTGCTATGTTACCCATGGCAGGAAAGTCATTCAACCCCTATGGATCTCATATGGATGCTTTGCATGAAATTCAAATAACCCTCTTGTAGGCAGACATCTGAGATAACTGATATCTTAGGGTGTCTTTCAACTCTAAGATCTATATTTCTGTGGTTTTAAGTTAAAATGTAATTTTATATACATTCCTAT